>JARQOD010000003.1:392122720-392154348 GCA_033576555.1 Oophaga sylvatica
GTACTCCCCAACCGACGGGAAGCCCCAAAGGGGCAACCGATTTGACTGTGCAGGACGTCAAATATCCTAAAAAAAATTTTGAGATCCCGCACTTGGGGTAATAAGACTGCCAGGATAGAGATGCACCCTGGGCTTTTACCGGGAAAAACCCCCCTCGCCCCCAAAATTTTTTTTGACCTGCGCACCTGGCCAAAATGGCTCAACCAAGTCTGCACACCGGCCCAATGGTAAAAAAGGTGTAATGGATTTTTGGGGTCCCCCTCCCCCAACCCCTCTGAGACCGGGGTTTCCCCCGGGGTGACCCCGGAAAATCTGATGACTGGTCGGATGGTCGAGAGGTACCGGGGGAGGAAGGTTCCCCTTGGGGGGGAAGCCCCCATTCGTACTGGGGCCCCCAACGGGGGCAGATCCAAAAAGGGGTGGCCCAAGGTCAAAGGCGGGGGGGGGGGGTGAAAGGTCACGGGGTGATTTATTTGTTGGAGGTGCCGCGAGCCGGACAATTAGCTGCCCGGGTCCGCAGACCACTGAGCAGATGGACTGCAGCTAGGACCCGTATTTCTGTAGCATACCACCGCGTGGAAACCCTTCCCCCCAATCAGGGCCTCAAGTATCCCCCGTGAAGGGAAGGTGAAGCATAAGCGCGCTAGACTTGGGAGTTTAGTACCTTGTTTAGGCCACTTTTCCTCTCAAAATACCGGGAAAAAAAAAGTGGTTTAAAATGCATACGGGGTTTTTAAAGGGGACCCCCCTATGGCCAAGGGAAAATTGAAACACCAGGCATGAGTCCCATGAAGTAGGCGTCGTTTGGGACTTGGTGCGTCCTATAATTATAGGCCGGGATTTTGTCGTTTTGGGATCCGTGGGAAAAGGCTCTGAGGTCCCTGGCGAGAATAGGGAACAGAAAAACTAAAAAAACTCCCTGCCCCTCAGAAGGGGGGGGAGTCCCAAACTGAGTCGATGAGGAGAAAAGAGGGGGGCAGGGATGAGCGAGGAATGTTCCGGGTTCAGGGTTTGAACAGCGTATGTGCAAATTTGGTGTACGACTTTACATCTGACCGGGGGGCACTGAACTGTTCTCTAATATGAATGGAGAGTGTGTGAGTGGACTTCAGACTCGGAACCAGGTGACTCTGCTGACGACACACTCCCTGCTATCTTTTCCCGGAAAGAAAGTTAGAAGTCCCTTGTGTTCATGGGGGTCAAAGGGAGTATCCGGTATCCAGGGTAATTATTGAAACGTCCACTATTATTTCTACCCTTGATGTCCCTGTATCCCAACTTACCCTACCTATAATAAAAGGCCTTTTGAAAAAGGGTTTTTTGGGAGGTGTGGGACGAAGCACGGGTGATTGCTCAGAAGGGAACCAGAATGCCCCAAAAGGGAAGCCCCTTTTCCCTGCAGGAGGCTGTAGTGGTTGCTGTAGGGTGGTGGGTAAAAACAGAGGTAGCCCCCCCCTAAAGTCAAAGATACCCGTGCCTGGTGGCCGTAAGAATGTGGCTCAGAAAAAAGGAGAGGTCTTTGGGGTGACTAAATATGGGACCCAAGAAAACTGGGTGCTCCAGGAATAGGGGCCGACACCTGTTAAGTGGGGGGCTGCTGTTCCAAGATGACAGGGGGGGGTGGGAATGACTCATAACAGACTGTAACTTAACCGCAAGTGAAAGCAGTACGCAAGGTAAAGGTGGGGACAAGTAAAGATCTCCTCCTCACCGCATGGGTCGGAAGGCCAGACAGGGCCATTCGCTCAAGAAAGAAATAAGGGGGAAAAGAGGTGCCACATTACTGGATAAAAGAGAGCAAGTCATGAGTGGAGCTGCTTAAGAGACAGTCGGGCGAGAAAGGATACGGAGACAAGGGATGAGACGAGGGAGGGGCCTGGAGAAGGAAGCCTCTAAGTCCAAGATCAACTATCAGCGTGCCGACGGCGAACAAAAGCCTACTGAAAGATATGGAGATGCTCAGAGAGGCCCAGGAGAACTCACCAGGAACTTCTACGGAGAGAGGATGAGCACCGTTGCTGGGCAGAGGAGCAAGAGAAAATTCTCAAAAAGAACTCCAAATGAGAAGGAAGCTAATGCCCGCTCAGGAAATCCACGACGTCCGGGAAACCGGGGTTGCGCTCTCCTGGTCCGAGCGTACGGGAGGAGAGTAAATGGAGAGGGGACCAAAGAAGGGGGCCCCAACGGAGGAAGAAAGTCAGCAAGGGAAACCGCCACCAGATGGCCACACCCTGGGAAGTAAAAATGAAGCTGGAGGCTGACCTAAGGGTATGCCATACAATGTCCCGCGAGTAGCAGAGACTCGGGAGTCAACAAAAAACCTCCAAGTCGGGGAAAGGGTTGGGGAAAACCTTGGGGAAGATCCGGATTTCCTGGAGGGCCCCAGGAAGAATAGAGCAGCTAAGATTGAGGAGGGAGATCAACAGACAGCTGCAAGAGTTGGGGGAAAACAGCACCACCTTCAACCCGTAAAAAGAGAGGCGCAGAAGTTCGCTTCAGAGTGAAAGTCATCGAAGTGGAACTAGGACAGGACATAGATGGCCTGAAATGAGAGGTAGAGGCAGTGACACCTCAATTAGCTCAGGACTCAGTGACCTAAGCCAAACTGTGACAGACCAGTCAATTGTGGAGACGACTGAAAAGAGTTTCTAGTCGGTGAATGAAATGTGCCAAGCCTACGGCTTTAGGCAGAGGGGGGAGGTATGTAGCGATAGTAAGACTTCACTATACCTTTGTATGTGGTTTGAGGACCTGTGATGAGGTCACTGCCATGTGACCTGTCATGTGCTCTGTGTTAGCTGAATGTCTGGTATATATAAATGAGCCTAAATCTGACCACAGGTGTGAGTGGCTGGAGGTGTGGAAACTTCCAGTGTGGGAGTTCTGAGGAGACCTCCACTGTGTGTGCTGAAGAGACTACTCAGTTAGAGTACCAGGACGTTATAGCTGTTTTTTGTTACTTTGTGCCAGAGAAGGCTGTTTTGTTTTCTGTTTGACTGCAAGTTTATGAAGTCTTAATAAACTTGCTTAAAGAATCCAGAAGAGTCGCCCTACTGCTTACCTCCGGTCGCACACAAGCGAGACCACATCCCTACAGGGGACTGAGGTCCCAAGCTGAAAGCAGAACTGTGCACTGGTGGTCCTTGGATCATCCTGATGCTACCTTTGATGCTTTAAAAGATATGGCTATAAAAGGACTGCGACCCCTGGTGAAGCCTGAGGTGGCAACCCAGTATCACCCGGGTGAAGCCACTCTAAAGCCAGCAGCATCCACCTTTTCCCCGCTGGTGGCGGAAGCCAAAACGCAGGTGGCGCCCCCTACTGAGTTGGACTGTCTGCGCTCAGAAGTGCGCCAGCTGACTAAAAACCTGGCTGCTGTAATGAGTGCCCTGCAACTGCGGAAGGAAGAAGGAGGAAAGATCCTGCTAGCTGACTGCCCAGAGGATGTCCCTTGGATGAACCGGAGGAAAAGGAGGAAGTCGCACCACCGGAGGAGGACAACGCCACCCCCAGGAGCGACCCCTGATCAGCACCATCCTCGCCGAGAGATCATCTGCTACCGTTGCAACAGAGAAGGTCATCTAGCCCGACAGTGTCATTTAAACGAGCAGATCCTGGGTCCGAGGGCCAACACCCAGGAATAGACTCATCAGGCCCCTCAGACTGGAACCGCAGGTTTGTGGAAGGAAGACCCTACCTGTCCATCATCCTGGACGGGATCGCAATCCCTGCCCTGCTGGACACTGGATCTCAGGTGACCATCATACCTGATGTCCTGTATAATAAGTTTTGGTCCATGGACAGTCTCCAGCCCCCGAGCCCTGACTTTGCTGTGTATGCCTCTAATGGTCTCCCTGTTGATATACTCGGAGCCAAAAACGTGGACGTAAAGGTGGGCAGAGTGGAGCTGAAGGACCAGGGACTCTTAGTAGTAAAGACTGTAAATGAGGAAAATGGCTTAAATGTGGTTTTAGGTACAAACATTATTAGTAACTGTCTGGGAGAAGTTGTGTTTTTGCTCCAACAGCTCGCCGAAGTTGCCAGGCCAAAGCAAAAGGGAGTGATCCAGAGGGAGATCCGGGCCCTGATGTGCCAGCAGCAAGCGAAGCTGACAGATGGTGAAATTGGTAATGTACGGGTGACAGACCCGAACCCCATTGTGATACCCCCAATGAGTGAAATGCTTATATGGTGTAGAGCAGCAATAGGTCTGAGAGGACAGAACTACCAAGCAGTAGTAGAGCCCCATTGTTCAGAGCACAGACCTACACTCTTGACTGCTAGAGGGGTAGTAGAAGTACGAAATGGGAGAGTGCCAGTACGTCTTCTCAACTGGGGAGAAGATGAAGTGAATTTACCACGCTATGCCACAGTTGCTAAATTACATTCCGTAGATAACAACTCTATTCTCACGACAGAGTCCTTAGCCTCCTGCCAACCAGCGGAGGATAATGATCCAGCAACCTAGGTGGAAGATTGGTTTCAGCAGCTCCATGTCGGGACAGACACCACTCCCGCCCACCAGAAACAGGGAGTACTACGGGTGGTACAGGAGTACACACAGGTATTTAGCAAACATCCACTTGACTTTGGGACAATTAAGGGAGTACAACATCATAACCCTACAGGCAGCCATCCTCCCATAAAAGAGCGGTACAGGCCTATACCTCCAGCACACTACCAGAAAGCTAAGGAAATGTTGCGTGACATGAAGGAAGCAGGGGTGATAAGGGATAGTTGTAGTCCCTGGGCAGCACCTCTAGTCCCAGTTAGGAAAAAGGATGGAAGCATGAGAATGTGTGTAGATTACAGACAAGTAAATCGCATAACACATAAAGATGAATACCCTTTACCACGCATTGAGGAATCCTTAGCTGCCTTAAAAACTGCTAACTACTTTTCCACCCTTGACCTCACTAGTGGGTACTGGCAAGTAGCTGTGGCTGAGGAGGATCGGGAGAAGACGGCTTTCACCACCCCGATGGGACTCTGTGAGTTTGACAGGATGCCGTTTGGACTCAGCAGTGCCCCGGGAACATTCCAGAGAGTGATGGAGAGTTGCCTGGGACATCTCAACTTGGAAACCGTGTTGCTGTACCTGGACGACGTAATTGTGTACTCCAAGACGTATGAGGATCATCTGAAGCACCTGGCAGAGGTATTCGAGTCACTGTCCAAATACGGGATGAAACTGAAGCCTTCAAAGTGCCATCTGCTCAAACAAAAGGTACAGTACTTGGGACATATTGTCAGCTCAGAAGGAGTAGCGCCAGACCCCGAGAAGGTCACTGCCATCCAGAAATGGCCGGAGCCGAAGAATCTCAAGGAGGTGCGCCAGTTCCTGGGACTGACAGGTTACTACCAGAGGTTTGTAAAGGACTACACCAAGAAAGCAGCGCCTCTGCAGGACCTCCTGGTAGGACAACCCCTCAAAAGCAGAAATCCTCCATTCCACTGGGGTAAAGAACAAGCTGAGGCATTCAAGGAGATGAAGGAGATCCTGACAGGCGATGAGATCTTAGCCTATCCTGACTACAGCCAACCGTTCCTGCTGTATACTGATGCCAGCAATGAAGGATTGGGAGCTGTCCTCAGTCAGAAGCAAAATGGCCTGGAGAAAGTCATCGCATATGCAAGCAGGAAGCTCCGGCCGACCGAGAGAAACCCAGAGAACTAGCTTCAAGTTGGAGTTCCTGGCGCTGGTCTGGGCCATTACAGAAAGATTCAAGCATTACCTAGCCTCCAGCAAGTTCACTGCTTACACAGACAATAACCCCTTGACACATCTTGAAACAGCCAAGCTGGGAGCCATGGAGCAACGTTGGATGGCTCAGTTATCGAACTATGAGTTCACAATCAAGTACAGGGCGGGCCGTAAGAATGCCAACGCTGATGCCTTGTCCAGAATGCCGCATGAGTCCGACACGGAAGAGGAATCGGACGACCTAGAAGAGATTGAGCTACCTGCATTCCACAGAAGTGGGATGATCCACGAGCAACGAGCCTACAGGAGGCAGCGTGGTAAGACGTTAAACCCTTTACCTCACCACAGCTGGAAGGAGACCCAGAACAGTGACCCGGTTGTCAGCCACATCAAGGAACTGATAACTCAGGAAGGTTCCTCCTTGGAGAAGGATGAGTCTCAACAAGCAAAGCAGCTGTGGAACGAGAGAAGCCGGCTGTTTATCTACCGAGAGAAGCTGTGCCGAAGGTACGTCAACCCCAGAACCCATGAGATGGTATGGCAGATAGTGGTCCCAAGAACAGACATCCAGATGGTGTTGGAAGCTTACCACGATCGAGCGGGGCACTTTGGCTGGAAGATGCTGGAAACCCTGTTAAAGTGTCGTTTCTACTGGGTGGGAATGCGAAGTTCCATCGAGAAATGGTGTAAAAACTGTGCATCCTGTAGCCTCCGAAGAAAAGACTACAGCAGCCAGAAAGCACCCCTGCAACCCATCAAGACGACTCGTCCCTTGGAGATCGTGGCCTTGGACCATGTAAAGTTGTCACCCAGCCGGTCAGGATACTCGTATGCCCTGACAATGGTGGATCACTATTCCAGGTTCCTGGTGGTCGCCCCTGTCAAAGATCTGACAGCTGAAACAGCAGCAAAGACGTTTCAAGCGTATTTCTGCAGACCCCATGGATATCCAGAGCAAGTGTTAACCGACCAGGGTCCTGCTTTTGAAGCCGAATTGTTTAAAGAGTTCTGTCACTTGTACGGGTGTAAGAAGATAAGAACCACACCGTACCACCCCCAAACAAATGGTCTCTGTGAAAAGATGAATCACATAGTCATTGATCTACTGAAGACGGTACCACTTGAGGAGAGGAATCGGTGGCCAGACCTACTACCTGACCTGGTAGATCTGTACAATCACATACCGGTGAGTTCCACCAACTGCACTCCAGCCTACCTTATGTGAGCAAGACCAGGAAAGCTGCCCATGGATTTGGAACTTGGTGTTGTAGAACCAGAAGCTGATGTTACTACTGAAGATTGGGACATGAACCGACAGGAACAGTACAGGAGGGTACAAGCCTGCGTGGAAGATAGTCTCAATAAAGTAAGGGAAAAGCAAGAGGAGAACTACAACAAAAGTGCGCCAGCTAAGCCTTTTATGCCTGGAGAAATTGTGCTAAAAAGAAAAAGAAGAATGCACAAATTGGATGATCAGTGGGAAAAAGAGCCATATGTCGTGCAAAATTCCAAGTTTGACAACAGGAAAACCTGTACCATTAGCAAAGATGGAGGAAAGACGACCACCACGGTATCCAGAGACCACTTAAAACTGTGTCCAGACATGTTAAAACTTCACGAGGAAGAACTTGTTATGGAAAAAGAGAAATCAGGTGAAGTCATACACACGGACCTAGGAGATTTTCCTGCAGATTGGCCTTGTATCGGAGACGCTGTGATTATTCCAGTACTTCAATTTTACCAACCACAAGAAGCGCTTCAACGGCGAGTTGAACCAGTTGCTGCAGCAGAAGAAATAGTTCAAGAGGAACCTGCTCCTGTAGCATCTCCAGAAGTAGTATCTCAAAGAATGGAATCTCAAAATGTGGAACCTTCAGATGTTGGGTCTCAGGAAGAAGAATCCCCTGGCGGAACAGAACCACATCGCCCAGTCGCTAGTATGCTTGCCAGATCCCTAGAGAGGTGGAGGCGGATTTACAGTTTGCCGGCACGCAGCATAGATAGGCTAGATGCTACTATACCTGACACCACACCACGTAGGTCAGTACGCACAACGAAGGGAAGGTTACCTGTTAGGTACCAAGAGTAGGCCTAGCAAAGTAATTCAGTAAACCAATATCCAAGTGTAAAAATGTAAATAAGATTGTGTAAATATTTGTATATATGTTACTTGTATTATGAAACGTTTGAAGTGTCCTTACCTCCCGCAAGGGAAGAGTTATAATTATGTTTTGTTGATGTTATATATAAAAATTGTTTTCTTTTTCAGCCCGGGAGTGCTGATATTAACTAGGGGGGGGGGATGTGTAGCCCAGCTGTGACTGGAGCCACATGTTACCCTGGAGAATGCATGGAAAGGTAAAACCACGATAACCCATTGCACACAACATTTCACATTTTTCCCTGGTACCACCAGAGGGAGCCCTTGAAATGACAGCAGTGAGATAAGGCAGTCTAGCTGCGAGTTAGCTAGTCGTTGGTTTTACCTCAGAACAGCAGAACACCTCAGAGAGTGAGAGGAGAGAGATGTTCCTGTCAGACGAGACGGAAGAAAACGAGCTAGTTACCTCAGACATGCTGAGAGGGAACTCTAGCCAGAAAGAAAGACTTATCTGAAAGCCTGAGGACTTCAGCAAACACTCAGCTTATATAGTGGAGTCCAGTGTAGTGGAAAGGATTGCCATTTCGTCTAGTCAAGGTTGAGTCCACTGAGGTCCAACAGTGAGCTGTTTCAGAAAGTAAGCGTGCCGACGCTTGGAGAGCGGTGAAGAGAAGGAAGCTGACATCTACTGCTGTTTGTGCTTATGATAGTGGTGAGAGTAGGACGACAGGCAAGTGGAAAAGGGAAAGAGAGTGACCGAGGTCAACCAGCATTAATAGCTTACCTCGACTCTGCATCACCGGACACCGGGTCCGTGCTTACCAGCATCTGCACGACTGGTAGGAGACACCGGAGACCCTGCTGGACTACAAGTCACAGAGGGGCCCTTCAGTGCTGATACGTAACCGGGGTCAGGAAGAACAAGAGTCTAGCAGGGCCCTGCATATAGAGACTAGTTCTGTCCAAAAGAAGGCTCCACCACAAGATCAGCCGGGCGTAGCAAAGAGAACGGAGTTAAACTTTGTTTTATGCAAGTTAGAAACTCACACTCATAAAGACATAAGGAGGCCTTACACCTACTCAGTGGATTACTGGACGTGCATCCTCCACCCTGACGGCCTCCCGGGACGTGCCTGCAACTTCATCACCAGTAAAGGTATAGAAAGAGACTGTCTTGTGTGTGTTTGCTTTATTGCCCCTTCACCCCTGCACCGCCATATACTTCGAGGGATCAGTCTCGCCTGTGGGAGACTTAACACCTTGCTGCCCAGTAACAACCCCTCGGAGGATTCACCCTGCAGCGCTGGTCACCCTGACCAGGAACCACAGGTGGCATCACGAACATTCTACAATCCCCTGTAAATATCCCCCTTTAGTGAGCGCCCAGGGCAACGGACCGAGCTGTGCTACCCGTGACATCCCCCAGTGAAGTGAACGGGCTCGGTGCCGAGTACCCCAAAGCCCTGCTACGTGCGACTCATTACTACTGGCAGCAGATCAGGAGGATCTAGTGACTTGAGAGAGTAGATCACTCCGGCTGCAGATAGAAAAGTATGTGATCATTCATGAGTTGTAGAAGGCGAAATCCATCCAGGAATGAAGCTGTGCTGATACACGAGATCTAGTGAGGAGAGAAGCATCCTGGGTACATTGACCTCACATCCAGCCTGTATTACTGAGAGAAACCAATCGGAAATTAGGAGCAGGCAGAATATGAAGGGATCTGAAAATGAACATTTACAGAACTTTGCTGCTGTGTCTAATACAGTTTGAGTCCCTCTTCCTCTTCTAAATCAATTTCCTAATTCTAGTGTCAAAGCAGCTCATTTGTGTCGTACAGGAATGCTGCCAAGCAGAGTTTTGAATGCAGCTCTGGAGTATAACCCAGAATCAACTGCAGAAACAGCAGTAAATCCATATACATCTTGAATGCAGATGCCTAATGTCTGATGGCCCCTAATGATCCACTTCGGGGGGGGGGGGATGAGGCGTGATGTCCCCAGAGACATCTTCATGGCCCTTCTTGGACGAAGTCTTTAGCAGATCATAAAGTAAATCTCCATAATCAGGGGCAGGAGGCCGGAGTGGAGGCCACACATAGTCGTACGTCTTGGTCCGTTCACGGCCTCAGTATCAGGAGTCTAATGACAGCATCCGGCTCCCTCAGGGTAACCAAGGAGATATAAAAGCAAAGCTGATAATGATGTCCAATATATACAGCCCTGCTGGCGAACCACACGGAGAAGCAACAGGAAGACATGCAATTCAGCTGCATGAAGAAAATCAATCCCGGCCTCTTCATAAAAGGCCGAGGATCCAAATCAATATTCACCTAAAGCCACTGAGGCAAAAGCCCTGGATACAGTATGATTGCAGCTCCGGGATCAGTACAGCTCGGAAATAATATAAGGCTGCGTTCACACTGATTGCATTGTCTGTTCTGCGCATTTCTCAGCACGTGCACCAAGGTCTCCATCTCCATGGGGCCTCAACGGACAGGCAGACGCTAAAAACTCTGTGAAATGGGCCAGGCCAGAGAAATAATGACACACACAGCACTAATCGGTTGTGAATGGGTTAAGTTTAGGATACCTTACCTGGAAGAGGCTATGAAGGAGGGTCACAAAGAGTTAATGCCAAAGTCCCTGGTGGCCTAAGGCATTGAGGGAAAGAGTCAAAATCAGTGGTGGAATAGAGCGTTCATGGGTTAATCTAAGGATCTCTGGTGACCTAGAGAATTTAAGGGTGGATGTCGGCATTCCTGGTGGTCTGGGGTATCTAAAGAACTAATAGCAGAATCCTTGGTGGTCTAGGGTGCCTGTAAGAATTAATAGCAGATTGGATAATGACTGATAACACCTCTACGTACAATAGATAACACAGGATCCACCATTCACAATAGGTGATGTCACAGCTCACCTCCTCCTCCTCCTGTACAATGTCCTTTGCACTTGCTCATTAGATGCAATAGACTGGGTTGCAGTCAGCTCATTGCTATTCATGCACATGTGTTATTTCCTTCAATAACAGGATGTTACAGTGTGAATAAGCCCCTGTGACCGCTGTGAAAATTGCACGATGACTAATTTTTGCTTTCAATGATGATTGGGATACGGGAACAAACATTAGTAATTTTTTTTTAAATCCATTTATTACAAATGCCGGATATACACAGTCAGTCATTTTCTGATGATCCTTTCCCTTTAGTTCTTCTCCATGGGGATCCTGTAATAGGAATTGTACAAAGAAGACAAATAATTACCATATATTTCTGTATTTTCTGACCTTAGTCATAGAGGAGATGATGAAACTGCCCCAATATTCCTGTAAACGCAGTAAAGACCCAACAACACTGCAGCAATAACCTGCAGATCCCGGTGCAAGAGTCACAGCTAGAATTACTACTAGAATTACTCTGCAGCTTTAAAGGACATTAAAATTAATAATTTGGTGTCTGAGGAGTTAAGGATTTACACTGCTCTGTCTGTAGGTGAACTGCAAATGTGTGATGGCCCTAAATTACAGTTCAGCCTTATAATATTTTACAGACTTTCATGCTATCGGCTGTAATTCTCCAAACATTCATCAGAATTGTGTGCAATCTCCTCACCAGCACTCATTATTACATTACTGATTGTGAGTTTCATCCTGTTTTTTACTCCAGAGCTGCACTCACTACTCTGCTGGTGGAGTCACTGTGTACATACATTACATTACTGATCCTGAGTTACATCCTGTATTATACCCCAGAGCTGTGCTCACTATTCTGCTGTTGCAGTCACTGTGTACATACATTACTGATCCTGAGTTACATCCTGTATTATACTCCAGAGCTGCACTCACTATTCTGCTGGTGCAGTCTCTGTGTACATACATTACATTACTGATCCTGAGTTACATCCTGTATTATTCTCCAGAGCTGCACTCACTATTCTGCTGGTGCAGTCACTGTGTACATACATTACATTACTGATCCTGAGTTACCTCCTGTATTATACTCCAGAGCTGCACTCACTATTCTGCTGGTGCAGTCACTGTGTTTATACATCACATTACTGATCCTGAGTTACATCCTGTATTATACTCCAGAGCTGCACTCACTTTTCTGCTGGTGCAGTTGGATCGCCCGCCAGGGCAGTGGGGTACTCGGTACCAGGCCGGTGTCTTAAAGGGATATGTCACGGCAGCAGTGACCCGGTCCGTGGCACTGGGCGTCCAATAAAAGGGGAAATATTTACAGGAGATGATAAAGAGTTTGTATTGAAGTGTTCGTGATGCCACCTGTGGTTTCTGGTCAGAGGTGACATGCGCTGCAGTGCAGATCCTCTGGGACGAGTGGTGTGATGCAGCAGAGCTTGTTGTCCTAGGGCAGATGTATGTTGTAGAGGATAAGGGTGAAGATGTAATGAAGCAGTGCTGGGTGAGTGCCGTGGGAAGAACTTGAGAGGACACAGTCAGGTGCAGTTTCCAAAGCTTTACTCACAGTTCTGTCTGCAGCACAGGTGCCCGCTTGGTGCCACGTCCTCCAGGTAAGGAATCCAGCCCACTCCCAGGTAGATGGAGCACACCTGTCTAGTGCTCCCTGTCAGTATATGCCTTTCCTGGCCATCTCACTGTGCTGATTTCTACTCCTCTTCCTTCCCAGCACCACACGATCAGTGTCCCAGTCTAACAGCTGCGAATCCTGTCGGACAACGTGACCCAGGCGTTTCCTTGATTCTATATAGCTGTCTTCCCGGAGAAGATGCTTGTGGCTGTGGCTGTGACCCCTAAAGTTGTCACAGCTGTCGGCTTGCTAGCCGAGTCCTGTTGAACACTCCACTAGGCTAGGGGCCGAGACCCTTCTGCGACCTGGATTCTCCCAGCTGACGTCCGTCAGCCTGGAACGAGCCCCATGGGTAGTCTCTGCTCAGCCATGCCTCTGAGAAATCCCTTTCCCCTCCAGGGAGCTTCTTTCTGTCTTTCTGTCTGCCAGCAGCTCCTCTGGACTAGGAGCCTGCTGCACGGTTCTATCTCTTCCTGCCTTCCCTTATGGGAAGGTTGCCTATGCACGTCTTTCCCCTAGCCAGCAGGCATGCGAGAGGAACTGCTGCTAGTGTGTGTGATGGATGTAGTGTTGTTTCAGAGCCAGGTCGGATGTCTTCATCTTACCTGAAAGGTGGGATACCACACCTCTGGTTAAGGTGCAGTACCTCTGTGGCGACTGGACCCTCAGGGGCGCCACACAGTCACTGTGTACACACATTACATTACTGATCCTGAGTTACATCCTGTATTATACTGTAGGAGGATGGACCGGGCCAAGGCAGTTTCACGTGTGTCTGAGCTGGAACCAACGGGACTGTCACCATTGTTGCTGGGGGAAGGAGATTCTGACTGGGACAGACCTGTGCACCTGACTACAGCGGGCAGGGGAGATATAAAAGGGTGTGGGCGCGCCAATAGGACAGTTCTGGCGGGAAGTCAGCGTCTGCCTAAGGCAGGGGTGGGGAACCTCAGGCCCCAGGGCCATTTACGGCCCTCGATGACCTTTTATCCGGCCCCCGGGCAGATTCTCAGGAACCACATTCTTGGGCAGGGAGCTGTATTTTGATTGTCACAAGCTCATTAATTTCTTATTGCTCTGTTAGCACACACAAGCAGTGTTCACTACTGAAGACTGAAGGGCATGCAATGAAAGATTATGTCCTGACACCATTGACAGAGTCAGGATGTACTTTGTGGGCGGAGTTTATGCGGCCCCCGAAGGATGGTATAAATATCCAAATGGCCCTTGGCAGAAAAAAGATTCCCCGCCCCTGGCCTAAGGAGAAGGTTAACTCCGTCTCCACTAACCTGCAGCCTGTCCTCCCCGACGAGTACAGCCTGCTTAGCAAAACAGCTGGGGTCCTTGCAGACTCTTGTTCCTGAGAACTCTGACTGTTCAGCACCTTGCTTGGTAACCAAAAGACGTCACCTAACTTACCAGGCTCGACACGCTGACTCTTCAGACGTAGCGGCAATTCCCCCTACGTAATTCCATGCTGCATTTGTTTTACCATCTTCTACTCTGTGTACCAGGACCGGGAAATTGCATCTGAAGACTCCAGGAGCCTCCGTTTCGTTACAGAGACATTGCCTCAATTTCATCCGGGATCGTTTCAGAGACTTGTCACCTGCATCAACCTCGAAGGATCTTTCAACTACCTTCGTCCGGGAGCCACAGACTGATAAGTTGATCTATTATTTTATTGAACGTTACATCTATTGCATTTTCATTGTTTGTTTTCCCTTTATTTGTATTGTTTTGAATCTGCGTACTCCCTGAGTGGAGTATTGTTTTTGATAAGCTAATCCTCCTCATAAAAGTATTCTCTTAAAGGAAATCGGTCACCCCATTTTTCATATATCAGCTGCAGCCACCACCATCAGGGGCTTATCTACAGCATTCTGTAATGCTGCAGATAAGCCCCCGATGTAACCTGAAAGATAAGAAAAACAAGTTATATTATACTCACACAGGGGGGGCGGTCCAATGCCGTCCAGTCCGATGGGTGTCGCGGTCCAGGTCCGATGCCTCCCATCTTCAAGTGATGACGTCCTCTTTCTTGCTTCTGTTGCGCTCCTGCGCAGGCGTACTTTATCTGCCCTGTTGAGGGCAGAGCAAAGTAGCGCAGTGCGCAGGTGCCAGGCCTCTCTGACCTTTCCCGGCGCCTGCACACTGCAGTACTTTGCTCTACCCTCAACAGGGCAGATAAAGTACGTGTGATGTTGTTACTATATCTGTGATTGGCTTGCTGATATTCTTATTTCAGTTTCTGCCTAGTAACAATGATGTAATGGGGAGGAGGAGACAAGGCAGGAGCAGGAAGTCCTGGGTAAGGGGAGCAGGAGAGAGGAACGAAAATAAAGTATGGCTGTTTAAATCTACCATCCAGCATCTCTGTGTGGCCTTCTGGAGTTCCCTTCATCTGCACAACAACACCACAACTGGCGACGAGGAAGCGTTCATCATCAGCTAAAGGTATTTCAGCTCTACAACAATGGCCTGTTTACCTGCCTTCCCTGCTTTTGATGTGCATCAGTCCCCAGCTAACCTAGCAGCATGTTGGGAGAAATGGCTGAAGCGTTTTGATATATTCCTACAAGCCATGAACATATCAGATGATACCAGGAAGAAAGCCATGCTATTACATTATGCAGGGGAACAAGTCTATGATATCTTCACTACTCTGCCTAATACAGGAGAAGATAAAGACTATGAGCTCAGTAAGGCAGCATTAAGCAAGTATTTCTCCCCACACAGAAATGCAGCATTTGAAATCTTCAAGTTTAGACAATTAAAGCAGTCAGCAACAGAAAGCATTGATGAATATCATGTCCGACTACGGCACCTTGCAGCTTACTGTGAATTTACAGATGTCGACAAAGAGATCCAAATGCAGATTTTACAAAGCTGCATCTCCTCTAAGTTACGGAGACAAGCACTCAGAGATCCCACCATGACTTTAGCAAAACTGCTTGAAACAGCACGTGTAAATGATACAGCCGAAAAACAAGCTAAACTCATAGAGAACATTGAGTGCGAGGCGGAAGCACCATCTTGTATAGCAAAGCTGACACAGAGACCACCTGTGCCTCGTATGCAGGGGGCAACTTGCTACAACTGCGGAGGGTCGTATCCTCACCAGAATGTCTGCCCAGCAGCAAAAGGGGGGACCTGCCATAATTGTGGAAAACAAAACCATTTTGCAAAAGTGTTTTAGATTCAAACCACAATCCCCTCATTCCACAGTACAACCCAGGTCACAGAAAATCCAAACGCTGCAGCTTACTGACGAGCCTCACAGTACTTATCTATTCTCAGTGACTGCAGAGGGATCTCAAACACTGCACGCACTTACCAGTCCAAGGCGACTTATCCTGATAAATGGTAGTCCGGTGGAAGCCCTAGTAGACACGGGGGCATCAGTAAACGTCATCAGCCGTGCAGTCTATAGCCAACTCCCGAACAGACCTGCTCTACAAAGCACTAGCCTAAAGATTTTCCCTTATGGTTCAGCATCTGCACTACCCCTGTGTGGCAAATTTCAGTCAGAACTTGCAGCTGACGGGAAGTCCATCACCGACACTATATATGTAGTAGAGTGCTCCGCAGACACGCTTCTTAGCTGCAGGAGTGCTATATCTCTGGGTCTGGTCAACCTGGTCAATAGCGTCACAGGTCCTTCGGCCCAACACATCATGCAGAGATACCCCAATCTCTTTAAAGGTCTCGGTAAGCTAAAAGACGTTCAGATAAAATTGCATATTGACCAGTCAATACAGCCGTCTGTTCAACCTCACAGGCGCATCCCATTTCATGTCCGCAAACTTGTGGAGCAAGAACTGCAGGATCTGGAAGCGTCTGATGTTGTTGAACGAGTTGAAGACCCGACTCCTTGGGTATCGCCCATTGTTGTTGCACCAAAACCAAAGCAGCCTGGTAAAATCTGGCTATGTGTGGATATGCGGCATGCCAATTTGGCTATTCAAAGATAAAGGCATATCACGCCCACTATTGATGACATTATCACAGACCTGAATGGTGCAAAAGTATTTTCTAAAATTGATTTAAAATCAGGTTATCATCAACTTGAGTTGCATCCAGATTCCAGGTACATTACAACTTTTAGTACCCATGTGGGCTTACGACGATTCAAGAGGTTGAACTTTGGTATCTCATCTGCGGCAGAAATATTTCAGAACGTTATCAGTCAGGTTCTATCTGGAATAGCAGGAGTTCTAAACGTCAGTGATGACATTCTTATATATGGTACAACCCAAGAGGAGCATGACAGTCACTTAGAGCAAGTGTTTCAGAGACTGCAAGCCTGCAATCTAACTGTCAATCTGTCAAAATGTGAGTTTAACCAAAAGTCATTAAGCTTCTTTGGATATATCTTTTCGGAGCAAGGAGTTTCAGCAGATCCTCAGAAAGTTGCTGCCATAAAGTCAGCTAGCCAACCTCAAAATGTGTCAGAGGTTCGCAGTTTTCTAGGACTAGTCACGTACTGTGGGCGATTTATGCCTGATCTGGCCACGATCTCCGAACCCCTGCGACTACTCACGAAAAAAGACACTCCTTGGACATGGACTACTGAACACCAAGCAGCATTCGATTCCATGAAGTCCGGTCTGACTGGCGACACCGTCATGGCCTATTTTGACCCTCTAAAGTCCACAGAGCTGATCGTGGACGTTAGTCCGGTGGGGCCTGGGTGCAATTCTCACACAAGTGTCCAAAGAAGGCAACGTTTCTACCATTTCCTATGCAAGCAAAGTCTTAACAGAGACAGAACAACGCTATTCACAAACTGAAAGGGAAGCTCTTGCGGTTGTGTGGGGATGCCTTCATTTTCATCTGTACCTTATGGGACATAAATTCACAGTGATAAGCGACCACAAACCGCTCATTCCGCTTTTCAACAAACATTCTTCAAAGCCTCCCCCACGACTTGAACGCTGGTTGCTCCGCCTACAGAACTACCAGTTTTGGTTGAGATACGAGGCAGGAGCTGGTAATCCGGCTGACTACTTTTCGAGACACCCAACACCACAAACTACCAAGGACGACATCCCAGCAACTATCCTTGCAGAGGAACATATCAATTTTATTGTTGCACATTCTGTGCCAAAAGCTATGACTATGGAGGAAATACAACAAACGGTGGATTCCGATCACCAACTTCAGTTAGTTATAGAGACTGTTCGATCTAAAAATTGGAGCAATTTTCTTGCTGAAGCCCGCCTCCAAACACCGGATCAAACAACCTACTTGACAGCCTTCTTTAATGCACGACATGATCTCTCCGTGTCTGATTCAAATCTACTGTTGCGTAACAATCGGTTGGTGATACCCCAGAAACTTCAAAGCATAGTACTGGATCTGGCCCACGAGGCTCATCAAGGGGTGGTGAAAGCAAAGCAATTACTGAGAGAGAAAGTCTGGTTTCCAGGACTAGACAAAAAAGTAGAGGCACTCATTGAAAATTGCATACCTTGCCAAGCAACTACAATTGACCATAGACGCGCACCCTTACAAATGACACCCCTGCCAGAGGGCCCGTGGTCTGCTGTTAGTGTTGATTTCTGTGTTTTACCGGATCACTCCTATCTGCTGGTTGTCATGGATGACTATTCGAGGTTCCCAGTCATTGAACATGTTTCGACAACCTCTGCCAGGGCTGTTATACCAAAATTAGACAAGATCTTCTCGGCATATGGCATACCGGAAACAGTGAAGTCCGACAATGGACCACCTTTTAATAGCACAGACTTTCAATCATTCGCAACCTATTTTGGGTTTCACTCACAGGAAAATAACTCCTTACTGGCCTCAGGCCAATGGTGAAGTGGAACGGTTCATGCAATCAATCAACAAAACTTTGAGGATCGCTACCATGGAGCACAAGGACTTACAGCAAGAGTTACACAGATTTCTTAGACAGTACAGAGCTACACCCCATTCTACTACTGGGATACCACCTCCAACTGCGCTGTTCAACAGGCCTATGCGTGTCAAACTCCCGAGCGTTCCGCAGAGCCCTGTTCAAACCCCAATTGCTACTAAGGATGCCATATCCAAACAGAAGATGAAGAGGTATGCAGATAAGAGCAGTCATCGTTGCAAGCCACCGGAAGTATTGGTGGGAGATTGGGTCCTGGTAAAAAGGCTAAGACCTAGAGAC
The DNA here is from genome assembly GCA_033576555.1 of Oophaga sylvatica. Classification (NCBI taxonomy): domain Eukaryota; kingdom Metazoa; phylum Chordata; class Amphibia; order Anura; family Dendrobatidae; genus Oophaga; species Oophaga sylvatica. Next base: position 392,141,235 of record JARQOD010000003.1, read on the forward strand.
AAGTTTGCATCACAATACTATCCTGAACCCTTTCAGGTCACACAAGTCAAAGGCACCATGGTTACTGCTCAAGATCACGGTCGCCAAGTCACAAGGAACGTGTCCCATTTTAAAAAACTTTGCGACTATGTCCCAGAAACAGACGAGGCAGATAGCGATGACGTCCTGCCGGATCCCCAGAGCTCAGCAGTTCCAAGGGAGGATACCTCAGGGGACTCAGAAAGTTCATCTGGGACTGTGATGTCTCACCGCTATTCAGCGAGGGCAAATTGTAGACCGCCAGCCCACCTCTTGGACAATGTTCTGCAGTAAAAAGAAAAAAAAAAAATCCTTCGTACTAATGTGAACTTTTGGACCGTTATCCAGTTATAATGTTGTTTTGTTTGGTGAGAAGAGGAGAGATGTGATGTTGTTACTATATCTGTGATTGGCTTGCTGATATTCTTATTTCAGTTTCTGCCTAGTAACAATGATGTAATGGGAGGAGGAGACAAGGCAGGAGCAGGAAGTCCTGGGTAAGGGGAGCTGGAGAGAGGAACGAAAATAAAGTATGGCTGTTTAAACCTACCATCCAGCATCTCTGTGTGGCCTTCTGGAGTTCCCTTCATCTGCACAACAACACCACAGTACGCCTGCGCATGAGCGCAACAGAAGCAAGATAGAGGACGTCATCACTAGAAGATGGGAGGCGCCAGAACTGGAACGCGATGCCCATTGGACAGGACGGCATTAGACCGCCACCCTGCGTGAGTATAATATAACTTGTTTTTCTTATCTTTCAGGTTACATCGGGGGCTTTTCTACAGCATTACAGAATGCTGTAGATAAGCCCCTGATGGTGGTGGCTGCAGCTTATATACGAAAAATGGGGTGACAGATTCCCTATAAACTCATATTCTGCCTCATGCTCGTCACTGCATCCCATGTTCTTGCTAGCATCTTACAATACGCCAGAGCTGCACTCACTATTCTGCTGGTGCAGTCACTGTGTACATACATTACATTACTGATCCTGAGTTACATCCAGTATTAGGCCGGCGTCACACACAACGACAAAAAATCGGTCCGTTTTAGACGGTCGATTGTCGGATCAAAATGCAAACATCACACATCCTTCTGGCATCCGATTTTCCTTCAAAGATGCGATTTAGTCGCATGTGTGTGTACCTTGTAACATCCGATTTTCATCCGACTTGCGAGAATTTCTCGCAGGCTTGCAAAACTGACATATAATGGATCCAAAAGAATAGTATTTCAATAAAAAAAAAAAATAGATATATACACATAGAACATATATATATATATATATATATATATACATGTCATTGTGACATGTATATATACATATATTTATAGTTCCTAGACTTCTACATACTGTTATAGCCGCTAATTCAATTGCCGGCTTTTGTGAAATCACAGAAGCCGACATGAAATGATACATTGTTTCCACACAGTTAACCATGTCATTTTCTGTATTTTGATATTTGTTTAGAACTTACAATTACATGAGTGTATTTGTGCAAAATTTCAGACATGTAGGGGTTAATTAAAGGTGTAAATTCGTTGAAAAAAAATGTGTGGGCTCCCGCTGTATTTTCTCCACCAGACAGACAAAGCAAGCGAGTGGGGGCAGATAATAATAGCCTAGGGAGGGTACATTTTTTTGGTGCCCCCCCCTGGCTACTAACATCTCCCCCAGACACCCCAGAAAGGGCAAATCTATAATTAGATTCGCCCTTTCTGGCACTTTGCCCGTCTATTCCCATTGCCCTGTAGCGGTGGCGAATGGGTTAATAATCTCACCTTAATGTCACCTTAGTATTGAAAGGTGACCTTAAGGCAGGTTAATAATTGAGAGCTGTCAATTAGACAACTATCAATTATTAATCCTATTGTATGAAAGAAAAATCAAACACACACAGTTTAATAAAAAATAATTTTAATGAAATAATCACACAGTTTTTGACAATATTTTATTTTCCTGCTAAAACCATTTCCTGCAATAAAAATAAAATAAAAAAGCAAAATCATACTTACCAATCCGATGTACAGTCAGGTCCCACGCTGTAATCCATCAGAAAGGGTTAAGAGGTTACAGTTAGCAGAGAGATAATTCTGTCTCCTAGCTGTAACCCCCTGAATGAATAAGTTCCTCTACCACAGAAAGTAGAGGAAGTGATTCATGAATGGAGCTTAATTGATTTATTGGCAATTTAACTTTAGTGACCTGACCTAAAGGGAAAGTGAATCAGCAGCGAGGGTTTGGCACTCGAATAAAGAATTGGTGCAAGTGAACGGGATCAAAAAACCCTTCAATCATAAAGTCTTATAAACACTGCACTCATGGAAAAAAGTTGCTTCAAGTGAATATTTATTGAACATATAAGGAGCAGCGACAAGTAATTTGACGTTTCGGCCTCCACTAGGCCTTGATCACAAAGTCGCTGTGAAAGACAGAAAGTGAACATTATAACAGGTGACAAAGGAGATAAATATATATACAAAAAATATATACAAAAATATATACAAATATAGGATAATACGTAGTCCATGTCGTAGTATATGGGTGGTAAAATAATAGGCATGTTTTTCTCCTGTACCTAGCCCCTACTCATGTCTTGTCGCTTTATATTGAACTACATGCCTATTATTTTACCACCCATATACTACGACATGGACTACGTATTATCCTATATTTGTATATATTTTTGTATATATTTTTTGTATATATATTTATCTCCTTTGTCACCTGTTATAATGTTCACTTTCTGTCTTTCACAGCGACTTTGTGATCAAGGCCTAGTGGAGGCCGAAACGTCAAATTACTTGTCGCTGCTCCTTATATGTTCAATAAATATTCACTTGAAGCAACTTTTTTCCATGAGTGCAGTGTTTATAAGACTTTATGATTGAAGGGTTTTTTGATCCCGTTCACTTGCACCAATTCTTTATTCGAGTGCCAAACCCTCGCTGCTGATTTACTGTCCCTTTTTTGGTTTGTGCACCGTCCGTACCCATGTCAACCACCACCTATGCATATGACGAAGCCTCTGGTTCAACGATTCTTTCAAGAATAAGAAGCAAAACTGACTTCCTACATATCCCCAGCAAGGACGTGAAGACACGGGACTGGGAAAAGGAGAAGAAAAAACTTATTTCTTACGACTTACATTGTGCCACCCTGGGGGAATACCACAGGCAAGGTAAAATCCCTCGTGGCCTACACAGCCATCTACGCCCTACACTGTTCGCCGACAACGAGAAATATTGTGACACCTTTCAAAAAATCTTCAACAAGTGCTCCCTTGAACTAATTCTACTCACCATAGAACACCTCCAGGAAGCTATCAAGGAGACAGAAGAGAAAATCTCAACTATTGAAACACAACTGACAGCTACTTTGAGTCCTTCTGAATTCACAACCCTCAAGAGTAAAGTGGATTCCATCCTAGCGACCCATCAGAAAACATTAGAGGAAAGGAAACGGGCTAAGTTCCAAAGGGACACTGAGGATTATTTATCCAACAAGGTCTACAGATGGGAGGACCCACCTATTCGGAGACAACGTCCAAGGTTCCGCCGGCAACAAGGGGGCCACTATCAATCGGGGGCTCCTCACCTGCAGGGGGTTCCTCCGCAGGCTCTGGCAGCGAAACTGGCGGTGCCCCAAGCACAAGACCGGCTTTTTTAGGACAAACTACAAGACAACAAGGAGGTCAAGGAAGAAGAGAAGTGGACCGCCAGATGATCCTCAGATCACAGGTAGGAGTCCAAACACAGTTGTAAACATCTCTGATTACTCCCTCTCCCCTCTCGAATTTAAGGTTTTAAACATGGGCCTATCATTCTGTCCTACCCCTAAGTGGGATTCTTTTCAACTAGAGAAAGACCTTCACCGTTTCTACCGAAACATTAGGCTCAAAGTACATTTCTCAGGGAACACTACTCCCAATCTCAATTCTGCCGGCACAATACCTGACCGTAACAGTGGACCAAGTATCTCAATTGACGAACTTGGGTTACGAAATCCCAGTAGTTTCATGCCGCCTAAAACAAACCATGCAGTCGAGACATTTGTCGAGTTACTAGATAGAGACATCAGACAAACCATACATGACCAACAATTGGGTCTCCTCCCTGTCCGCCACAATCTAAATCCCCTTGAGAAACAGGCCTTAGATTCACTTAAAAACAATAACAATATTGTTATTAAACCTGCGGACAAGGGTGGGGCCATTGTAGTCATGAACAAAAGCTACTATGTCTCTGAAATCAGGAGACAACTCAGTGACACCACTACTTATAAGAAAGTCGACAGGGACCCAATCAGCTCCATACGACACAAAATCAATTCAGTTCTAGACAACCACCTGGAACGGGGGACCATTGATAGCAAAACAAGAACATTCTTGATCAACCACCATCCAGTCACCCCTATCCTATACATCCTCCCTAAGATACATAAAAACCTCCACAACCCACCTGGACGCCCGATCGTAGCATCCACGGATTCAATTTTGAACCCTTTATCTATCTTCCTTGACAAACTTCTAACACCACATGCCCACACAACTAAATCATTTATTTTGGATACAAGTGATTTTTTAAATAAAATACGTACCATCAATAACGTCCCTCCCGACAGCATTATATGCACAATGGACGTGAACAGCCTGTACACGTCCATCACTCATGAAAAGGGCATTCGAGCTGTGTCACTTAGTCTGCAGGAAGCTAATGTAGATAGAGACATCAACCAACTATGTTTAGACCTACTCAATCTGGTCCTTAGGGAGAATTATTTCCTTTTTGGCGACGAATTCTATGTACAGACCTGTGGGACCGCCATGGGGTCGAACGTAGCGCCAGCCTACGCAAATATCTACATGGATCGGTTCGAACAAGAACATGTTTACCCCAATCCCATATTCACACAATACGCTACCATGTGGGTCAGATACATAGATGACATTTTCTGTATCTGGACGGGCAATGAATCAAGTCTTCTCGAATTTTTCAACAACATCAATAGCGTCACACCGGAGCTAACCTTCACTATAACACATGACATCAGTAATGTTACATTCCTCGACACCCGGGTCATCAAAAGCACGGATGGTCGATTGAGCACAGATATTTACACCAAACCGACTGACTGTAACAGTCTACTCCTTTACAACAGCTGTCACCCTAAGTCAATGAAGAATAGTTTGCCAAGATCGCAATTCAAAAGGGTTACCAGAATTGTATCTGACCCACAACTCAGGGAAACCAGAATACAGGATATGGCCAATAAATTCAAGGTGCGCAACTACTGTCTTTCACAGCGACTTTGTGATCAAGGCCTAGTGGAGGCCGAAACGTCAAATTACTTGTCGCTGCTCCTTATATGTTCAATAAATATTCACTTGAAGCAACTTTTTTCCATGAGTGCAGTGTTTATAAGACTTTATGATTGAAGGGTTTTTTGATCCCGTTCACTTGCACCAATTCTTTATTCGAGTGCCAAACCCTCGCTGCTGATTTACTGTACCTTTTTTGGTTTGTGCACCGTCCGTACCCATGTCAACCACCACCTATGCATATGACGAAGCCTCTGGTTCAACGATTCTTTCAAGAATAAGAAGCAAAACTGACTTCCTACATATCCCCAGCAAGGACGTGAAGACACGGGACTGGGAAAAGGAGAAGAAAAAACTTATTTCTTACGACTTACATTGTGCCACCCTGGGGAATACCACAGGCAAGGTAAAATCCCTCGTGGCCTACGCAGCCATCTACGCCCTACACTGTTCGCCGACAACGAGAAATATTGTGACACCTTTCAAAAAATCCTCAACAAGTGCTCCCTTGATCTAATTCTACTCACCATAGAACACCTCCAGGAAGCTATCAAGGAGACAGAAGAGAAAATCTCAACTATTGAAACACAACTGACAGCTACTTTGAGTCCTTCTGAATTCACAACCCTCAAGAGTAAAGTGGATTCCATCCTAGCGACCCATCAGAAAACATTAGAGGAAAGGAAACGGGCTAAGTTCCAAAGGGACACTGAGGATTATTTATCCAACAAGGTCTACAGATGGGAGGACCCACCTATTCGGAGACAACGTCCAAGGTTCCGCCGGCAACAAGGGGGCCACTATCAATCGGGGGGCTCCTCACCTGCAGGGGGTTCCTCCGCAGGCTCTGGCAGCGAAACTGGCGGTGCCCCAAGCACAAGACCGGCTTTTTTAGGACAAACTACAAGACAACAAGGAGGTCAAGGAAGAAGAGAAGTGGACCGCCAGATGATCCTCAGATCACAGGTAGGAGTCCAAACACAGTTGTAAACATCTCTGATTACTCCCTCTCCCCTCTCGAATTTAAGGTTTTAAACATGGGCCTATCATTCTGTCCTACCCCTAAGTGGGATTCTTTTCAACTAGAGAAAGACCTTCACCGTTTCTACCGAAACATTAGGCTCAAAGTACATTTCTCAGGGAACACTACTCCCAATCTCAATTCTGCCAGCACAATACCTGACCGTAACAGTGGACCAAGTATCTCAATTGACGAACTTGGGTTACGAAATCCAGTAGTTTCATGCCGCCTAAAACAAACCATGCAGTCGAGACATTTGTCGAGTTACTAGATAGAGACATCAGACAAACCATACATGACCAACAATTGGGTCTCCTCCCTGTCCGCCACAATCTAAATCCCCTTGAGAAACAGGCCTTAGACTCACTTAAAAACAATAACAATATTGTTATTAAACCTGCGGACAAGGGTGGGGCCATTGTAGTCATGAACAAAAGCTACTATGTCTCTGAAATCAGGAGACAACTCAGTGACACCACTACTTATAAGAAAGTCGACAGGGACCCAATCAGCTCCATACGACACAAAATCAATTCAGTTCTAGACAACCACCTGGAACGGGGGACCATTGATAGCAAAACAAGAACATTCTTGATCAACCACCATCCAGTCACCCCTATCCTATACATCCTCCCTAAGATACATAAAAACCTCCACAACCCACCTGGACGCCCGATCGTAGCATCCACGGATTCAATTTTGAACCCTTTATCTATCTTCCTTGACAAACTTCTAACCCCACATGCCCACACAACTAAATCATTTATTTTGGATACAAGTGATTTTTTAAATAAAATACGTACCATCAATAACGTCCCTCCCGACAGCATTATATGCACAATGGACGTGAACAGCCTGTACACGTCCATCACTCATGAAAAGGGCATTCGAGCTGTGTCACTTAGTCTGCAGGAAGCTAATGTAGATAGAGACATCAACCAACTATGTTTAGACCTACTCAATCTGGTCCTTAGGGAGAATTATTTCCTTTTTGGCGACGAATTCTATGTACAGACCTGTGGGACCGCCATGGGGTCGAACGTAGCGCCAGCCTACGCAAATATCTACATGGATCGGTTCGAACAAGAACATGTTTACCCCAATCCCATATTCACACAATACGCTACCATGTGGGTCAGATACATAGATGACATTTTCTGTATCTGGACGGGCAATGAATCAAGTCTTCTCGAATTTTTCAACAACATCAATAGCGTCACACCGGAGCTAACCTTCACTATAACACATGACATCAGTAAGGTTACATTCCTCGACACCCGGGTCATCAAAAGCACGGATGGTCGATTGAGCACAGATATTTACACCAAACCGACTGACTGTAACAGTCTACTCCTTTACAACAGCTGTCACCCTAAGTCAATGAAGAATAGTTTGCCAAGATCACAATTCAAAAGGGTTACCAGAATTGTATCTGACCCACAACTCAGGGAAACCAGAATACAGGATATGGCCAATAAATTCAAGGTGCGCAACTACCCCACTGACCTCCTCAATATAGAATCCATGAGAGCGATAGACGAGGTAGGAACAACTGACACCGCTATCAGTGTTTATAAAAACCCGCGTATTCCATTTGTACACAATCATCACCCATCCATGCGCAGGGTACACAATCTAATAAGAAAACACTGGCCACTCCTCACCAAAGCATATCCTGACATTCAAATTCTCCATGACCCACCACTCATGTGTACAAGACGGGCCAGCAATATTCGAGACAAAGTAGTTAGAGCTGATTTAGGATCCTGCAGACAATCCACCACTAGAACTTTAACTGGACAAAAAAGAACAGGAACATTCCCCTGCTTGAACTGCATGAGTTGTTCTAATATCATTAAAGGCAACGAAGTGGTGCACCCCCGCACTTGGAAGTCTTTCCCCATCAGGGATTTTTTCACCTGTGAATCTAGATTTGTTGTGTATATCATCAAATGTCCATGCGGCCTGCTATACGTGGGTGAGACCACTCAGGCCATAAGGGACCGGATTTCAAGTCACAAATCGACTATCCGATGCGAAAAAACTTGGCTACCTTTGCCAGCCCATTTTAAGGAGGCCAAACACAACGTAGCCCAACTAAGGTTCCAGGTCATAGAAAGCGTCCCCAGACCCAGACGAGGTGGTAACCACATCAAACTACTCAAACAACGTGAGACATACTGGATATATACCCTAGATACACTACATCCTAAGGGTCTAAACAGGGAGATGGACTGGCTAACATAATTTCCTTCTCTTCCCCCAGAACAATCCATAGGTTCCCATAAATTTGGCTTTGCCCTACAGTTGAGATGGTAAGACCCATACCCCCATTTATTTTCCCTCATTTTCCCTCATTTATTATTATTTATTCATTTTTACTTTTGTTTGGACTCCTACCATTATTGTTACTTTTATGATTTCTTGCATGATTTAATTTATCTATTTAATTTACTTTAATTTATTTACATTTTTTGTTACCTTTTTTGCTACTTTATTATTTCTCATATGATCTAATTCATTATGTATGATTTATTTATTTGGTTTATGCATCATACCATTTAATCGCTGCATTATGATTTATCTTTTATTTTCATTTACTATCTCTGACCGCTATACACTACTACCGCCATAATACAATGCCGATATAAACACCTAGACCACTCGGGCACCAATTTGGTACTCCCACCACCCAATAGCGCTTATCTAACAGTGAGTGCCATTTCCATTCACACTCACTGCGCAGGCGCCGACTGGTGACGGCGCACTCTCTGCCCTGTGGGCGTTTCTCGTTGGTGCTGGCCCCTACTGCGCATGCGCCGGCGTGTGACGTCACATCCGGCCATGTGACTAGCTAGCGCTTCTTATAGCGCTGCTGTGAGCTCACCACAGTCCCCGCAGGCTTAGGCACGGATGTGCCAGCATTTACACTGAGCCACCAATGCTCTGGACCGGATCCCATACCACCGCCAACGGATGTGAGCTCCCACAACTTAAGATAAGTAATATTACCGGTACCTACACACTACTTACCATTATGTACCCCACAGCTACTGCCTACCACTTATGCTGACAAGCATTATAGCTGGCCACTCATCTCTGCACGAACGGTAAATATCCTCAGCCACACAGGAATATACATATACATTGATGTGAGCCAACTTACTCTATGCATTCTTATTACAGTTGAGCAGCAATTGTATAGAAACTCTCCAGCTGGCGGTCTATCATTTCACTACTGGTAAATACCGTTCAATACACAATACAATATCTATATCCATGTGAACAAAATATAACTCTGTGATCTCTACCTTTTACAAGCGGTCCTATACTTAAGACCCTGACCATATATACTTGACCCTGACCTCGTCCCCTACAGGATCACACTTCAAGCATGTGATATATGCGTCTAGTGTTCTAAAGGTACCATATTACCGTTATATTTAATTATCCGCTGGTTACATAACTCTGACAACCATTATAACTATGGACCATATATAAGAGATATACTATGTTGGATTTCTATGATACATTATATCCTAATTTATTCCAGTAACTCTAACAAGGATCATATTCTGCCCCTCCGGACTAGTCCTGTGCTAGGATGTCCAGAATATTCCCCTTTACATCAACACAATAAGGGTATGTGTTCAAAGAAATGTATGCACTTTTTTGGGTTCTGATATCTCAATGTATCATCTTATCTGTTTTTCTCCTGTACCTAGCCCCTACTCATGTCTTGTCGCTTTATATTGAACCACATGCCTATTATTTTACCACCCATATACTACGACATGGACTACGTATTATCCTATATTTGTATATATTTTTGTATATATTTTTTGTATATATATTTATCTCCTTTGTCACCTGTTATAATGTTCACTTTCTGTCTTTCACAGCGACTTTGTGATCAAGGCCTAGTGGAGGCCGAAACGTCAAATTACTTGTCGCTGCTCCTTATATGTTCAATAAATATTCACTTGAAGCAACTTTTTTCCATGAGTGCAGTGTTTATAAGACTTTATGACTAAAGGGAAAGTGGACACAATCAATTAAGCTTCATTCATTAAACACATCCTCTCCTGTCGCCAGGAGAGGAACTTATTCATTCAGGAGCTTTGAGCTGAGCATGCAGGATTACTTGCACTGCTTGGCTCAAAGCTAGTTAACCCTTTGTGAAGGATTACAGCGTGGGACGTGACAGATCGGCGGAATAGGTAAGAATAATGTTGTTTTATTTTTTTTTCTTTATTTTAGGAGATCAATGGCTTCGCACGGATTAAGTGTAAAATAAAAGATGGTCAAAAAAATGTGTTTTTATTTCATTAAAATTAATTTTAATTAATGTGTCTGTGTTTTTTTAATTTACTTCAATAGGATTAATAATTGATAGTTGTCTAATTGACAGCTCTCAATTATTAACCTGCCTTAAGGTCACCTTTCAATACTAAGGTGACATTAAGGTGAGATTATATTAACCCATTCGCCACCGCTACAGGGCAATGGGAATAGACGGGCAAAGTGCCAGAAAGGGCGAATCTAATTATAGATTTGCCCTTTCTGGGGTGTCTGGGGGCAGATGTTAGTAGCCGGGGGGGCACCAAAAAAATGTACCCTCCCTAGGCTGTTATTATCTGCCCCCACTCGCTTGCTTTGTCTGTCTGGTGGAGAAAATACAGCGGGAGCCCACGCATTTTTTTGTCAACGAATTTACACCTTTAATTAACCCCTACATGTCTGAAATTTAGCACAAATACACTCATGTAATTGTAAGTTCTAAACAAATATCAAAATACAGGAAATGACATGGTTAACTGTGTGGAAACAATGTATCATTTCATGTCGGCTTCTGTGATTTCACAGAAGCCGGCAATTGAATTTGCGGCTATTACAGTATGTAGAAGTCTAGGAAATATAAATATATATATAATACACATGTCACAATTACATATATATATATATATATATATATGTATTCTATGTGTGTATATCTATTCTTTCTAGTCTTTATTAAAGCTGTCAGTGTGATTTTACAGTATAGCCGGGGATGAATTGCCGGCTTTTCTAAAGGACACCGATGCGATTTCATCGCAAGTCACACATGCAGTCCGTTTGTAATCCGATTTTTCATCGCTCCCATAGACTTGCATTGGCGATTGTCGACCCACAATCGGTGACAATCGCAGCATGCTGCGATTGCTCACGGACGTTTAAAACGGACCACAAAATAACGGATACTGGGGGCTGCTCCATAGATTAACATAGGGCAGACTGCAATACGATTTTTCATCGCATTGCAGTCGTCCGATTCTGTCGCCAGTGTGACGCCGGCCTTATACTCCAGAGCTGCACTCACTATTCTGCTGGTGCAGTCACTGTGTACATACATTACATTACTGATCCTGAGTTACATCCTGTATTATACTCCAGAGCTGCACTCACTATTCTGCTGGTGCAGTCACTGTGTACATACATTACATTACTGATCCTGAGTTACATCCTGTATTATACTCCAGAGCTGCACTCACTATTCTGCTGGTTCAGTCACTGTATACATACATTACATTACTGATCCTGAGTTACATCCTGTATTATACTCCAGAGCTGCACTCACTATTCTGCTGGTGCAGTCACTGTGTACATACATTACATTACTGATCCTGAGTTACATCCTGTATTATATTCCAGAGCTGCACTCACTATTCTGCTGGTGCAGTCACTGTGTACATACATTACATTACTGATCCTGAGTTACATCCTGTATCTCTTTTATTAAAAAAGTACAAAACTAAACTTACAGGCAAAACTAAGACAAAACTTACAAACTCAATAAAAGAAAACATTATCCATAAACCCAAAAAATCCAATGTCCAACAGATATATAGAAACATATCGTTCCTCCATTTCATTAACACCCCCGGCAAGGGAAGAGACCTCAACCTATATCCTTTTTTTTTTTTTTTTTCCCCTCATACACTCATACCCATGCATTCACCTTTAGAAAAAAAAACAAAATTCAGCCAACTGCCCTAAAGAAAGTAAATAGGCCACCTGGCCAAAATTAATGATACAACTTCATATACATATATATATATATACACATATACTATACATATATATACATACATTTTTTTTTATTTTTTTTTTATAAATTTTTTTATTATTTTTCCTAAACTAAACCACCACCATTCCCCCAAAGGTCCCACGAAAGTTTGTGGCCTATCACACCAGGTCCCACGAAAGTTTGTGGCCTATCACACTAGGTCCCACGAAAGTTTGTGGCCTTTCTTACATCGCAAATCTTCTTGGCATCCCGCCGGACGTCCATTCTCCAAAACCCATCCCCCCTCCCCCCAAGAAACCCCCCACCCGAGCTAAACTAAATCCCCCTAACACGCATTTTATAGTACACATACAACATATATATATATATATATATATATATATATATATATACACAACCTTATAATAACATATATCAATAATAACACCTATCAATAATAACCACTACACACCTTAACCATGACCAAAGAACAGGCCCAAGTTCAATGCTTGCTAGCCCTATACCCGGGTTACCAATTACAAAACAAAAATCTATACGTGAGGGTTACAGCCCACCACCAGGAACTGGAGACCATAGAGGCTCTCACCCTAATCTACTACACATCACCCTGACCCTCTCTAACAACATAAAAGAGAAAATCCTGTCCCTATAGCCCTACCAACCTCTCCCTACCTGCCCCTACCT
>JARQOD010000003.1:392154448-392261386 GCA_033576555.1 Oophaga sylvatica
CTGACGGGGATTCAGTCTTAAAGCAGATTGGAGATAGGCAAGGTTTTTATGGTCGGTGAATATGATTACCTGGTGATGAGCTCCTTCAAGAAGATGTCTCCATTCTTGCAGAGCCAATTTGATGGCCAACAGTTCGCGATCACCGACAGAGTAGTTCCTTTCTGCAGGAGAAAAAACCTTGGAAAAAAAAACACACGAGACCATCCGCCCGGTAGAACGACTTCTGGGTCAAACTGCTCCTGCACCTATGGAAGAAGCGTCAACTTCAAGAAAAAATTGCTCACTTGAATTAGGACGATGAAGAACGGGTGCGGAAGCGAAGGCTTTTTGAGAGAAACAAAGGCCTCTTCTGCCTCGGAGGACCATTCCTTAGAGTTTACACCTTTCCCGGGTTAAGGCTGTGATTGGAGCCACTCGGGTGGAAAAGTGTGGAATAAATTGCCGGTAGTAATTGGCGAACCCGAGGAACCTTTGTATGGCTTTTAGCCCAGACGGACGAGGCCAGTTGAGAACTGCAGACAACTTCTCCGGATCCATCTTTAATCCTGTGGAAGATACAATGTACCCAAGGAAAGGCAAAGAAGACTGCTCAAAGAGGCATTTCTCATATTTGGCATATAGCCTGTTCTCTCTCAGTCTTTGTAAGACCAGGCGTACTTGCCTCCGGTGTGACGTCAAGTCAACAGAAAAAATCAAAATGTCGTCCAGGTAAACCACGACACAAGTATAGAGCAAGTCCCTGAAAATGTCATTAACAAATTCCTGAAAAACCGCAGGTGCATTGCTTAGGCCGAATGGCAGTACCAGGTATTCATAGTGGCCGTCACTGGTGTTGAAGGCTGTTTTCCATTCGTCCCCCTCTCTGACTCGGATCAGGTTGTAGGCCCCTCTGAGGTCCAATTTGGTGAAGATCTTGGCCCCTCGGAGATGATCAAACAGCTCTGAAATAAGAGGTAATTGATACCTGTTTTTTACCGTGATTTGATTTAGACCCCGATAGTCAATGCAGGGCCGCAAGGATCCATCCTTTTTCTTCACAAAGAAGAATCCAGCTCCTGCCGGTGACGATGACTTCCGGATAAATCCTCTAGCCAGATTCTCTTGGATGTAGTCTGACATGGCCTGAGTCTCTGCCTGTGAAAGGGGATAAACTCTCCCGCGAGGAGGAGATGCTCCGGGAAGAAGCTCTATCTGACAGTCATACGACCTGTGTGGAGGTAGTCTCTCAGCCTCCTTTTTCCCAAAGACGTCAGAGAAGGACCAATAGACGGAAGGCAACCCTGGCAGGGTATCAGGCTGGACTGGAGGCGAAACGGGTTGAATCCGGGTTAAGCAACGATTCATGCAGGTATCTCCCCAACGCAGAACTTCTCCAGTTTTCCAATTAAGGACTGGTTCATGCATCTGGAGCCAAGGGTAAACCTAAAAGCAGGGGATGGGATAAACCGGGAAACACATAAAATCGCATTCGTTCAGTATGCATTAGACCTACCCGGAGTTCCACCAACTCGGTTTGAAAACTGGACGGGCTCGGTCAGCGGATTGCCATCCACGGCGGACACCTGTAACGGATCAGGAAGACGCTGGACTGGTAAGTGGGAATGATCCACAACCGCCTGCTGGATGAAGTTCCCTGCAGCTCCAGAATCCAGTAGAAAATGCTTGGAGAATTTTATTGCTCCATAGGACACGGAGACTGAGATGTGTAAAGAGGGAGAGGACTGTTCTCTACCTAGGTTGGCCCCTCCTACCGGACCTAGGCACTGGAGTTTCCCGACTTTTTAGGACAGAAATGGATCAAATGTTCAGAACTACCACAGTAGTAACAACTTCCTTCCTTGCGACGTGCCTCCCGGCGGCGGGTGGCCAAACTTACATGCTCCACCTCCATGGCCTCGGAGGCGGAGGGCGAAGTACCTGTTTTGTACAAACTAGAGTCCAGGTGATAGGACCTTTTGTCCCGCTTGATCTCCATGGAGCGCTCTTGAAAACGCAGGTCAATTCGGGTTGCCAAGGATATTAGCTCTTCCAAGAGGTTAGGTCTGTCCCGTCCCGCCAGCTCATCCTTGATTCTTCCGGATAGGCCTTCCCAGAAGTTAGAAACCAGGGCCTCATTGTTCCACGATAATTCAGACGAGAGGGTGCGGAATTTAACAGCATACTGAGCTACCGTGAGAGTACCTTGGCGCAGGCGGAGCAGAGCTGAGGCAGTCGAAGTGGTGCGACCAGGTTCATCGAAGGTCCTGCGAAAAGCCTCTAGGAAAGATTGAAGATCGTTAACCAGCGGATCCCCTCTCTCCCATAGCGGGTTTAGCCAGTCGAGGGCCTCTCCTCCCAGGTGTGACATGATGAAGCCCACCTTGGCTCGGTCAGAAGCAAACATATGCCCCAAGATTTCGAAGTGTAGAGTGCACTGATTGAGGAAACCCCGACACAGAGTAGGGTCACCCTGGAAACGGGTAGGAGCCGCCAGATGGGGACCTTGACTTGCCATGGGAACTGGTACCTGATTATTGATAGAAGAGTCAGGTGCAGACGAGGACCCTAAGGAATCCATGCGGGTAGACAAGCTGCGTAGATAAGTCGTGATCTTGTCCTGTTGAACTCCCAAACGGGTCACCTCCCTGCACAGATCCGTGGTCGGAGATCTCCTGGATCCAGCGGGTTCCATGGCCGGAGCAATCTGTAACGAATGGAAGCGGAGGCAGAGGTGGTGAAGTTCACATTCGTTTTTATTTTTTAATGTGGAACCTCGAGACCGCGGTCCGGGGGGCTCCGAAGGGGGCGTAACTAGTGAGCCCCGGGTACCCGTAGTAAGGCCCCTCGAACAGGACCAGAATGGAATACCCGGAGGACACAGGTGCTACCTCCAGTTAGACCCCGGACACATGGCAGCTGTCCCAGAGGGACCAAAAGGGTAACAGGTATTTACAGAGTCCGTGGAAAGTTCTTTACGGAGAAGGGAAAAGTCCTGGTCCAGAACGGATGGTAGAAGGCTGGCTTCAGTGACCTTGTCACGGTCCACGGGTACGGATGGCTGATGGCGGAACGGGATGACACTTGCGCCAGTAATAGCCGATATTGTCCAAGATAGCCAGATACAGGTTAGCAATGATCTGAGGAGACAAACAGTATCAGCGAAGCACAGAGACTGCAGACGCAGCGCATACAGATCAGGAACAGAACCGGAAATAGCAATGATAGAATACGTTGCTCCGGCACTCCCCTACTGGTGGAATGACCAGATATAGTACTGAGTGCGCAGCCATTGGTTAATTAGCTATTTCAAAAAATGCACGCTGCCCCTTTAAGAGAGACGGTGGGCGTGGCCTCGCGTCCTAAGCAGACTATCTGGAGGCCTGCCAGCAGCGTGCCAGGAAGTGGAAGAGGACACAGGACGCCGAAGAGCAGCTGGGGCAGGTGAGTGAGCAGAACGGAGTGCAGAGCCAGCGCTGGGACCGAGTGTAACATGCATCCTGTTGGGACATTAGAGGAGATCACTTTAGTATATAGTCTTTATAGCTGGGTAAGTGTAGTACTGTTATGGGCCACTAGGTGGGGTCATACTAGTGGGCCTTGTTAAGTATAGTTGCTAGATAGTTCTCATAGGGTTAAGTGTAGGAGGGGCTGCCGGATAGTAGTGTAAGGTTTTTAGGAAGTTAGCTCAGATGGGGCCAGCATGCAAAAGTGTTCACAGGGGCTTAGGCCCGGTCAACCGGCAGCCACGCAACATTTATGGATAGCTACCCATGTTACCCACGGCCACTGCATAGTCTCGCAGTGGGCCTATACAGAGAGGAAAGATGTGGCATCTTACCGCCTGGGCCAATGCTTTAAGGGCAGAAGTTGGCTGGACCAAGGAACTGAGGGGAGTTGGAGCTTCAACGAGTTCAGTGTAAACGGGCTGGATGCTTCACTGGGGGCCACCAAACATAATGATTGATGAATTCAGTACTGAGGCGAAGCAGGCTGAAGGAAGTGTCATTATGGCGAGGTGAGGCCTGGAAGGAACTGGGGAGCAGTCTAGGACGGTTCGGTCTGGGCGTGTACTGCACAGAAGTGACAGCAAAGAAGTGAAAGATAAGGAAACGAACAAAATACCTGTTGTGCTGACTGTGGATGTAACTGGATCGTCCATTAGGGCAGTGGGATACTCGGTACTGGGCCACTTCTTAAAGGGGAAATGTCACAGCTGCAGTGACCCGGTCCATGGCCCTGGGCATACAATAAAAGGGGAATATTTATAAGGGATAATAGAGTTTGTGATAAGGTGATCGTTACTCCACCTGTGGTTTCTGGTCAGAGGTGACCAGCGCTGCAGTGCAGATACTCTGGGAATGATGGTGATGCAGCAGAGTTGGTATAGCTCTCCACAGGCAGAGCTATTTCCCAAGGCAGATATAATATAAGGTGGATGGTAAAGATGTAGTAATTAGCAAGGGATGTAGCAATGTTGAGTGGCTGTTGCAGGAAGAACTTGAGAAGACACAGTCAGATGCAGTTTCCAAAGCTTTACTCACAGTTCTGCAGGTATCCAGGGCTCAGGTTACAGATTGTGCTGGAGTCGGTCAGCCTGAAAGCAATTTGGGAATCTCCTTATCTCAGGCGAGATGTGAGGTCTCCTTTCTAGCGCTATTCTCTGAGGAACTTGCTGTTGCAAACTCTGTTCAAGTTCCTCTCTCTGTCTCTTATTTAAGTAAAACTTCACTCTCATGACAGGCAGCTGTAGCCTGGTTCAGGAATC
This sequence comes from Oophaga sylvatica, assembly GCA_033576555.1. NCBI lineage: Eukaryota > Metazoa > Chordata > Amphibia > Anura > Dendrobatidae > Oophaga > Oophaga sylvatica. Next base: position 392,159,193 of record JARQOD010000003.1, read on the forward strand.
GCTCCAGTATGGCATCTCCAGCTCACACGTGCTGCTGTGTAATCGAGTCTTAGTTGGGGCAGAGAACCTGCTGTCTTCTGCCCTCCGGATTCTGCCGCTGGGGCTTTAGCTTACCCACTCAGCCTCGGACTCCGGTTTCTGGTGCTCAGACCTGGGGATGAGCTCAGCTTTGGCTCCAGTCTCCCAGCCTGTCTCTACACGTCCTTCCTCAACGCTCCCTCAATCCTCTCAGACACTAACTAACCCCTCCCCCAGCCAGAATGTTCCAAAGAAGCTCTCCTGAAATCAGGTGTTAGAGCTCCCCCTTCTGGTCTGGAGTATGAAAAGTGTTGAATGCTGTGTGTTACCTGTTAAAGGGATCCTTCCTTGCTTTCAGGCATGACATCGCTCCCCCCTGGAGGGAGGCAAGGTCACTTTGGCAACCAAACTCCTGGATGCCACATAACGTGTGAAGAGTTCAGTAAAGAAAGTGTTCAAGTTGTTTGGATTGTGTCTCCATTACTTGGGGTCGCCTGGAAGAGGGACCGTCGGTGCCTGGGAAGCTCCCAGGAGGAGTGGAATCTGGAGATGCAGGTACGCCAGAGGGAAGAACACCATTTCATGTAGGGGAAGGGTTGGACATGGATGTTACGGTAATCCAGGTCACGACTGCAGTCCGGCCTCTCCCTTACATGTGCAGAGGTCACAACGCAGGGAGGGATAGCTAAATAGGAGATATAGTTATAAGAGATATAGTTATGTACGTGTGTGTGACACAACCCAGCAACCAAAGACCAATAGACCTGGAAAAACCATACAGGATATAATTGATAAATAATCTTTATTATATAGGTGGTAATATAAAAACAATTTAAAATAATGTGCAGGTATACGGACAACTTACAATATTTGTAAGGTAATACACATAGACCCACTTGTATGTACTATACTAGATATATATTCCTCATAAAAAGGTGAAAAAACTATTGAATATTAATTCCTTATAAAATCTAATTTAGTGCGAAGAAAAAAACATAAAATATAGTGATCGTGCAAAAAAGCAACAAATAAAGCTCAAAAGTTAAAAAATAAAATTCCACAATTGCAACAATATAAAGTGCAAAGTGCATATAAAGAAATCACAAGATGTTGCAATAATATCCCATATAATGGAAGACCAATAAATTGGAACCACGATTGCTACCATATAAAGTGCAGTGCAGTAAACAGAGGAATACAGTTAATTGGATCATATACCTTTAAGGGTCACCACATCCCTATTAATGCGCACCCCGACGCGCGATTCGGAGCACTTCCTTCATCAGGGGGTGACTATAGGATGAATCAGACCCTCATATTTACGTCACATGCTCTCCATTTGCTTGTGATCCTCCTTAAGATGGTTCTACTCCTTCATTGCAGTCCAGCTGTATTTAATTAAACTGATAGGACTTGATTTGGAAAGGCACACACCATTCTGTATAAGACCTCACAGCTCACAGTGCATGTCAGACCAAATGAGAATCATGAGGTCAAAGGAACTGGCCAAGGAGCTCAGAGACAGAATTGTGGCAAGGCACACATCTGGCCAAGGTTACAAAAGAATTTCTGCAGTACTCAACATTCCTAAGAGCACAGTGGCCTCCATATTCCTTAAATGGAAGAAGTTTGGGACTACCAGAAGTCTTCCTAGACCTGGCCGTCCAGCCAAACTGAGCAATCGTGGGAGAAGAATCTTGGTGAGAGAGGTAAAGAAGAACCCCAAGATCAATGTGACTGAGCTTCACAGATGCAGTAGGGAGATGGGAGAAAGTTCCACAAAGTCAACTATCACTGCAGTCCTCCACCAGTCGGGCCTTTATGGCAGAGTGGCCCAACAGAAGCTTCTCCTCAGTGCAAGACCGTCCGTCCTCTCCATCATCAGTATCTGGTGACCGCCCGTCCCCTCCATCATCAGTATCTGGTGACCGCCCGTCCCCTCCATCATCAGTATCTGGTGACCGCCCGTCCCCTCCATCATCAGTATTTCGTCAGGAAATTTAAGTGCATTGTAACGAATGGAAGCGGAGGCAGAGGTGGTGAAGTTCACATTAGTTTTTATTTTTTAATGTGGAACCTCGAGACCGCGGTCCGGGGGGCTCCGAAGGGGGCGTAACTAGTGAGCCCCGGGTACCCGTAGTAAGGCCCCTCGAACAGGACCAGAATGGAATACCCGGAGGACACATAGGTGCTACCTCCAGTTAGACCCCGGACACATGGCAGATGTCCCAGAGGGACCAAAAGGGTAACAGGTATTTACAGAGTCTGTGGAAAGTTCTTGACGGAGAAGGGAAAGGTCCTGGTCCAGAACGGATGGTAGAAGGCTGGCTTCAGTGACCTTGTCACGGTCCACGGGTACGGATGGCTGATGGCGGAACGGGATGACACTTGCGCCAGTAATAGCCGAGATTGTCCAAAATAGCCAGATACAGGTTAGCAATGATCTGAGGAGACAAACAGTATCAGCGAAGCACAGAGACTGCAGACGCAGCGCATACAGATCAGGAACAGAACCGGAAATAGCAATGATAGAACACGTTGCTCCGGCACTCCCCCAATGGTGGAGTGACCAGATATAGTACTGTAATGTATGTAGTACAGTTCATATAGCGTCTTGTGCTTGGGTGCGATGAAAACACAGGAGTCACAGGTTTGATATAGAAAGTCTTGTATTACTTCATACAAGTTGGCAAAAATAGTCACACAGTTTGCAGACACAGAAGCAGGAGACACAGCAGGCCAGAGTAATCTAAGCTCAGCAATAACTCTCCACAACAGGTTCAGGATCTTCTTCTCTGTTACCGTAAGTCCATGCAAACGTGGGTCTTTCAAAGAGCAGGGTTCAGAGTCCACAAGTGCTTCAGAGTTCCTCAGTAGGAATAGCTGGAGTACAAGGTCCAAGGCTTTAGGAGTCAGGTCACAGGTTCACTGCAGGCTAGATTCTGAAGCACTGATTGCTCAGCTGTGGCTGCTTAAGAAGCAAAAGGAGAGAATCAGGGCGGGAACATGCAAGCTGGAAACTCCATTTTGACTGAGGGCAAGATAGCTGCAGCAAGACAGAAAGTAAAATGGCTGACGAACAAACTGAGTTTCAGGAACATGTACACAGAACCTTACATTACTCCCCCCTTAGGGACAACCTCCGGATGACCTCAGGCCAGGCTTGTGTGGGTACCTCTGATGAAACTGACGGAGCAAGCGAGGAGCATTAACGTTATTGACTGGTTCCCATGAGTTGTCCTCCACTGGGTAGCCCTGCCATTTAATCAGATATTGTAACTGATTTCTATACAACCTGGAATCTAAAATCCTTTCCACCACAAATTCTTCCTGACCATCGACTAGCACTGGGTCAGGGCAAGGAGAAGAACGTCCAGGAAACGTATTGGGTGTCGCAGCCTTTAGTAGGGATACATGAAAGACAGGGTGAATTCTCATAGTTCTGGGCAGTTGAAGACGACAAGCAACGGCACTTATAATTTTACTGATTTTATAGGGTCCAATGTACTTATGTCCCAACTTAGACGATGGAATCCTTAACTTAAGATTTCTGGTTGACAGCCAGACCAAGTCTCCTACCTTGAAAGCTGGTGCAGGTTTACGAAATTTATCTGCTGCTTTCTTGTACCTTTCCTGAGCCGATTCCAGATTCTCCTTTAGAAGATCCATATTCTTCTGTAAAGACGTGATTCTTTCAGCCACTGCTGGTAAAGGCGTTTCTATGGGAAATCGTGGTAGAATGTTAGGATGATAACCTAGATTAGAGTAAAAAGGAGACTGCTTAGTGGAGGCACTCTGAGAGTTGTTATACGAGAACTCAGCTAATGGAAGTAGATCCACCCAATCATCCTGTAGGTGGCAGATAAAGCAGCGGAGATACTGCTCCAGGGTTTGATTGGTTCGTTCGGTCTGTCCATTAGTCTGGGGATGAAAAGCAGAAGAAAGGTTTACTTTAATGTCCAATGCTGCGCAGAAATTTTGCCAAAACCTAGAAGTGAATTGCACCCCTCGATCCGAAATAACCTCATCCGGTACTCCATGTAAGCGAAACACATCTTTAATCATCAAATCTGATGTTTGTTTTGCAGTGGGTAAGCCGACACAAGGGATAAAATGAGCTGCCTTTGTTAGACGGTCAACCACCACTAGAATGGTGTTCTTCCCTTGAGAGGTTGGTAACTCCACAATGAAGTCCATAGAAATGGATCCCCACGGGCGGGACGGGGTGGGAAGAGGCTGTAACAGACCAGTTGGTGAGGAGCGAGGTGTTTTGCATCTTGCACAGACTTCACATGAAGTGACATAGTTTAAAACATCCTTCCTGCAAGTGGGCCACCAAAAGAAACGAGAGAGAAATTCCTGTGTCTTTAGAATTCCTCTATGCCCAGCTATCTTGGAATCGTGAATGAGTTGCAATACTCTCAATCTGACTGTTTCAGGAATATACAGGCGTTGTCCCTGAATCCACACACCATTCTTAAAGACAAGACTTACGTCCCTTGGGGGTTGTGCCAAAAAGGAATCCGCATGGTATGCTTCCTTGATGTCCTTAAGTAGGTCTTGATTATGAATTACTCCTAGGAATCTAGAGTCAGGAAGAATAGTCTTAGGAGGAGTAATTGGACGTGTCTCTGCTGAGTAAATCCTAGAGAGTGCATCAGCCTTTCCATTGCGCGATCCTGGTCTATAAGAAATGATAAAATTAAATTGGTTTAAGAAAAGATTCCAGCGAGCCTGGCGAGGAGTCAGGCACTTAGCCGACCTGATAAACTCAAGGTTATGATGGTCTGTCAGGACGACTATTTGCTGTGCAGCTCCCTGAAGAAGGTGTCTCCAATTCTTTGAAGGCGGCAATAATGGCCAACAACTCTCTATTGCCCACATCGTAGTTCCTCTCAGCCGAAGACAACTGCTGGGAAAAGAAGGCACAGGGATGCAAGACATTCTTCTCACCTGTTCTCTGAGAGAGTATAGCTCCAACGGCACAGTCTGAAGCATCCACCTCTATTTTGAAGGCAAGCTCGGGGTTGGGATGTACTAGGATAGGTGCAGTGGTAAATTTATCTTTTAGACGGGAAAATGCTTCCTGGGCTTGGGGAGTCCAGGAGAACCTAGACTCTTTCCGGGTAAGTTGGGTGATAGGTGACACTACCTCAGAGAAATTTCTAATGAAACGTCTATAGAAGTTGGCAAACCCGATGAAGCGCTGTACCTCCTTCACATTTCTAGGACTTGGCCAATCCTTGATGGCTTGGGTTTTGCTTCCATCCATACTAATTCCTTGTGTAGACAGTACATACCCCAGAAATTGAATTTCGGTCCTATGGAATTCACACTTTTCAAGTTTGATGTAAAGATGATTTTGTCTTAGACGTTCCAAGACCATTCTCACATGTCCATGATGTTCCTCTGTGGAGTTAGAAAAAATTAGAATATCATCCAAATAAATTACCACGAATGTATCTAGGAGATCCCTGAAGATGTCATTCACCAAGTGTTGGAAAGTGGCTGGGGCGGTACTCAGACCAAAAGGCATAACTAGATATTCAAAGTGTCCATAGCGTGACCTGAATGCAGTCTTCCATTCATCCCCAGGTCTAATACGGACTAAGTTATAGGCCCCACGAAGATCTAGTTTAGAGAAAATTTTGGCATGTCGCACTCTCTCCAATAACTCAGGGATTAAAGGCAATGGATAACGGTTTCTAATAGTAACCTTATTGAGTTCCCTATAGTCTACCATGGTCTCAGAGATCCATCTTTCTTCTTTACAAAGAAGATGGGTGCACCTGCAGGAGATGAAGAGGGGCGTATGAAGCCCTTGGCTAGATTTTCGTCTATGTAATCCTTTAAAGCGTTTAGCTCGGGCCCCGCCAGGGGGTAGATCTTACCAAAAGGTATCTCTGCTCCAGGCAATAATTCAATTGGACAATCATATGGACGGTGAGGAGGAAGCTGGTCAGCGTTCTTCTTGTCACATAAATCCACATAGTCCTGGTATACAGCTGGTAGTTCAGGGACTGACATGGTTCCTTTAGGAACAGAGCAAGCTGAAACTTTTGGACTCATCTGTTTCTCTGGAAAGTGTAATTCCTTGGTCTCCCAGTTAATGGTAGGATTCTGAGCCTGCAGCCATGGTAGCCCTAGAATAATGGGAAAGTGGGGAGAAGAGATAAGCATAAAGGACAGTTTCTCTTGATGATCTTTACCCATAAGAACCCTCAAAGGCTCTGTTTCCTGATCCACTGGTCCAGAGGTCAGCAGGGAGCCATCCACAGTTTCCATCTGTACTGGAGTAGCCTTCTTCACCGAACGTATCCCCTGTTTCAGAGCAAAGGAGACATCCATAAAATTTCCACTTGCCCCTGAGTCGATCATAGCAGAGCTAGACACCCAAGCTGAGTCAACCCAGAGTTTGATGGAAAGAAAGCAATGAGAATTGTTTTTCTTACAACTCAGCTGGGACACCGCTGAGGAAACTTGAAAAATGGCAGCGTTTACACAGTCAACGTCCTCAGAGGTAACGGAGTTTAAGTCCGAGAAATCAAGATCTGTTGCTGCAGATCTCTCTGGAGTCTGAGGCTCGGACCTGACAGATCCCCTCTCGCAACACTCACAATGAATGAGTGCTGCAGTAGTCTTACGAGAACGGCTGGGGCAGTTTATAATGAAGTGCCCTGACTTACCACAATAGAAACATAGATTCTCCTTAAAACGATGTTCCTTGCGTGCATCACTAACCCGTCGTTGTAAAGAGTCTACCTGCATGGGTTCAGGTTCAGGTTCCCGTGTAATCCTACTCAAAGGTTCCTTAGCTGGAGAGGAAGGTAGGAAAAGGTTAGTGCGATTGCTTTCGAACCATCTCTCTTGCCTGCGTTCAGTCAGACGAGTATCAATACGGATGCAGTAGTTAATAAAGTCACCTAACGCAGTGGGAGGGTCGGCACGAGCAAGTTCATCCTTAATCAGTGGAGATAACCCCTTTCGAAAAATAGATTTTTTGGCGGAACTGTCCCAGGTGGTATCAAGGGCCCATCTCCTGAAATCCAAGGCATATTCAGCTACCGAGTGCTTACCTTGGCGCAAAGCTAACATGGCTGCTTCAGCTGTTGCACCTCGATTGGGGTCATCAAACACCTGCCCCATGGCTGAAATAAAAGCATCAAGGTGATTCAAACAATCATCCTCAGTCTCAATCAGAGGGTTTGCCCACATCAAAGCCTTGTTGGTAAGCAACATAATTATAGTAAGCACCTTAGATCGTTCAGTGGGAAATTGTGAAGCATGTGCAGAAAAAAAAAGATTGCATTGATTAATAAATCCCCTGAATTTCTCACGTTCACCGCCAAAACGAAAAGGGGGCAACTTGGGAATCCCAGAACTCGGGGCTACGGCAGGAGCCTGGACTCGCTCTTCTAGAACCTCAATCCTGGCTCGCAAATCCTGGGCAGTCTGTCCAAACACTTGCAAATTGTGATTAGTGAGGTCCTGTAGGCTTGAAAACGGGTCTTTATATTCTGCAAATCTGCAAGGATATTATCAGTCACTCCGCAAAGTTCCTTTATGCGGGCCTCCATTTTCCAGATCTTTTAAGACAGGAGTACTGGAAGAAGAGGAGAGGAGAAAAAAAAAAACAATAGTGTTTACCTGTGGTAACACTGCAGAGAGAAAAAAAATTAAGGGAACTGCTCACCTGGAATGGTTGTGAGAAGTCACAACCACTATCATCACAGAAAGTTCACCCGGACATCTGATATCCACAGTTACAGCAGACAAAAAAGAGAAATGAAAAAAAAACAATAGTGTTTACCTGTGGTAACACTGCAGAAAAAAAAAACACTTAAGGAATTGCTCACCTGGAATGGTTGTGAGAAGTCACAACCACTGTCATCACAGAAAGTACAACCGGACATCCGATATCCACAGTTACAGCAGACACAGCCTTTCCAGACCCAGCAGACACTAACGTTTTGGCTTCAGAATCTTGTAATGTATGTAGTACAGTTCATATAGCGTCTTGTGCTTGGGTGCGATGAAAACACAGGAGTCACAGGTTTGATATAGAAAGTCTTGTATTACTTCATACAAGTTGGCAAAAATAGTCACACAGTTTGCAGACACAGAAGCAGGAGACACAGCAGGCCAGAGTAATCTAAGCTCAGCAATAACTCTCCACAACAGGTTCAGGATCTTCTTCTCTGTTACCGTAAGTCCATGCAAAGTGGGTCTTTCAAAGAGCAGGGTTCAGAGTCCACAAGTGCTTCAGAGTTCCTCAGTAGGAATAGCTGGAGTACAAGGTCCAAGGCTTTAGGAGTCAGGTCACAGGTTCACTGCAGGCTAGATTCTGAAGCACTGATTGCTCAGCTGTGGCTGCTTAAGAAGCAAAAGGAGAGAATCAGGGCGGGAACATGCAAGCTGGAAACTCCATTTTGACTGAGGGCAAGATAGCTGCAGCAAGACAGAAAGTAAAATGGTTGACGAACAAACTGAGTTCAGAACAGTACCAGAACTACAAGTACTGAGTGCGCAGCCATTGGTTAATTAGCTATTTCAAAAAATGCACGCTGCCCCTTTAAGAGAGACGGTGGGCGCGGCCTCGCGTCCTAAGCAGACTATCTGGAGGCCTGCCAGCAGCGTGCCAGGAAGTGGAGGAGGACACAGGACGCCGAAGAGCAGCTGGGCAGGTGAGTGAGCAGAACGGAGTGCAGAGCCAGCGCTGGGACCGAGTGTAACAGTATCCCCCTCTTTACTCCCCCTCTTTTTCAAGCCTGCGTGAAATCTTTTAAGAAGAAGAGGGACCTGGATGTTCTCTTTAGGCTCCCAAGATCTCTCCTCAGGACCAAAACCTTTCCAGTCCACCAGGTAATAGATCCTACCTCTTACTCTCTTAGAGGCCAAGATATGTTTTACCTCAAAAACATCATCCTCAGAGACTGGATCAGGAGTGGTACCCGGGTCCTTAAAGAAGGAGCTCAACATACTGGTTTGAGGAGGGAAACATGAAAGGAGTTAGGTACTCGTAGAGAATTAGGCAATTTCAGTTTATAAGAGACCGGGTTGATTTGTCTCAAGACTTCAAAGGGACCAACGAAACGGGGACCCAATTTGTACGATGGTAACTTCAGACGGATGTACTTGGAGGAGAGCCATACCTTGTCTCCTGGACGAAAGATGGGAGCCTCCAAACGTCTTTTGTCCGCATGCGTTTTCATACGTTGAGAAGCTTTCTCCAAAGCCGACCTGGTCTCTCTCCAAATGTCCGAGAAATTCTTAGACAAGGTATCGACTGCCGGAACATCAGACAATCCCGAGACAGGAAGAGGAATTCCGGGTTGCAGTCCAAACACAATCTGAAAGGGAGACTTTCCAGAAGATTCACTTACTTGGTTGTTGTAGGAGAATTCCGCCCAGGGCAGTAATTCTACCCAGTCATTATGATGAGCGTTGACGAAGTGACGCAGGTATCCAGCCAGGATTTGATTGATCCTCTCCACTTGCCCATTAGACTGGGGATGATATGCAGAAGAAAAATCTAGTTCAATTTTTACCATTTTACAGAGTCCTCTCCAGAACTTAGAGGTGAACTGGACGCCCCTGTCGGACACGATGTGGAGAGGAAATCCATGAAGACGGAAGATGTGCTGAATGAAGTGAGTGGCCAGTTCTGGAGCAGACGGGAGGCCAGATAGCGGAACGAAGTGGGCCATTTTAGAGAAGCGGTCCATCACAACCCATACCACTGAGCAGCCAGAAGAAATGGGAAGATCCGTGATGAAATCCATTGCGATGTACTGCCAGGGAGCGGACGGAATCGGCAGAGGCAGAAGCCTGCCGGCTGGTAGATGTTTAACAGTTTTGTTACGGGCACATGAAGGACAGGCTGCGACGAAGTCCTGGATATCCTTGCCCATGGTAGGCCACCAGTAATAACGGGAGATGAGTTGCTGCGTCTTTCTCTGACCAGCATGGCCAGCCAACTTAGAAGAATGACCCCAGCGCAGAACACGACTACGATCAGAGGCAGACACGAAAGTCTTCCCAGGAGGAAGCCGGGCCAGATCAGTGGAGGCAACAGAGACTAACTTAGAAGGTTCAATAATGTGCTGAGGTTCCTCCTCCAGTTCAGGAGGCAAGAAGGCTCTAGAGAGTGCGTCTGCCTTGATGTTCTTGTCAGCTGGACGGAAATGAAGTACAAAATTGAAACGGGCAAAAAATAATGCCCAACGGGCCTGACGGGGATTCAGTCTTAAAGCAGATTGGAGATAGGCAAGGTTTTTATGGTCGGTGAATATGATTACCTGGTGATGAGCTCCTTCAAGAAGATGTCTCCATTCTTGCAGAGCCAATTTGATGGCCAACAGTTCGCGATCACCGACAGAGTAGTTCCTTTCTGCAGGAGAAAAAACCTTGGAAAAAAAACCACACGAGACCATCCGCCCGGTAGATGACTTCTGGGTCAGAACTGCTCCTGCACCTATGGAAGAAGCGTCAACTTCAAGAAAAAATTGCTCACTTGAATTAGGACGATGAAGAACGGGTGAGGAAGCGAAGGCTTTTTTGAGAGAAACAAAGGCCTCTTCTGCCTCGGAGGACCATTCCTTAGAGTTTACACCTTTCCGGGTTAAGGCTGTGATTGGAGCCACTCGGGTGGAAAAGTGTGGAATAAATTGCCGGTAGTAATTGGCGAACCCGAGGAACCTTTGTATGGCTTTTAGCCCAGACGGACGAGGCCAGTTGAGAACTGCAGACAACTTCTCCGGATCCATCTTTAATCCTGTGGAAGATACAATGTACCCAAGGAAAGGCAAAGAAGACTGCTCAAAGAGGCATTTCTCATATTTGGCATATAGCCTGTTCTCTCTCAGTCTTTGTAAGACCAGGCGTACTTGCCTCCGGTGTGACGTCAAGTCAGCAGAAAAAATCAAAATGTCGTCCAGGTAAACCACGACACAAGTATAGAGCAAGTCCCTGAAAATGTCATTAACAAATTCCTGAAAAACCGCAGGTGCATTGCTTAGGCCGAATGGCATTACCAGGTATTCATAGTGGCCTTCACGGGTGTTGAAGGCTGTTTTCCATTCGTCCCCCTCTCTGACTCGGATCAGGTTGTAGGCCCCTCTGAGGTCCAATTTGGTGAAGATCTTGGCCCCTCGGAGACGATCAAACAGCTCTGAAATAAGAGGTAATTGATACCTGTTTTTTACCGTGATTTGATTTAGACCCCGATAGTCAATGCAGGGCCGCAAGGATCCATCCTTTTTCTTCACAAAGAAGAATCCAGCTCCTGCCGGTGACGATGACTTCCGGATAAATCCTCTAGCCAGATTCTCTTGGATGTAGTCTGACATGGCCTGAGTCTCTGCCTGTGAAAGGGGATAAACTCTCCCGCGAGGAGGAGATGCTCCTGGAAGAAGCTCTATCTGACAGTCATACGACCTGTGTGGAGGTAGTCTCTCATCCTCCTTTTTCCCAAAGACATCAGAGAAGGACCAATAGACGGAAGGCAACCCTGGCAGGGTATCAGGCTGGACTGGAGGCGAAACAGGTTGAATCCGGGTTAAGCAACGATTCATGCAGGTATCTCCCCAACGCAGAACTTCTCCAGTTTTCCAATTAAGGACTGGTTCATGCATCTGGAGCCAAGGTAAACCTAAAAGCATGGGATGGGATAAACCGGGAAACACATAAAATCGCATTCGTTCAGTATGCATTAGACCTACCCGGAGTTCCACCAACTCGGTTTGAAACTGGACGGGCTCGGTCAGCGGTTTGCCATCCACGGCGGACACCTGTAACGGATCAGGAAGACGCTGGACTGGTAAGTGGGAATGATCCACAACCGCCTGCTGGATGAAGTTCCCTGCAGCTCCAGAATCCAGTAGAAATGTTCGGAGAATTTTATTGCTCCATAGGACACGGAGACTGAGATGTGTAAAGAGGGAGAGGACTGTTCTCTACCTAGGTTGGCCCCTCCTACCGGACCTAGGCACTGGAGTTTCCTGACTTTTTAGGACAGAAATGGATCAAATGTTCAGAACTACCACAGTAGTAACAACTTCCCTCCTTGCGACGTGCCTCCCGGCGGCGGGTGGCCAAACTTACATGCTCCACCTCCATGGCCTCGGAGGCGGAGGGCGAAGTACCTGTTTTGTACAAACTAGAGTCCAGGTGATAGGACCTTTTGTCCCGCTTGATCTCCATGGAGCGCTCTTGAAAACGCAGGTCAATTCGGGTTGCCAAGGATATTAGCTCTTCCAAGAGGTTAGGTCTGTCACGTCCGGCCAGCTCATCCTTGATTCTTCCGGATAGGCCTTCCCAGAAGTTAGAAACCAGGGCCTCATTGTTCCACGATAATTCAGACGAGAGGGTGCGGAATTTAACAGCATACTGAGCTACCGTGAGAGTACCTTGGCGCAGGCGGAGCAGAGCTGAGGCAGTCGAAGTGGTGCGACCAGGTTCATCGAAGGTCCTGCGAAAAGCCTCTAGGAAAGATTGAAGATCGTTAACCAGCGGATCCCCTCTCTCCCATAGCGGGTTTAGCCAGGCGAGGGCCTCTCCTCCCAGGTGTGACATGATGAAGCCCACCTTGGCTCGGTCAGAAGCAAACATATGCCCCAAGATTTCGAAGTGTAGAGTGCACTGATTGAGGAAACCCCGACACAGAGTAGGGTCACCCTGGAAACGGGTAGGAGCCGCCAGATGGGGACCTTGACTTGCCATGGGAACTGGTACCTGATTATTGATAGAAGAGTCAGGTGCAGACGAGGACCCTAAGGAATCCATGCGGGTAGACAAGCTGCGTAGATAAGTAGTGATCTTGTCCTGTTGAACTCCCAAATGGGTCACCTCCGGGCACAGATCCGTGGTCGGAGATCTCTGGGATCCAGCGGGTTCCATGGCCGGAGCAATCTGTAACGAATGGAAGCGGAGGCAGAGGTGGTGAAGTTCACATTCGTTTTTATTTTTTAATGTGGAACCTCGAGACCGCGGTCCGGGGGGCTCCGAAGGGGGCGTAACTAGTGAGCCCCAGGTACCCGTAGTAAGGCCCCTCGAACAGGACCAGAATGGAATACCCGGAGGACACATAGGTGCTACCTCCAGTTAGACCCCGGACACATGGCAGATGTCCCAGAGGGACCAAAAGGGTAACAGGTATTTACAGAGTCCGTGGAAAGTTCTTTACGGAGAAGGGAAAGGTCCTGGTCCAGAACGGATGGTAGAAGGCTAGCTTCAGTGACCTTGTCACGGTCCACGGGTACGGATGGCTGATGGCGGAACGGGATGACACTTGCGCCAGTAATAGCCGAGATTGTCCAAGATAGCCAGATACAGGTTAGCAATGATCTGAGGAGACAAACAGTATCAGCGAAGCACAGAGACTGCAGACGCAGCGCATACAGATCAGGAACAGAACCGGAAATAGCAATGATAGAACACGTTGCTCCGGCACTCCCCTACTGGTGGAGTGACCAGATATAGTACTGAGTGCGCAGCCATTGGTTAATTAGCTATTTCAAAAAATGCACGCTGCCCCTTTAAGAGAGACGGTGGGCGCGGCCTCGCGTCCTAAGCAGACTATCTGGAGGCCTGCCAGCAGCGTGCCAGGAAGTGGAGGAGGACACAGGACGCCGAAGAGCAGCTGGGGCAGGTGAGTGAGCAGAACGGAGTGCAGAGCCAGCGCTGGGACCGAGTGTAACATGCATCCTGTTGGGACATTAGAGGAGGTCACTTTAGTATATAGTCTTTATAGCTGGGTAAGTGTAGTACTGTTATGGGCCACTAGGTGGGGTCATACTAGTGGGCCTTGTTAAGTATAGTTGCTAGATAGTTCTCATAGGGTTAAGTGTAGGAGGGGCTGCCGGATAGTAGTGTAAGGTTTTTAGGAAGTTAGCTCAGATGGGGCCAGCATGCAAAAGTGTTCACAGGGGCTTAGGCCCGGTCAACCGGCAGCCACGCAACATTTATGGATAGCTACCCACGTTACCCACGGCCACTGCATAGTCTCGCAGTGGGCCTATACAGAGAGGAAAGATGTGGCATCTTACCGCCTGGGCCAATGCTTTAAGAGCAGAAGTTGGCTGGACCAAGGAACTGAGGGGAGTTGGAGCTTCAACGAGTTCAGTGTAAACGGGCTGGATGCTTCACTGGGGGCCACCAAACATAATGATTGATGAATTCAGTACTGAGGCGAAGCAGGCTGAAGGAAGTGTCATTATGGCGAGGTGAGGCCTGGAAGGAACTGGGGAGCAGTCTAGGACGGTCCGGTCTGGGCGTGTACTGCACAGAAGTGACAGCAAAGCAGTGAAAGATAAGGAAACGAACAAAATACCTGTTGTGCTGACTGTGGATGTAACTGGATCGTCCATTAGGGCAGTGGGATACTCGGTACTGGGCCACTTCTTAAAGGGGAAATGTCACAGCTGCAGTGACCCGGTCCATGGCCCTGGGCATACAATAAAAGGGGAATATTTATAAGGGATAATAGAGTTTGTGATAAGGTGATCGTTACTCCACCTGTGGTTTCTGGTCAGAGGTGACCAGCGCTGCAGTGCAGATACTCTGGGAATGATGGTGATGCAGCAGAGTTGGTATAGCTCTCCACAGGCAGAGCTATTTCCCAAGGCAGATATAATATAAGGTGGATGGTAAAGATGTAGTAATTAGCAAGGGATGTAGCAATGTTGAGTGGCTGTTGCAGGAAGAACTTGAGAAGACACAGTCAGATGCAGTTTCCAAAGCTTTACTCACAGTTCTGCAGGTATCCAGGGCTCAGGTTACAGATTGTGCTGGAGTCGGTCAGCCTGAAAGCAATTTGGGAATCTCCTTATCTCAGGCGAGATGTGAGGTCTCCTTTCTAGCGCTATTCTCTGAGGAACTTGCTGTTGCAAACTCTGTTCAAGTTCCTCTCTCTGTCTCTTATTTAAGTAAAACTTCACTCTCATGACAGGCAGCTGTAGCCTGGTTCAGGAATCGCTCCAGTATGGCATCTCCAGCTCACACGTGCTGCTGTGTAATCGAGTCTTAGTTGGGGCAGAGAACCTGCTGTCTTCTGCCCTCCGGATTCTGCCGCTGGGGCTTTAGCTTACCCACTCAGCCTCGGACTCCGGTTTCTGGTGCTCAGACCTGGGGATGAGCTCAGCTTTGGCTCCAGTCTCCCAGCCTGTCTCTACACGTCCTTCCTCAACGCTCCCTCAACTCCTCTCAGACACTAACTAACCCCTCCCCCAGCCAGAATGTTCCAAAGAAGCTCTCCTGAAATCAGGTGTTAGAGCTCCCCCTTCTGGTCTGGAGTATGAAAAGTGTTGAATGCTGTGTGTTACCTGTTAAAGGGATCCTTCCTTGCTTTCAGGCATGACATCGCTCCCCCCTGGAGGGAGGCAAGGTCACTTTGGCAACCAAACTCCTGGGATGCCACATAACGTGTGAAGAGTTCAGTAAAGAAAGTGTTCAAGTTGTTTGGATTGTGTCTCCATTACTTGGGGTCGCCTGGAAGAGGGACCGTCGGTGCCTGGGAAGCTCCCAGGAGGAGTGGAATCTGGAGATGCAGGTACGCCAGAGGGAAGAACACCATTTCATGTAGGGGAAGGGTTGGACATGGATGTTACGGTAATCCAGGTCACGACTGCAGTCCGGCCTCTCCCTTACATGTGCAGAGGTCACAACGCAGGGAGGGATAGCTAAATAGGAGATATAGTTATAAGAGATATAGTTATGTACGTGTGTGTGACACAACCCAGCAACCAAAGACCAATAGACCTGGAAAAACCATACAGGATATAATTGATAAATAATCTTTATTATATAGGTGGTAATATAAAAACAATTTAAAATAATGTGCAGGTATACGGACAACTTACAATATTTGTAAGGTAATACACATAGACCCACTTGTATGTACTATACTAGATATATATTCCTCATAAAAAGGTGAAAAAACTATTGAATATTAATTCCTTATAAAATCTAATTTAGTGCGAAGAAAAAAACACAAAATATAGTGATCGTGCAAAAAAGCAACAAATAAAGCTCAAAAGTTAAAAAATAAAATTCCACAATTGCAACAATATAAAGTGCAAAGTGCATATAAAGAAATCACAAGATGTTGCAATAATATCCCATATAATGGAAGACCAATAAATTGGAACCACGATTGCTACCATATAAAGTGCAGTGCAGTAAACAGAGGAATACAGTTAATTGGATCATATACCTTTAAGGGTCACCACATCCCTATTAATGCGCACCCCGACGCGCGATTCGGAGCACTTCCTTCATCAGGGGGTGACTATAGGATGAATCAGACCCTCATATTTACGTCACATGCTCTCCATTTGCTTGTGATCCTCCTTAAGATGGTTCTACTCCTTCATTGCAGTCCAGCTGTATTTAATTAAACTGATAGGACTTGATTTGGAAAGGCACACACCATTCTGTATAAGACCTCACAGCTCACAGTGCATGTCAGACCAAATGAGAATCATGAGGTCAAAGGAACTGGCCAAGGAGCTCAGAGACAGAATTGTGGCAAGGCACACATCTGGCCAAGGTTACAAAAGAATTTCTGCAGTACTCAACATTCCTAAGAGCACAGTGGCCTCCATAATCCTTAAATGGAAGAAGTTTGGGACTACCAGAAGTCTTCCTAGACCTGGCCGTCCAGCTAAACTGAGCAATCGTGGGAGAAGAATCTTGGTGAGAGAGGTAAAGAAGAACCCCAAGATCAATGTGACTGAGCTTCACAGATGCAGTAGGGAGATGGGAGAAAGTTCCACAAAGTCAACTATCACTGCAGTCCTCCACCAGTCGGGCCTTTATGGCAGAGTGGCCCAACAGAAGCTTCTCCTCAGTGCAAGACATATGAAAGCCTGCATAGAGTTTGCTAAAAAACACATGAAGGACCCCCAGACTGTGAGAAATAAGATTCTCTGGTCTGATGAGACAAAGAACTTTTTGGTGATAATTCTAAGCGGTATGCGTGGAGGAAACCAGGCACTGCTCATCATCTGCCCAATACAATCCCAACAGTGAAACATGGTGGTGGCAGCATCATGCTATGGGGGTGTTTTTCAGCTGCAGGGACAGGACGACTGGTTGCAATAGAAGGAAACATGAATGCAGCCAAGTACAGAGATATCCTGGATGAAAACCTCTTCCAGAGTGATCTGGACCTCAGACTTGGCGAAAGGTTCACCTTCCAACAAGACAATGACCCTGTAAGGTTCTGTGTACATGTTTCTTGAAACTCAGTTTTTCCATCAGCCATTTTACTTTCTGTCTTGCTGCAGCTATCTTGCCCTCAGTCAATATGGAGTTTCTAGTTTTTATGTTCCCGCCCTGATTCTCTCCCTCTTGCTTCTTAAGCAGCCACAGCTGAGCAATCAGTGCTTAGAAACTAGCCTGCAGTGAACCTGTGACCTGACTCCTGGAAGCCTTGGACTTTGTACTCTTGGACTTTGTACTCCAGCTATTTCCTACTGAGGAACCCTGGAACACTTGTGGACTCTGGAACCCTGCTATTTGACAAATCCACGTTTGCATGGAATTACGGTAACAGAGAAGAGATCCTGAAC
This sequence comes from Oophaga sylvatica, assembly GCA_033576555.1. Lineage (NCBI taxonomy): Eukaryota > Metazoa > Chordata > Amphibia > Anura > Dendrobatidae > Oophaga > Oophaga sylvatica. Next base: position 392,176,781 of record JARQOD010000003.1, read on the forward strand.
CTGTTGTGGAGAGTGATTGCTGAACTTAAGTTACTCTGGCCTGCTGTGTCTCCTGCTTCTGTATCTGCAAACTGTGTGACTATCTTTGCCACTTGTATGAAGTAATACAAGACCTTCTATATCAAACCTGTGTCTCATGTGTTTTCATCGCACCCAAGCACAAGACGCTATATGAACTGTACTCCATACATTACAAGATTCTGAAGCCCAAACGTTAGTGTCTGCTGGGTCTGGGAAGGCTGTGTCTGCTGTAAATATCAGATGTCCGGTTGTACTTTCTGTGATGACAGTGGTTGTGACTTCTCACAACCATTCCAGGTGAGCAATTCCCTTAAGTTTTTTTTTTCTGCAGTGTTACCACAGGTAAACACTATTGTTTTTTTTTCTTTTTTTTTTCCTCTTTTGTGTCTGCTGTAACTGTGGATATCAGATGTCCGGTTGAACTTTCTGTGATGATAGTGGTTGTGACTTCTCACAACCATTCCAGGTGAGCAGTTCCCTTAATTTTTTTTCTCTCTGCAGTGTTACCACAGGTAAACACTATTGTTTTTTTTTTTTTTCTTTCCTCTCCTTCCAGTACTCCTGTCTTAAAAGATCTGGAAGATGGAGGCCCGCATAAAGGAACTTTGCGGAGTGACTGATAATATCCTTGCAGATTTACAGACTATAAAAACCCGTTTTACAAACCTACAGGACCTCACTAATCACAATTTGCAAGTGTTTGGACAGACTGCCCAGGATTTGCGAGCCAGGATTGAGGTTCTAGAGGAGCGAGTCCAGGCTCCTGCCGTAGCCCCGAGTTCTGGGATTCCCAAGTTGCCCTTTTTCGTTTTGGCGGTGAACGTGAAAAATTCAGGGGATTTATTAACCAATGCAATCTGTTTTTTTCTGCACATGCTTCACAATTTCCCACTGAACGATCTAAAGTGTTTACTATAATTATGTTACTTACCAACAAGGCTTTGATGTGGGCAAACCCTCTGATTGAGACTGAGGATGAATGTTTGGATCATCTTGATGCTTTCATTTCAGCCATGGGGCAGGTGTTTGATGACCCCAATCGAGGTGCAACAGCTGAAGCAGCCATGTTAACTTTGCGCCAAGGTAAGCACTCGGTAGCCGAATATGCCTTGGATTTCAGGAGATGGGCCCTTGATACCACCTGGGACAGTTCCGCCAAAAAAATCTATTTTTCGAAAGGGGTTGTCTCCACTAATTAAGGATGAACTTGCTCGTGCCGACCCTCCCACTGCGTTAGGTGACTTTATTAACTACTGCATCCGTATTGATACTCGTCTGACTGAACGCAGGCAAGAGAGATGGTTCGAAAGCAATCGCACTAACCTTTTCCTACCTTCCTCCCCAGCTAAGGAACCTTTGAGTAGGATCACACGGGAACCTGAACCTGAACCCATGCAGGTAGACTCTTTACAAAGACGGGTTAGTGATGCACGCAAAGAACATCGTTTTAAGGAAAATCTATGTTTCTATTGTGGTAAGTCAGGGCACTTCATTATAAACTGCCCCAGCCGTTCTCGTAAGACTACTGCAGCACTCATTCACTGTGAGTGTTGCGAGAGGAGATCTGTCAGGTCCGAGCCTCAGGCTCCAGAGAGATCTGCAGCAACAGATATTGATTTCTCGAAATTTGCTCTGAAACAGGGGATACGTTCAGTGAAGAAGGCTACTCCAGTACAGATGGAAACTGTGGATGGCTCCCTGCTGACCTCTGGACCAGTGGATCAGGAAACGGAGCCTTTGAGGGTCCTTATGGGTAAAGATCATCAAGAGAAACTGTCCTTTATGCTTATCTCTTCTCCCCACTTTCCTATTATTCTAGGGCTACCATGGCTGCAGGCTCAGAACCCTACCATTAACTGGGAGACCAAGGAATTACACTTTCCAGAGAAACAGATGAGTCCAGAAGTTTCAGCTTGCTCTGTTCCTAAAGGAACCATGTCAGTCCCTGAACTACCAGCTGAATACCAGGACTATGTGGATTTATGTGACAAGAAGAATGCTGACCAGCTTCCCCCTCACCGTCCATATGATTGTCCAATTGAATTATTGCCTGGAGCAGAGATACCTTTTGGTAAGATCTACCCCCTGGCGGGGCCCGAGCTAAAGGCTGTAAAGGATTACATAGACGAAAATCTAGCCAAGGGCTTCATACGCCCCTCTTCATCTCCTGCAGGTGCACCCATCTTCTTTGTGAAGAAGAAAGATGGATCTCTGAGACCCTGCATAGACTATAGGGAACTCAATAAGGTTACTATTAGAAACCGTTATCCATTGCCTTTAATCCCTGAGTTATTGGAGAGAGTGCGGCATGCCAAAATTTTCTCTAAACTGGATCTCCGTGGGGCCTATAACTTGGTCCGTATTAGACCTGGGGATGAATGGAAGACTGCATTCAGGTCACGCTATGGACACTTTGAATATCTAGTTATGCCTTTTGGTCTGAGTACCGCCCCAGCCACTTTCCAACACTTGGTGAATGACATCTTCAGGGATCTCCTAGATACATTCGTGGTGATTTATTTGGATGATATTCTAATTTTTTCTAACTCCACAGAGGAACATCATGGACATGTGAGAATGGTCTTGGAACGTCTAAGACAAAACCATCTTTACATCAAACTTGAAAAGTGTGAATTCCATAGGACCGAAATTCAATTTCTGGGGTATGTACTGTCTACACAAGGAATTAGTATGGATGGAAGCAAGACCCAAGCCATCAAGGATTGGCCAATTCCTAGAAATGTGAAGGAGGTGCAGCGCTTCATCGGGTTTGCCAACTTCTATAGACGTTTCATTAGGAATTTTCTGAGGTAGTGTCACCTATCACCCAACTTACCCGGAAAGAGTCTAGGTTCTCTTGGACTCCCCAAGCCCAGGAAGCATTTTCCCGTCTAAAAGATAAATTTACCACCGCACCTATCTTAGTACATCCCAACCCCGAACTTGCCTTCATAATAGAGGTGGATGTCTTTATAGAGTCTTGTCTTTAAGAATGGTGTGTGGATTCAGGGACAACGTCTGTATATTCCTGAAACAGTCAGATTGAGAGTATTGCAACTCATTCACGATTCCAAGATAGCTGGGCATAGAGGAATTCTAAAGACACAGGAATTTCTTTCTCGTTTCTTTTGGTGGCCCACTTGCAGGAAGGATGTTTTAAACTATGTCACTTCATGTGAAGTCTGTGCAAGATGCAAAACACCTCGCTCCTCACCAACTGGTCTGTTGCAACCTCTTCCCACCCCGTCCCGCCCGTGGGGATCCATTTCTATGGACTTCATTGTGGAGTTACCAACCTCTCAAGGGAAGAACACCATTCTAGTGGTGGTTGATCGTTTAACAAAGGCAGCTCATTTTATCCCTTGTGTCGGCTTACCCACTGCAAGACAGACATCAGATTTGATGATTAAAAATGTGTTTCGCTTACATGGAGTACCGGATGAGGTTATTTCGGATCGAGGGGTGCAATTCACTTCAAGGTTTTGGCAAAATTTCTGTGCAGCATTGGACATTAAAGTAAACCTTTCTTCTGCTTTTCATCCCCAGACTAATGGACAGACAGAACGAACCAATCAGACCCTGGAGCAGTATCTCCGCTGCTTTATCTGCCACCTACAGGATGATTGGGTGGATCTACTTCCACTGGCTGAGTTCTCTTATAACAACTCTCAGAGCGCCTCCACTAAGCAGTCTCCTTTTTACTCCAATCTAGGTTATCATCCTAACATTCTTCCTCGATTTCCCATAGATACGCCTTTGCCAGCAGTGGCTGAAAGAATCACGTCTTTACAAAAGAATATGGATCTTCTAAAGGGAAATCTGGAATTGGCTCAGGAAAGGTACAAGAAAGCCGCAGATAAATTTCGTAAACCTGCACCAGCTTTCAAGGTAGGAGACCTGGTCTGGCTGTCAACCAGAAATCTTAAGTTAAGGATTCCATCGTCTAAGTTGGGACATAAATACATTGGACCCTATAAAATCAATAAAATTATAAGTGCTGTCGCTTGTCGTCTTCAACTGCCCAGAACTATGAGAATCCACCCTGTCTTTCATGTATCCCTACTAAAGGCTGCAACACCCAATACGTTTCCTGGACGTTCTTCTCCTTGCCCTGACCCAGTGCTAGTCGATGGTCAGGAAGAATTTGTGGTGGAAAGGATTCTAGATTCCAGGTTGTACAGAAATCAGTTACAATATTTGATTAAATGGCAGGGCTACCCAGTGGAGGACAACTCATGGGAACCAGTCAATAACGTTAATGCTCCTCGCTTGCTCCGCCAGTTTCATCAGAGGTACCCACACAAGCCTGGTCTGAGGTCATCCGGAGGTTGTCCCTAAGGGGGGAGTAATGTAAGGTTCTGTGTACATGTTTCTTGAAACTCAGTTTTTCCGTCAGCCATTTTACTTTCTGTCTTGCTGCAGCTATCTTGCCCTCAGTCAATATGGAGTTTCTAGTTTTTATGTTCCCGCCCTGATTCTCTCCCTCTTGCTTCTTAAGCAGCCACAGCTGAGCAATCAGTGCTTCAGAAACTAGCCTGCAGTGAACCTGTGACCTGACTCCTGGAAGCCTTGGACTTTGTACTCTTGGACTTTGTACTCCAGCTATTTCCTACTGAGGAACCCTGGAACACTTGTGGACTCTGGAACCCTGCTATTTGACAAATCCACGTTTGCATGGAATTACGGTAACAGAGAAGAGATCCTGAACCTGTTGTGGAGAGTGATTGCTGAACTTAAGTTACTCTGGCCTGCTGTGTCTCCTGCTTCTGTATCTGCAAACTGTGTGACTATCTTTGCCACTTGTATGAAGTAATACAAGACCTTCTATATCAAACCTGTGTCTCATGTGTTTTCATCGCACCCAAGCACAAGACGCTATATGAACTGTACTCCATACATTACAGACCCTAAGCACACAGCTAAAATAACAAAGGAGTGGCTTCAGAACAACTCTGACTATTCTTGACTGGCCCAGCCAGAGCCCTGACCTAAACTCAATTGAGCATCTCTGGAGAGACCTGAAAATGGCTGTCCACCAACGTTCACCATCCAGCCTGACGGAACTGGAGAGGATCTGCACGGAAAATGGCATAGGATCCCCAAATCCAGGTGTGAAAAACTTGTTGCATCATTCCCAAGAAGACTCATGGCTGTACTAGCACAAAAGGGTGATTCTACTCAATACTAAGCAAAGGATCTGAAATATTTATGACCATGTGATATTTCAGTTTTCCTTTTTTAATAAATTTGCAAAAATTTTGACATTTCTGTTTTTTTTCAGTCAAGATGGGGTGTAGAGTGTACATTAATGAGAAAAAAATAAAAATTTTTGAATTTACCAAATGGCTGCAATGAAACAAAGAGTGAAAAATTTAAAGGGGTCTGAATACTTTAAGTACTGATTGTATATATATCTGAAGATCTGTAGAGTGGCACAATAATAAGGGTCTGCAAACGGTGAAACGCGGTGGAGGGTCTTGTAAGTTTGTGGCTGCACTTCAGAAACTGAGAATATGGATTTGTAGAGGATTAATGGTGTTCTCAATGCTGAGAAATCCTGTCAAATACGTATACATCATGGAATACCATCAGGAGGCGTCTGATCGGTTGCAAATTTATTCTGCAGCCGGGCAACGACCCCCAACAGCCAGCCAATGTCATTAATAATGAGGAATCCTGGGGGGTGATGATTCGGCCCCACAGAGCCCTGATCTCACATCATCCTATCTGTCTGGGATCACATGAAGACACAGAAGGATTCACACAAACTTCATACACAGAAGATCTGGGGTCATTTCTTCAAGATGTTTGGCACAACCTTCTGCCAAGATCCTCGTTGGAGACAACGGGTAGTCACCAGATACTGATGATGGAGGTGTCAGGTGGTCACCAAATACTAATGATGGAGGCGACAGGCGGTCACCAGATACTGATGATGGAGACAACGGGTGGTCACCAGATACTGATGATGGATGTCTCGGACGGTCCCCAGATACTGATGATGGAGGCAGCGGGCGGTCACCAGATACTGATGATGGAGGGGAAGGGTGGTCACCAGATACTGATGATGGAGGTGAAGGGTGGTCACCAGATACTGATGATGGAGGTGTCGGGCAGTCACCCAATACTGATGATGGAGGGGATGAGCGGTCACCAGATACTGATGATGGAGGGGACGGGCGGTCACCAGATACTGATGATGGAGGGGACGGGCTCTCACGAAATACTGATGATGGAGGGGACGGGCGGTCACCAGATACTGATGATGGAGGGGACGGGCGGTCACCAGATACTGATGATGGAGGGGACGGGCGGTCACCAGATACTGATGATGGAGAGGACGGGCGGTCACCAGATACTGATGATGGAGGGGACGGGCGGTCACCAGATGCTGATGGTTTTTAGATTTCTCTTGTTCTTTCACTTTGAATTTTGTTTGATAAATATAAACTATTATCTCCTCTGTTTCTGACCTTGCAGCATCTTTTCTACAGTGCCTTAAACTTTTGCACAGTACAACTAACCTAATACTTTTCACAGCTGAAGGTTTGTTAGAATTGTATCCAGTGTAGAGAATCCTTTGTGAGATTAATCCTTGTCACCATCTTTCTCCCTCTCTGTCCTGATAGTTTGTTACATTGTATCAGTTTGCAGCTCAGAATGTTGGAGTCTCCACAGGATTTTTCAGGACTAGATGCTGTTTCAGCTGATTTCTCTCTAGGAGCCAGACGATCGTTGCACTTATCCTAAATATCCTTGTATTATACAATATTTCCATTCACTGCCAGCAAACACAGACCTTAAAAATAATGAAAATCTGTATTAGTAAGTTGCAGACCATTCTATTACACATAAAAGAATTGAAAAACTCTGATAAATCCCAGAGAAAACTACAGAAAGCAAATTGATATATTTCCATGAGCTGCGCCAAATTACAAACTGGCCTCTGCTGCATCACACATGAAAATGCAAGTTTATGTTATTTATCTGGAAATATAACGTGTTCATCGGTGACGGCAGGAGGGGGACTGGCAATAACCAAAACCGAATTGGGAATGATTCATGTTCGGTGTTTGTAGCGGCTCAGCGGAGGTTATTGAGCAGACAATGCACTTCTTGCTTAACTGCTTTAAATGAGTGATTTACTGTTAGGGCCACCTGACATTTCACAGCTAAGTGGTTTGCAAACCTAAAATCATTACAGATTGCTTGGTGTGCCAGATCCTGGTCAATTAAAGCTGTTTCAGTCATTATTGTCACATCTGATAATCTGGGGCAGGAAAGGATGAAATACATTTGCTGACGCTGCCTTGTTACATGTGTTACTGTGTTCCTTCTCCACTGTGGAAACCGTCAGGAGGTCACTGGAGACTTCACAGAAAATAACGTCTGAACAGGAGATAAGCAGAGAGAGTAGAGCAATTATAAGGGCAGTGATCCTGGAGAGTGGCTGGTGCCCCGACAAATATATGTAACTTATAAATCATATCTGCGCTTCGGTCTCTCTGTGGAAACAGACATAGAATACATGGATGTGACCAGTGATACATTTCCTGCGCCTTGTATCCACCAGTAGGAGGCACTTAGAGGTGTAATATTGAGGACAATGTTTGCTGTGGGAGCTACATAAATATTTATGTAGTGACTACTAGTGAGATCCCCCCTAGTGGTGGCTGTATAAATCTGTATGTAGTGAGCTCCCTCTAGTGGTGGCTGCATCAATATATATATACGTAATGAGCTCCCCCAGTGGCTGCATAAATATGTATGTAATGAACTCTTTTATTATAAAAAATACAAAATTTACAATCAATAAATAGCAAAAATCCAAACCCCAGCAAAAGCAACCGTCCGAGTCCAACATTATCCCCCCCAGTCAAAGCAAAAGTCCGAGTCCAGCATAACTACCCCCAGTCAAAGCAACCCCCCCAAACCAAACAAAAAACAAACTCTGTCTTCTTCTTTCTCAGAGAAGATTCCTCCTTCATCTTTCTCTCTTATGCTGCTTTCTGTCCTTTACTTGTCTTTTCACTTTTTGATCCCTTCAGATCTCCTCCTCCCCAGGTTACCTCACCCAAGGAGAGAAGAAACATTTTATTAATACACGCGCATACACACTTCATACCAAACCTGACAAAGAAAACTCTGGTCCATCGCCCAAAAAGAAACATAAAAGCCACCTGGCTAAAAAGACATCTATCTAAACCACACACAAATTTTTTTGTTTGTTTTTTTCCTTTTCATATTTTTTTTGTTACACAGCAAATACAACCATAACAAACCTACTACCAACCCCCCACCAAAAATAAGCTCACTGAGGAACTCATTACCTCCTGCTTACAAGACAGGTGCATTATCCCTGTAAGCCACAGAATCATCACCTTACAATACAATATAACTCTCTATATTACAACACTTACCCAGAGCCAGGATTGGTGCCTGTAAGCCCTATATCAGTGTGTCGACCCGCCACCACAATTGTGGATTACCAGGGCAATGGGGTACTCAGAGCCGAGCCCATGGAAGTCTATGGGGTTGTCACAGGTAGCTGTGGCTCGGTCTGTGGCCCGGGCGGTCTGGCGTATGTTGGGGATATATTTACAGGGGATTGATGTATGTACAGTTCGTGACGCCACCTGTAGTATTCTGGTAATTAGTACCAGCGCTGCTGTAGATCTCTGAGGGGATGGTGATGCAGCTAGATGTCGGGTCCCCTACAGGTGGGACTCTTCCCTCAGGTCGGTAGTTAGGTGAGGATTGTGCAGGCATGCAATAATAACTCAGTCTCACACAGTCAACGTCTTTCCATACCTTTACTTGCAGGATGATAAGGCAGGTCCCAGGGAGGCTGATGGGGTTGATGGAGGATGAGCTTTGAGGCAACAGATAAGCAAGTTAGGGGCCTCCTTTACTTTCCAATGAAGCTGAGTACGACCAGCCTGAAGCGTAATCCTCTCTATGATTCCAGCTAGTCTTTAGCTGTTCTGCCCAGTCAAATTTGTGTTAGAAGCCTTCCTGCGAGGGAGCTGAATCCTTTTCTTGTCGTGCACAACTCAAAGTCTTCACACCCCTGACTCCAGCTACGTTCTGACTATAAAGGGGCTTGTCTGCCGCGACCTAGGGTCCGGTAGATTCCTGGTTTTCTCTTCACTATGCTGTACAATAGTGATCCTTCGGTCCCCAGTAACCGGTTGCAACGTGCAGGACTTTTCCAAGTCAAAAGCACTTCTCCAATTACCTTCCTTCCACTTTGCCCTTCGCCTTGCTTGTCTCTTAATAGATAGTTCAGTCTTTCTTCCAGTGGGGCACAAGCTCTGACTAGACTAAGGTGTATACAGACACCTACACCAGACTCCACTTTCTGAACTGATGATAGACTTAAACTGGACACGTCTACTCTGTCCAAGGACAGGAAACTGACTTCTCACTCTGAAGTCCGAACACTGACTGACTAAATCACTCCCTTCCACACCCCTACTGGGTGTGTCAGAAGTGTACATGATGTCATGAAGAGACCTTAACTGTTACCTCTCCACTCATCCTCCTGGTATTGTGTACCAGGGCTACACATTCCCCCATGGTAAACGACAGCACTCCCGGGCTGTAAAATATAAAGAGACATTTTTGTTTATGCAATAAACATTGAAACAATAACATCTTCCCATCCGGGAGGTGAGAACACCTTGAACGTTACGAACAATAACATTTTACATATAGAAATACAAAAGTATCAAATAGCATTTAATAAATATATATACAAGATACTTGTGAAGGACCCGCACCAAACCTTCAACGTGGGTCCTGGGTGGGCTGCAGGACATCCAAATGCAGACCTCACTCAGTGCCACACCACACGGGTTTTGGTTCAGAGGTGAGTCAAGGGTTCATGTGAAACCATTAAGAAGGCACTTTAGTGCAACTATGTACAGGATACAGTTTTTGGGCTGGCTCAGTCCTCAGCCTCTGAGTCCATTGTTAAACGAAGACATAATAGAGAAAAAACACATTTATATATATAGACTTTTACAATGTTCACATAAATTCGTTATAATCACTGCTGATATCTAATGGGTAATTTCCCTTTTGTGATTCTTTCTGATCTACGTGGTGTAGTTTCAGGTATAACAAGTTGCGATCTGTCTGCACTGCGTAACGGCAAACTATAGAACTGCCTTAACCTTTCTATGGATCTGGCAAGCGTACTGATGGCTGGGCGGTGTGAGTCAGCTTCACCAGGAGATCCATAGTATGGGGCGCTGCTTCAGATGATCCATCTTGAGGTTCCACAGGTTGAGGTGTTGCTGGAATGGGTAACTCCTGAGCGGGCTCAACTGGCACCACAGGCACAACTGGAGGTAGAACTTCCTCTTGTGGCTGATAAAACTGCAACACTGGAATTATCACAGCATCTCCCAGTCGGGGCCAATCCGCAGGAAAATCTCCCAGATCGTGTGTATGACCTCTTCCTTTCTTTCTCTTTGATTGAGGACAGGGTTCTTTTCACAACTCTTTAAGTGTTCTGGACACAACTTCAAATGATCTCTGGACACCGTGGTTGTTGTTCTTCCTCCGTCTTTACTGACGACACAGACTTTTCTGTTGTCGTATTTAGAATCTTGTATGACGTAGGGTTCTTGCTCCCACTGATTATCCAGTTTGTGCATCTTTCTTTTTCTTTTTAATACTACCTCTCCAGGCATCAGAGGCTTGGCAGGAGCATTTCGGTTGTAAACATCTTCCTGTTTCTCCCGTGCCTTATTGAGACTTTCCTCCACACAGATTTGTACTCTTCTGTATTGCTCTTGCCGATTGACGTCCCAGTTCTCAACAGCGTCGTCTGCCTCCGGTTCTACCACTCCAAGTTCTAGATCCATTGGTAGTTTTCCGGGCCTTGCTCTCATAAGATAGGCTGGAGTGCAGTTAGTTGAGCTTACAGGTATATGGTTGTACAAATCAACCAAATCAGGTAGTAAATCCGGCCATCGATTCCTGTCTTCCAACGGTATGGATCTCAACAAGTCAAGGACAATATGGTTCATCTTTTCACAAAGACCGTTGGTTTGAGGGTGATATGGTGTTGTTCTTATTTTCTTGCACCCGTACATATGACAGAATTCCTTGAATAAATCAGCTTCGAAAGCAGGTCCCTGATCGGTTAAGACTTGCTCGGGATACCCATGCGGTCTGCAGAAGCTTGCTTGAAAGGTCTTCGCGGCCGTCACTGCGGTCTGGTCTTTCACTGGAACGACTACCAGAAATCTGGAGTAATGGTCCACCATGGTCAAGGCGTATGAATATCCAGATCTACTCGGCGACAGTTTGACGTGGTCCAGGGCCACAATCTCCAGGGGACGAGTCGTCCGAATAGGTTGCAGGGGGGCCTTTTGACTACTGTAGTCCTTTCTTCTGAGACCACAGGGTCCACAGTTCCGACACCACCTCTCGACAGAGCTGCGCATCCCTACCCAGTAGAACCGGCATCTCAACAGGGTCTCCAGTTTCCTCCAGCCAAAGTGTCCTGCTTGATCGTGGTACGCTTCCAACACCATTGGGACGTCTGCCTTGGGGACCACTATTTGCCAGACCATCTCATGGGTTCTGGGGTTGACGTATCTTCTGCACAACTTCTCACGGTATAGGAACAACCTGCTTTTCTCGTTCCACAGGAGCTTGGCTGACATAGGTGCATCCTTTTCCAGAGAGGAGCCTTCCTGTCTTAACAACTCCTTGATGCGGCTGACCACTGGATCACTGTCCTGAGTCTCTTTCCAGCTGTGATGGGGTAAAGGATTTAATGTTGCACCATACTGCTTTCTGTGAACTCGATGCTCGTGGACTACCCCATTTCGATGGAACGCAGGTAGCTCAATTTCTTCCAGGTCGTCCGATTCTTCTTCCGTATCAGAGTCATGCGGCATTCGGGACAACGCATCAGCATTAGCATTCTTTCGACCTGCCCGGTACTTGATAGTAAACTGGTAATTGGACAACCGAGCCATCCATCGCTGCTCCATGGCACCCAGCTTGGCGGTTTCTAGGTGCGTTAACGGGTTGTTGTCTGTGTACGCCGTGAACTTATTGGAGGCCAGATAGTGCTTAAATCTTTCAGTAATGGCCCAGACCAGCGCCAGAAACTCTAGCTTGAAGCTGCTATAATTTTCCGGATTCCTTTCAGTTGGCCTGAGTTTTCTGCTAGCATATGCGATGACTTTTTCTTGTCCATTCTGCTTCTGACTGAGAACGGCTCCCAACCCTTCATTACTGGCGTCGGTGTACAACAGGAACGGTTGGCTGTAATCAGGATAGGTTAAGATCTCATCACCTGTCAGGATCTCTTTCATCTTTTGAAATGCTTCAGCCTGTTCCTTACCCCAATTGAAAGGAGGGTTTCTGCTCTTTAAAGATTGTCCTACCAGGAGGTCCTGTAAAGGAGCTGCCTTCTTCGTGTAATCTTTCACGAATCTCCTGTAGTAACCCGTTAGTCCAGGAACTGTCGCACTTCCTTAAGGTTTTTCGGCTCCGGCCACTTCTGGATGGCAGTGACTTTCTCTGGGTCCGGCGCTACTCCTTCCGAACTGACGATGTGCCCCAAGTATTGTACCTTCTGCTTGAGTAGATGGCATTTTGAGGGTTTCAACTTCATCCCGTACCTGGACAGGGACTCAAACACTTCTGCCAGGTGCTTCAGATGGTCCTCATATGTCTTGGAATACACGATAACGTCGTCTAGGTATAGCAGCACGGTTTCAAAATTGAGATGTCCCAGACAGTTTTCCATCACTCTCTGAAATGTTCCTGGGGCACTACTGAGCCCAAACGGCATTCTGTCGAACTCACAGAGCCCCATTGGGGTGGTGAAAGCCGTTTTCTCACGATCCTCCTCAGCCACAGCCACTTGCCAGTAACCACTAGTCAGATCAAGGGTAGAAAAGTAGTTAGCCGTTTTCAGAGCAGCTAATGATTCCTCTATGCGTGGTAGCGGGTATGCATCCTTGTGTGTTATGCGGTTCACCTGCCTGTAATCCACACACATTCTCATACTACCATCTTTCTTTTTAACCAGAACTAGAGGGGCTGCCCAGGGACTACAACTATCCCTTATCACCCCAGCTTTCTTCATATCATTCAACATTTCTTTAGCCTTCTGATAATGAGCTGGAGGTATGGGCCTATACCGCTCTTTGATGGGAGGATGACTGCCTGTAGGGATATGATGTTGTACTCCCTTAATTGTCCCAAAATCAAGTGGATTTTTGCTAAACACTTGGGCGTACTCTTGCACCACCCGTAATACCCCTTGCTTCTGGTGAGCGGGAGTGGTGTCCGTCCCAACATGGAGTTGCTGCCACCATTCCGCCACCTGGGTTGCTGGGTCATTGTCCTCCTCTATTTGACAGGAGTCTAAGGACTCAGCCGGGAGAATAGAATTATTATCAACAGCATGAAGTTTAGCAATGGTTGCATAACGGGGTAAATTTACCTCATCATCTCCCCAATTGAGAAGCCGTACCGGTACTCTTCCATTCACCACCTCTACTACTCCTCTAGCAGTCATAAGTGTAGGTCTATGTTCTGAATGGTGGGGTTCTACTACAGCTTGGTAATTCTGTCCTCTCAGACCTATGGCTGCCCTGCACCAAATGATCATTTCACTCATTGGGGGTATCACAATAGGATCTGAGTCAGTGACCCGTACATTACCAATTTCGCCGTCGGTAAGCTTCGCTTGCTGCTGACACACCAGGGCCCGGATCTCTCTTTGGATTACTCCTCTCTGCCTTGGTCGGGCAATCTCAGCGAGCTGTTGGAGCAAGAACACAACTTCTCCCAAACAATTACCGATAATGTTAGTACCCAAAATGATATTTAAACCGTTCTCCTCATTTACAGTCTTTACTACCAGAAGCCCTTGGTCTTTCAACTCCTCTCTGCCCACCTTTACATCTACACATTTTGTTCCGAGTACTTCTACAGGAAGACCATTCGAAGCATACACAGTAAAGTCAAGGCTCGGAGGTTTAAGACTGTCCATTGACCAGTACTTGGTATATAGAGCATCAGGTATGAGGGTCACCTGGGACCCAGTGTCTAACAATGCTGGAACAGCAATACCATCTAGAATAATAGACAGGTAGGGTCGCCCGCCCACATACCTGCGGTTCCAGTCTAGGGGGCCTGACGGGTATTCTCCTGGGTGTTGGCCCTTGGACCCAGGTTCTGCCCGTTTAAAGGACACTGTGTAGACAGATGACCTTTCCGGTTGCAGCGATAACAGATGATCTCTCGACGAGAAGGGTGTTGATCAGAGGTTGCTCCTGGGGGTGGCGTTGTCCTCCTCCGGGGGGGCGACGTCTTCTTTCTCCTCCGGTGCATCCACGGAACGTCCTCTGGGCAGTCCGCTAGCAAGATCTTCCCTTCCTCTTCTTTCCGCAGCTGTAGGGCACTCATCACAGCGGCCAGATTTTTAGTCAGCTGGCGCACCTCTGAGCGCAGACAGTCCAATTCACTAGGAGGTGTCACCTGCGCTTTGGCTTCAGCCACTAGCGGGGAAAAGGGGGTTACTGCCGGTTCCAGAGTGACTTCAGCCTGATGATGTTGGGTGGCCACCTCAGGTTTGCCCAGGGGCCGCAGCCCTTTTATTGCCATGTCCTTTAGGGCATCAAAGGTAGCATCCGGATGATCTAAGGACCACCAATTTACAGTTCTGCGTTCCTCTTGGGATCTCAATCCCTGTATAAATTGTTCTTTCAGCATTCTATTCTCGTCGATAGCATTTAAATTGTTAATTTGCTTGAGGGCTCTCAGGGCTCCCTGTAGTCGGCAAGCATAGTCCCGGATGCTGTCACCTGGCTGTTGTGAACAGTGATAGAAGGCCATCCGGAGATCCGTTTCTGTGCGGTCTTCAAATATGGCATGAAGCTTCAGGAAGATCGCAGGCACCGACTCCTGATCAACGGTATCCCAAGTCTCCACTTCCCTCTCAGCAGCGCCAGTTAGCTGCCCTATTAGCACAGCAGCTTTTTGTCTCTCAGGCATGGAGTACATTTCTAGGATGCTGCATAACTTCCGCTTGAAGCCTGCTAATGTGCCTGGCCCACCGCTGTATTGGGGAAGCCATTTCGCCCCAGGCATATATGGGAGCGTTAGTGGCATGATCGGGACTACCGGACTGGGTGCAGGGCCTGCGCCCCCATCCGGCGCTACAATACCAAGCGGTGCGGGATTGGGGCCTCCGGCCGGGGCCGCACTGTCAGCCGGTTGTTGTGACATCTTAGCGCCCCCTTGGTTAAACGGAGCCTACCGGTTTCAGACGCTGCTACTTCACAGGCACAGCAGTGGGAACAGGACCTTCGTCGCAGGCGCTCTGATGTCAGAGCGTTCACTTCCTGTTGCAGGACCTGCCGATGAGTCAGAGCCGGGGGCGTGTCCAAGACTTTGCGCGCTCTTTCAGGTACGCCCACCTTCTTCTCCAGCGCCTGAGGGCGCGAATATGGCGACAAAAATGGCGATTTTGGCGCCAAAAGTGCAAACAGTCCTTTTCACAAAAACAAGTCCTTAGGCACACAGGGCTCGCAATTCCGCGAGTTTCGCATCCTGTTCGTGACGCCAAAGTTTGTGTCGACCCGCCACCACAATTGTGGATTACCAGGGCAATGGGGTACTCAGAGCCGAGCCCATGGAAGTCTATGGGGTTGTCACAGGTAGCTGTGGCTCGGTCTGTGGCCCGGGCGGTCTGGCGTATGTTGGGGATATATTTACAGGGGATTGATGTATGTACAGTTCGTGACGCCACCTGTAGTATTCTGGTAATTAGTACCAGCGCTGCTGTAGATCTCTGAGGGGATGGTGATGCAGCTAGATGTCGGGTCCCCTACAGGTGGGACTCTTCCCTCAGGTCGGTAGTTAGGTGAGGATTGTGCAGGCATGCAATAATAACTCAGTCTCACACAGTCAACGTCTTTCCATACCTTTACTTGCAGGATGATAAGGCAGGTCCCAGGGAGGCTGATGGGTTGATGGAGGATGAGCTTTGAGGCAACAGATAAGCAAGTTAGGGGCCTCCTTTACTTTCCAATGAAGCTGAGTACGACCAGCCTGAAGCGTAATCCTCTCTATGATTCCAGCTAGTCTTTAGCTGTTCTGCCCAGTCAAATTTGTGTTAGAAGCCTTCCTGCGAGGGAGCTGAATCCTTTTCTTGTCGTGCACAACTCAAAGTCTTCACACCCCCTGACTCCAGCTACGTTCTGACTATAAAGGGGCTTGTCTGCCGCGACCTAGGGTCCGGTAGATTCCTGGTTTTCTCTTCACTATGCTGTACAATAGTGATCCTTCGGTCCCCAGTAACCGGTTGCAACGTGCAGGACTTTTCCAAGTCAAAAGCACTTCTCCAATTACCTTCCTTCCACTTTGCCCTTCGCCTTGCTTGTCTCTTAATAGATAGTTCAGTCTTTCTTCCAGTGGGGCACAGCTCTGACTAGACTAAGGTGTATACAGACACCTACACCAGACTCCACTTTCTGAACTGATGATAGACTTAAACTGGACACGTCTACTCTGTCCAAGGACAGGAAACTGACTTCTCACTCTGAAGTCCGAACACTGACTGACTAAATCACTCCCTTCCACACCCCTACTGGGTGTGTCAGAAGTGTACATGATGTCATGAAGAGACCTTAACTGTTACCTCTCCACTCATCCTCCTGGTATTGTGTACCAGGGCTACACATCAGTATTTCACTTCTGTAAAACAAAAATCTGATAGTGAAAAGCCCCCAGCCCGCCACCAGGAAACCGGAGATGACAGGCTTCTATCCTAAATCCTTACTCTACCAGCCGTCCCTACATGTCTAGACATCTGCCCCTACTTATCTACCTACCTTACCCTGTCTCTCCCTGCCTGACCCTACTACCCTACCTAACTCACCGCGTGCCTACCTAACTGTTCCTCAGCTGTCCCTGTCCTGTTCCTAACTATCTACCTGTCCCTACTGAAGCTATCTACCTGTCCCTACCACTTACCTGCTTATCTAGGCCCTAGGATGCATTAAATGAGAACCCTCTCCAGAGGAGAGGCCCTCGCTGCACCCAGCCTGTCATACTCCAGAGAGTGCCATACCTCCCAACTTTTGAAGACGGGAAAGAGGGACAAAGGCTGCGGCGCGCTGCGGCAAATTTTAGGCCACGCCCTGACCACACCGATTTCACAACTAGTCACACCCATGTCCACGCCCCAATCGCACCCATTTAGCACTGCTGATCACACTGACTGGTACTGTGGGCACAGTGGCTGGTACTGAGGAAAAGAAAAAAAGGAAAGAGAGAGAGAAAAAAGAAAACAAAGAGAGAAAGAAAGGAAAGAGAAAGAAAGAACAGAGAGAGAAAGAAACAAAGAAAGGGAAAAGAAAGAAAGAACAGAGAAAGAAAAGAGGGGACAGAAAAAAGAATAGAGAGAGAAAGAACAGAGAGAGAGAAAAAAAGAGGGGAAGGAAGAACGGAGAGAGAAAGAAATAAAGAGGAGAAAGAAAGAAAGAAAGAAAGAAAGAAAGAAAGAAGGGAAAGAAAAAGCAGAGAGATAGAGAGAAAGAAACAGAGAGAGAAAGAAAGAACAGCGAAAGAAAGAGGGAACAGAAAAAAAAGAACATAGAGAGAGAGAAAAAAAAGAGGGTGAAGAAAGAAAGAACAGAGAGGAAGAGAGAGAAAGAAAGAGGGGAAAGAAAGAACAGAGAAAGAAAGAGGGGAAATTAAGAACAGAGAGAGAAAGAAAGAACAGAGAGAGAAAGAACAGACAATGAAAGAAAGCACAGAAAGAAAGAGAACAGAGAGAAAGAAAGAACAGAGAGAAAAAGGAAGAACAGAGAGAAAGAACAGAGAAAGAAAGAAAGAAAGAGGAGAAAGAAAGAAAGAAAGAACAGAGAGAAAGAAAGGGGAAAGAAAGAGAACAGAGAGAAAGAAAGAACAAAGAGAAAAAGGAAGAACAGAGAGAGAGAAAGAAAGAACGGAGAAAGAAAGATTAGAGAGAAAGAAAGAGGGGAGAGAAAGAGAAAGAAAGAACAGAGCGAAAGAAAGAACAGAGAGAAAAAGAAAGAAAGAGAGAGGGGAAAGAAAAAGAACAGAGAGAAAGAAAGAAAAGAAAGAAAGAAAGAAAGAAAGAAAGAAAGAAAGAAAGAAAGAAAGAAAGAGGGGAAAGAAAGAACAGAGAGAGAAAAAGAAAGATGGGAAAGAAAGAAGAGAGAGATAGAGAAAGAAAGATGGGAAATAAAGAACAGAGAGAGAGAGAAAGATGGGAAAGAAAGGGGAAAGAAATAGAACAGAGAGAAAGAAAGAAAGAACAGAGAGAGAGGAAAAGAAAGAACAGAGAGAAAGAGGGAAAGAAAGAACAGAGAGAGAAAGATAGAAAGAAAGAAAGGGGAAAGAAAGAACAGAGATAGAAAGAAAGAGTGGAAAGAAAGAACAGAGAGAAAGAAAGAAAAAGAACAGAGAGAGAAAAAAAGAACAGAGAGAGAAAGAAAGATGGGAAAGAAAGAGAACAGGGAAAGAAAGAGAACAGAGAGAAAGAAAGAACAGAGAGAAAGAAAGAAAGAGAACAGAGAGAGAAAGAAAGAAGGATTAGAGAGAGAAAGAAAGAAAGAACAGAGAGAGAGAAAGAAACAGAGAGAGAAAGAAATAAAGATTCTATAAAGATACTAAAGCTGCCCAGCTCCCATTGTAGTGCCCACCTGAGCCTCCTGATGCAGGACATATCATGATCCGTTCACATGGCCGACATCCCCGATTCCAAGGTGATTCCGCTGTCCGCGCTGTTGGAGGAGGACACGGTGATGGATCTGAAGCATTCCCTGAAGTGCCTCCATGGTTCCGTCACAATCTTCCCCCGAAATTACCTTATTTCCGGTCAGCTTCTAGCACATAACTACCGGTGGAACGTCACGTGCGAATTTTAAAGTGCTCCTCGGGGCTCCGCCGTGTACTCCTGTGTCCACGGGAAAAGTAAGCTCCCAGCCGGGACAGCGTGGCAGACTCTCAAAATTGGGACTGTCCAGCTGAATCCGGGACAGTTGGGAGGTATGAATGCTCCCCACCATACACCTTGTGCACACATTGCTCCGCACACCTCATACACACACGGTTCCGCTTTGTATGCCTCGTACACACACGGCTCCGCTCCGTACACCTCGCGCACACACGGCTCCACTCAGTACACACGGCTTCACTCCGTAAACCTCGTACACATGCGGCTCCGCTCCGTACACCTCGCACACACACGGCTCCACTAAGTACACACATGCTCCACTCTGTAAACCTCGTACACATGCGGCTCTGCTCCGTACACCTTGTACACATGCAGCCACGCTTTGTACACCTTGTACACACATGGCTCCACTCCATACATCTTGTACACATGCAATTCTGCTCCGTACACCTCGTACACACGTGGCTCCGCTCCGTACACCTCGTACACACGCGGCTTTGCTCCATACACACTTGGCTCCACTCCGTACACACACGGCTCTGCTCTGCTCCGTACACTTTGTACACACAGGGCTCCGTTTCATACGCCCCGTACTCACATAGCACTGCTACATCCACCTCGTACACACACGGCTCCACTCCATACACCTCATACACACACGGCTCCGTTCCATACAACTCGTACACACACGGCTCCGCTCCATACACCTCGTACACAAACGGCTCTGCTACATCCACCTTGTACACACATGGCTCCTCTCCATACACCTCGCACACACACAGCTCTGCTATATCCACCCTGTAAACCCCTCCTGACCCCACACATAAACTTCACCTCATCCAGCACCATGACAACCAGCACAGCAGAGTCCTGCACACATACTGAGGCCCCTGATCATGTGACACCTGACTCCTCCCCTCCTGTGACCTCATCACAGGTCCTGTGCGCACAGAAGAGGAGAGCATAGCAACGTCTTTGCTGGCTGTGAGCGGCTGAGGTGGAGAGACGAGGGAGGGCGAGGATGGGGTGCATGGGGGTGTGGTGGCTTATCTCACTGCGGGAAACATAGAGTCCCGGGCGGTACAGCAGGTGGGAGGGTCTAAATCGGGACTGTTCCGCTAGATCCCGGACAGTTGGGAGGTATGGAGCGCACCTTCACCAGGCCACCCAGAATATTCCTAACAACCTCGTCCCGGGATGGAGTTTCTGCTGAGTTGACAATAAGCACCGTGTGTTCCTCATGTAAAACCTGACGACTAAACTGACTAGAAATAAAGTACCCCGATTTTGGCCGCCCAGGGATCTGAATAACTCATACGCCCACTCCGCATAGGAAAGGTGTGCCAGCCGAGGCCAGCCTATGGAAGCCCCCCCTGTTGTAGACACCCTGTATTAAAAGGACACTGAAGGCAGAAATGCTCCATGCCTTCCAGCGCGTCGCAACACTCCTCACTGGGACAACCCTGATCCTCGGAGTTCCTACACTTCAGGTTGTCCCTTACATACAGTTTCCCATGGAAGCAGAGCCAAGATAAGTCCCAAAACTTCAAGGGGACCTGTGTAGAATTCAATAACCTCAGCCCGCCCCCCAGTTCCCGACTTGGGCAATCTTTGAGCACTAGAGGCTTCTGAAAATAAGTCAACAGGACCCTCCTCCAAGGAATTTCCTCGACATGGTCCTGATCTCCCACATTCCCAGACCTCACCAGCGGATTAACTTCAGAACCGGGGTAGCGTAAGCCGGGAGATGTCCATGCGGTGTGCATAGGTCTTTCACTTGCCCTCCTGTCTCCCATTCCTGGAAGAAGGGCCGAAGCTATCCGCTGCAGGAGAATACCCACGGAGGAGCCCTCTCTGACCAGAGGTTGGCGATGTTAGTCTTGACAAAAGTGTTTACTAGAAACACCACTGGGTTGACCATACCCAACCCTCCTAGTCTCCTTGTGCGATATGTGACCTCTCGTTTGACTAGGTTCAGCCTATTTCCCCATAACATCAGCAAAAACAGGCTGTAGACCCGTGTCCAGAGCGGCTCTGGCAACATGCAGACACTGCCCAGGTATAAACAAGGGTAGCAAAAAAACCCTTTACCAGGCTAACCCTTTCCCTCAGGGTCAAAGACCAACCCTTCCATTGGTGCACCTTCTGGGCGGCGATCTTAAGTCTGCACTCCCAATTTTGCTGGGGTAGTCCCCCGAGCCAAATTCGATGCCTAGAATTTTTGACGATGCCTGGGGCTCTGGAAGAATGTCCGGGAGACCAAAACTAGGGTCTCCCCTTCCCAGCCAGAGACTCTCACACTTTTCCTGATTAATCCTGGACCCAGAAGCCTCCGAGTAGCGACCAACATCAGACATGACCCACTCCGCCTCCTCACCCGAGGACACGAAAAGGGAGACGTCATTGGCATACGCTACCACCCTCAGAGTGACTTCTGGGGCCAACTGGTCCATCCTGACTCCCGCCAAGGGCCCGCGCTCAATCCTCCTTAAAAGGGGATCTATCGCGAACACGTATAACAGCAGGCTCAACAGACAGCCCTGGCAGACCCCAGACCCAACCTCAAAAGGGCGGCCAGACCAACCATTCACGAGGGAGATAGTCTCTGCCCCCGCATACAAGATCTTTAGCCAATTTACAAACCTCCCCGGCAGACCATGCCTCAGAAGGACAGACCAGAGGTAATTGTGGTTAACCCGATCAAAAGCCTTCACCTTGTCTAAAGACAGCAAATACCCCTTCCAGTGACCTGCCCTACCCTGCCCCACTGCCTCTTGGACACTGAGTATTGCACTAAAAATGCTGCGGCCTGGAACAGAGAAATGCTGGGCCCCCGAAAGGAGCCGGGATCCCTGACTTTGACCCAGCATCGGATCTGCTTATGGGGGACCCCGACACCACAGCACACGCCACCGATGATGCGGCTCCGTCTGACACACCACGCCAACACTGCGGGGAGCGGCGACCACCGGCAAGGTACCCACAGCCTCCACCCCACGAGAGTCAGCGGGTGCAGCAGGCGCCAGGCCGTCCCCCATCTTCACTGAGGATCGGGCCTGGACACCTCCACAGATCTTATTTCCGCCCGCCACAAGGCCACACTCCAGACCTTGCACACTGTCCGGCTCTGCAGCAGCATGCCCACTCTCGCCCCCTCTGCTACCACCAGCAGAGATGGCGAACTGCGCCATATGACTTGTACTTTCCGCGCTCCCTTGCACTGGACCCACTGCAGGTCCCAGGCCGGGATGGGTAGCGGGCTCCACACAGTGAGACCGGGGGGTCCTAGGAAGGGGCACAAACACCAACCTCTCCTCCAATGTTTTGTTCCTTTTTTTCTGTTTCTTTTTCCCCCTCCTGGTTGCCTCGTCCCCACAGACCTCATCCCCAAACTTCAGGTGGGCATAATTTACTGGGCACTCTAGCTGACGGATCTGCTGCAAGACGAGGCAACCCCCACTACTGCTGTTATCGCTGCTGCTATCATCCGTATCATCCCCATCATCCTTTGAAATGCTATTGTCTGATGGGAGTGGGACCTGCACTGGATCTATCCCGCTGTGTGTGGCCTGGAGATCACTTACTAAGCCCCCAGGTGGGTACGGTGCCTCCTCCATCTCCACATGGTCCACCTCCTCCACCTGGGTCGGACGCAGAGACCCCTCTGGCTCCTTTGCAGCAGCCATGTTATGGAAGCAGTCCTCATTTTCCAATTTTTCCCGGAAAGGCCCTCTGTTGACCAATATTGCTGCTCTCCGGGCTTCCATGCCCTCAATGCAGATCCCCAGGCTGGATATCCTGGCTGTTAGAGCAGACTTCTCTGTGTGGGAGGCTCTGTCTGCAGTTTGCCTCGCCTCCTTCATCTCCTCCTGGAGCCTCCTCGGGTCTTCCCAGCCTCCTCATACTCGCAGAGGTACACATGGATGCGGGAGCCATAGCTGGTAACCAGCTCCCGTGCGGCCCTAATGCCCCAATCCTTCTGCACCGCCGCTGCACCTGTGCGAGTACTCCGCTCACCTCCGGGAGGAGACACCGCAGTTGTCCTTGCCTCAGCCTTAGGGGCTTTGCAGCCCTCCTGGGTCTTCCTGGGCTCCTCCATGTTTCGGGCCTAGCCGGATCTGGTGACCCCCTTTTCTTGTAGCAATGAGCTTCCACCCCTCGCCAGCTTAGACCGACGGGTGGGAGACGGGGACTCAGCCCCACAGTTCATCCACTACACCCCTCTCTTTCCTAGGTCAGAAAGGGGGGGATTCCTGGGTGTAAAAAAAAAACTGGTGACTCTCCTGGAGCAAACACAAGCGCACACCTTCCTCCACAGACTACAGGCTCCTAGTGGTGGCTGTGTAAATCTGTATATAGTGAGTTCCTTCTAGTGGTGGCTGTATAAATCTGTATGTAGTGCACTCCTAGTGGTGGCTGTATAAATCTGTATGTAGTGAGTTCCATCTAGTGATGGCTGTATAAATCTGTATGCAGTGAGCTCCCTGTAGTGGTGGCTGTATAAATCTTTATGGTCAATATTTACTGTCAAAGATACAATATGATCGGTCTGGATTCTGCCTTACCGGGAGGATTCAGTAGCTTTGCAATGACTCTCTTAGTAGTGAGGACTCATTACCAAGATTTATATTTATCAGTGCAAACACAAATTTCTGTAGATAGTCAGTTGTATATATAATAATTCATATATAATAATTCACTTGCTTTGTTTGTGACCAGATAAATATCATGTGTATCCCGGGGGTTCAGTCCGTGTCTTTAGGGGGTATTTGCTCTCTCTGTAGGCTGTAGATTAATAGCGCAATGTTTGATCATTGATTTGGGGGTACTTTGATGCCATTTGGGGTGACTTGGCTGGGAACTGTTGGAATATGATCAGCGGAATATTTGGTAAAACAATCGTGCCACAGATCATAAGATATTGAACTTTCCTTTGTGATTAATGATCGCCAGCGATCTGATCCGTGTCATAAATGGTTGTCCAGTATTCGCTCCCTTGTGAGCGATCTGATCTGTGTCGCAGATGTTTGTCTAGTATTCACGCCTTATGAGTGATCTCATCTGTGTTGTAGATTGTTGTCCAGTTTTCGCGATTTTGTGAGCCATCTGATTCGTGTCGTAGATGGTTGTCCAGTATTTGCGCTCTTGTGAGCGATCTGATCCATGTTGTAGAAGGTTGTCCAGTATTCGCACTTTTGTGAGCGATCTGATCCATGTTGTAGATAGTTGTCCAGTATTCGCTCCCTTGAGAGTGATCTGATCCATGTTGTAAATGGTTGTCCAGTATTTACGTTCTTGTGAGCGATCTGATCCGTGTCGTAGATAGTTGTCCAGTATTCGCTCCCTTGAGAGTAATCTGATCCATGTCATAGATGGTTGTCCAGTATTCGCTCCCTTGTGAGCGATCTGATCCATGTTGTAGATAGTTGTCCAGTTTTCGCTCCCTTGAGAGTGATCTTATCCATGTTGTAGATGGTTGTCCAGTATTTACACTCTTCTGAGCGATCTGATCCGTGTCGTAGATAGTTGTCCAGTATTCGCTCCCTTGAGAGTGATCTGATCCATGTCATAGATCGTTGTCCAGTATTCGCTCCCTTGTGAGCGATCTGATCCATGTTGTAGATAGTTGTCTAGTATTCGCTCCCTTGTGAGCGATCTGATCCATGTTGTAGATGGTTGTCCAGTATTCGCGCTCTTGTGAGCAATCTGATCCATGTCGTAGATAGTTGTCCAGTATTCACGCTCTGAGTGATCTGATACATGTTGTAGATAGTTGTCAAGTATTCGCTCCCTTGAGAGTGATCTGATCCATGTTGTAGATGGTTGTCCAGTATTTACACTCTTGTGAGCGATCTGATCCGTGTCGTAGATAGTTGTCCAGTATTCGCTCCCTTGAGAGTGATCTGATCCATGTTGTAGATGGTTGTCCAGTATTCGCTCCCTTGTGAGCGATCTGATCCGTGTCGTAGATGGTTGTCCAGTATTCGCTCCATTGTGAGCGATCTGATCCGTGTCGTAGATGGTTGTCCAGTATTCGCTCCCTTGTGAGCGATCTGATCTGTGTCGTAGATGGTTGTCCAGTATTCGCGCTCTTGTGAGCGATCTGATCCGTGTCATAGATGGTTGTCCAGTATTCACGCTCTTGTGAGCGATATGATCCGTGTTGTAGATAGTTGTCCAGTATTCGCTCCCTTGTGAGCGATCTGATCCATGTTGTAGATAGTTGTCCAGTTTTCGCTCCCTTGAGAGTGATCTTATCCATGTTGTAGATGGTTGTCCAGTATTTACACTCTTGTGAGCGATCTGATCCGTGTCGTAGATAGTTGTCCAGTATTCGCTCCCTTGAGAGTGATCTGATCCATGTCATAGATCGTTGTCCAGTATTCGCTCCCTTGTGAGCGATCTGATCCATGTTGTAGATAGTTGTCTAGTATTCGCTCCCTTGTGAGCGATCTGATCCATGTTGTAGATGGTTGTCCAGTATTCGCGCTCTTGTGAGCAATCTGATCCATGTCGTAGATAGTTGTCCAGTATTCACGCTCTGAGTGATCTGATACATGTTGTAGATAGTTGTCAAGTATTCGCTCCCTTGAGAGTGATCTGATCCATGTTGTAGATGGTTGTCCAGTATTTACGCTCTTGTGAGCGATCTGATCCGTGTCGTAGATAGTTGTCCAGTATTCGCTCCCTTGAGAGTGATCTGATCCATGTTGTAGATGGTTGTCCAGTATTCGCTCCCTTGTGAGCAATCTGATCCGTGTCGTAGATGGTTGTCCAGTATTCGCTCCATTGTGAGCGATCTGATCCGTGTCGTAGATGGTTGTCCAGTATTCGCTCCCTTGTGAGCGATCTGATCCGTGTCGTAGATGGTTGTCCAGTATTCGCGCTCTTGTGAGCGATCTGATCCGTGTCATAGATGGTTGTCCAGTTTTCACGCTCTTGTGAGCGATATGATCCGTGTTGTAGATAGTTGTCCAGTATTCGCTCCCTTGTGAGCGATCTGATCCGTGTCGTAGATAGTTGTCCAGTATTCGCTCCCTTGAGAGTGATCTGATCCATGTTGTAGATGGTTGTCCAGTATTCGCTCCCTTGTGAGCGATCTGATCCGTGTCGTAGATGGTTGTCCAGTATTCACGCTCTTGTGAGCGATATGATCCGTGTTGTAGTTGTCCAGTAGTCGCTCCCTTGTGAGCCATCTGATCGGTGTTGTAGAAGGTTGTCCAATATTCGCGCTCTTGTGAGTGATCTGATCCGTGTCGTAGATGGTTGTCCAGTATTCACGCTCTTGTGAGCGATCTGATCCGTGTTGTAGATAGTTGTCCAGTAGTCGCTCCCTTGTGAGCCATCTGATCGGTGTTGTAGAAGGTTGTCCAGTATTCGCGCCCTTGTGAGGCGGACCAGTGGGAAGCTGCAGTGTAAACTACGAGGGCCGCCTGCCCCTCTCACCACCTGCTGTATGAAAGGAGACGTATTTTGGATTCCGAGAGGCGTTGCAGCTCGTACCAAGTGCATTGTTCTCGCTGCCGCTTCCCCCCACAATGCTGGTACATTGGTAGAGGCTGAGCACTGTGCAGTTCGCTGTGTCTCTATGTGAGCTGCTTGCTCTCTATGCTGCATGTAAGGAGCTGGGGCTTTGTCTGGGTCTTGGATGCAATAACCGTCTCATGTTCCATGCAAGCGCAACCCTGAAGGCCATCCGGGAGGGCGAATATCTGCAACCCTGCGACCACTGCTGTGCAATATCTATGAGTCTGTCAAGACCCCTTAGTGATCTGATTGGGGATCTGGTGCCTTGAGAGCCAGGATCCTTGTGAGCAGCTCTGCGGTACACACAAAGGATGCACTGAGCAGATGTGAATCGCTCTCTGTTCCCAGAGCAGGAAGGATTAAGGAATGAATGAGAGGCAGAGATCAGTGGAGAGAATGAAGCCGCTCTTCCTTCCACAATGAGGTATGGTCCATACATTTCATCCCTCCACTACCAGACACCCCATGATGTCTCTAATGCTTGCTCAGAGCCTGAGGTTCCTCTCCTTTCTTCACCTGCATCACACTGGTACCACTGCTAGAGGAGAGGAGAGATGCCTTAGGAGTCTTTTCTCCCCCAATAACTTTAGCTTTAGTTTTGCATCACTTGATTGTAGATATGAGCCCCAGGCTTCGAAACGAGTCACTTAGCACCTGCAATCATCTGCCATCCTGCTATATAGGCTGTTCTGCAATGACAGTCAATACCTAACCTTTAGGCTCTGATTAGGGGCAGCAGTGTTTTCCAGTTGTGCTTTTGGGGCTCAGATTGTTTGCATTGTTGTGACCAGATGATTGTGGTGGGTTGCTCAGACTTTCTCGAATTCGCATCAGTTGATGAGGTTGGCACAGTCTCATCCAACAGGTCTAGACATTAGGAGACCACAATGCTATGTTGCATCTGGACTTGTGATCTTCTACCTGGAGAGAGCAGGTCTCTGTGGCTTGTGGAATCTGCTACAGGCACAGACTTTATTTGCTGAATGGCCCTTGGATGCTCATTCTGCTGAGATTGTGCAGCAGGACTCATAAATGCAAACTGTTTCCAGGGCTTTCTGCAGCAGGCGCAGACTTTATTGCCCTCGTGTCTCAGTTCCACCTGTGACAATTTGCAGCCCATGGATTTTTTCATGTAAAGCAATCCTGGGAGGTCACATAATAAATGCAGAGGTATGAGCCCATTTCTGACCCCCCGCTTTGTGTGGTGCATCAGTGGATGATATTACAGAGAGTTAGAATTGGGAATTACACGCCACTGCTGGGAAGATGGAAATTGCTTCCTGCGAGGGCAACTGGGCTGGATGACGGATTCCATCCTGAAAGCCTGAATGTGAAGCTCAGTGACCCCTGATCTAATGAGGCTTCCAACATTTAATGCAATCACAATGAGCGACTGCGGAGCCAAGAGAGACGGCACAGATCACACTGGAAGCCCCCAATACAACTCTGGCATTGTGGCCCTAATGTACGTTTAATGTCTTCAGAGACCCCAGACAAGGCAAAGAAAGGGTAACAATTTGGAGCAAAGTTGGGAACAGATTTCCACCAAGTTGCATAACATAAATGGAAGAAGCCACACAACCGCAGTTGCCGACAGCAATGGACCTGACAACCCAGATTATAGCTGCTGCATTGCACATAGAGAAAAAAACTTTTGTCAAAATTACATCACTGTTGCTGAGGCCTTTGTGAGGGGCTGGATAGATTTTGGGGTGGGACAGGGGGCTATTTCCCTTACGGCCAGATCTGGGAATTCAACGCTGCATACGACAATGATAGAGCCGTGACCATCCGGCAGATATAGATGTACAGATGTCAGTCACTTCTCTAATATCAGACCACACTTTGTTCTTAGTTTGACGCATAAATGTAAGAGCTCTGCTGCCCTTCAGTGAACGGCTTGTTACGTAGATGACTGGCTACATGATATAGGACTGAAACTTCTGAGTTATGAAGAATAAGAAATGGTGGAAATGTGGGATTTTGTGACTTCGGGTTACAAGGTGTCACGTCCAGATGTTACTTTGTTAGTAAATGTTCTATTTGTAAATAAATAGATACATTTGTGCTTCCTAATTATTTCCTGAGCTTTATATCCCTGCGAACATCACAATAGCCTGATAGAGTCCGTGTCGTCGTGTCGATTTGTTCCGTAGAGTCCAGCCCGGATTATCGTCTCGATTTTCAGCCGGCTATTCTCGGTAATGTGTTAAATGCGCACAATGTATCCTGGGTGTTACATCGGGGGACGGCGCGACACCGGCTTCTGCTGCTCGCAGGAATACTCGGTGATGAGGACAGAGATACTTATTTCATCACTCTGCACCTTCTACGTATTATAACATGTAGCAACATCCAGGAGATGAAAGTGCAGGGTATTGTATCTAACCCCCATCTATGGTGTCAGGTATCTAATCCCCATCTTTGGCGTCAGGCATCTAACCCCCATCTATGGCGTCAGGCATCTAAACCCAATCTATGGCGTCAGGTATCTAACCCCCATCTATGGCGTCAGATATTTAACCCCCATCTATGGCGTCAGACATCTAACTCCCATCTATAGTGTCGGGTATCTAACCCCCATCTATGGCGTCAGGTATCTAACCCCCATCTATGGCGTCAGGTATTTAACCCCCATCTATGGCGTCAGGCATCTAACCCCCATCTATGGTGTCGGTATCTAACCCCCATCTATGGCGTCAGGTATCTAACCCCCATCTATAGCGTACGGTATCTAACGCCCATCAGATGCATTCTCCGCACTCCGACTCGTATCATCTGCAGGTTCATACTTCTTTCTCTGGATGGTCTGGAGCAATCCTAGTGCTTCTCACTGACCTTCACTGTGGTGACATTATGTCAGCGATCACGAAACATTACATCTCCTTAATCAGCTGTGATCCCTGGGAAGAGATGGACTCGGACACATCCATTTTCTTGATAGTTTGTTTGATGTTTCATCTAGTTCAAGACGCTGGTAAATCAACTTGTATTAGATTTGGAGAAAGCTGTTGAGGTGTTAAAGAAAACAGTTGGCGCAGCCCCGGGGAATGATGGACGGGGGAGCAGCAGGTGACATATTTCATCCTAATAACCATTGCTGGGTGGCAGGGTTTTAACTAGCAGAGATGCATCTTCTTGGCCTGGGCTTGGAGCCATCTCCCGGCACAGAACATCTATTCTGCAGCTGCTTTAAGGCAAGTCAGTGTCTGACCAGTGAAGAGCGGAGATGTTGGTCACGCTCAATATTTTGGCCCTTGTTTGCGAGCAGGAGAATAATTGTTCTGTGCATAATTACTTTGGAGTACCTGTCCTTTCAGGGAACTTTTCAGAATAAGCCGTCCTGTGTGTACATGAGGAATAACACTATATTTGTCTGTTATATGGCTTCTATACTTAACATTTCCTCTCTGCAGGCTCTTTGTCATTTCTCAGTTGTCTCTGAGCTAGTTGGGGGAGACAAGCTCCTATGATGTCTCCCATACACAGCACATACAATCATGCTCTCTAAGTAGCACAGGTTCAGAAGAAGCAGCATAGAGGACATTACAAAGCAGTATTGAGCAGTGTAGATGTAAGTCCTGCTCTGTGGTGAGATAAAACACTCACTAGAGTAGTATCATAGAGGATATTAGTCATCAGTACTAAGCAGTATAGTTGTGAAACCAACACTGGGGTGAGAAAAAATGCTTAACAGAAAGTCTCTTCAGTAGGGAGGATGTTATACAGCAGTACTGAGCAGTGTAGCTGTGGAATCCAGCTTTGGTGTGAGATAAAACACTAAAAATCTGCAGCACAATCTGTATCTCTTTCTCCCTCCATTTCAAGCCTCTCCTTTCAATTGACTTACATAGGCAGCTGTAATCTGCTGCCTCAGTGACGATCAGTCTTGTCTTGAGCTGTAGTGAATGATGAGTTAAGGAAGTTGTGGAGAGAAGTGGCTATAAGTGGAGAAAGAAGCAAATTTCTCTGATAAGGTGTATTACAAAGTTTCTTATTCACTTGTATTATTGATTTATGCAAAGTTAGTTGTAACAGCAGTCACCGATTAATATTGTGATATGCTCCATTCTTCTTTTGATAGCAGTGTAAAGTTGGCTCCCTAGTATTCGGGAGGCATAAATGGTGAAATGAATAACCTACCATAGGTTCCTTTAAAGCTGTATGATGCTTGAATTATAGGGGTTTTGTCAGATTAGAAAATCATGGCTGCTTTCTTCTGAGAACAGTGCCACTACTGTCCACAGGTTGTGTGTGGTATTGCAGTACAGGCTTCTTGAAGTAAATAGAGCTGAGTTACAGTTTCAAAAACAACCCCTGGATATCTCATTCTGTTCTTGGAAGAAAGCAGAACAAATCATCTTTGTCTAATTCTGGACGCCCCCTCGAAGGTTTTCTGAAGAGTGTAGAACATGTTACAGCGTTAACCTCTCGATCTCTCCTCTCTCTGCTTTTCTCATCCCCACATCTTGTCTATCCCATGACTGGGTTCTCTGAGCCGCCCCATCGTTTTGGATTACTCTCTGTAATAATAATTTCAGCGTCCGTCGCACATCTCACGATGCAATCTTTTGATTTAGCTGCAATTTTCTCTTAATGTTACTAATTAGGCAGAAACAAGCCATTTCTTCGTGATGGTGCTAACGTGACCCTTCGGAAGTTTTTCATATATTATTTAAAGTGAATGCTCTGCCCCAGCCATTGAGATTAATGAGCCAATACTCCGGAGATCATTAAAATCTAACATCTAATATGTTTCATGTGAGTGCTCGGCATAAATCTGCCGCCGTGATATCGTATTTGCGCCCCCCGTGCCTCTGCTGTTTGCATTATTGTCACACTGTGGTCACTGATAATCACTTAACACATTTCCTCTGTTATTGCTGCCGGCGACATCTGTCACATATGGGAAAACTAATAGATAAAGCAAGGGAGACACAAAGCGCAATAGGGTCTTATCGATAATAAGTTAGCACTTTTTAAATAGGAAGCTGCTCACCTGGTATTAGGTGGTTAAAACACATGTAGGAGAGGCTGCCGCAGATCAATATACTGCAGAAAAGATTAAGGCCGTGAGGTTTTAAACGCTGTAACATGTTCTAGACTCTTCAGAAAACCTTCGAGGGGGCGTCCAGAATTAGACAAAGATGATGAGATCACAGAGCGCGGACTGGAATCCACATCTTTTCTGCAGTATAACATATGGGAAAACGTAACTGCCCCCTGAGACGTAATAACCGCTGAGACCACCTTGGTGATCGCTGCTCAATATTTCCTACACATTGACGTCTTTTTTGAGCGTTGAGATGAACTTGATCTCGATTTGGATTAATTAAATGCTACAAAGTTTCTACTGAACATCCAGACGTTCTACGGGAAATCATTGCTGCAATGTATCAGGCTGGAAAAAGCTACTAAGTTATTCCTAAGTCTCAGATTCTTCCGAACCCCCTGAAAGTGACATCATCACCAGATATACAAGGCTTTATAAAAAGGGGACGTTTATGATCTCCTAAGATTTCATCAGAGGTGTAAAGGCAACTCAAGGACCTCTAAGGAGAAGACGAACAAAGTGGCTGAGCAAAAAGGGGTTTTGTTGGAAAGCAGCAAGGAGAAAACGCTCTGCCGTCCAAGAGGAGCATCGCCCCTTCATCTGGGTGATGAGGGAAGAATAGGAGACTACAATCCCACCAGCGTCACATGTTGGAGGTTGTAGTGCCAGACCCTGAATGGCTAATAGCAAACAGCAAAGAGGACCCCCATTATAGTGCGGCGTTTTGCAGCTCTGTTGTTTTAGTAACCCTTTCTGTCCCCACAGTCTAATCCTCTACTTGGTAACATTGTGTCTGTATAGTAACATTGATGATCGCAATAGGTGATTACTCCGGGTTCCCCTTGTACATTGTAGTTAAGGTTAAATATGTAAAAATAGTAGGGGGTACATACTTTATCTATGGATGTGCGTGAGATCTGTGCTTAGCACATTTTGGATGCTGCACTCACTGACTCCTCCACCGTTGATGGGACTGAATTATGGAAATGGCCCTGAGCCCTGATCATTATTGTACTGTGGCGTGACGGTGGTGATCAGTTATAGTATTGGATAGTTGTTACCTTGTTCCTCAGCCGAGTGCCACGGTGCGAACGTCATCCTGGTAATCCAATTTTTAACGGCGTCTTAAGGTACTGTCACACTAAGCGAGATCGCTAACGAGATCGCTAAAGAGTCACCGATTTTATGACGCAGTAGCGACCTCGTTAGCGACTTAGCTGTGTGTGACATGTAGCGGCAATGTGGCCCCTGCTGCGATGTCGCTGATCGCTTATGAACGTTCTGAGCCGTTTTTTGGTCGTTGGTGTCCCGCTGGTGAGCCTGAATCGCTGAGTGTGACACCCTTTATGAACGACTTTACCAGCGTCGCAGGCGGGACTAGGTTTTCCCAACGACCGCAGAGGTCGTTATACAGATCGCTGATGAGATGTGTTTGGAATCTAACTAGCGACCACATAGCGATCTCGCCAGGTCGTGTCGTTGTCGTGATCGCTAGTGCGATCGCTATGTGTGACAGTGCCTTTAGGAAAAGACTTGCACAACAGCGGGATGACATTGGGGTATTTGTAGCGCTGGAGGCCACAATTTATTCCCAGTCAGTGATCTGCCTGCCACTGTTCTGTGATGTCCCCAAGATCCGGGCTGTGTAATATATGTCTCGTATGTGCAGCTCTGTGCAAAAGGTTCAGACAGGAAGGCAAAAATGGAAGAGTTAATGGATTACTAATATATGTTTGTCAAACGTCAGCACTGTAGGATCCATGTCAATATGTGTGTGTATAGATATAGATAGAGATATATAGATAGATATCTATAGCTATACAGTACACACAGTGGGGAAAATAAGTATTTGATACTCTGCAGATTTTACAGGTTTTTCCACCTACAAAGAATGGAGAGATCTGTAACTTTTATCGCAGATACACTTCACCTGTGACAGACAGAATCTAACAATAAAAAACCAGAAAATCACATTGCATGATTGTTACATAATTAATTTCCATTTTATTACATCACATAAGTATTTGATAAAATAAAAAAACAGAACTTAATATTTGGTTCAGAAATCTTTGTTTGCAAATACAGAGGTCAAATGTTTCGTGTAGTTCTTGACCAGGTTTGCACACACTGCAGCAGGGATTTTGGCCCCCTCCTCCATACAGCTCTTCTCCAGATCTTTCAAGTTTCGGGGCTGTCACTGGGAACATTGAGTTTCAGCTCCACAAAAGATTTTCTATTAGGTTCAGGTCTGGATTCTGGCTAGGCCACTCCAGGACCTTGAAATGCTTCTTACAGAGCCACTCCTTGGTTGTCCTGGCTGTGTGTTTCAGGACATTTTCATGCTGGAAGACCCAGCCACGACCCATCTTCAATGCTCTTACTGAGGGAAGAAGGTTGTTGGCCAAAATCTCACAATACATGACTCCATCCATCCTCCCTTCAGTACGGTGTAGTCATCCTGTCCACTTTGCAGAAAAGCACCCCAAAGTATGATGTTTCCCCACCATGCTTCACAGTTCGGACGGTGTTCTTGGAGTTGTACTCATCCTTCTTCTTTCTCCAAACATTGTGAGAGGAGTTAATACCAATAGTTCTATTCTCATCTGATCACATGACCTTCTCCCATGCCTCCTCTGGATCATCCAGATGGTATTGTGAATGTCAAACGGGCCTGAACATGTGCTGGTGTGAGCAGGGGGACCTTGTGTGCCCTGTTGGATTTTAATCCATGACGGCGCAGTGTGTTACTAATGCAAATGTTTGAGACTGTGGTCCCAGCTCTCTTCAGGTCATTGACCAGGTCCTCCCATGTAGTTCTGGGCTGATTCCTGACCTTTCTCAGAATCATCCTTACCCCACGAGGCAAGATCTTGCATGAAGCCCCAGACTGAGAAAGATTGACAGTCATCTTGTTTTATTTTTCCATTTTCTAATAATTGTGCCAACAGTTGTTGCCTTCTCACCAAGTCACTTGTCTATTGTCCTGTAGCCCATCCCAGCCTTGTGCAGGTCTACAATTTTGTCCCTTATGTCCTTAGACAGCTCTTTGGTCTTGGCCATGGTGGAGATGTTGGAGTGTGATTAAGCGTGAGGACAGGCGTCTATTATACAGGTCATGAGTTCAAACAGGTGCAATTAATACAGGTAATGAGTACAGAGTAGGAGGCTTCTTAAAGAAAAACTAACAGGTCTGTGAGAGGCAGAATTCTTGCTGGTTGGTCGTTGATCAAATACTTATTTCATGCAATTAAATGCAATTTAGTTATGTAAAAACTAACTTGGCCCGTGCGAAATGTTTGCACATTGGTCGTCGGGGGCGCAGGCAATTTCAGAAAAAGTAAGCTGGTCAAATGTAAATGTATTTCATGAGATGATGAACGCAGACAGGTATTTATATATGTAGATTGGTAATACAATAAATTGGTTTGATAAGTAGAGGCCAAAAAATGTCTACTGGTTGAGGTGCCACCTGCAGGTCATTGTGTCTTTCTGCAGGTTTATGAAAATGAATGTTTAAACTGTATTTAGTGATAAAATGGTGAATGTGTGGTTTGTTTGGCTATTTTCTTGCTGAAGGGGCAAGTTTACATCTCAAATGGTGTATCATTTGTGTGTGGGGGCGAAGTAATCACCGAAAAAGCAGTGCATGTTTACAAATATGTTTGCATATGTAACTCACCTGCAGTGAAGTATGCAATCCTCCAATGTGCCTGAAATAGGCTGGGCAAGAACTTGGGCAAGCTGGAAAGACCCTAAGGGCTCATACCCATTTGTGGAAAAAAAAAACGGTCCGTTTTCTGGATGGAAAAAACGGTCCGAATATATGCAATTGTCATGCGATTGTCATGCGATTTGTATGCGATTTTTAATTGCTCCATCCGTTTTCCATCAGTTTTCCATCTGTATGCAATGCGATTTTAACATGACGTTTTACATAGAGCAGTTATCTCTATGTAAAAAGTCATGTAAAAATCACATTGTAAAAAAAAATGTACACAAAAAGCAAATAATTTAATATACAGTACAGACCAAAAGTTTGGACACACCTTCTCATTCAAAGATTTTTCTGTATTTTCATGGCTATGAAAATTGTAGAATCACACTGAAGGCATCAAAACTATGAATTAACACATGTGGAATTATACATTACACTTTACAAAAAAGTGTGAAACAACTGAAAATATGTCTTATATTCTAGGTTCTTCAAAGTAGCCACCTTTTGCTTTGATTACTGCTTTGCACGCAGAAAAGGTGAACGGATGGACTCTACATGCCTAGTTCCCACCGTGAAGCATGGAGGAGGTGGTGTGATGGTGTGGGGGTGCTTTGCTGGTGACACTGTTGGGGATTTATTCAAAATTGAAGGCATACTGAACCAGCATGGCTACCACAGCATCTTGCAGCAGCATGCTATTATATCCAGTTTGCGTTTAGTTGGACCATCATTTATTTTTCAACAGGACAATGACCCCAAACACACCTCCAGGCTGTGTAAGGGCTATTTGACGAAGAAAGAGAGTGTTGGGGTGCTACGCCAGATGACCTGGCCTCCACAGTCACCAGACCTGAACCCAATCGAGATGGTTTGGGGTGAGCTGGACCGCTCACCGCTTCAATTTTGAATAAATCCCCAACAGTGTCACCAGCAAAGCACCCCCACATCATCACACCACCTCCTCCATTTTCACGGTGGGAACCAGGCATGTAGAGTCCATCCGTTCACCTTTTCTGTGTGCAAAGCAGTAAACAAAGCAACAGTTGGCTACTTTGAAGAACCTAGAATATAAGACATATTTTCAGTTGTTTCACACTTTTTTGTAAAGTGTAATTTATAATTCCACATGTGTTAATTCATAGTTTTGATGCCTTCAGTGTGATTCTACAATTTTCATAGTCATGAAAATACAGAAGAATCTTTGAATGAGAAGGTGTGTCCAAACTTTTGGTCTGCACTGTATTTATAATATATATATAGGTCATACATTTTACATAGTATAATAGCCGCTAATTCATCCCCGGCTATACTGTAAAATCACACTGACAGCTTTAATAAAGAATAGAAACAATACATATACACACATAGAATACATATATATATATATATATATATGTCATTGTGACATATATATATATACATATATTTATATTTGATACACTTCTACATTCTGTAATAGCCGCTAATTCAATTGCCGGCTTTTGTGAAATGACAGAACCCGACATGAAATGACACATGGTTTACATACAGTTAACCATGTCATTTCATGTATTTTGATATATGGTTTTAACTTACAATTACATGAGTGTATGTGTGCAAAATTACAGACATGTAGGGGTTAATTAAAGGTGTTAATTCGTTGAAAAAAATGCGTGGGCTCCCTCTGTATTTTCTCCACCAGACAGACAAAGCAAGCGAGTGGGGGCAAATAATAATAGCCCAGGGAGGGTGCATTTATTTTGTGCCCCCCCTGGCTACTAACATCTGCCCCAAGACACCCCAGAAAAGGCAAATCTATAATTAGATTAGCCCTTTCTGGCACTTTGCCCGTCTATTCCCATTGCCCTGTAGCGGTGGCGAATGGGTTAATAATGGGTTAAAGCCACCTTGCAATTGAAAGGTGACTTTAAGCCAGGTTAATAATTGAGAGTTGTCAATTTGACAACTCTCAATTATTAATCCTATTGTATGAAAGGAAAAAAAACACACACACATTAATTATTAATCCTTTTAATGAAATAAAGACACAGTTTTCTACCATATTTTATTGCTCAGCTGTAATCCCCTGAATGAATCAGTTCCTCTCCCGGCGACATCAGAGGAAGTGATTAGTGTGTGAAGCTTAATTGATTGCTTCCCACTTTCACTTCAGGTCAGGTCAGGGTGACCTGAGCTGAAGTGAAAGTGGGAATAAATCAATTAAGCTTCACACATTAATCACTTCCTCTCCTTTTTCCGGGAGAGGAAGTTATTCATTCAGGGGGTAACAGCTCACTGCTAGCTGTAACCTGTTAACCCTTTCTGATGGATTACAGCGTGGGAAATGACTGTGCATCGGATAGGTAAGAATCATTTTGCTTTTTTATTTTATTTTTATTTCAGGAAATGGTTTTAGCAGGAAAATAAAAGATGGTCAAAAACTTGTTTGATTATTTCATTAAACTGATTTTTTATTAAAGTGTGTGTGTTTGATTTTTCTTTCATACAATAGGATTAATAATTGATAGTTGTCTAATTGACAGCTCTCAATTATTAACATGGCTTAAAGTCACCTTTCAACTGCAAGGTGACTTTAACCCCTTATTAACCCATTCGCCACCGCTACAGGGCAATGGGAATAGACGGGCAAAGTGCCAGAAAGGGCTAATCTAATTATAGATTTGCCTTTTCTGGGGTCTCTGGGGGCAGATGTTAGTAGTCAGGGGGGGAACAAAATAAATGCACCCTCCCTGGGCTATTATTATTTGCCCCCACTCGCTTGCTTTGTCTGTCTGCTGGAGAAAATACAGCGGGAGCCCATGCATTTTTTTCAACGAGTTTACACCTTTAATTAACCCCTACATGTCTGCAATTTTGCACACATACACTCATGTAATTGTAGGTTAAAACCATATATCAAAATACATGAAATGACATGGTTAACTGTATGTAAACCATGTGTCATTTCATGTCGGGTTCTGTCATTTCTCAAAAGCCGGTAATTAAATTAACGGCTATTATACTATGTAGAAGTGTATGAACTATATATATATGTATGTGTCACAATGACATGTATATATATATATATATATGTATTCTATGTGTATGTATCTAGTGTTTTGTGAGCTGTCAGTGTGATTTTACAGTAGCCGGGGATGAATTGCCGGCTTTTCAAAGGACACCAATGTGTATAAATCGGACAGCACTCGCATAGTGCGAGTGCTGTGCGATGATTTGTCGCACCCATTGACTTGCATTGGCGATTATCATGCCAAATTCACATCAAATCGCAGCATGCTGCGATTTTTTTCTCACACCGATTTCGGCTCAGAAAAAAAAAATCGCAAATGAGATGTCACCTATTGAATAACAGTGGTCAGATTTGAATCCGATTTTTTATCGGCTGAATATCATCCGTTTTCGGCTCAAGTGAGTATGAGCCCTAAGGCAAATGATTGGATTTGTTTGTGATGTCTGTAAGCAGCTTTGTGGTAGTGTGCTTGGGGTAGTGTGCTGCCACCTGCAGGTGATTTGACCTTTCAAATGATGTATCATTTGTTTGTGTGAGTGGAGTATGAACGGAGCAAGTGTGCAATTCAATAGGCAGTGCATGTTTACAAATGTGTTTGCATATGTGCCTCACCTGCAGTGAAGTGTGCAATCCTCCAATTTGGCTGAAATAGGCTGGGCAAGCAGTTCGGCAAACTGGAAAGCCCCCAAGGCAAATGTTTGGATTTGTTTGTGATGTCTGTAAGCAGCTTTGTGGCAGTGTGCTTTGGGGTTGTGTTGGTGCCACCTGCAGGTCATTTTTTCTTACTGCAGGTTTATGAAAATTAATGTTTAAACTGTATTTTGTGATCAAATCGTGGATGTGTGGTTTGTTTGGCTATTTTCATGCTGAAGGGGGCAAGTTTACCTTTCAAATGGTGTATCATTTGTGTGTGTGGGTGCAGTATGAACGGAAATACAAAGTAATCACCGAAAAACAGTGTTTAGAAATAATAGAATTGATCATACAATGTGATCTTCTGGAATTTATTTTTAGATTTTGTCTCTGACAGGTGAAGTGTACCTTGCGATAAAAGTTACAGACTTTTCCATTTCTTGTAGGTGGGAAACTTGCAAAATCAACGGATTATCAAATACTTATTTTCCCCAATGTACAAGGTGGGCCATTTATATGAATACACCTAAATAAAATGGGAATTGTTGGTGATATCAACTTCCTGTTTGTAGCACATTAGTATATGCGAGGGGGAAAACACCGCAGAAGAAATGCTAGCACAGGCTTCCACTATCCGTTGTTTCAGATGCTGCACATCTCGTATCTGAAGGCAATTGTCTATGCTGTGAAGATACGAGATGTGCAGCATCTGAAACAATGGATACTGGAAGCCTGTGCTAGCATTTCTTCTGTGATGTTGCTATCAGTGTGTCAAGAGTGGGAGAAGAGTGTTGCATTGACAATCCAACACAATGGGCAACACTTTGAACACATTTTATAAGTGGTCATAAACTTGTAAATAACTCATGAAAGAATAAAGTTACGTTAAAACCAAACACACCGTTGTTTTTCTGGTGAAATTCTCAGTAAGTTTGATGTGTCACATGACCCTCTTCCCATTGGAAAAAATAAAGTTGAATCCAAAATGGCCGACTTCAAAATGGTCGCCATGGTCGCCACCCATCTTGAAAAGTTTTCCCCCTCCCATGTACTAATGTGTTACAATCAGGAAGTTGATATCACCAACCCTTCCCATTTTATTTAGGTGTATCCATATAAATGTCCCACCCTGTAGATGTGTGTGTATATATGTCCCCCATCCTGGTATATATGTCCCCATCCTGGTATATATGTCTCCCATCCTGGTATATATGTCCCACATCCTGGTATATATGTCCCCTATCCTGGTATATATATCCCCCATCCTGGTATATATATGTTATGTTTTGGTAGCTGAGGAGGCAGGAGCAGATAACCGCATAGGCAGCCAAACACCAGAGAGGTTGGAAACTAATAGGTTGCAGACCCCTAAACTAACCGCACAACTAGAAGCAGCCTTGGGATGTTCCTATGGTGCCCTAGACGCCTCGTCACTGCCGGAGAGATTAGCTATCCCTGAAGATGGAAAGAGGAAAGCTAACTGCCCCGGAGTAGAACTCCAAAAGAATAGGAAGCCCCCAAACATATAATGGCAGTTAGACAAGATGAAAACACGAACACAGACAGAAAATCGATTGAGAAAACACTGGGGCACAAAACTGTCTAGATAGGACAGCACAGGAGAGAATACTGTCTGCAACCCAGAAAAACCCTAGGAAAAACTCCAACACTTCTGAATCCAAAAATACTCTGAGACCACACGGTCTCGACCACCTATATCAGATCTCTGGTGTGGACACGTAGCTACCCAGCAGTAAAATATCACAAGAACTGAGCAAATGAACAAATACAAAAAGCGAACGGAGACCAGCCCAAGCCCCCCAAAGGGGACCCGGCTGAAGACAAAAAGCAATGCAGCAAAAAAGCAAGGAAAATCAAACCACAGTAAAAAAAAACTGAAAGTGACTTATCTGAATGCAAGCAGGAGACAGCAGAACAGCAAGCTGAATTCCAACCTAGACCCGGAAGAACAATTGATCACCGGCAAGGACCATGGGAGGTCAGCTCACTTGTATCAGGCCAGTCCGTCCCACCTGATAACCAATCATCAGCTGCAGGTGGTGGATTTTTGCTGTTTAGCATAGGTTCAATACCCTCAGCAACCACCAGAGGGAGCTTCAGCTCCGAAGTCATCTCCAACACGTTCACAACAGTACCCCCCTTGAGGAGGGGTCACTGAACCCTCACGTGTGCCACAAGGCCGATCAGGATGGGCTCGGTGATAGGCACGGACCAGTCTCTCAGCATGAATGTCAGAAGCAAACACCCAAGAATTGTCCTCCTGACAATAGCCTTTCCACTTCACCAGGTACTGGAGTCTTCGCCTAGCCCAACGAGAA
Source organism: Oophaga sylvatica (assembly GCA_033576555.1). Lineage (NCBI taxonomy): Eukaryota > Metazoa > Chordata > Amphibia > Anura > Dendrobatidae > Oophaga > Oophaga sylvatica. The sequence continues at coordinate 392,218,049 of JARQOD010000003.1, forward strand.
TCCAATATCTTCTCAACCACATACTCCAAATTGCCCTCAACCAAAACAGGATCAGGAGGCGCAGCCATAGGAACCACTGGCTCTACAAACCTCTTCAACAAAGACTTGTGGAATATGTTGTGAATCTTAAATATTCCTGGAAGAAGCAAATGGAAGGAAACGGGATTAAGAATTTCCACGACCTTATAAAGTCCAATGAACCTTGGCTTAAATTTTGGAGACGCGACCCTCATAGGGATATTTTTTGAGGTTCTACTCCGGGGCAGTTAGCTTTGCTCTTTCCATCTTCAGGGATAGCTAATTTCTCTGGCTGTGACGAGGCATCTAGGGCACCGTAGGAACGTCCCACGGCTGCTTCTAGTTGTGCGGTTTGTTTAGGGGTCTGCAACCTATTAGTTTCCAACCTCTCTGGTGTTTGGCTGCCTATGCGGTTATCTGCTCCTGCCTCCTCAGCTACCAAAACATAACAGAATCACCGGCCATACTGAAATTATATGGTACTCAGCAGAAGGGAAAAAATAGTATAAAAAAAAACAAAAAAAAACCTGAAAGTGACTTATCTGAATGCAAGCTGAATTCCAACCTAGACCAGGAAGAACAATTGATCACCGACAAGGACCATGGGAGGTCAGCTCACTTGTATCAGGCCAGTCCGTCCCACCTGATAACCAACATCAGTTGCAGGTGGTGGATTTTTGCTGTTTAACATAGGTTCAATACCCTCAGCAACCACCAGAGGGAGCTTCAGCTCCGAAGTCGTCTCCAACACGTTCACAACATATATAGCCCCCATTCTTGTATATATATCCTCTATCCTGGTATATATATCGCCCATTCTGGTATATACAGTATATGTCCCCCATCCTGGTATACATGTCCTCCATTTTGCTGCTGTTTTCAAATGCATAGAACAAAAATATACACTGCTCAAAAAAATAAAGGGAACACTTAAACAACAGAATATAACTCCAAGTAAATCAAACTTCTGTAAAATCAAACTGTCCACTTAGGAAGCAACACTGATTGACAATCAATTTCACATGCTGTTGTGCAAATGGAATAGACAACAGGTGGAAATTATTGGCAATTATCAAGACACACTCAATAAAGGAGTGGTTCTGCAGGTGGGGACCACAGACCACATCTCAGCACCAATACTTTCTGGCTGATGTTTTGGTCACTTTTGAATGTTGGTTGTGATTTCACACTCGTGGTAGCATGAGACGGACTCTACAACCCACACAAGTGGCTCAGGTAATGCAGCTCATCCACGATGGCACATCAATGTGAGCTGTGGCAAGATTTGCTGTGTCTGTCAGCGTAGTGTCCAGAGGCTGGAGGCGCTACCAGGAGACAGGCCAGTACACCAGGAGACGTGGACAGGGCTGTAGGAAGATGACTCGCACCACAATTGTGGATACCAGGGCTATGGGGTACTCGGAGCCGAGCCCATCGATTTCTATGGGAGATGTCACTGGCAGCGGGACTCGGTCCGTGGCCCTGGCAGTCAAGCGATGGGGGATATTTACAGGGGATTTTAAGGATAGGTAGTTCGTGACGCCACCTGTGGTATCTGGTCAATTGGACCAGCGCTGCTATTAAGATCTTCACAGGGGATGTTATGGGGGCAGCTGGGTGGTAAGTCTCCCACAGGTGAGACGGGTCCCTGGAAGTCTATGGTGATGATGCAGGGTGTAGTTAAGAATTCAGTCACACACAATGCAGCTTCTTTTCATACCTTTTACTGGTAGATGGTTCAAGCAGATCCCGGGGAGCTGGTCGGGGTGGAGAATGCACATTTGGGTAACCGCTGAGCAGGTTAGAGGCCTCCTTAACTTCAATATGTATCTGAGTCCAAACTTGCATGAAGCGAAGTTAACTCTGTAATCTGCAGCTTTTCTCAATAGCTGCCAAGCCCGGCCGACATTGTGGTGGAGCCTTCTATGTCTCTGACTAGCAGATGTTGAGAGAACTAAGTCCTTACTTTTGTCGTGCACTTGACTCAAAGTCCCCGTTCTCCCTGACTCCGGTTACGTATCGACGCTTAGGGCTGCTCTCTGCGACCTGTAGTCCAGATAGCCTCCGGGTATCTTGTTACTATGCTTGAAACACTAGCAACGCTTCGGACCCCGGTGTCCGGCAATTTAGTGCAGGTAGTCCAATACCTGAAGCACTTCTCTATCTTCTCCACTGTGCTCTTCGCCCTGCTTCCCGCTCTTAACATAAGCACTTGTAGCTTTCAATGGTAATGTCAGCTTTCTTCTAGAGCTCACTGAATAGCTCTCAGTATCCTCCAAGTCCAGACTGGACTGACACTGAACTGCCCTGTACTCAGACAGGAAACAGACTGAGGGATGACTCACTCCTGAGCCACCTGGAGCTTGACTGACTGACTAACCAGAAAGACTGAACTGAACTCCACTCCTAGGATGACTGACTCACTGCTACGTGTCACTCCCTTTTATACCCCTGATGGGTGTGTCTAAAAGTGTGAGTGAAGTGAATGCATATCAAGCGTTGCGGTTACCTTCCTGTGCACTCTCCTGGATTTATGTGTGCCTGACATAGCTGGGCCACACAAAGGCAACAACCCAGCAGCAGGACCGATACCTCCGCCTTTGTGCAAGGAGGAACAGGAGCTCTGCCAGAGCCCTGCAAAATGACCTCCAGCAAGCCACAAATGTGCATGTGTCTCCACAAACGGTTAGAAACCGACTCCATGAGGATGATCTGAGTGCCCAACGTCCACAGATGGGGGTTGTGCTCACAGCCCAACACCGTGCAGGACGCTTGGCATTTGCCACATAACACCAGGATTGGCAAATTCGCCACTGGCGCCCTGTGCTCCTCACAGATGAAAGCAGGTTCACACTGAGCACATGTGACAGACGTGACACAGAGTCTGGAGACGCCGTGGAGAGCGATCTGCTGCCTGCAACATCCTTCAGCATGACCGGTTTGTCAGTGTGTCTGTGTAGCCCTGGTGTTAGGCACACGCAGTACCCTGGAGAGTGTGTGGCGAGACAGCAGTTTAATGCTAAATACCCATTCACTCAACATACACTAGACACACCCTTAGGGTAGTGTAGTTACTTGTGAGGGAGTGGTCAGGGTGTATGTTTGTTGAGTGATTTTTAGTCAGTTCAGTTCCTGTCTTCGGACAGAGCAGACGTCTGGAGTTTAGCTGGAGGGAGGAAGCAGTCCAGCCTGCTCTATCATCAGTTCAGAACGTGGAGGCTAGTACAGGTGGTCTAGTTCACCTCAGCCTAGTCAGAGCTGTACCTCACCTGAATACATTGAAAGAAAGAAGAAGCTTAGTGCAGAAAGACTTCAGTCACCTGTCTCAAGGACAGTGAAAGGTTCAGAGACGTGCTCCTGCCTAGTGATAACTGAGAATCTGTAACTAACTTTGAAAGAAGTGAATGAAGGAAGTGACTACCCGACTTTATGCAAGTGTGAGTGCTTATGCTACCAGCGAGGACAAGGCGAAAGGCACAGTGGAAAGTTTATTGTAAAGGTGCGTTTGGATTGAAGAAGTCCTGCACATTGCAACCGGTCACTGGGGACCGAAGGATCACTATTAGCTTCAAGCATAGTGGTAAGAAAACCAGGGATTTACCGGACCTTAGGTCGCGGCAAACAGCCCCATATAGTCAGTACGTAACTGGGGTCAGGGGGAGTGAAGACTTTGAGCCTGATCAGCAATATAGGAATTCAGCTCTCTCGCAGGAAGGCTCCTACCACAAAACTGACTGGGCAGTACAGCTATGGATTAGCTGGAGTTATTGAGGGAACTACGCTTCAGGCTGGTTGTACTCATTGTGTTGAAAGTAAAGGAGGCCCCTAACTTGTCCAGCTGCTGTCTCAAGATACACTCTCCTTGGATCAGCCTCCCTGGGACCTGCCTGAACATCTTACAAGTAAAGGTATGGAAAGACGCTGACCGTGTGAGACTGTGTTATTTATCTGCACCCGACTTCACTAGCTTCATAGACTTTGAGGGACCAGTCCCACCTGTAGGGGACCCGACATCTAGCTGCCTCACCATCCCCTCAGAGATCTACAGCAGCGCTGGTACAAATTACCAGAAGACTACAGGTGGCGTCACGAACTGTATATAAATCTATCCCCTGTAAATATATCCCCAACATACGCCAGACCGCCAGGGCCACAGACCGAGCCACCGCTACCTGTGACAATCCCCATAGACTTCTACGGGCTCGGCTCTGAGTACCCCATTGCCCTGGTAACCCACAATTGTGGTGGCGGGTCGAGACAAATTGGCGTCACGAACAGGATGCGAAACTCGCAGAATTGCGAGCCCTGTGTGCCTAAGGAATTGTTTTTGTGAAAAAGGACTGTTTGCACTTTTGGCGCCAAAATCGCCATTTTTGTCGCTATATTCGCGCCCTCAGGCGCTGGAGAAGAAGGTGGGCGTACCTTCGTGGGCGTGTACCCCCTGTGGCGCGAAGAAAATGCCTGCCCTCTCAAAGTGCTATTACAACATGCGATCCTGCCCTACAGCAAAGGAGGTCCGCCTCCTCTTCACCTTCCCGCGAGGAGGAGGAGACGCAAACCCCACCTCCACGGAAGAGACCGGATGTCTCTGCAGGAAGAAGGAAGAATCTTCTGGAACATCATGGAAGCAGGACGTGTGCAGCCGAGCAGGGAAGCGGAGGAAGGCAGGCCCCGTGCCCCAGCCAAGCTGCCACCAGCACCGGAGTTATCCGTGGTCCTGCACCTGCAGCAGGCGTTGCTAGAAATTAAGGAAGAAAATGCACGCCTGAAGAAGATGGTCCAGCACCAACCTGGATTTGAAGAGATCGAGAGACGCCGGCGTACCCTGGAGCAGCGGAGGCTGTGGGACACGGTGATCTCTCCCCTCAACGACCCCCCACGATTCGAATTACCGAAGATTCTGCTGCCCAAGGCGAAGGAGCAACCGGAGGCTGCCCCCGAAAGTACCAATCCTGATCCCACCGGTGAAGCGGTGGAGGCGAAGGAGGTTGAGGAGGTATCGCCAGTTCCGGAACGCCCGCCCGGCCAGGAGGCCGCAGCAGATGATCGGTCCCCGGCAGGGACACCGGAGGGGTCCTGTCCGTCACTACCAGACGTGGACTGGGACGAGATGGCGCGCCTGGATGACGTCGCCTACACCGCCCAGTGGGAATATGAGTGGCAGCGTCGTGAGGAGAAGCAGAAACGCCAGCAGGAGGAAGAGCGGGAAGCTCAGCGGAACCGTCAGCGACAACATGCAGAGCTGATCGCGGACAAAGAGAGTGTCCGGAGAGAGAAAGGTACCCTGAGGGAACCGCGGCGGCAGGGGTGTGTGACTGAGTTCCAGCTCCGGAAGGGCTGGGGCTTCATCCGTGAACCGGGCCTCTACCCAGGGGTCTTTGTCAGCAGGCGTGACGTAGAATCCCACCTACCGCAAGGCCATCCCGGGAGGGACTTAGTAAATGGAGGCATTGTCACGTACACACGGCATTGGGGAATGAAGGGATGGTATGCCTTTAACGTCACCATCGTCCGTGACCCCGTCCCAGACGCAGGTAACGTCACCACTACCGCAGCGTCCCCGTCTCCAGCTCAAGCAGTATCCGGCCGTGCCCCAGCATCGCCCCCTGCAGGTTCATCGCAAATTAAAGCAATTTCTACATCGCAACTAGCGACCCAGTCTCAATCGCAATCCATGACACGGTCCATATCGTTGACTGTGATTGAAACGCAATCGGTGTCACGTGAGGAGAATGTACCCGTTGCGCCCCTAGAGGTTCGCACGAGAACTGTGGCGACCCAGACCCTAATCGCAGCGCATGATTTGTTAGTCCTGGGATCTAGGGCCCATTGCATTGTTCCAGCCCCGGGGTGGAAAGTGTATTTGAAAATGAATAAATAGTAAAGAAGAATCGGTGAGATCCCTATAGGGTCTACCATAAGTAATATTGTAGAAAGTTTGAGAATGTTTTACAAAATTTTGCATAAGTTGAAGAGTATAATGCATATATATTTTGCTAACCGTAGAATGCCCGGCTGGGTAACCAGAAAAAGTTTTGCACTTTAGTATAATAATGTGATATTATATCTGTGTCTTTGGTTTTACAATGGACTTTGAGGTTGAGGACTGTGCCAACCCAGAACTTATTTGTACATAGTTGCGCTTCGGTGCCTTATCTTGGTTTTACATAAACCAGCACAACTACCTCTGAATACAAAAACCCGTGTGGTGTGGCACTGAGTGAGGTCTGCATTCGGATGTCCTGCAGCCCACCCAGGACCCACGTTGAAGGTTTGGTGCGGGTCCTTCACAAGAATACTGTATATTTATTGAATGCTATTTAATATTTGTATTTCTATATATAATGTTATTGTTCGCAACGTTCAAGATATCCTCACCTCCTGGATGGGACGAATTAATGTTATTGTTGATGTTTTCATGCATAAACAAAATGTCTCTTTTGTATTTTACAGCCCGGGAGTGCTGTCTTTTACCATGGGGGAATGTGTAGCCCTGGTGTTAGGCACACGCAGTACCCTGGAGAGTGTGTGGCGAGACAGCAGTTTAATGCTAAATACCCATTCACTCAACATACACTAGACACACCCTTAGGGTAGTGTAGTTACTTGTGAGGGAGTGGTCAGGGTGTATGTTTGTTGAGTGATTTTTAGTCAGTTCAGTTCCTGTCTTCGGACAGAGCAGACGTCTGGAGTTTAGCTGGAGGGAGGAAGCAGTCCAGCCTGCTCTATCATCAGTTCAGAACGTGGAGGCTAGTACAGGTGGTCTAGTTCACCTCAGCCTAGTCAGAGCTGTACCTCACCTGAATACATTGAAAGAAAGAAGAAGCTTAGTGCAGAAAGACTTCAGTCACCTGTCTCAAGGACAGTGAAAGGTTCAGAGACGTGCTCCTGCCTAGTGATAACTGAGAATCTGTAACTAACTTTGAAAGAAGTGAATGAAGGAAGTGACTACCCGACTTTATGCAAGTGTGAGTGCTTATGCTACCAGCGAGGACAAGGCGAAAGGCACAGTGGAAAGTTTATTGTAAAGGTGCGTTTGGATTGAAGAAGTCCTGCACATTGCAACCGGTCACTGGGGACCGAAGGATCACTATTAGCTTCAAGCATAGTGGTAAGAAAACCAGGGATTTACCGGACCTTAGGTCGCGGCAAACAGCCCCATATAGTCAGTACGTAACTGGGGTCAGGGGGAGTGAAGACTTTGAGCCTGATCAGCAATATAGGAATTCAGCTCTCTCGCAGGAAGGCTCCTACCACAAAACTGACTGGGCAGTACAGCTATGGATTAGCTGGAGTTATTGAGGGAACTACGCTTCAGGCTGGTTGTACTCATTGTGTTGAAAGTAAAGGAGGCCCCTAACTTGTCCAGCTGCTGTCTCAAGATACACTCTCCTTGGATCAGCCTCCCTGGGACCTGCCTGAACATCTTACAAGTAAAGGTATGGAAAGACGCTGACCGTGTGAGACTGTGTTATTTATCTGCACCCGACTTCACTAGCTTCATAGACTTTGAGGGACCAGTCCCACCTGTAGGGGACCCGACATCTAGCTGCCTCACCATCCCCTCAGAGATCTACAGCAGCGCTGGTACAAATTACCAGAAGACTACAGGTGGCGTCACGAACTGTATATAAATCTATCCCTGTAAATATATCCCCAACATACGCCAGACCGCCAGGGCCACAGACCGAGCCACCGCTACCTGTGACAATCCCCATAGACTTCTACGGGCTCGGCTCTGAGTACCCCATTGCCCTGGTAACCCACAATTGTGGTGGCGGGTCGAGACATGTCAGTAATGGTGTGGGGTGGCATTTCTTTGGAGGGCCGCATAGTCCTCTGTGTGCTCACCAGAGGTAGCCTGACTGCCATTAGGTACTGAGATGAGATCCTCAGACCCCTTGTGAGACCATATGCATGTGCGGTTGGGCTGGGTTCCTCCTAATGCAGGACAATTCCAGACCTCATGTGGCTGGAGTGAGTCAGCAGTTCCTGCAAGATGAAGGCATTGAAGCTATGGACTGGCCCGCCCATTCCCCAGTATATTGTGGGCCACAATATACTGCCGGCTTCGGAGCACGGCTGCACGGCTCATGTCTGGTCTGTATGGCAATAATGGGGCTTAAGGGGAAATCATCAATACAGATTACGGACTTTGTCAAGGATAAAAATAAAATAGTAATCTTCCAATTTCACACTTGCCATTGGGGCTATAGACATGAACTTCCTTTATTTTCAGAAACATTTTTCAGTAGACTCCTTATCATAAGAGGCAGGAAACCAATGGTAAACTATACCTCAGTATACAGCTGATGGCACAGAATCCATGATTCACAAAAGGTGATGTCATAGCTCACCCTCTCCTCCTCCTGTACAATGACTGATAACTCCTCTATACACAGTAGATAACCCAGGATTCACCAATCACAATAGGTGATGTCACAGTTCACCTCCTCTTCCTCCTGTAATAATAACACCTCTATATACAGTAGATAGCACAGGATCCACCATTCACAATTGGTAATGTCACAGCTCACCTCTTCCTCCTATACAAGGACTGATAACACCTCCAGATACAGTAGATAACACAATAATATCACAGCTCACCTCCTCCTCCAGTACAGTGTCTTTTGCACACACTCATAGGATCAGCAGCTGTTTTATAGTGATTAATATACATGTGGATTTTTTGAAAAAATAAAAGGCTGTATTAGTCTAAAGATTCTCTAGTGGTTGGTGAGAAAATTGCAAGAATTCCCTTTTTTTAAACAGATAGTGTTATGGCAAACAAATGCTCCCAAAAAATAAATTTAACACAAAAACCTGAAATTTACAATTGGTAATTTGCTTCCCACTATACAGAGGGTCTTGTGGGGTGTTCCCGGTATACGGAGGGACTTGTGGGGTGTTCCTGGTATATGGAGGGTCTTGTGGGGTGTTCCCGGTGTACAGCAGGTCTTGTGGGGTGTTCCCGGTGTGCGGCAGGTCTTGAGTGGTGTTCCCGATATACAGCATGTCTTGTGGGGTGTTCCCGGTATAAAGAGGTCTTGTGGGGTGTTCCAAGTATATGGAGGGACTTGTGGGTTGTTCCTGGTATACGGAAGGACTTGTGGGGTGTTCCCGGTATACGGAGGGTTTTGTGGGGTTGTGTCGGTATATAGAGTATCTTGTTAGATGTTCCTGGTGTATGGCAGGTCTTGTGAGATGTTCCCGGTATACGGCGATGTGGAGACAAAGGGGGTCTGTGAGCGCCCAGGTTCGCTAGCCGAAACTGCATGGACTTGGGATCATCCCACTGCATACCCCAAGATGGTGCACATTACAGTGTCTCACCCTTCCGCTGACTCGCCGGGATAATGCCAGCTGTTGCTTCCAATCTTCCAGCTGTGGCATGCACACAGAGACAAGTTTAGGAAGATGAAAGTCCTTTGAGGTATGTGGCCAGGTGACTGGATGGTCCCAACCTGGTTTCCCCAAATGTATCCATGGTGCCAGGTGACTGGATGGTCCCAACCTGGTTTCTCCAAACATATCCATAGGTTACAGGTGACTGGATGGTCCCAACCTCGTTTTCACAAATGTATCCATAGTTCAGTGATAGACAATGGGGCAGATCTGTATTCTTCCAGCCGGGTCCCAGGTCCCCTAAACTGCATCCTGTAGAATGACAAATCTGTGCCCCTAGTGATGGAACCATGATGCCTTGTCTGCAGTCCTGTAGAGTGTCTGGATGTTTTGATGTCTGGATGTCTTGACTGAATCTCGGTCTCTCGTAAGGTACTGCCACACTAAACAATCCCGCTAGCGATCACTATAACGACGCATACTAATGCGATCGCTAGCGGGATTGTTTCTATATCGCTAAATGCTGCCACATTTAGCGATATAGTTAACGACGCTATCGCCGTTAGCGATCTTCTTAACGACTTTAGCGGTACAAAAGTACCGCTAAATCGCTAAGAAAAGGTGCCACACTAGCGATATATACTTACCCAGCGGGAGCGCCGACGATAAAATAGGGTCCGGAACGATTCCAGCGACGAGCGAGATCACAGCAGGAAGCTCGTCGCTGGAAGCTGCCGCACTGAACAATATCGCTAACGGGATCGCTAAATAGTGACGTTTTTTAGCGATCCCGTTAGCGATATTGTTTAGTGTGGCATACCCTTTACAGAGGCATATAACCTCATTTTATAAGTAACAAGTGTCTTTCATTCAGTATTTACAGGTAAAGGGGAAGAATGCTGATAAGACCAACTTGTATTGTTTGATTATGTAATCTATTTGCATATGTTTTCCTCCTCTATATTCCAAATCAACAAACTGGCTGGCCTGGACAATGTCTAATCAGCATATCAGCAAACATCACTAGTCATCCAGGATAAGAGCACAATGTGTCACAACAAATTGTCAACTTACAAGTCAATATTAAGGGTATGCCACACTGAACAATATCGCTAACGGGATCGCTAAAAAACGTCACTATTTAGCGATCCCGTTAGCGATGTTGTTCAGTGCGGCATCTGCCAGCGACGAGCTTCCTGCTGTGATCTCGCTCGTCGCTGGAATCGTTCCGGACTCTATTTTCTCGTCGGCGCTCCCGCTGGGTAAGTATATATCGCTAGTGTGGCACCTTTTCTTAGCGATTTAGCGGTACTTTTGTACCGCTAAAGTCGTTAAGAAGATCGCTAACGGCGATAGCGTCGTTAACTATATCGCTAAATGTGGCCGCACATAGCGATATAGAAACAATCCCGCTAGCGATCGCATTAGTATGCGTCGTTATCGTGATCGCTAGCGGGATTGTTTAGTGTGGCAGTACCTTTACAGGCTTACATAAGCAAAATTCTGCTTTCTTGAACAACCAGAAAGAAACATATAAATTCAAACGTAAACATATAGATAACAGTCTATTCCTCTTGGTTTGCTGAAAATAGACATCTGGTTAATTAAGATACAATGCTGTGTCCTCACAGAAGGGTTTTGTGGGGTTTTTAACCGGTATACGGCAGGTCTTGTGCGGTGTTCCCGGTATACAGCAGGTCTTGTGGGGTGTTCCTGGTATATGGCAGGTCTTGTGGGGTGTTCCCGGTATACGACAGGTCTTGTGAGGTGTTCCCTGCATTTAGTAGCTGGTATCCACCAAAAGTGATACAGGGGAGGACGATTGGTCCCCGGGTTCAGGGTCGATGATCGGTGTGATTACTGTGTATATTATTGTCACACTTGCGCAGGGTTATATTCTCTGTGATGTTCTCTCTTAGGGCCTCTGCAGGATTCTGAGCTGGTAGAGCAGAATGTTGTGCAGCATCTCCAGGTTTCCCACCCAGGTTTGGCATGCTGCGGCGGTTTTGCAGCTTTTCCAGGTGTATCTGAGCCGCAGTCCTCGGCTGAGACGTCTTTATTGACAGGAAGCCTCGTTCTAGTGTTTGACACCTACGTGTAATGTGCTGATTCCAGAAATAGCAATCCTCCCAGATCAGCGGCGCTCGGGGCTGGGAACGAGGATCTATAATGCAGGCAGTGCGGATGGTGTATATGGAGGAAGGTGTGTACGGGGCTTGGCGCGTACGGACGACGGTGCAATCTGTAGGGGCCATCCTGGGAAGCCCTGGGCACAGCGTTACATAATGAGATCCTATATAATGCATCAATCTTACCATGAAGCAAAATCTTTCTCTTCCACTGTTCTGTGCTGGGATACAATGTATCTGCTGATTCTTCATTGTAAACAGTGAAGAATCAGCAGATACATTGTATCCCAGCACAGAACAGTGGAAGAGAAAGACTTTGCTTCATGGTAAGTCCTTGTGAGATCATCCGGGCCATCCTGTCCACAGATTCAATATCGGCGCTGCAGCACATTTTGACCCCTAAATCTCCAAGCAAAGTGGAAATGATTTCATGAAATCTCTGCCCTCCGTGGTCAGATGACGCTGCTGAACTCTGTGGTTTTGGTGCTTTTTTATCTATAGGCTTCTATGTGATGTCTGAAAATAGTGCATGTAAAAAAAAAAACAACAGCCGATTGCATTTTTACCCACAGAATCAAAGCTTTTCTGTATTATTAAAAAAGCGTTAAAAACGTGGCTTCACATATGCATCAAAAACGCATCAAATATGGGAACACGCTTGAAAGAAATGCAGCAAACACTCAATAATCTGAGAAGACTGTTATTGCGTCGTCTGGTGCGGACACCTGCAGAAAAACACAGTAGAAAAAACGCAGAATTTGCACTACATGTGAACACTGCCTCAGCGTTACATTTTCATTACATTTTTATGTGTTTTAATGGAGAAAAAAATCAATCACACCATTTTTTTATGACATTTACCTATCATAAATAATCTGATTGCTGTGTTGTGCGGGTTGTTACGATTACAGAGACACAAATAAGTCTGTTACTTTCTGATTTGTGATATTCATTATTTTTTTTAAAGTGCAGTACAAATGACATTATTGTAATTGTTTTTCATTATTTTTTAGTAATTTTATAGAAAAAAATTGATTTTCTCTCCAGAATACAATGCAGTGTAGAAATACACTGCTGTGTACAGATGCATCTCTATGTACTAGTATCATCAGCTTGTAGGTTCAGAATCTGTGCTGCAGCATTTAGTATAAAAAAAATCCTCTTAGAAATATCCCTGGAGGCTGAGGATCATCGCTTTAGCTGCTGTCTGCAATGATGGAAGTTATGGGTTTGATTCCCAGGGAGACCAGATCTCAAGAAAAGAAAGAGAAATGTTTATTTAAGTAATGTCAGGCTCGCTGCCGCATCATGGCTTCCTTCGAGTAATATTTACAAAAATGCAAAGTTCCATTATTTGGTGGAGAGATTAGCGCGGGCACATGTTCGGTGCCATTGTGTTTCAGGGGGAAGGACCTGGAGGAGTTTATGACACAAGGGAGGATTTATGCCCCACAAGGACGAAGACCGAAATGCGTCAGTAGTGAAGTGTCCAGGAGAAGCAGAGCTTCTGGTCCGGTCATCGCTGCCTGTGTTCTTGCCCCGTCTTCCTTTATCTGTGCAGCTCTTCTCTGCGTTTCTGCCGCCATTCCTCGGGAGCCACCACAGTGATGGGAGGACAGCGTAGAGCAGAGGAGGCGGCCGACTTATGTGTATAGGACCCGCAGGACAAGAGGACACAGGAGGAGCAGATTGTGGTGATACTAACAGTACATACAACATTCCCATTTCTTTATCATGAACGGTGAAAGAACGGAAGTAGCATCGCGGCTCAGTGTCCGCAACGCCGACCGATGCGTCATACGGTGCAAACTTTGCTGCCATTTACTGCGATAACTCTGCTGATCCATGAGACGTCTATTGTAAGAGAAACCGGGAGGACAATGTGTCATACAGACAGGAGCGCCGGAACTTCTGATTCACCGGAGACCGCACACAAGCGGAGGAAGTGGTTGCAGAAAACAGCCGCAACAGCACCGACACCGAGTGAAATGCCGGAGGTGCACTGCAGTCATCAGAAAAAGCTACAAAGTATCCAGGCAAGTGTCAGCGTCCTGCACCCCGAGTGTCAGTGTCATTATCCTGTACCCCGAGTGTCAGTGTCATTATCCTGTACCCCAAGTGTCAGTGTCATTATCCTGTACCCGAGTGTCAGTGTCATTATCCTGCACCCCGAGTGTCAGCGTCATTATCCTGTACCCCGAGTGTCAGTGTCATTATCCTGCACTCCGAGTGTCAGTGCCATTATCCTGTACCCTAAGTTTCAGTGTCATTATCCTGTACCCCAAGTGTCAGTGTCATTATCCTGCACTCCGAGTGTCAGTGCCATTATCCTGCACTCCGAGTGTCAGTGTCATTATCCTGTACCCTAAGTTTCAGTGCCATTATCCTGCACTCCGAGTGTCAGTGCCATTATCCTGCACTCCAAGTGTCAGTGCCATTATACTGTACCCTAAGTGTCAGTGTCATTATCCTGCACTCCGAGTGTCAGTGCCATTATCCTGTACCCCGAGTGTCAGTGCCATTATCCTGCACTCCGAGTGTCAGTGCCATTATCCTGTACCCCGAGTGTCAGTGCCATTATCCTGTACCCCGAGTGTCATTGTCATTATCCTGCACCCCGAGTGTCAGTGTCATTATCCTGTACCCCTAGTGTCAGTGTCATTATCCTGCATCCCAAGTGTCAGTGCCATTATCCTGCACTCCGAGTGTCAGTGCCATTATCCTGTACCCTAAGTGTCAGTGTCATTATCCTGCATTCCGAGTGTCAGTGCCATTATCCTGTACCCTAAGTGTCAGTGCCATTATCCTGCACTCCGAGTGTCAGTGCCATTATCCTGTACCCTAAGTGTCAGTGCCATTATCCCATACCCTGAGTGTCAGTGTCATTATCCTGTACCCCTAGTGTCAGTGTCACTATCCTGCACTCCAAGTTTCAGTTATTATCCTGCACCCCGACTGTCAGTGTCATTATCCTGCACCCCGAGTGTTGGCCTCACTATCCTGTACCCCAGAGTGTCAGCATCATTATCCTGTACCCCGAGTGTCAGTGCCGGGTTCTGCTCCCCTCCTCTGCTGAGGTCTCTGGCTACTGGACAATCCTGCAGATAACTCTGAGCCTAGTCCTGATCCCATGCTAATTGTTTCTTCTCTTTCCCGGAGCTATTTAGCATGATTTATGGGTGAGGAATTATTATCACTGATTGACTTTGTGTAATTCCATTACCTCCTGACTCCTGTGACCGGCGCATTCGTCCTCCGCTCCGTCATCACTAATAGATCTGCCCGGCAGCTGCAGGATCCCACGTGGGGTGGAGGAGCCGCGTGTATATAATTATATGTACAGCTGGTATAACCTGGGCATCTACTGTATATAATTATATATGCACAGCTGGTATAACCTGGGCATCTACTGTATATAATTGTATATAATCGGGACGGATGCGCTCATCTAGGTATGTACATACTTTGCGGTCTGCTGGTCATTTTTTGGATAACTATCTAGCCCTATTTGGGCAGTGCATTATATACTGGCGGTGACAGTTATGCAGTACTATGTGCAGACAGCTATGGGATTAGGAATACTTACTACAGCTTGCTATCAGGTATGTGCACATTGGAGATAGAGAGTAGGGCACCGTAGCCCAATGGTGGGACAGTAATTGTTGGACATACACATATATAATTGTGGCATTGTGCCACGGTACTGTATTAGGCACCCTGTAACCCTGGAGATAAATAGTAGTGCATTATAGCCTAATTGTGGTATATAATCAGGGTGCTTATTCATTTATGTATGTACCCCACCTATATATATATATATATATTTATATATATTGTTGCATATCCTTGTCTCTCTGTGATGATTCTGGTGAATATTCTATGCACAGCTGATATGTACAATGCCTGGATGATGGCGTCTTTTTAATGGCACGGTTACCTGTGTGTATACCAACTCCCTTCAGAATTTTGCATTCTAATATTTATAATAAATTTTGTATCTGTATTTGCTAATTTTTGGTCATCTTAGGCCTCTTTCACACTTCCGTTGTGTGACGTCCGCCAAACGTTGAAAATGGCGGATCCGTCAGGAAAGTGGAAAAACGGATGCAAAACTGGTCAGTTTTCTGACGGATCCACCAAGAAGATTTCACCCGGAAATGATGAAAATTTCGTTCCGGAAATGTAAGTCCGGAGAGAGAGAGAGAGAGAGAGAGAGAGACCCGGACAGTGTTTTCTGCATTTTCAATGGTTTTCTATGGGGGCGACAGATCCGCGGGCGGATTCCTTCAAAAACGGAAGCCAGCGGATCCGCCGCCCATAGGCGGCGATTATACAAAATGGCGGATGCGGCGGATCCACCATAGTCCCTCATTTTGGCGGAACAAAAAAACGTTGCATTGGACGTTTTTCTGTAATGACGGACGCCAATTTTTTGGCGGATCCGTCAAAAAACAGACCTAACGGACGACCATCCGTCAAAATCCGTCACTAATGCAAGTCAATGGGGAAAAAACGGATCCGCCAAAAAAAAATGGCGGATCCGTTTTTTTCACATTTTGACGGATTTTGACTGACGTCGCACGACTGAAGTGTGAAAGAGGCCTTATCATACTTTTGTGAGTTTGTTCTATATAATTATATATGTGCAGCCAGTATAACCTGAGAATCTCCTGTATATAATTACATATGTACAGCTGGTATAACCTGGGCATCTCCTGTATATAATTACATATGTACTGCTGGTATAACCTGGGTATCTCCTGTATATAATTATATATGTATAGCTGGTATAACCTAGGCATCTCCTGTATATAATTATATATGTACAGCTGGTATAACCTGGGCATCGCTTATATGTAATTATAAATGTACAGCCGGTATAACTTGGGTTTCTCCTGTATATAATTATATATGTACAGCCGGTATAACCTGAGAATCTCCTGTATATAATTACATATGTACAGCTGGTATAACCTGGGCATCTCCTGTATATAATTATATATGTACAGCTGGTATAACCTGGGCATCGCTTAGATATAATGATATATGTGCAGCCGGTATAACCTGGGTATCTCCTGTATATAATTAGATATGTACAGCTGGTATAACCTGGGCATCTCCTGTATATAATTATATATGTACAGCTGGTATAACCTGGGCATCTCCTGTATATAATTATATATGTACAGCTGGTATAACCTGGGCATCGCTTATATGTAATTATATATGTACAGCCGGTATAACCTGGGTTTCTCCTGTATATAATTATATATGTACAGCCGGTATAACCTGAGAATCTCCTGTATATAATTACATATGTACAGCTGGTATAACCTGGGCATCTCCTGTATATAATTATATATGTACAGCTGGTATAACCTGGGTATCTCCTGTATATAATTATATATGTACAGCTGGTATAACCTGGGCATCTCCTGTATATAATTATATATGTACATCTGGTATAATCTGGGCATCTCCTGTATATAGTTATATATGTACAGCTGGTATAACCTGGGTATCTCCTGTATATAGTTATATATGTACAGCTGGTATAACCTGGGCATCTCCTGTATATTACATATGTACAGCTGGTATAACCTGGGCATCTCCTATATATATTTATATACAGTATATATGTACAACTGGTATAATCTGGGCATCTCCTGTATATAATTATATATGTACAGCTGGTATAACCTGGGTATCTCCTGTATATAATTATATATGTACAGCTGGTATAACCTGGGCATCTCCTGTATATTACATATGTACAGCTGGTATAACCTGGGTATCTCCTGTATATAATTATATATGTACAGCTGGTATAATCTGGGCATCTCCTGTATATAATTATATATGTACAGCTGGTATAACCTGGGTATCTCCTGTATATAATTATATATGTACAGCTGGTATAACCTGGGTATCTCCTGTATATAATTAGATATGTACAGCTGGTATAACCTGGGCATCTCCTGTATATAATTATATATGTACAGCTGGTATAACCTGGGCATCTCCTGTATATAATTATATATGTACAGCTGGTATAACCTGGGCATCGCTTATATGTAATTATATATGTACAGCCGGTATAACCTGGGTTTCTCCTGTATATAATTATATATGTACAGCCGGTATAACCTGAGAATCTCCTGTATATAATTACATATGTACAGCTGGTATAACCTGGGCATCTCCTGTATATAATTATATATGTACAGCTGGTATAACCTGGGTATCTCCTGTATATAATTATATATGTACAGCTGGTATAACCTGGGCATCTCCTGTATATAATTATATATGTACATCTGGTATAATCTGGGCATCTCCTGTATATAGTTATATATGTACAGCTGGTATAACCTGGGTATCTCCTGTATATAGTTATATATGTACAGCTGGTATAACCTGGGCATCTCCTGTATATTACATATGTACAGCTGGTATAACCTGGGCATCTCCTATATATATTTAATATATATATGTACAACTGGTATAATCTGGGCATCTCCTGTATATAATTATATATGTACAGCTGGTATAACCTGGGTATCTCCTGTATATAATTATATATGTACAGCTGGTATAACCTGGGCATCTCCTGTATATTACATATGTACAGCTGGTATAACCTGGGTATCTCCTGTATATAATTATATATGTACAGCTGGTATAATCTGGGCATCTCCTGTATATAATTATATATGTACAGCTGGTATAACCTGGGTATCTCCTGTATATAATTATATATGTACAGCTGGTATAACCTGGGCATCTGCTGTATATAATTATATATGTACAGCTGGTATAATCTTGGCATCTCCTGTATATAATTATATATGTACAGCTAGTATAACCTGGGCATCTCCTGTATATAATTATATATGTACAGCCGGTATAACCTGGGCATCTCCTGTATATAATTATATATGTACAGCTGGTATAACCTGGGCATCTCCTGTATATACAGTCCCTGACAGAAGTTATGTCGCTTATCCATGTTATGTAAATCAAAGCTTATAACCTGACGTTAAATTCATCCATTGGTTTTATAAATTACTCTTTTGAAAGCTGAAACCCTCCCAAATTTGGTTTAGGTTAAGAAAATAAATTGGCATCAATGCTGAAATATTGATCATTTAATGAACACAGAATGGTCAGGTTTTGGCAAGACAAAAGTTTTATCGCCCACAGAAAGTAATGTGATATTCAAACAAATAATTATCTTAAAATACAAATATATGTTGCATAACATTGGTGAATGAAGTTGTGGTGCTATTAGAGTCATATTTAATATTTTGTGTGACTTCCATGAGCTTGAAGGACTGCATCCATGCGGCTCAACAATGATTCATACAATTTATTAATGAAGTCATCAGGAATAGCAAAGAATGCAGTCTTACATGCCTCCCAGAGTTCATCTAGATTCCTTGGTTTTGTCTTCCATGCTTCCTCTTTCATCCTACCCCAAACATGCTCAATGATGTTCATGTCTGGTGTAACGCTTCCCACGGCTGCGGGGCGTTGGGACATGGCATAGCTTGCCTAACTAGCCAATGCTCCCACGCCGCCAGTCCATGACGACGTGAGACATACGTCCCAGATGGTAAGAGAATGTGGACCCACTGGACCACGGAGGGAGACCCGGGCCTGCCTGGACTAGGGAAGGGCAGCGACCGGGATCCGTGGCAGCTGAGCATGTGGGCAAGATGGCGACCTGCAGGACTAGACAACACCGCACAACTTCAGGTATGAAGAAACATAAAGTTTACTTAAAGAAACACACAGTACATAACAGAACATAAGACCGGGCTCCCGATTCCGCACATCAGAGAAGGTACACGACTCAGGATCACAGACGAGTGCAGGAGGACATCACGGGTAGATGCAGTCCAGGGTTATCTGGCACGGGCATACTTGTGCTGCCTCTCTCTCAGGCCTCAGGCGTAGCACAGGCTCAGCAGGAGAACATCAGACACCGACCTCAGACAGGCTTCAGACGATGGCGGGGTCATCACAGGTAGAAGCAGTCCAGGATCATCTGGCACGGGCATACTAGCATGGCCTCACTCTCAGGCCTCAGGCGTAGCACAGGCTCAGCAGGAGAACATCAGACACCGACCTCAGACAGGCTTCAGACGATGGCGGGGTCATCACAGGTAGAAGCAGTCCAGGATCATCTGGCATGGGCATACTAGCATGGCCTCACTCTCAGGCCTCAGGCGTAGCACAGGCTCAGCAGGAGAACATCAGACACCGGCCCAGGACGAACGTCAGACGATGGCGGGGTCATCACGGGTTGATGCAGTCCAGGGTCATCTGGCACCGGCATACTAATATGGTCTCTCTCAGGCCTCAGGCGTAGCGCAGGCTCAGCAGGAGAACATCAGACACTGACTCAGGACAGACGTCATCACAGGGTAGACCACGGAGGAACCGGCAGGACAACGGAACATCAGGAACACGGACTGGATCTCAGGTACTCAGGAACACAGACAGGATATCAGGAACATGGATTGAATCTCAGGGACACAGGAACACGGACAGGACATCAGGAACACGGATTGGATCTCAGGGACACAGGAACACGGACAGGACATCAGGAACACGGATTGGATCTCAGGGAGTCAGGAACACGGACTGGACATCAGGAACACAGATTGGATCTCAGGGAGTCAGGAACACGGACTGGACATCAGGAACACGGATTGGATCTCAGGGAGTCAGGAACACGGACTGGACATCAGGAACACGGATTGGATCTCAGGGAGTCAGGAACACGGACAGGACAACAGGAACACGGATTGGATCTCAGGGAGTCAGGAACACGGACTGGAACACAGATTGGAACTTAGGAACATCAGAACACTGGCATCGGACTCCGGACATCTAGCAACGATCGGCAGGCTCCGGACATCTGGCAACGATCGGCAGGATCCGGACATCTGGCAACGATCGGCAGGATCTGGACAACAGGCAGGAAGGATAGGATCCGGACATCTGGAAGTGGTCATCGGACATCGGGCCGTGGTCATCAGGAAGGACACGGTCCTCGGACTCCGGACATCTAGTATCGATCTGAAAAGGAACCCCAGCGGTCTGGTGCAAGCCCCGTCAGGCTCAACGGAAGCTGGCCGGGGATTGCACAGAAGCTGAGCACAGAGTAACAGAAACTCAGCACACACACCGGACTCCTCCTTCCATGATGAACTCAGGTTATATAGCAAGGAATCACAGTCACTGGTACAGGGTTCTTGACACAGAAGGACTTCAGGAACATAACACAGAGGACACAGTTCAGACAGTCAAGTACAGGATCAGATCCAGGATCAGGGATTCGGGTAATAAGACACAGCAGGAACAGACCTGGATATGCAGGCTCCAGGAAGGGCGATCTGGGTAGTCAGCCCCCAGCATAGGCGAAAACACAAGACACAGTTCAGACATTCAGGTACCGGGATAGATCCAGGATCAGGGATTCAGGGAATAAGATACAACAGGAACAGGCCTGGATATGCAGCCTCCAGGAAAGGCAATCTGGGTACTCAGCCCCAGCATAGGCAGAAACACAAGACAGGACAAGGGGAATCAGCTCTCCAGAGCTGATCGCACTCAGAGCAGGAGCTGAACACACAAACACACACGGCTAGGTTCAGCAACTCAAAGCAGACTCAATGCATAGCTCTGGCAACGCCCCACAGGACTGGGGAACTTTATATATGAGCTGCTTCACAGCGATAGGCTGGAGCAGTAATTCTAGTACACACCCATTCCTCATAAAAGCAGGACAGGTGTGGGCCGCACCCCTATGCAGAGCCAGACAACTCATCACAGAGGGACACCTGACAGTGGCTGCTGCCACACACGTAGTAAGTCATGCACCACTGCAGAGGACTTTGCAACTTACGGATGGCTTCTACAGCAGGTCAGGGAACGCACATGCGGGTGGTCATGCAACGCAGCGGAGACACTCACGCAAGTACGGCTACGCAGCAGAGCTGGGAACTGAGCAGCATCCATACAGGTAACAGACAACAGTATCCCAGCTGGTTAGGGGGAAAGGAGCAAAAGGGTTAAAGCAAAGACATGCAGAGTAACGCTGGAAAACAAAGTACAGACAATACCAGCGTTACATCTGGTGACTGGGCTGGCCAGTCCTTGAGCACCTTGATCTTTTTTGCCTGGAGGAACTTTGTTCTAGAGATGGATGGATGTGATGGAGCACCATCCTGCTGCAGAATTTGACCCCTTTTATGATTTGGAATGTAAGAGATAGCTAATACTTCTTGATATTTTAGGCTATTGATATTGCCTTCCACCTTGCAAATGTTTCGCACACCCCCATACTGAATGTAACCCCAGACCATGATCTTTCCACCACCAAATGTAACTGTTTTCTGGGTGTATTTTGGATCCATATGGGCTCCAGTAGGTCTCCTGCAGTTTTTGGGGCGGCTGTGGTGTAATTCTACTGAAGATTCATCAGAGAAATCCACCTTCTGCCACTTTTCCAGCGTCCATCTGTTTAGCAGGCGGTGGGACTTTGCAATTGCCACACGGATTTTTATTTGCCTTTTGTTTAGTGCTGGCTTCTGGGCACTGATTCGACCATGGAGGCCATTTTGAGACAGAATCCTACAAACTGTTCTAGTTGACACAGGGACTTGAGGTGACCAGGCCTGTTGGAGCTCTGCTGCAGTGGAAGAGGGGCTTGCTTTGGATTTTCTAACCAACAAACGTTCCTCCTGAGCAGTTGTCTTGCAGGGTCTGCCAGACCTGGGCTTGTCAAACACATCTCCAGTCTCTTCAAATCTTTTTTTAATTCTTTGTACTTGACGCTGAGACACACCAAAGGTGCCAGCCACCTCTGCAGTGGATCTGGTCTTCAGCCTCTTGATATAATCAAGGATTTGGTCGCAGGGTGGATTTTTGGCATGTTGTCAGAGCTCAAGTTGCAGTTCAAGTGAAGGTCTGGGGTGCTGGGTTCCTTTTTATACACACCCACTAATTAACCGATCATTTACTGAGCACTGGTGAGGATGTAAACTAGGATTGGGTACATTATATAACCAGGTGACAAAACTTTTGTCTTGCCAAAACCTGACCATTCTGTGTTCATTAAATGATCAATATTTCAGCATTGATGCCAATTTATTTTCTTAACCTAAACCAAATTTGGGAGGGTTTCAGCTTTCAAAAGAGTAATTTATAAAACCAATGGATGAATTTAACGCCAGGTTATAAGCTTTGATTTACATAACATGGATAAGCGACATAACTTCTGTCAGGGACTGTAATTATACACTGTATGTACAGCTGGTATAACCTGGGCATCTCCTGTATATAGTTATATATGTGATTGGCAAAAAACAAGTAGCATGTGACGTTTCAACCCCGTCTGGGTCTTTTTCAAACAACACTACACTTGATTTAAGTTGGCCATTTGATTGTTACACAGCTTAAGGTGCTGGGGGTTTGCTTGGAGATATGGTGTCCTAGGAGCTATGTGTATGTGCGTGGTTATGCCTGTGTGTTGGGCTCTCCATGCATGTGCTGTGACTGTCACACAGCCGCGACACATGCAGCTGCGGCACCGATCAGCTGATTGGCGGCGGGATCCAGGAAGCCGGGTTCCCTCTGCAGCTTATTCGGCAAGCGCTATAGCTTGCCGAATAAGGGAGAACCAAAACAAATTTGCTCAACTCTAACTGAGGTGCTTTTTTAGAATTTTGAAGGTTTTTTGTTTTTTTTTTGCAATGTTTTTTATTCCTGTCACAATTTGTATATTAAAATAAATAGAAATCTTGCAATGTTCACACCGATCACTGGGGCTATTCTAAACTCTAACATCCGATGCATTCAGAATATCCACAAGTACATTAGCAGCAATGGACAGACTCAATGTTGTGTGTTGAAGCATTAAATGAGTGGGTGCAAATGTCATTGCACAGGAGAGGGAGGTGAGCTGTGACATCACCTATTGTGACTGGTGGATCTACTGCATATAGAGGTGTTATCAGTCATTGCACAGGAGAGGGAGGTGAGCTTAGATATCACTTATTGTGACTGGTGGATCTACTGCATATAGAGATGTTATCAGTCATTGCACAGGAGAGGGAGGTGAGCTGTGATATCACTTATTGTGACTGGTGGATCTGCTGCATATAGGGATGTTATCAGTCATTGCACAGGAGAGGGAGGTGAGCTGTGACATCACCTATTTTGACTGGTGGATCTACTGCATATAGAGGTGTTATCAGTCATTGCACAGGAGAGGGAGGTGAGCTGTGATATCACTTATTGTGACTGGTGGATCTACTGCATATAGAGGTGTTATCAGTCATTGCACAGGAGAGGGAGGTGAGCTGTGATATCACTTATTGTGACTGGTGGATCTACTGCATATAGAGATGTTATCAGTCATTGCACAGGAGAGGGAGGTGAGCTGTGATATCACTTATTGTGACTGGTGGATCTACTGCATATAGAGATGTTATCAGTCATTGCACAGGAGAGGGAGGTGAGCTGTGATATCACTTATTGTGACTGGTGGATCTGCTGCATATAGAGGTGTTATCAGTCATTGCACAGGAGAGGGAGGTGAGCTGTGACATCACCTATTGTGAATGGTGGATCCTGTGTTATCTACTGTATATAGAGGTGTTATCAGTCATTGTACAGGAGGAGGAGGTGATCTGTGACATCACCTATTGTGAATGGTGGATCCTGTGTTATCTACTGCATATAGAGGTGTTATCAGTCATTGCACAGGAGAGGGAGGTGAGCTGTGATATCACTTATTGTGACTGGTGGATCTACTGCATATAGAGATGTTATCAGTCATTGCACAGGAGAGGGAGGTGAGCTGTGATATCACTTATTGTGACTGGTGGATCTGCTGCATATAGGGATGTTATCAGTCATTGCACAGGAGAGGGAGGTGAGCTGTGATATCACTTATTGTGACTGGTGGATCTACTGCATATAGAGGTGTTATCAGTCATTGCACAGGAGAGGGAAGTGCATTAGAGCAGCAGGGTGATTTGCTGCTGGAGAAAAAAAAAAATCTCTCTTTAAATCTTCTGCTTCAGCGAGTGTGAGCGAGCTGAGTGTGACCGGTGCGCAAGTGTGAACGGTGGTAAGTGTGACTTGAGATTCAGTGACTTTGGATTCAGGGAGTTTCCAAGGGAGGATTTACTGAATTGCTGTTACTGTATATTTTATTAATACTTTTTATTTATTTTTACTTATCTTTGCTGTCTGGTGAAATCCCCATTAGATATGTGCTCCACTATTGCCAATGCCATCCAGTGTACATCTTGCCACATGTATATAGTCCTTGAACAGCCGGTCGAGGGTGCATACTGCTGTGTGAGATGTGAGCACGTTGTGCATTTGGAAGCCCAAATCTTGGATCTAAATGTGCAGCTGGCAACACTGAGATCCATAGACAATATGGAAAGGAGTCTTCTGCTCACTGAGCAGACGCTCAATGGGATAGATGAGGGGGGATGCTAGGATGGAGCTGCAGGACACTGAAGTAGGAAGCTGGGTGACAGTTAGAAAGCGGGGTAGAGGGAAGAGCGCCAGGGAGGCTAGTCCTGATCTGGCACACCCCAATAAGTTTGCAAAGTTGGCAGATGAGGGGGTTGTCAGTACAGGGGTAGCACTGCTGCAGCCAGGCATGTCCTCTGAAAGCCGGGGGAGTGTCTGCTCCAGTAAGGGGGAATTAGGAGAGCAGGGCAGGCCAGACAGGTGCTGGTAGTGGGGGACTCAATTATTAGGGGAACAGATAGGGCAATCTGTCACAAAGACAGGGATCGTCGAACAGTGTGCTGCCTACCTGGCGCTCGAGTCCGACACATCGCTGATCGGGTTGACAGATTACTGGGAGGGGCTGGTGAGGACCCAGCGGTCATGGTGCACATTGGCACAAATGACAAAGTTAGAGGCAGGTGGAAGGTCCTTAAAGATGATTTCAGGGAATTAGGCTGCAAGCTTAAAGCAAGGACCTCCGACGTGGTATTTTCTGAAATACTGCCTGTACCACGTGCCACACCAGAGAGGCAACGGGAGATTAGGGAGGTTAATAAGTGGCTCAAGAATTGGTGTAGGAAGGAGGGGTTTGGGTTCCTGGAGAACTGGGCCGACTTCTCAGTTGGCTACAGGTGCTATGCTAGGGATGGGCTGCACCTCAATGGGGAGGGTGCAGCTGTGCTGGGGGAGAAAATGACTAGAAGGTTGGAGGAGTCTTTAAACTAGGGACTAGGGGGAGGGTATTCATTTTATAGGAGGGGAAGGCAGTACAGATAGAGACCTGGGCACAAATAATGAAATTGGGGGTGGGGGTGGCATGGGGGGTGGGGTTAGAACAGTTAATAATTTAAGAAAGAATAGAGGTTCAGAGAGATACATAAAGTGCATGTATACTAATGCTAGAAGCCTCACCAACAAAATGGCGGAATTAGAATTAATTTTGTTGGAACATAATTATGACATGGTGGGGATATCTGAGACTTGGCTGGATGAGAGCCACGACTGGGCGGTTAATTTACAGGGCTATAGTCTGTTTAGAAATGACCGTAAAAATAAGCGAGGTGGGGGTGTGTGTTTATATGTAAAATCATCCTTAAAACCCATCCTGTGTGATATCTGTGAATCTAATGAAGATGTAGAGTCTCTGTGGGTGGAGATTAGGGGAGGGGGAAAAATAATAAATTACTGATAGGGGTTTGTTATAAGTCTCCTAAAATAATGGAAGCAACAGAGAATATCCTCGTAAAGCAAATAGATGAAGCAGCAACTCAAGGAGAAGTCATTATGGGGGACTTCAACTACCCTGAAATACATTGGGGAACAGAAACCTGCAGTTCCAGCAAAGGTAATAAGTTTTTGGCAACTATGAGAGACAATTACCTTTCACAACTAGTTCAGGACCCAACAAGAGGGGGGGCACTGCTAGACCTAATATTATCCAACAGGCCAGACCGCATATCAAATATAAGGGTTGGGGGTCACTTGGGTAATAGTGATCACAAAATAATAAGCTTTCATGTATCCTTTAATAAGATGTGTAGTCGAGGGGTTACAAGGACACTAAACTTCAGGAAGGCAAATTTCCAACGGATAAGAGATGATCTTGGTGCAATAAACTGGGACGATATCCTGAGACATAAAAATACACAAAGAAAATGGGAGACGTTTATTAGTATCCTGAATAGGACCTGTGCACAGTATATACCCTATGGGAATAAACATGCTAGAATTAGGAGGAAACCACTATGGCTAAATAGAGCTGTAAGGGGCGCAATAAGGGACAAAAAGAAAGCGTTTAGGGAATTAAAGCAAGTAGGTAGTGAAGAGGCATTAAATAAATACAGAAGACTGAATAAATTCTGTAAAAAGCAAATCAAGACAGCAAAGATTGAGGCAGAGAGACTCATTGCCAGAGAAAGTAAAAATAATCCCAAAATATTCTTTAACTACATAAATAGCAAGAAACTAAAAAATGATAGTGTTGGTCCCCTTAAAAATAGTCTGGGTGAAATGGTGGATGAGGATGAGGAAAAAGCCAATATGCTAAATGACTTTTTTTCAACTGTATTTACACAAGAAAATCCCATGACAGATAACATGATCAGAGATAAAAAAATTCTCTCCATTAAATGTCACATGCTTAACCCAGCAGGAAGTACGGCGGCGTCTAAAAATCACTAAAGTTGACAAATCCCCGGGTCCGGATGGGATACACCCCCGAGTACTGCAGGAATTAAGTACAGTTATAGATAGACCTTTATTTTTAATCTTTAAAGATTCCATAATAACTGGGTCTGTACCACAGGACTGGCGTATAGCAAATGTGGTGCCAATATTCAAAAAGGGGGCAAAAACTGAACCTGGAAATTATAGGCCAGTGAGCTTAACATCTACTGTGGGTAAAATCCTGGAGGGTTTTTTAAGGGATACTATATTGGAGTATCTGAGGCTGAATAACCTCATGACACAATATCAGCATGGGTTTACGAGGGACCGTTCTTGTCAGACTAATCTGATAAGCTTTTATGAAGAGGTAAGTTCTGGACTGGACCAAGGGAACGCAGTGGACGTGGTGTTCATGGACTTCTCAAAAGCTTTTGATACAGTGCCACACAAAAGGTTGATACATAAAATGAGAACAATGGGGATAGGGGAAAATATGTGTAAGTGGGTTAAGAACTGGCTCATGGATAGGAAACAAAGGGTGGTTATTAATGGAGCACACTCGGACTGGGTCACGGTTAGCAGTGGGGTACCACAGGGGTCAGTATTGGGGCCGCTTCTCTTTAACATATTTATTAATGACCTTGTAGGGGGCATACAGAGTAGTATTTCAATATTTGCAGATGACACTAAACTCTGCAGGGTAATAAATACAGAGGAGGATAATTTTATATTACAGGAGGATTTATGTAAACTAGAAGCTTGGGCTGATAAATGGCAAATGAGCTTTAATGGGGATAAATGTAAGGTCATGCACTTGGGTAGAACAAATAAGATGTATAATTATGTGCTTAATTGTAAAACACTGGGCAAAACTGTCACTGAAAAAGACTTGGGTGTATGGGTGGACGACAAACTCAAATTTAGTGGCCAATGTCAGGCAGCTGCTGCCAAGGCAAATAAAATAATGGGATGCATTAGACGAGGCATAGATGCTCATGAGGAGAACATAATTTTACCTCTATACAAGTCACTGGTGCGACCACACTTAGAATACTGTGTGCAGTTCTGGTCTCCGGTGTATAAGAAAGACATAGCTGAACTGGAGCGGGTGCAGAGAAGAGCGACCAAGGTTATTAGAGAACTGGGGGGTCTGCAATACCAAGACAGGTTATTACACTTGGGGTTATTTAGTTTGGAAAAACGAAGGCTTAGGGGTGATCTTATTACAATGTACAAATATATGAGGGGACAGTACAAAGACCTTTCTAATGATCTTTTTACTCTTAGACCTGTGACGGGGACGAGGGGCATCCTCTACGTCTGGAGGAAAGAAGGTTTAGCCATAATCACAGATGCAGATTCTTTACTGTAAGAGCAGTGAGACTATGGAACTCTCTGCCGTCTAATGTTGTAATGAGTGATTCCTTACTAAAATTTAAGAGGGGACTGGATGCCTTTCTTGAAAAGTATAATATTACAGGCTATATTCACTAGTTTCCTAGATACAGCGTTGATCCAGGGAGCTAGTCTGATTGCCGTATGTGGAGTCGGGAAGGAATTTTTTTCCCCAATGTGAAGCTTACTGTTTGCCACTTGGTTTTTTTTTGCCTTCCTCTGGATCAACATGTTAGGGCAGGTTAGGATAGGATATGGGTTGAACTAGATGGACTTAAAGTCTTCCTTCAACCTTAATAACTATGTTACTTATTGTGACTGGTGGATCTACTGCATATAGGGATGTTATCAGTCATTGCACAGGAGAGGGAGGTAAGCTGTGATATCACTTATTGTGACTGGTGGATCTACTGTATATAGAGATGTTATCAGTCATTGCACAGGAGAGGGAGGTGAGCTGTGATATCACTTATTGTGACTGGTGGATCTACTGCATATAGAGGTGTTATCAGTCATTGCACAGGAGAGGGAGGTGAGCTGTGATATCACTTATTGTGACTGGTGGATCTACTGCATATAGAGATGTTATCAGTCATTGCACAGGAGAGGGAGGTGAGCTGTGATATCACTTATTGTGACTGGTGGATCTACTGCATATAGAGATGTTATCAGTAATTGCACAGGAGAGGGAGGTGAGCTGTGATATCACTTATTGTGACTGGTGGACCTGCTGCATATAGGGATGTTATCAGTCATTGCACAGGAGAGGGAGGTGAGCTGTGACATCACCTATTTTGACTGGTGGATCTACTGCATATAGAGGTGTTATCAGTCATTGCACAGGAGAGGGAGGTGAGCTGTGATATCACTTATTGTGACTGGTGGATCTACTGCATATAGAGATGTTATCAGTCATTGCACAGGAGAGGGAGGTGAGCTGTGATATCACTTATTGTGACTGGTGGATCTACTGCATATAGAGATATTATCAGTCATTGCACAGGAGAGGGAGGTGAGCTGTGATATCACTTATTGTGACTGGTGGATCTACTGCATATAGAGGTGTTATCAGTCATTGCACAGGAGAGGGAGGTGAGCTGTGATATCACTTATTGTGACTGGTGGATCTACTGCATATAGGGATGTTATCAGTCATTGCACAGGAGAGGGAGGTAAGCTGTGATATCACTTATTGTGACTGGTGGATCTACTGCATATAGAGGTGTTATCAGTCATTGCACAGGAGAGGGAGGTGAGCTGTAATATCACTTATTGTGACTGGTGGATCTACTGCATATAGAGGTGTTATCAGTCATTGCACAGGAGAGGGAGGTGAGCTGTGATATCACTTATTGTGACTGGTGGATCTACTGCATATAGAGATGGTATCAGTCATTGCACAGGAGAGGGAGGTGAGCTGTGATATCACTTATTGTGACTGGTGGATCTACTGCATATAGAGGTGTTATCAGTCATTGCACAGGAGAGGGAGGTGAGCTGTGATATCACTTATTGTGACTGGTGGATCTACTGCATATAGGGATGTTATCAGTCATTGCACAGGAGAGGGAGGTGAGCTGTGATATCACTTATTGTGACTGGTGGATCTACTGCATATAGAGGTGTTATCAGTCATTGCACAGGAGAGGGAGGTGAGCTGTGATATCACTTATTGTGACTGGTGGATCTACTGTATTATAGAGATGTTATCAGTCATTGCACAGGAGAGGGAGGTGAGCTGTGATATCACTTATTGTGACTGGTGGATCTACTGCATATAGAGGTGTTATCAGTCATTGCACAGGAGAGGGAGGTGAGCTGTGATATCACTTATTGTGACTGGTGGATCTACTGCATATAGAGATGTTATCAGTCATTGCACAGGAGAGGGAGGTGAGCTGTGATATCACTTATTGTGACTGGTGGATCTGCTGCATATAGGGATGTTATCAGTCATTGCACAGGAGAGGGAGGTGAGCTGTGATATCACTTATTGTGACTGGTGGATCTACTGCATATAGAGGTGTTATCAGTCATTGCACAGGAGAGGGAAGTGCATTAGAGCAGCAGGGTGATTTGCTGCTGAGAAAAAAAAAAAATCTCTCTTTAAATCTTCTGCTTCAGCGAGTGTGAGCGAGCTGAGTGTGACCGGTGCGCAAGTGTGAACGGTGGTAAGTGTGACTTGAGATTCAGTGACTTTGGATTCAGGGAGTTTCCAAGGGAGGATTTACTGAATTGCTGTTACTGTATATTTTATTAATACTTTTTATTTATTTTTACTTATCTTTGCTGTCTGGTGAAATCCCCATTAGATATGTGCTCCACTATTGCCAATGCCATCCAGTGTACATCTTGCCACATGTATGCAGTCCTTGAACAGCCGGTCGAGGGTGCATACTGCTGTGCGAGATGTGAGCACGTTGTGCATTTGGAAGCCCAAATCTTGGATCTAAATGTGCAGCTGGCAACACTGAGATCCATAGACAATATGGAAAGGAGTCTTCTGCTCACTGAGCAGACGCTCAATGGGATAGATGAGGGGGGATGCTAGGATGGAGCTGCAGGACACTGAAGTAGGAAGCTGGGTGACAGTTAGAAAGCGGGGTAGAGGGAAGAGAGCCAGGGAGGCTAGTCCTGATCTGGCACACCCCAATAAGTTTGCAAAGTTGGCAGATGAGGGGGTTGTCAGTACAGGGGTAGCACTGCTGCAGCCAGGCATGTCCTCTGAAAGCCGGGGAGTGTCTGCTCCAGTAAGGGGGGAATTAGGAGAGCAGGGCAGGCCAGACAGGTGCTGGTAGTGGGGGACTCAATTATTAGGGGAACAGATAGGGCAATCTGTCACAAAGACAGGGATCGTCGAACAGTGTGCTGCCTACCTGGCGCTCGAGTCCGACACATCGCTGATCGGGTTGACAGATTACTGGGAGGGGCTGGTGAGGACCCAGAGGTCATGGTGCACATTGGCACAAATGACAAAGTTAGAGGTAGGTGGAAGGTCCTTAAAGATGATTTCAGGGAATTAGGCTGCAAGCTTAAAGCAAGGACCTCCAACGTGGTATTTTCTGAAATACTGCCGGTACCACGTGCCACACCAGAGAGGCAACGGGAGATTAGGGAGGTTAATAAGTGGCTCAAGAATTGGTGTAGGAAGGAGGGGTTTGGGTTCCTGGAGAACTGGGCCGACTTCTCAGTTGGCTACAGGTTCTATGCTAGGGATGGGCTGCACCTCAATGGGGAGGGTGCAGCTGTGCTGGGGGAGAAAATGGCTAGAAGGTTGGAGGAGTCTTTAAACTAGGGACTGGGGGGAGGGTATTCATTTTATAGGAGGGGAAGGCAGTACAGATAGAGACCTGGGCACAAATAATGAAATTGGGGGTGGGGGTGGCATGGGGGGTGGGGTTAGAACAGTTAATAATTTAAGAAAGAATAGAGGTTCAGAGAGATACATAAAGTGCATGTATGCTAATGCCAGAAGCCTCACCAACAAAATGGCGGAATTAGAATTAATTTTGTTGGAACATAATTATGACATGGTGGGGATATCTGAGACTTGGCTGGATGAGAGCCACGACTGGGCGGTTAATTTACAGGGCTATATTCTGTTTAGAAATGACGTAAAAATAAGCGAGGTGGGGGTGTGTGTTTATATGTAAAATCATCCTTAAAACCCATCCTGCGTGATATCTGTGAATCTAATGAAGATGTAGAGTCTCTGTGGGTGGAGATTAGGGGAGGGGGGAAAAATAATAAATTATTGATAGGGGTTTGTTATAAGTCTCCTAAAATAATGGAAGCAACAGAGAATATCCTCGTAAAGCAAATAGATGAAGCAGCGACTCAAGGAGAAGTCATTATGGGGGACTTCAACTACCCTGAAATACATTGGGGAACAGAAACCTGTAGTTCCAGCAAAGGTAATAGTTTTTGGCAACTATGAGAGACAATTACCTTTCACAACTAGTTCAGGACCCAACAAGAGGGGGGGCACTGCTAGACCTAATATTATCCAACAGGCCAGACCGCATATCAAATATAAGGGTTGGGGGTCACTTGGGTAATAGTGATCACAAAATAATAAGCTTTCATGTATCCTTTAATAAGATGTGTAGTCGAGGGGTTACAAGGACACTAAACTTCAGGAAGGCAAATTTCCAACGGATGAGAGATGATCTTGGTGCAATAAACTGGGACGATAGCCTGAGTCATAAAAATACACAAAGAAAATGGGAGACGTTTATTAGCATCCTGAATAGGACCTGTGCACAGTGTATACCCTATGGGAATAAACATGCTAGAATTAGGAGGAAACCACTATGGCTAAATAGAGCTGTAAGGGGCGCAATAAGGGACAAAAAGAAAGCGTTTAGGGAATTAAAGCAAGTAGGTAGTGAAGAGGCATTAAATAAATACAGAAGACTGAATAAATTCTGTAAAAAGCAAATCAAGACAGCAAAGATTGAGGCAGAGAGACTCATTGCCAGAGAAAGTAAAAATAATCCCAAAATATTCTTTAACTACATAAATAGCAAGAAACTAAAAAATGATAGTGTTGGTCCCCTTAAAAATAGTCTGGGTGAAATGGTGGATGAGGATGAGGAAAAAGCCAATATGCTAAATGACTTTTTTTCAACTGTATTTACACAAGAAAATCCCATGACAGATAACATGATCAGAGATAAAAAAATTTCTCCATTAAATGTCACATGCTTAACCCAGCAGGAAGTACGGCGGCATCTAAAAATCACTAAAGTTGACAAATCCCCGGGTCCGGATGGGATACACCCCGAGTACTGCAGGAATTAAGTACAGTTATAGATAGACCTTTATTTTTAATCCTTAAAGATTCCATAATAACTGGGTCTGTACCACGGACTGGCGTATAGCAAATGTGGTGCCAATATTCAAAAAGGGGGCAAAAACTGAACCTGGAAATTATAGGCCAGTGAGCTTAACATCTACTGTGGGTAAAATCCTGGAGGGTTTTTTAAGGGATACTATTTTGGAGTATCTGAAGCTGAATAACCTCATGACACAGTATCAGCATGGGTTTACGAGGGACCGTTCTTGTCAGACTAATCTGATAAGCTTTTATGAAGGGGTAAGTTCAGGACTGGACCAAGGGAATGCAGTGGACGTGGTGTTCATGGACTTCTCAAAAGCTTTTGATACAGTGCCACACAAAAGGTTGATACATAAAATGAGAACAATGGGGATAGGGGAAAATATGTGTAAGTGGGTTAAGAACTGGCTCATGGATAGGAAACAAAGGGTGGTTATTAATGGAGCACACTCGGACTGGGTCACAGTTAGCAGTGGGGTACCACAGGGGTCAGTATTGGGGCCGCTTCTCTTTAACATATTTATTAATGACCTTGTAGGGGGCATACAGAGTAGTATTTCAATATTTGCAGATGACACTAAACTCTGCAGGGTAATAAATACAGAGGAGGATAATTTTATATTACAGGAGGATTTATGTAAACTAGAAGCTTGGGCTGATAAATGGCAAATGAGCTTTAATGGGGATAAATGTAAGGTCATGCACTTGGGTAGAACAAATAAGTTGTATAATTATGTGCTTAATTGTAAAACACTGGGCAAAACTGTCACTGAAAAAGACTTGGGTGTATGGGTGGACGACAAACTCAAATTTAGTGGCCAATGTCAGGCAGCTGCTGCCAAGGCAAATAAAATAATGGGATGCATTAGACGAGGCATAGATGCTCATGAGGAGAACATAATTTTACCTCTATACAAGTCACTGGTGCGACCACACTTAGAATACTGTGTGCAGTTCTGGTCTCCGGTGTATAAGAAAGACATAGCTGAACTGGAGCGGGTGCAGAGAAGAGCGACCAAGGTTATTAGAGAACTGGGGGGTCTGCAATACCAGGACAGGTTATTACACTTGGGGTTATTTAGTTTGGAGAAACGAAGGCTTAGGGGTGATCTTATTACAATGTACAAATATATGAGGGGACAGTACAAAGACCTTTCTAATGATCTTTTGACTCTTAGACCTGTGACGGGGACAAGTGGGCATCCTCTACGTCTGGAGGAAAGAAGGTTTAGCCATAATCACAGATGCAGATTCTTTACTGTAAGAGCAGTGAGACTATGGAACTCTCTGCCGTCTAATGTTGTAATGAGTGATTCCTTACTAAAATTTAAGAGGGGACTGGATGCCTTTCTTGAAAAGTATAATATTACAGGCTATATTCACTAGTTTCCTAGATACAGCGTTGATCCAGGGAGCTAGTCTGATTGCCGTATGTGGAGTCGGGAAGGAATTTTTTTCCCCAATGTGAAGCTTACTGTTTGCCACTTGGGTTTTTTTTGCCTTCCTCTGGATCAACATGTTAGGGCAGGTTAGGATAGGATATGGGTTGAACTAGATGGACTTAAAGTCTTCCTTCAACCTTAATAACTATGTTACTTATTGTGACTGGTGGATCTACTGCATATAGAGGTGTTATCAGTCATTGCACAGGAGAGGGAGGTGAGCTGTGATATCACTTATTGTGACTGGTGGATCTACTGTATATAGAGATGTTATCAGTCATTGCACAGGAGAGGGAGGTGAGCTGTGATATCACTTATTGTGACTGGTGGATCTACTGCATATAGAGGTGTTATCAGTCATTGCACAGGAGAGGGAGGTGAGCTGTGATATCACTTATTGTGACTGGTGGATCTACTGCATATAGAGATGTTATCAGTCATTGCACAGGAGAGGGAGGTGAGCTGTGATATCACTTATTGTGACTGGTGGATCTACTGCATATAGAGGTGTTATCAGTCATTGCACAGGAGAGGGAGGTGAGCTGTGATATCACTTATTGTGACTGGTGGATCTACTGCATATAGGGATGTTATCAGTCATTGCACAGGAGAGGGAGGTAAGCTGTGATATCACATATTGTGACTGGTGGATCTACTGCATATAGAGGTGTTATCAGTCATTGCACAGGAGAGGGAGGTGAGCTGTGATATCACTTATTGTGACTGGTGGATCTACTGCATATAGAGGTGTTATCAGTCATTGCACAGGAGAGGGAGGTGAGCTGTGATATCACTTATTGTGACTGGTGGATCTACTGCATATAGAGATGTTATCAGTCATTGCACAGGAGAGGGAGGTAAGCTGTGATATCACTTATTGTGACTGGTGGATCTACTGCATATAGAGATGTTATCAGTCATTGCACAGGAGAGGGAGGTGAGCTGTGATATCACTTATTGTGACTGGTGGATCTACTGCATATAGAGGTGTTATCAGTCATTGCACAGGAGAGGGAGGTGAGCTGTGATATCACTTATTGTGACTGGTGGATCTACTGCATATAGAGATGGTATCAGTCATTGCACAGGAGAGGGAGGTGAGCTGTGATATCACTTATTGTGACTGGTGGATCTACTGCATATAGAGGTGTTATCAGTCATTGCACAGGAGAGGGAGGTGAGCTGTGATATCACTTATTGTGACTGGTGGATCTACTGCATATAGAGGTGTTATCAGTCATTGCACAGGAGAGGGAGGTGAGCTGTGATATCACTTATTGTGACTGGTGGATCTACTGCATATAGAGGTGTTATCAGTCATTGCACAGGAGAGGGAGGTGAGCTGTGACATCATCTATTGTGACTGGTGGATCCTGTTATATACTATATAAAGAGGTGTTACCAGCCATTATACAGGAGGAGGTGAGCTGTGACATCACCTATTGTGAATGGTGGATCCTATGTAATCTACTGTATACAGAGGTGTTATCAGTCATTGTACAGGAGGAGGAGGTGAGCTGTGATATCACCTACTGTGACTGGCGGATCCTATGTTATCTACTGTATATAGAGGTGTTATCAGTCATTGCACAGTTGGAAGAGGTGACCTGTGATATCACCTATTATGAATGGTGGATACTGTGTTATCTACTGTATATAGAGGTGTTATCAGTCATTGTACAGGAGGAGGAGGTGAGCTGTGACATCACCTATTATGAATGGTGGATCCTGTGTTATCTACTGTATATAGAGGTGTTATCAGTCATTGCACAGTTGGAAGAGGTGACCTGTGATATCACCTATTATGAATGGTGGATCCTGTGTTATCTACTGTATATAGAGGTGCTATCAGTCATTGTACAGGAGAAGGAGGAGGTGAGCTGTGACATCACCTACTATGAATGGAGGATCCTGTGTTATCTACTGTATATAGAGGTGTTGTCAGTCATTGCACAGGAAGAGGAGGTGAGCCGTGATATCACCTATTGTGAATGGCGGATCCTGTGTTAGCTGTATATAGAGGTGTTAGCAATCATTATGTTCCTGACTCTGATGATAATGAGGTTCTTGAAAGCTCTTCTTGAAAAAAAAATAGGTATGAATCTATATATCCAGTGACCACTATGAAGATTACTTCCTTTTTTTTTAACAAAGACTGTGATCATGAAAAAAAAGCTAAAACATTTTGAGAAAATACGTGGAACAAAAAAATAGTCCTAAAATTAGGAAATATAGACTCATTTTAATATGTATCAAAAGTACTTATACACTTATGGAGGTACCACAATTGTATCATATCCAAACCATTACCAGCAACTAGGAAAATAACAAATATATTCCAAAAATATCTTTCATTAATAATCAATTTGTATTACAAACAACTAGATAGATAAAAAAGCCCCTAAAAACCCATTAAAAACAATTAAAGGGCAGTGTGGTTATAGGTTAGTCTAGGTATGTATATATACCTTTAACATGTTTGTCTATAATTTTCTTTCTAATCTCCTGAGACAACTCTTTTCTTCGCTTCCTCTGGTCCCTGTTGAGTGTGATACACACCATGTCAACTAACAGCACAGTGAGTATCTGTAGGTCTCTATACAGGCCCACTCACTGATTTCAAGATTGTAGACCCCTGTGATTCTAATTAGTGGACACACCTTGATTTAACATGTCCCTTTTGTCACATTATTTTCAGGGGTACCATCATTTCTGTTCAGGCCTATTTATTTTTCAAAAAATTCTGTGGAAGCATGGTTGAAAAGCAATGTCTGACTTTCATTTGTTCATTTTCATAGATTTTTGATGTATTATTACTTTTGTCAGAATCAAGTTATTTCTGTCACCATTGTGGGTTTTTCTGTCATTAAACGAGAGGTACCAACAATTTTGACCACATGGGTACATGACTGCAAATAGCTAAAACATTACATAATACTTTACACGAGGCAGCGACAGATTCTAATCCCATTACAGGGCACGTGAGCGTGTCTAAGTACTGAAGAATGACATAGTGTATCATTACAACCCTTAGTCACAAGCACAGCTAAAAGCAGAACATATCCAAGACCTCCAAATAAAGATCAATACAAGCCGTGTGCCATAATGTACAAAACCACACTGCCTAGTCCCCCAAGGCGCGTTTCGCGTGCAGCCTCGTCAGGGGCACTGAGGTACTGGGCAGTGTGGTTTTGGCACATGGTTTGAATCCGTCACTGCCTCGTGTAAAGAATTATGTAATGTTTTGGCTATTTGCAGTCTTTATATATATATACCTAGACTTGCTATTAAAGTGGTATTTGTGATAACAATGTGCTTGTTACTAACCTATAACCACACTGCCCTTAAATTATTTTTAATGGTTTTATTAGGGGCTTTTTCATGGGTTTTCTGTCTGTCTAGTTGTTTATTATTACAATTATTGATTATGAGAGATATTGTTGGAACATATTTGTTATTTTCCTAGTTGCTGGTAATGGTTTGGATATGGAACAAAAAAGCCTGATTTAAACATTGAGTCATTTTCTAACCTGACATTGCCTTTTAATCTACAGTCATGGCCAAAAGTTTTGAGAATGACACAAATATTAATTTTTACAAAGT
Source organism: Oophaga sylvatica (assembly GCA_033576555.1). Taxonomy (NCBI): domain Eukaryota; kingdom Metazoa; phylum Chordata; class Amphibia; order Anura; family Dendrobatidae; genus Oophaga; species Oophaga sylvatica. Next base: position 392,256,532 of record JARQOD010000003.1, read on the forward strand.
CTACTGCTTCACTTTTTCTAATGGCAATTTGCATATACTCCAGAATGTTATAAAGAGTGATCAGCTTAACAGCAATTACTTGCAAAGTTAATATTTGGCTAGAAAATTAACTTTATCCCCCAAAACACATTTCAACATCATTGCAGCCCTGTCTTAAAAGGACCAGCTATCCTCTTTTCAGTGATTGCTTCATTAACACAGGTGTGGGTGTTGATGAGGACATGGCTGGAGATCAATCTGTAATGATTAAGTAAGAATTACACCACTGGACACTTTAAAAGGAGGTTGGTGCTTGGCATCATTGTTTCTCTTCTGCTAACCATGGTTATCTCTAAAGAAACACGTGCAGTCATCATTGCAATGCACAAAAATGGCCTAACAGGGAAGAGTATCGCAGCTAGAAAGATTGCACCTCAGTCAACAATCTATCGCATCATCAAGAACTTCAAGGAGAGAGGTTCCATTCTTGCCAAAAAGGCTCCAGGGCGCCCAAGAAAGACCAGCAAGCGCCAGGACCGTCTCTTAAAAGTGTTTCAGCTGCGGGATCGGGCTACCAGCAGTGCAGAGCTTGCTCAGGAATGGCAGCAGGCAGGTGTGAGTGCATCTGCACGCACTGTGAGGTGGAGACTCTTGGAGCAAGGCCTGGTCTCAAGGAGGGCAGCAAAGAAGCCACTTCTCTCCAGAAAAAACATCATGGACAGACTGATATTCTGCAAAAGGTACAGGCAGTGGACTGCTGAGGACTGGTGTAAAGATATTTTCTCTTATGAATCCCCTTTTCGATTGTTTGGGACAACAGGAAAACGCCTCATTCGGAGAAGACAAGGTGAGCGCTACCACCAGTCTTGTCTCATGCCAACTGTTAAGCATCCTGAAACCATTCAAGTGTGGGGTTGCTTCTCAGCCAAGGGAATCGGCTCTCTCACAGTCTTGCCTAAAAACACAGCCATGAATAAAGAATGGTACCAGAATGTCCTCCAAGAGCAACTTCTCCCAATCCTCCAAGAGCAGTTTTCCTTTTCCAGTATGATGAAGCACCTTGCCATAAAGCAAAGGTGATAACTAAATGGCTCAGGGAACAAAACAGATATTTTGGGTCCATGGCCTGGAAACTCCCCAGATCTTAATCCCATTGAGAACTTGTGGTCAATCATCAAGAGACGGGTGGACAAACAAAAACCTACAAAATGAAAGCATTGATTGTGCAAGAATGGACTGCTATCAGTCAGGATTTGGTCCAGAAGTTGATTGAGAGCATGCCAGGGAGAATTGCAGAGGTCCTGAAGAAGAAGGGTCAACACTGCAAATATTGACTTGCTGCATTAACTCATTCTAACTGTCAATATAAGCTTTTGTTACTCATATGTTTGCAATTATTATATTTCTGTCTGTGATAAAAACATCTGTCAAACACACATAAAAACCAGAGGGCAGCAGATCATGTGAAAATATAATATTTGTGTCATTCTCAAAACTTTTGGCCATGACTGTACAATGTGGAGTCCTGGAGGGATTCTCATTAATACTGGCTATGATACTTTGTAATATACAACTCCTCAGTTCATGTCATCCCCCGGATACAAAATACAAGTGATCATGTAATAGCAGAACTGCAGATTCTCAATACAAGATATAAAGTGCAATGATAATTTGTGTCATCATCTCAGAATGGAGGTAAGGACTGGAGCTCGAGGGGGTCTGGTGATAGATCCACAGTGGAGGATACATTGTTTCTGTGGAGTCTTGTGATAGATCCACAGTGGAGGATACATTTTTTCTCTGGAGTCTTGTGATTGATCCAGTGGAGGTTACATTGTTTCTGTGGAGTCTTGTGATAGATCTACAGTGGAGGATACATTTTTCTGTGGAGTCTTGTGATAGATTCACAGTCTAGGATACATTGTTTCTGTGGAGTCCTATGATAGATTCACAGTGGAGGATACATTGTTTCTGTGTAGTCCTATGATAGATCCACAGTGGAGGATACATTGTTTCTGTGGAGTCCTGTGGCAGATTCACAGTAGAGGATACATTGTTTCTGTGTAATCCTATGACAGATCCACAGTGGAGGATACATTTTTCTGTGGAGTCCTATGATAGATCCACAGTGGAGGATACATTGTTTCTGTGGAGTCTTGTGATAGATCCACAGTGGAGGATACATTGTTTCTGTGGAGTCCTGTGATAGATCCACAGTGGAGGATACATTTTTTCTCTGGAGTCTTGTGATTGATCCACAGTGGAGGATACATTGTTTCTGTGGAGTCTTGTGATAGATCCACAGTGGGGATACATTGTTTCTCTGGAGTCCTGTGATAAATCCACATTGGAGGATACATTGTTTCTGTGGAGTCTTGTGATAGATCCACAGTGGAGAACACATTGTTTCTGTGGAGTCCTATGACAGATCCACAGTGGAGGATACATTGTTTCTGTGGAGTCATATGATAGATCCACAGTGGAGGATACATTGTTTCTCTGGAGTCCTGTGATAAATCCACAGTGGAGGATACATTGTTTCTGTGGAGTCTTGTGATAGATCCACAGTGGAGGATACATTGTTTCTTTGGAGTCTTGTGATAGATCCACAGTGGAGGATACATTGTTTCTGTGGAGTCATATGATAGATCCACAGTGGAGGATACATTGTTTCTGTGGAGTCCTGTTATAGATCCACAGTTGGGGATACATTGTTTCTGTGGAGTCTTGTGATAGATCCACAGTGGAGGATACATTGTTTCTGTGGAGTCCTGTGATAGTTCCACAGTGGAGGATACATTTTTTCTCTGGAGTCTTGTGATTGATCCAGTGGAGGTTACATATTTTCTGTAGAGTCTTGTGATAGATCTACAGTGGAGGATGCATTTTTCTGTGGAGTCTTGTGATAGATTCACAGTCTAGGATACATTGTTTCTGTGGAGTCCTATGATAGATCCACAGTGGGGGATACATTGTTTCTCTGGAGTCTTGTGATAGATTCACAGTGGAGGATACATTGTTTCTGTGGAGTCCTGTGATAGATCCACAGTGGAGGATACATTGTTTCTGTGGAGTCCTGTGATAGATCCACAGTTGGGGATACATTGTTTCTGTGGAGTCTTGTGATAGATCCACAGTGGAGGATACATTGTTTCTGTGGAGTCCTGTGGCAGATTCACAGTAGAGGATACATTGTTTCTGTGTAATCCTATGATAGATCCACAGTGGAGGATACATTGTTTCTGTGGAGTCCTATGATAGATCCACAGTGGAGGATACATTTTTTCTCTGGAGTCTTGTGATTGATCCAGTGGAGGTTACATATTTTCTGTAGAGTCTTGTGATAGATCTACAGTGGAGGATGCATTTTTCTGTGGAGTCTTGTGATAGATTCACAGTCTAGGATACATTGTTTCTGTGGAGTCCTATGATAGATTCACAGTGGAGGATACATTGTTTCTGTGTAATCCTATGATAGATCAACAGTGGAGGATACATTGTTTCTGTGGAGTCCTGTGATAGATCCACAGTGGAGGATACATTGTTTCTCTGGAATCCTATGATAAATCCACAGTGGAGGATATATTGTTTCTGTGGAGTCTTGTGATAGATCCACAGTGGAAGATACATTGTTTCTGTAGAGTACTGTGATAGATTCACAGTGGAGGATACATTGTTTCTGTGTAGTCCTGTGACAGATTCACAGTAGAGGATACATTGTTTCTGTGTAGTCCTATGATAGATCCACAGTGGAGGATACATTGTTTCTGTGGAGTCCTGTGACAGATTCACAGTAGAGGATACATTGTTTCTGTGTAGTCCTATGATAGATCCACAGTGGAGGATACATTGTTTCTGTGGAGTCCTGTGATAGATTCACGGTGGAGGATACATTGTTTCTGTGGAGTCCTATGATAGATCCACAGTGGAGGATACATTGTTTCTGTGTAGTCCTATGATAGATCCACAGTGGAGGATACATTGTTTCTGTGGAGTCCTGTGATAGATTCACGGTGGAGGATACATTGTTTCTGTGTAATCCTATGATAGATCCACAGTGGAGGATACATTGTTTCTGTGGAGTCTTGTGATAGATTCACAGTGGAGGATACATTGTTTCTGTGGAGTCCTATCATAGGTTCCACAGTGGAGGATACATTGTTTCTGTGGAGTCTTTATCACGGTGAGGATTGCAAGAGAACTCACCAGTGCAATCTCCCGGAAGACGAGTGCAGAAGAAGCTTCAGGCTCCTAGGAACGCAGGGTGAGCAAGGCAGGAGAGAGATGGTTTCAGGGCCTGAATCACCTGACAGTTGAGGGGCGTGGCTTCAGCTCCAGGGAGCTAGAAGCAGAGGGAAAACTCCTAGAAAGGTAACTACGGGACAAAGTTACCCAGGGGCACAGACAGAGACGTAAATCTGAATAAGCCAAGGTCAAAGCACGAGAAGACAGTATAGTACCAAGGATGAGACAGAACAGATAGTCGGGGACAGGCAGAGGTCAAAACCAAACAGACAGCGAAGGTACAGAAACAGAATCCAACAAGCAGTATCCAGAGAACAGACCGAGTCAAAACCAAAGTATCAGGCAAACCAGAACACAGCACAAACACACTCAGGGGTCAACACACTCTGCCAAGGGCGAACGTATAACTGACAGGGATTGGAGCTTCCTAGGGCTATAAGAAGCTCTCCCCGAACCAAGGAGAGGCCACAATAATAAGCCCCAGGTGTGCAGGTAAGAGCTTGCACTGGGATCAAAACCTTAACCCCTAGCGTGCAGGTCAACCCTGACAGTCTTGTGATAGATCCACAGTGGAGGATACATTGTTTCTGTAGAGTCCTATGATAGATCCACAGTGGAGGATACATTGTTT
>JARQOD010000003.1:392261486-392491579 GCA_033576555.1 Oophaga sylvatica
CGCTCCTCCTCAGGAACCCCAGAAGGGCCCCCCCATTGAAAGTACAAAACTGGGGATTGAAACCATATGCCCCAAAAAACGGGGACTTACCAGTGGACTCGCTCCGCCTGTTGTTAAGAGCGAACTCTGCCAGAGGCAAGAAAGAAGACCAGTCCTCTTGGTTCTCTGAAACAAAACACCGGAGATATGTCTCTAAGCTCTGATTCAGACGCTCTGTCTGACCATTGGTCTGCGGATGAAAAGCCGAGGAAAATGACAATTGCATTCCCCGACGTAAACAAAATGCCCTCCAAAATTTGGACACAAACTGAGACCCCCTATCTGACACCACATCAGAAGGCAACCCATGAAGTCTAACGATCTCCCTAATGAACACCTGCGCCAGAGTTTTAGCATTAGGGAGTGCAGGAAGAGCAACGAAATGTGCCATCTTACTGAACCTGTCAACAACCACCAGTATGACAGTATTCCCTGACGACGGAGGAAGGTCCGTAATGAAGTCCATAGATAAATGAGTCCATGGACGCTCCGGAAGTTTCAAGGGTAAAAGGGTCCCAGACGGACGGGTATGAGGGGTTTTAGAGCGAGCACACACCCCACATGACGCGACAAAAGTTATAACATCTTTATTAGCATTAGGCCACCAAAACCGGCGAGAAAGGAGATCTAAAGTAGCCTTACTCCCTGGATGTCCTGCTAGAGCAGAATTATGATGTGCCTCAATAACCTTTTGTCTCAACAGATTTGGGACAAACAGTCTCCCTGGAGGTCCTGCAGGGGCGTCCCCCTGAGCCTCTAACACCTCCTCCTCAAGCTCAGAAAATACAGCCGACACTACCACCCCCTCCTGAAGGATAGGACTCGGGTCATCCGTTTTCCCGGCCCCTGGGAAACTGCGAGACAAGGCATCAGCCTTTACATTCTTAGACCCCGGGCGATAAGTGACGACAAAATTAAACCTGGTAAAAAACAACGACCATCGAGCTTGTCTGGAATTCAGACGCTTAGCGGATTCCAAATACAACAGGTTCTTGTGATCAGTAATAACGGTAACCGGGTGGACTGCCCCCTCCAAAAAGTGACGCCATTCTTCAAAAGCTAACTTAATGGCCAAAAGTTCCCTATTGCCGATATCATAATTCCTTTCGGCGGACGACAATTTCTTAGAAAAGAAAGCGCACGGATGCCATTTACCAGGGGACGGACCCTGGGACAATATAGCACCCACCCCTACATCAGACGCATCCACCTCCACAATGAACGGCTGAGATGCATCTGGTTGGATGAGAACGGGTGCCGAAGCAAAACATTTCTTCAAAGAGGAAAAGGCTTGGCAAGCTTTGTCCGACCATTTAGAAAAATCCGTCCCTTTTCTTGTCATGTCAGTGAGAGGTTTGACGACAGATGAGAAATTACAAATAAATTTCCGGTAGTAGTTAGCAAACCCCAAAAAACGCTGCAGAGCCTTAAGATCCCCTGGCTGATCCCATTCAAGCACTGCTCTCACCTTTTCAGGGTCCATACGGAAACCGGAGGCTGACACCAAAAAACCCAAAAACTGAAGTTCCTGTACGGCAAATACACACTTCTCCAGTTTGGCGTATAGTTTATTGTCTCGCAAGATCTGCAACACCTGTCTCACATGCTCCTGATGAGACACAAGATCTGGCGAGTAAATTAAAATGTCGTCCAAATATACAACCACAAACAGCCCCACAAGGTGACGAAAAATGTCATTAACAAAATGTTGGAATACTGCTGGTGCAGTAGTCAGACCAAAAGGCATGACAAGGTTCTCATAATGTCCCTCGGCGTGTTAAACGCCGTTTTCCACTCATCCCCCTCTTTTATCCTAATCAGATTATACGCCCCCCTGAGATCCAATTTAGAGAACCATTTGGCGCCAACAATTTGATTGAAGAGATCAGGAATAAGAGGGAGTGGATACGGATCTCGAACAGTAATCCGATTAAGTTCGCGGAAATCCAAGCAAGGGCGTAGGCCTCCATCTTTCTTCTTCACAAAGAAGAACCCCGCGGCTACTGGGGAAGATGAAGGTCTAATATGCCCTTTGGCCAGACTTTCAGAAATATAATCTTTCATAGCCTGCCTCTCAGGACCAGAAAGATTATGCAACCTAGCTTTAGGCAACTTAGCATCAGGAAGGAGATTAATAGAGCAGTCATACACTCGATGAGGAGGCAACTCCTGACACCCCTCCTCAGAGAAAACATCCCCAAAATCCTCCAAAAAAGGAGGCAATGTACTAGGCACGACCGCACTGATGACTGTGTTCATGCAGTTGCTTTTGCAAAACTCACCCCATTGGCTTATTTCTCTGGACTGCCAATTAATCACAGGGTTATGTTTAACCAAGCAAGGAAGTCCCAACACAATGGGAGTAGGTAGACCCTTCAACACATAACAAGATAATTGTTCCCTATGTATTGCCCCTACCCGAAGGTCAATGTTATGAACCTCATGAACAAAGCTACCTTGGCCGAGAGGCCTGGCGTCAATGGAGAATATAGGGATCGGTTTGACCAATACACTCAGATGCATACCTTGAGCCTGAGCAAACTGAGCGTCAACCAGATTAGCCCCGGAACCACTATCAAGAAGAACAGACAAACTCTCCACTCTCGTACCAACTACCACCTCCACTGGTACAAGGAACTGAGAAGAACTGGCGGATGAAATACATACTCCCAGGTTGTCGTCCACCACACAACCTGGGATTAACAGTTTTCCGGCGACTTTTGGCTCAACAAGGCACGGGATGGACATTCTCCAACAAAATGTTCCTCTTTCCCGCAGAAAAAACATCTTCTAGTCCTGCGGCGTACCGCCAATCCCCTCCTACGAAATGATGTCCCTCCCAACTGCATAGGCTCATCCGAACAGACAAGGGGAACCTCAACATAAGGGACTTTAGTGGTAGGTGGAGAAACAACAGGGAGTGGGGTTACCTCACCCCTCTCCCGAAGCCGTCTATCAGTACGGATAGCTAAGGCCATAGCAGCCTCCAGTGAATGAGGAGACTCATACTGAGCCAAAACGTCCTTTAATTTGTCAGAAAGCCCATGACAAAACTGGCTTCTAAGAGCTGGGTCATTCCACTGAGTATCTGTGGCCCATCTACGAAACTCAGAAGCAAATTCCTCTGCAGGACGATCTCCCTGCTGTATCTTACGTAATTTTGTCTCAGCAAGAGAGACCCGATCTGGGTCATCATATACCAATCCCAGGGCAGTAAAAAATTGATCTACAGACAGTAGAGCCGGGGATCCCGGAGGAAGGGAAAATGCCCAGGATTGAGGGTCCCCTTGCAGAAGTGAGATAACAATTCCCACTCTCTGCTCATCACTCCCTGATGATCGAGGCCGAAGCCGAAAATACAATTTACATGCCTCCCGGAAGGTGAAAAATTTGTCTCGCCCACCAGTGAACCTGTCCGGGAGAGCTACTTTAGGTTCAACTCTGGTTTGCTCCAGGGGAGACAAAACTTTGGACTTAATGTCCGTCAGCTCCATGGATAATCCCTGCAACTGCAGAGCCAGCTGGGCTACTGGATCCATGGTAACTGGAGATAATTTTTATGGCCAGTGAAAATGTCACGCTGTCTAATGATATGCATACAATGTCAGTAAACTATTAATACAGGAACAACACTCTATACAACAACTAGTATAGCAACATCAGCATGTAAGTATAGAATAGATTTACCTGACACGATATCTGCTGAACTCAGGGTTAATCTTGAGGACTTGATGAGCTGAAACAGGAAAGAGGTGGACCGGGATCTAACCTGACCCTAAACTGGGGTCCTAACTAATCCCTCACCTTGGAGGTACTGATAATGGTTCAGAGGTCCAAGTCTCCAACCTAACCCTGTCTCCTATCAGACCCTGAACCCTGTAATCAGTCCTAAGAAGGATCCTGACTACCACCAAAGGGATATGGGCTGATCTCAGCTAAATACACAGATTAGACATATAAGACAGACAGGATAACACTCGCTTGCATACACACTCAAACACCAAAGGAACATAAATGGTCTGGGAAATAAACTCTAACCAAGTTGAGCTTAGAACAACTAAGGAGCTCACAACTAAAGTCTATACAGATTCATTCCTATCTGTGGTCTGCATGAAGGTTTCACTGGCAACTCCCCAAGCAGACAACCAGGAATTTAAAGGAAACCAATCAACAAATAATCAATTGCAGCCGGGAGAAACTGCACCCAGTCCCAGCACCGAGCACAGACAGAATTAACTCCCTAGCTGCCAAACACAAAGAAACAGCAGATCAGCTGTGAGAAGTCAAAATGTGCAACCGCGACGATCTTCGTGGCAATGCACACATGACAAGGATACATTGTTTCTGTGGAGTCCTGTGATAGATCCACAGTGGAGGATACATTGTTTTTTGGAGTCCTGTGATAGATCCACAATGGAGGATACATTGTTTCTCTGGAGTCTTGTGATAGATCCACAGTGGAGGATACATTGTTTTTTTGGAGTCCTGTGATAGATCCACAATGGAGGATACATTGTTTCTCTGGAGTCCTATGATAAATCCACAGTGGAGGATACATTGTTTCTGTGGAGTCTTGTGATAGATTCACAGTGGAGGATACATTGTTTCTGTGGAGTCCTGTGATAGATCCACAGTGGAGGATACATTGTGTCTGTGGAGTCCTGTGACAGATTCACAGTAAAGGGTACATTGTTTCTGTGTAATCCTATGGTAGATCCACAGTGGAGGGTACATTGTTTCTCTGGAGTCTTGTGATAGATCCACAGTGAAGGATACATTGTTTCTGTGGAGTCCTATGATAGATCCACAGTGGAGGATACATTGTTTCTCTGGAGTCCTGTGATAGATCCACAGTGGAGGATACATTGTTTCTCTGGAATCATATGATAAATCCACAGGGGAGGATACATTGTTTCTGTGGAGTCTTGTGATAGATTCACAGTGGAGGATACATTGTTTCTGTGGAGTCCTGTGATAGATCCACAGTGGAGGATACATTGTTTCTGTGGAGTCCTGTGACAGATTCACAGTAGAGGATACACTGTTTCTGTGTAGTCCTATGATAGATCCACAGTGGAGGATACATTGTTTCTCTGGAGTCCTATGATAGATCCACAGTGGAGGATACATTGTTTCTGTGGAGTCCTATGATAGGTTCCACAGTAGAGGATACATTGTTTCTGTGTAATCCTATGATAGGTTCCACAGTGGAGGACACATTGTTTCTGCGGAGTCATATGATGGATCCACAGTGGAGGATACATTGTTTCTGTGGAGTCCTATGATAGGTTCCACAGTGGTGGATACATTGTTTCTGTGGAGTCATATGATAGATCCACAGTGGAGGATACATTGTTTCTCTGGAGTCTTGTGATAGATCTACAGTGGAGGATACATTGTTTCTCTGGAGTCCTGTGATTGATCCACAGTCTAGGATACATTGTTTCTGTGGAGTCCTATGACAGATCCACAGTGGAGGATACATTGTTTCTGTGGAGTCCTATGATAGATCCACAGAGGAGGATACATTGTTTCTGTGGAGTCCTGTGATAGATCCACAGTGGAGGATACATTGTTTCTCTGGAGTCCTGTTATGTTTCGGTAGCTGAGGAGTGCAGGTAAAAAAGGAAATACACCAGAGAAGTTGGAATCTATGGGATTGCAGTACCCTGACTAACCACCACAACTAGAGGCAGCCGTGGAGCGTTCCTACGTTGGTCCTAGACGCCTCGTCACAGCCTGAGAAACTAACTACACCTAAAGATAGAAATAGGAAAGCTATCTGCCCCGGAGCAGAACCCCAAAGATAATAGAAAGCCCCCAAACATGTAATGGCGGTTAGACAAGAGGAAATACTGACACAGAAAGAAAATAGTATGAGCAAACGCTGGGGCCCAAACTATCTAAATAGAAAAGGATAGGAAGGGTACTTACTGCAATCCCAGAAAACACTGAAAAAACACCAACTCTACTAATTTCAAAATCACCTGAGATCACACGACCTCTACCACCTAAATTAGTTCTCTGGTGTAACAAAAACAGCAGCCACTGAAAAAACTGGAAAAAGCAAAAGTACAAAACACAGAGGCTGGACCAAACTGAGAGGGCAAAAGCCCCCGGAGGGGACCCTGAAGGCCCCCACAGAAGTGCAGGACAAAATGCAAAAATATAGCAAAAACACAAAATAAGAAATTGTCTTAACTGATAGCAGGAGATGCAGACACGACACAGCAGGCCACAAGGGAAACTGGAAAGAAGGATTCAGACCAGAACAATTGATCACCGGCAACCCTGATGGGAAAATGATTCCCTTAAATAAGACCAATCAGTAACACCTGATTCCCAATCCTCACTAGTACCGCTTGTAACCACCAGAGGGAGCCTCTGCTCAGAACTCATCTCAAACCCATTCACAACAGTACCCCCCCCTTGAGGAGGGGTCACCGAACCCTCATTTGAGCAACCAGGTCGGTCAGGATGAGTTCTATGATACGCACGGATAAGTCTCCTAGCATGGATGTCCGAAGCAAACACCCAAGAATTATCTTCCTGACCATAACCTCTCCATTTAACCAAATACTGGAGTCTTCGTCTAGAAAAACGAGAATCCAATATTTTCTCAACCACATACTCCAGATTGCCCTCAACCAAAACAGGGTCAGGAGGCACAGCAGCAGGAACCACTGGCTCAACAAACCTCTTCAACAAGGACTTGTGGAACACGTTATGGATCTTAAATGTCCCTGGAAGAAGCAAACGAAAAGAAACAGGATTAATAATCTCCATGATCTTATAAGGTCCAATGAACCTAGGCTTAAATTTAGGAGATGCTACTCTCATAGGAATATTCTTTGAGGACAACCAGACCAAGTCCCCCACTTTAAACCGAGGACCATCAGTCCTATGCCGGTTAGCAAACCGCTGGGCCTTCTCCTGAGAGAGGGACAACCTCTCCACTACCTGGTCCCAAATCTGCTGCATACGCTCAACAACAGAGTCAACACCTGGACAGACAGAAGCCTCCGTCTGTCCTGAAGAAAATCGAGGGTGAAACCCAGAATTACAGAAAAACGGAGACATCAAAGTGGCAGAGCTAGCCCTATTATTAAGAGCAAACTCAGCCAAAGGCAAAAAAGAGACCCAGTCATCCTGATCAGCAGACACAAAGCATCTTAGATAAGTCTCCAATGTCTGGTTTGTTCTCTCAGTTTGACCATTGGTCTGAGGATGAAATGCCGAGGAGAAAGACAATTGAACACCCAGTTTAGAACAAAAAGTCCTCCAAAATCTGGAAACAAACTGGACTCCTCTGTCAGACACAATGTTCTCAGGAATGCCGTGTAAACGAACCACGTGCTGAAGGAACAATGGCACCAATTCAGAGGAGGAAGGCAACTTAGGTAATGGCACAAGATGTATGATTTTGGAAAACCTATCACAAATTACCCAGATGGTGGTCATTCTCTGAGAAACAGGAAGATCGGAAATGAAATCCATAGAGATATGGGTCCATGGTCTCTTGGGCACAGGCAATGGCATCAACAAACCACTAGAGCGAGAGCAAGGCTTGGAGCGAGAGCAAGTCCCGCAGGACTGCACAAATTCCCTGACATCGCGAGACAAGGTAGGCCCCAAAAGGACCGACTAACCAAGTCTCTGGTACCAAAAATTCCGGGATGCCCAGCCAATGCGGAACAATGAATCTCAGACATCACACTCTTTTTCCATTGGTCCGGGACAAACAATTTTCCAACAGGGCAGCGCTCGGGCCTATCCTCCTGACACCCCTCCAGAGCAAGTCTCAAATTGGGCGAGATGGCGGAAAGAACTACACCCTCCTTCAAAATAACAGAGGGATCAGATAGCTCAGGAGAGTCCGCAAGGAAACTCCTCGAGAGGGCATCCGCCTTAACATTCTTAGTGCCAGGAAGAAAGGAAACCACAAAATTAAAACGTGTGAAAAACAAGGCCCACCTGGCCTGTCTAGGATTGAGTCGCTTGGCAGATTCCAGATAGACCAGATTCTTATGGTCCGTAAGGACCACCACCTGATGTTTGGCTCCCTCCAGCCAATGTCTCCACTCTTCAAAAGCCCACTTCATGGCCAATAACTCCCGATTACCCACGTCATAATTACGTTCAGTAGGAGAAAATTTTCGAGAGAAAAAGGCACAAGGGTTACTTTTAGAGGTCTCTGGATCTTTTTGGGACAAAACGGCACCTGCCCCAATTTCAGAGGCATCAACCTCCACCTGAAATGGCAGAGAAACATCAGGCTGCCGTAGAACAGGAGCAGAAGTGAATCTCTGCTTAAGTTCCTGAAACGCAGAGACTGCCTCAGGAGGCCAATTCACCACATCAGAACCCTTTCTGGTCAAATCAGTTAATGGTTTAACAATAACAGAGAAATTACCAATAAATTTACGATAAAAATTGGCAAAACCCAAAAATCTCTGAAGAGCCTTTAATGAAGTAGGTTGGACCCAATCACAGATGGCCTGAACCTTGACCGGGTCCATTTCAATAACAGATGGGGACAAAATGAATCCCAGAAATGAGATCTTCTGTACGCCAAAAAGACACTTTGATCCCTTCACATACAGAGCATTCTCTCTCAAAATCTGGAATACAGTTCGAACATGTTTCACATGAGAGTCCCAGTCATTAGAAAAAATCAAGATATCATCCAAATAAACAATCAGAAACTTGTCCACAAAATCCCTGAAAATGTCATTCATGAAGGACTGGAAGACGGAAGGAGCATTAGTGAGCCCAAAGGGCATCACAAGGTATTCAAAATGCCCTTCAGGGGTGTTAAATGCCGTCTTCCATTCATCCCCGTGCTTAATGCGAATAAGGTTATACGCCCCCCTGAGGTCAAGCTTGGTAAACCAAGTAGCGTTTTTCACCCTGGAAAACAGGTCAGAAATCAAGGGTAACGGGTATTGATATTTCACAGTAATATTGTTCAAGAGACGATAATCAATACACGGCCTTAATGAACCATCTTTTTTGGCCACAAAGAAAAAACCGGCACCTAAGGGTGAAGAGGATGGTCTGATATGACCCTTCTCCAATGATTCCTTGATATAAGACCGCATAGCGTCATGTTCAGGTACAGACAAGTTAAAAAGGCGACCCTTAGGGAATTTACTACCTGGCACTAATTCAATAGCGCAGTCATAGCTCCTATGGGGAGGTAAGGATGCAGATTTACTTTCGCTAAACACATCAGAAAAATCAAACAAAAAGTCAGGAACATCCTCAGCCTGGGGGAGGCAGAAAAAACAGGAGTGTTGGTATTAACACATTGGCAGCCCCAACTGGTTACAGACACAGATTTCCAATCCAAAACAGGATTATGAGACTGTAACCAAGGGAAACCCAGCACGATAATGTCATGCAGATTATATAGAACCAAAAATTTGCAGCACTCCTGGTGATCAGGTTCAACCCTCATTATCACCTGAGTAGAAAACTGGGGTTTATTCTCAGCCAAAGGGGTAGAATCGATCCCCAGTAGGGGAATAGACTTCTGTAGGGGTATCAAGGGAAATCCACAACGTTTAGCAAAATCATAATCCATCAGGTTAATAGCTGCTCCAGAATCAACGAAAGCCTGAGCAGAAAATGAGGACAGAGAGCATATCAAAGTAACAGTTAACAAAAACTTAGTCTGAACACTACCCAAGACAACGGAGCGTGCAAAACGTCTTCCCCGCTTAGGGCAGACTGAAATAGCATGAGAGGCATCACCACAGTAGAAACATAACCCATTGCGCTTTCGAAACTCATGACGCTGTGCCCCAGACACCACTCCATCACACTGCATGGGCTCAGCAGCTGGCTCACAAGGCAACACCACTCCACGCATACTTCTCCGCTCACGCAAACGTCTGTCAATTTGAATCGCTAATGACATAGAATCATTGAGACCAGAGGGGACAGGGAATCCCACCATAACATCCTTTACATTATCTGACAGACCCTTACGGAAAAGGGCCGCCAAAGCGTCGTCATTCCATTTGGTCAGGACTGCCCACCTACGGAATCTCTGACAGTATAACTCAGCGTCATCAAGCCCCTGATTTAATGCCAACAAGGCTTTTTCAGCTTGATCAGTGACATTAGGCTCATCGTACAATAACCCCAAAGCCTGAAAAAATGCATCAACATCACTCAAAACAGGATCCCCAGGTGTCAGGGAAAAAGCCCAATCCTGAGGATCGCCGCGCAGGAGAGAGATGACAATTTGAACCTGCTGCGCTGCGTTTCCTGAGGACTTAGATTTTAAGGCAAAAAACAATTTACAGTTATTTTTGAAATTCTGAAACTTAGCTCGATCCCCTAAAAACAAATCTGGCATGGGGATCCTAGGTTCCACAACAGGCAACCTAGCAAGATATGCAGCAATACTCTGAACCTCAGTGGCAAGCTGATCCACACGGCCAGACAACTGTGCAAACTCCATTGGGAGAAAAGATCCTCCCCAGCACCCAGAGATACAGAGGAAAAAAAAAAAAATGCAACAAACAGAAAAATATCTCTGACAACTTTTCTTCCTTCAAAATATTTTTTCCCTTCTGTGAGTACCATACAATTTTTATGGCCGGTGATACTGTTATGTTTCGGTAGCTGAGGAGTGCAGGTAAAAAAGGAAATACACCAGAGAAGTTGGAATCTATGGGATTGCAGTACCCTGACTAACCACCACAACTAGAGGCAGCCGTGGAGCGTTCCTACGTTGGTCCTAGACGCCTCGTCACAGCCTGAGAAACTAACTACACCTAAAGATAGAAATAGGAAAGCTATCTGCCCCGGAGCAGAACCCCAAAGATAATAGAAAGCCCCCAAACATGTAATGGCGGTTAGACAAGAGGAAATACTGACACAGAAAGAAAATAGTATGAGCAAACGCTGGGGCCCAAACTATCTAAATAGAAAAGGATAGGAAGGGTACTTACTGCAATCCCAGAAAACACTGAAAAAACACCAACTCTACTAATTTCAAAATCACCTGAGATCACACGACCTCTACCACCTAAATTAGTTCTCTGGTGTAACAAAAACAGCAGCCACTGAAAAAACTGGAAAAAGCAAAAGTACAAAACACAGAGGCTGGACCAAACTGAGAGGGCAAAAGCCCCCGGAGGGGACCCTGAAGGCCCCCACAGAAGTGCAGGACAAAATGCAAAAATATAGCAAAAACACAAAATAAGAAATTGTCTTAACTGATAGCAGGAGATGCAGACACGACACAGCAGGCCACAAGGGAAACTGGAAAGAAGGATTCAGACCAGAACAATTGATCACCGGCAACCCTGATGGGAAAATGATTCCCTTAAATAAGACCAATCAGTAACACCTGATTCCCAATCCTCACTAGTACCGCTTGTAACCACCAGAGGGAGCCTCTGCTCAGAACTCATCTCAAACCCATTCACAACAGAGTCCTATCATAAATCCACAGTGGAGGATACATTGTTTCTGTGGAGTCTTGTGATAGATTCACAGTGGAGGATACATTGTTTCTGTGGAGTCCTGTGACAGATTCACAGTAGAGGATACATTGTTTCTGTGGAGTCCTATGATAAATCCACAGTGGAGGATACATTGTTTCTCTGGAGTCCTATGATAGATCCACAGTGGAGGATACATTGTTTCTGTGGAGTCCTATGATAGGTTCCACAGTAGAGGATACATTGTTTCTGTGTAATCCTATGATAGGTCCCACAGTGGAGGATACATTGTTTTCTGCGGAGTCATATAATAGATCCACAGTGGAGGATACATTGTTTCTGTGGAGTTCTATGATAAATCCACAGTGGAGGATACATTGTTTCTGTGGAGTCTTGTGATAGATCCCCAGTGGAGAATACATTGTTTCTGTGGAGTCCTATGATAGGTTCCACAGTGGAGGACACATTGTTTCTGCGGAGTCATATGATGGATCCACAGTGGAGGATACATTGTTTCTGTGGAGTCCTATGATAGGTTCCACAGTGGTGGATACATTGTTTCTGTGGAGTCATATGATAGATCCACAGTGGAGGATACATTGTTTCTCTGGAGTCTTGTGATAGATCTACAGTGGAGGATACATTGTTTCTCTGGAGTCCTGTGATTGATCCACAGTCTAGGATACATTGTTTCTGTGGAGTCCTATGATAGATCCACAGTGGAGGATACATTGTTTCTGTGGAGTCCTATGATAGATCCACAGAGGAGGATACATTGTTTCTGTGGAGTCTTGTGATAGATTCACAGTGGAGGATACATTGTTTCTGTGGAGTCCTATTATAGATCCACAGAGGAGGATACATTGTTTCTGTGGAGTCTTGTGATAGATTCACAGTGAAGGATACATTGTTTCTGTGGAGTCCTGTGATAGATCCACAGTGGAGGATACATTGTTTCTCTGGAGTCCTATCATAAATCCACAGTGGAGGATACATTGTTTCTGTGGAGTCTTGTGATAGATTCACAGTGGAGGATACATTGTTTCTCTGGAGTCCTGTGACAGATTCACAGTAGAGGATACATTGTTTCTGTGGAGTCCTATGATAAATCCACAGCGGAGGATACATTGTTTCTGTGGAGTCTTGTGATAGATTCACAA
Organism: Oophaga sylvatica; assembly: GCA_033576555.1. Lineage (NCBI taxonomy): Eukaryota > Metazoa > Chordata > Amphibia > Anura > Dendrobatidae > Oophaga > Oophaga sylvatica. The sequence goes on from JARQOD010000003.1 coordinate 392,274,145, forward strand.
TGGAGGATACATTGTTTCTGTGGAGTCCTATGATAGATCCACAGTGGAGGATACATTGTTTCTGTGGAGTCTTATGATAGATCCATAGTGGAGGATACATTGTTTCTCTGGAGTCCTGTGATAGATCCACAGTGGAAGATACATTGCTTCTGTGGAGTCTTGTGATAGATTCACACTGGAGGATATATTGTTTCTGTGGAATCTTGTGATAGATTCACAGTGGAGGATACATTGTTTCTGTGGAGTCATGTGATAGATTCTCAGTGGAGGACATATTGTTTCTGTGGAGTCTTATGATAGATCCATAGTGGAGGATACATTGTTTCTGTAGAGTCCTATGATAGGTTCCACAGTGGTGATACATTGTTTCTGTGGAGTCATATGATAGATCCACAGTGGAGGATACATTGTTTCTCTGGAGTCTTGTGATAGATCTACAGTGGAGGATACATTATTTCTCTGGAGTCCTGTGATAGATCCACAGTCTAGGATACATTGTTTCTGTGGAGTCCTATGATAGATCCACAGTGGAGGATACATTGTTTCTGTGGAGTCCTATGATAGATCCACAGAGGAGGATACATTGTTTCTTGGAGTCCTGTGATAGGTTCCACAGTGGAGGATACATTGTTTCTGTGGAGTCTTGTGATAGATCCGGAGTCTTGTGATAGATCCACAGTGGAGGATACATTGTTTCTGTGGAGTCCTATGATAGATCCACAGTGGAGGATACATTGTTTCTGTGGAGTCTTGTGATAGATTCACAGTGGAGGATACATTGTTTCTGTGGAGTCCTGTGATAGATCTACAGTGGAGGATACATTGTTTCTGTGGAGTCCTGTGATAGTTCCATAGTGGAGGATACATTTTTTCTCTGGAGTCTTGTGATTCATCCACAGTGGAGGATACATTGTTTCTGTGGAGTCCTGTGATAGATCCACAGTGGACGATACATTGTATCTGTGGAGTCTTGTGATAGATCCACAGTGGAGGATACATTGTTTCTGTGGAGTCCTATGATAGATCCACAGTGGAGGATACATTGTTTCTGTGGAGTCCTATGATAGATCCATAGTGGAGGATACATTGTTTCTGTGGAGTCTTGTGACAGGTTCACAGTGAAGGATACATTGTTTCTGTGGAGTCCTGTGATAGATCCACAGTGGAGGATACATTGTTTCTGTGGAGTCCTATGATAGATCCACAGTGGAGGATACATTGTTTCTCTGGAGTCTTGTGATAGATCTACAGTGGAGGATACATTGTTTCTCTGGCGTCCTGTGATTGATCCACAGTCTAGGATACATTGTTTCTGTGGAGTCCTATGATAGATCCACAGTGGAGGATACATTGTTTCTGTGGAGTCCTATGATAGATCCACAGAGGAGGATACATTGTTTCTGTGGAGTCTTGTGATAGATTCACAGTGGAGGATACATTGTTTCTGTGGAGTCCTATGATAGATCCACAGAGGAGGATACATTGTTTCTGTGGAGTCTTGTGATAGATTCACAGTGAAGGATACATTGTTTCTGTGGAGTCCTGTGATAGATCCACAGTGGAGGATACATTGTTTTCTCTGGAGTCCTATCATAAATCCACAGTGGAGGATACATTGTTTCTGTGGAGTCTTGTGATAGATTCACAGTGGAGGATACATTGTTTCTCTGGAGTCCTGTGACAGATTCACAGTAGAGGATACATTGTTTCTGTGGAGTCCTATGATAAATCCACAGCGGAGGATACATTGTTTCTGTGGAGTCTTGTGATAGATTCACAATGGAGGATACATTGTTTCTGTGGAGTCCTATGATAGATCCACAGTGGAGGATACATTGTTTCTGTGGAGTCTTATGATAGATCCATAGTGGAGGATACATTGTTTCTGTGGAGTCCTATGATAGATCTACAGTGGAAGATACATTGCTTCTGTGGAGTCTTGTGATAGATTCACACTGGAGGATATATTGTTTCTGTGGAATCTTGTGATAGATTCACAGTGGAGGATACATTGTTTCTGTGGAGTCATGTGATAGATTCTCAGTGGAGGACATATTGTTTCTGTGGAGTCTTATGATAGATCCATAGTGGAGGATACATTGTTTCTGTGGAGTCCTATGATAGGTTCCACAGTGGTGGATACATTGTTTCTGTGAAGTCATATGATAGATCCACAGTGGAGGATACATTGTTTCTCTGGAGTCTTGTGATAGATCTACAGTGGAGGATACATTATTTCTCTGGAGTCCTGTGATAGATCCACAGTCTAGGATACATTGTTTCTGTGGAGTCCTATGATAGATCCACAGTGGAGGATACATTGTTTCTGTGGAGTCCTATGATAGATCCACAGAGGAGGATACATTGTTTCTGTGGAGTCTTGTGATAGATTCACAGTGGAGGATACATCGTTTCTGTGGAGTCCTATCATAGGTTCCACAGTGGAGGATACATTGTTTCTGTGGAGTCTTGTGATAGATCCGGAGTCTTGTGATAGATCCACAGTGGAGGATACATTGTTTCTGTGGAGTCCTATGATAGATCCACAGTGGAGGATACATTGTTTCTGTGGAGTCTTGTGATAGATTCACAGTGGAGGATACATTGTTTCTGTGGAGTCCTATCATAGGTTCCACAGTGGAGGATACATTGTTTCTGTGGAGTCTTGTGATAGATCCGGAGTCTTGTGATAGATCCACAGTGGAGGATACATTGTTTCTGTAGAGTCCTATGATAGATCCACAGTGGAGGATACATTGTTTCTGTGGAGTCCTGTGATAGATCTACAGTGGAGGATACATTGTTTCTGTGGAGTCCTGTGATAGTTCCATAGTGGAGGATACATTTTTTCTCTGGAGTCTTGTGATTCATCCACAGTGGAGGATACATTGTTTCTGTGGAGTCCTGTGATAGATCCACAGTGGACGATACATTGTATCTGTGGAGTCTTGTGATAGATCCACAGTGGAGGATACATTGTTTCTGTGGAGTCCTATGATAGATCCATAGTGGAGGATACATTGTTTCTGTGGAGTCTTGTAACAGGTTCACAGTGAAGGATACATTGTTTCTGTGGAGTCCTGTGATAGATCCACAGTGGAGGATACATTGTTTCTGTGGAGTCCTATGATAGATCCACAGTGGAGGATACATTGTTTCTCTGGAGTCTTGTGATAGATCCACAGTGGAGGATACATTGTTTCTGTGGAGTCCTGTGATAGATCCACAATGGAGGATACATTGTTTCTCTGGAGTCCTATGATAAATCCACAGTGGAGGATACATTGTTTCTGTGGAGTCTTGTGATAGATTCACAGTCAAGTATACATTGTATCTGTGGAGTCCTGTGATAGATCCACAGTGGAGGATACATTGTGTCTGTGGAGTCCTGTGACAGATTCACAGTAAAGGATACATTGTTTCTGTGTAGTCCTATGGTAGATCCACAGTGGAGGGTACATTGTTTCTCTGGAGTCTTGTGATAGATCCACAGTGGAGGATACATTGTTTCTGCGGAGTCATATGATAGATCCACAGTGAAGGATACATTGTTTCTGTGGAGTCCTATGATAGATCCACAGTGGAGGATACATTGTTTCTGTGGAGTCCTGTGATAGATCCACAGTGGAGGATACATTGTTTCTATGGAGTCCTATGATAAATCCACAGTGGAGGATACATTGTTTCTGTGGAGTCTTGTGATAGATTCACAGTGGAGGATACATTGTTTCTGTGGAGTCCTGTGATAGATCCACAGTGGAGGATACATTGTTTCTGTGGAGTCCTGTGACAGATTCACAGTAGAGGATACACTGTTTCTGTGTAGCCCTATGATAGATCCACAGTGGAGGATACATTGTTTCTGTGGAGTCCTATGATAGGTTCCACAGTAGAGGATACATTGTTTCTGTGTAATCCTATGATAGGTCCCACAGCGGAGGATAAATTGTTTCTGCGGAGTCATATAATAGATCCACACTGGAGGATACATTGTTTCTGTGGAGTCCTATGATAAATCCACAGTGGAGGATACATTGTTTTCTGTGGAGTCTTGTGATAGATCCCCAGTGGAGGATACATTGTTTCTGTGGAGTCCTATGATAGGTTCAACAGTAGAAGATACATTGTTTCTGTGTAATCCTATGATAGGTTCCACAGTGGAGGACACATTGTTTCTGCGGAGTCATATGATAGATCCACAGTGGAGGATACATTGTTTCTGTGGAGTCCTATGATAGGTTCCACAGTGGTGGATACATTGTTTCTGTGGAGTCATATGATAGATCCACAGTGGAGGATAAATTGTTTCTCTGGAGTCCTGTGATAGATCCACAGTCTAGGATACATTGTTTCTGTGGAGTCCTATGATAGATCCACAGTGGAGGATACATTGTTTCTGTGGAGTCCTATGATAGATCCACAGAGGAGGATACATTGTTTCTGTGGAGTCTTGTGATAGATCCACAGTGGAGGATACATTGTTTCTGTGGAGTCCTTTGATAGATCTACAGTGGAGGATACATTGTTTTTGTGGAGTCCTTTGATAGATCCACAGTGGAGGATACATTGTTTCTCTGGAGTCCTATCATAAATCCACAGTGGAGGATACATTGTTTCTGTGGAGTCTTGTGATAGATTCACAGTGGAGGATACATTGTTTCTGTGGAGTCCTGTGACAGATTCACAGTAGAGGATACATTGTTTCTGTGGAGTCCTATGATAAATCCACAGTGGAGGATACATTGTTTCTGTGGAGTCTTGTGATAGATTCACAATGGAGGATACATTGTTTCTGTGGAGTCCTATGATAGATCCACAGTGGAGGATACATTGTTTCTGTGGAGTCTTATGATAGATCCATAGTGGAGGATACATTGTTTCTCTGGAGTCCTGTGATAGATCCACAGTGGAAGATACATTGCTTCTGTGGAGTCTTGTGATAGATTCACACTGGAGGATATATTGTTTCTGTGGAATCTTGTGATAGATTCACAGTGGAGGATACATTGTTTCTGGGGAGTCCTGTGATAGATCCACAGTGGAGGATACATTGTTTCTGTGGAGTCCTATGATAAATCCACAGTGGAGGATACATTGTTTCTGTGGAGTCATGTGATAGATTCTCAGTGGAGGACATATTGTTTCTGTGGAATCTTGAGATAGATTCACAGTGGAGGATACATTGTTTCTGGGGAGTCCTGTGATAGATCCACAGTGGAGGATACATTGTTTCTCTGGAGTCCTGTGATAGATTCACAGTGGTGGATACATTGTTTCTGTGGAGTCCTGTGATAGATAAATAGTGGAGGATACATTGTTTCTGTGGAATCTTGTGATAGATTCACAGTGGAGGATACATTGTTTCTGGGGAGTCCTGTGATAGATCCACAGTGGAGAATACTTTGTTTCTGTGGAGTCCTATGATAAATCCACAGTGGAGGACATTGTTTCTGTGGAGTCTTGTGATAGATTCACAATGGAGGATACATTGTTTCTGTGGAGTCCTATGATAGATCCACAGCGGAGGATACATTGTTTCTGTGGAGTCCTATGATAGATCCAGGGTGGAGGATACATTGTTTCTCTGGAGTCCTGTGATAGATCCACAGTGGAGGATACATTGTTTCTCTGGAGTCCTGTGATAGATCCACAGTGGAGGATACATTGTTTCTGTGGAGTCCTGTGACAGATTCACAGTAGAGGATACATTGTTTCTGTGGAGTCCTGTGATAGATCCACTGTGGAGGATACATTGTTTCTGTGGAGTCCTATGATAAATCCACAGTGGAGGATACATTTTTTCTGTGGAGTCTTGTGATAGATTCACAGTGGAGGATACATTGTTTCTGTGGAGTCCTGTGATAGATCCACAGTGGAGGATACATTGTTTCTGTGTAGTCCTGTGATAGATCCACAGTGGAGAATACATTGTTTCTGTGGAGTCTTGTGATAGATCCACAGTGGACGATATATTGTTTATGTGGAGTCCTGTGATAGATCCACAGTGGAGGATACATTGCTTCTGTGGATTCTTGTGATAGATCCACAGTGGGGAATACATTGTTTTCTGACATCGATGAGAAACCCTCTTCTGTTGGCATCTCGCCTTCTCCTTCCACTTATGTGACTTGTCCCCTGGCTGTCCGCGCCCGAGGTGTCTCGTCTCCTGCAGCCGCAGCTTTGAGTCCCTGTGATTGACAGCCTCAGACATTCCTGTCCGTTGGGAATGAAATATTCCAGGTTCCCGTCGTATCGGTGAGCGCTCCCATCCTAGAATGCAGACATCTCATTTATGTGCATGTTATGTCCAGATTAATAGAAAGAACCATCACAAACTGTACGAAGGGAACATCTCACCATCTCCCTGCGGGGCGGCTTGGCGGCACATAACCAACACAGATCGGTGACAGATGAGGCCGGTTGGTGCTTATTCAAATGCAGCAATTATAGGGATGGTTGCGATTGATCGTTCCGTACAGATCTCATTAATGTCGACTGCACGTCTCCTCACAAAGATGGGATCAACAAATCAGCTAAGCCTCTGGGAACCTTACACCAAGCCGCGATCATCCTAACATTATCTCAGGATGGAAGTTCAGGGCCCCCGATGGGGTGTTGGGGGACATGCACATTTGACCCTTGTACAAGACCATATTTGACTCTGCATTGTTTGCAAGGAATGAAATAGTGAGCGGCCTCTAATCTCTGACACTTGTCAGACAGTTTTCTAAGTCAATGTTCAGCCCTCTAATGAGAAGGGATAAAGCCAGACGTTCTGTGCAGGCAGCTGTTTCGGGCACTTTCCCCTCATCAGTGTAGTGCAGGGTTTGGCTCGCTGAATGATCTGTCCTTGTTGCAGCTTTGTAGAGGCATTGACCCTCTATAAAAATAGCTTGGTATGGAGTCCTTAATGGGAGCCAGTCTCTCCCCAAAGTTGTGTCAAGAGCCTCTCATTCAGCGAGCTTGTACCTGCTCTGTACTGATGAGGGGCAAGCAAGTACCCCAAAACAGCAGTCCGGCTTGGCTCTTATCCTTGGTCGTCATTATAGGGTTGAATATTGATGTATATTATAGCTACCTTACAACAATCACGTGTGTCTATGTATATACATTATGTGTGTGATATATATCCTGCCGAGCCCCTACTACCTGGCTGGGATCGTGTCCTTGAGTACAAGTGAAACGGAGGCCAGGGCGGCAGTAGTCGTGGCTAACGGTGGCAGTTCTGGCATACCCTAACCCTCCGTAACATTAACACATTGCAGTCCACTCACATGTGAGTTGAGGTCCCCTTCACAAGGCCGGGCATTCTTTCCTGTTAGCAGCACACAATAATAGTCTGAGTCCAGATTCATTTTGAACAGAACACTTTTACTCAGCTCATCCAGTTTAGTCACAGAAACAGCACAAGATTCTTCGCAGAATATCATCATTCCGTTCCCTGTACTGTCCCTTTCTCCTCCATGAATATCCCCCGAGTCCGCCGATGCCGCAGCTTCCTGAGAGGACAGTAGTCCCTCTCCAATGGTGGAGTTGAAGGATGGCTCTTCCATTCCTTACCAGGCCGTAAGCCTCGGACATTAAGGGTGGTTCCCACGAAGTTAGCTGCTACCATTGTTATGCTGCCCTGATATTCCTCCACTACGTGTGACTGTCAGCCCTGAGGCCTGGACCGCTGGGCTCCTTGACTAAAACGTTCCCAGACTCCGCTGCTCTGTCTCTGCTCCCGGATCACACTCTACTGACTAACTCCAGGAAGCTCTCCAAACTACTCTCTCCTAGCCCCTCCTAATTAGCCTAATCCTATTGGTCTAACTAATTCCTATCCTATTCTATTGTGCTCCCCCTACAGGTCTAAGTCCTACATTATCCCTATAGCTTTACAACACACAAACATATATACAATGCATTACATAATATAACAACATTATAAACATATGAGGTACATCAGCTTTTAACATAGGAACATGTGCAAGGGGAGTGGGGCATAAACTGGCCTCGTACACCCCTTACACCATGTCACTTCCCGGTACGGCAGTGGGCGCAGGGTCTGGCCTCGTACTTTTCTGCGGGTGTCTCTGACATGAAGCTCATCTACATTATGTCCATTGTGCAATGGTAATTGATTCATTTGCATCACAATGGAAATACGAGAAAAGTGAAACATGTTTCAATGACATCTGGGAACTCATTATAACACTAATTGTGACATGAATTGCGGATGTAGAATGAAGCTGCACAGGTATTTCATCGGGGCCGCTAATTGACTTAATGGAAATTCTGATGAGTTAACTAATAAGGTGCCTCTGGAATTAATTTCCCTCATTTTAAAGTAATATATATTGTTTTACCTTCATTATCCACACTGGGTGTTGTCTCTGGAAGCTGGAAGATTATGCATTACATTGATGCTGCTTTTTATCTTCAGCAATAGCGCCACCATCAGGCAGACAGGGAAACAACACGCGTTCCAGAGTATATTCACAGTACTACCTCTGACATTTAGCATTGGCTTAATGGAAGCAGGAAAGGGGTGACTGCGCCAGTCCATGTACAGCAATGTGTACCTGACCTAATTTATCCTGCCTCTACCAGCAGAATAGTGAGTGCAGCTCTGGAGTATAATACAGGATGTAACTCAGGATCAGTAATGTAATGTATGTACACAGTGACTGCACCAGCAGAATAGTGAGTGCAGCTCTGGAGTATAATACAGGATGTAACTCATGATCAGTAATGTAATGTATGTACACAGTGACTGCACCAGCAGAATAGTGAGTGCAGCTCTGGAGTATAATACAGGATGTAACTCATGATCAGTAATGTAATGTATGTGCACAGTGACTGCACCAGCAGAATAGTGAGTGCAGCTCTGGGGTATAATACAGGATGTAACTCAGGATCAGTAATGTAATGTATGTACACAGTGACTGCACCAGCAGAATAGTGAGTGCAGCTCTGGAGTATAATACAGGATGTAACTCATGATCAGTAATGTAATGTATGTACACAGTGACTGCACCAGCAGAATAGTGAGTGCAGCTCTGCGGTATAATACAGGATGTAACTCAAGATCAGTACAGGATCAGTAATGTATGTACACAGTGACTGCACCAGCAGAATAGTGAGCGCAGCTCTGAGGTATAATACAGGAGGTAACTCAGGATCAGTAATGTAATGTATGTACACAGTGACTGCACCAGCAGAATAGTGAGTGCAGCTCTGAGGTATAATACAGGATGTAACTCAGGATCAGTAATGTATGTAGAGAGGTGAATGGCTGAGAGATATTATATTTATAAGTAATATTCAAATTTTTTTATATAATGAGAGAATTTGAGCTACACAAGTGAATGCTGGATCAGATATGAAGGCGTGTGTTCCAGCGTTTTCCTGTGTCAGTGGAGGTCGTTGTTCTCTTATTTTATCCTCAATTTAATGTCAATTTCAGGCGTTTGCTTCGGCTTAGAGACCTCGGTCCTCAATTCTCGGTCACATTTCCAGGTCAGAACGTTCCCAATGAAGATCTCTTGAGTTGTGTTCGGTGTCTTTTGGTTCGTTACAGGTTAATTAGAGGAGTCAGGAAGCTTTTCCCATGGGATGCTGTAGGACTGACTCTCAGGGACCTGCCCTATATACACAGCATCTTATAGGGGAAGCGGAGTCTATAATGCAGCATGAAACCCGGCGCGATTATAACAGCTATGAAAATGGCGCTAATAATGTGCAGAGATTCATATGATGGCAGTCGGGGAGAAGCTTGTGCTCCAGGTGCCAGAGCAGAGCCACGACGCCATGCTGCCACTCTGCCATGCCGCCACGCTGCCATTCCGCCACATCTGGGGCATCTACATACAAGACCAGCAAAACGTTTATTTATTATTGGCATTGGGAATAGCATCACATCATTTTCTGCTTTTCTACCAAGTTCTCTGCAGCTTTGTATGGAGGTTGTGGTCATCCGTCTGCGGCTCCAGGAGCTTACAATCTAATGTCAGCCAATAAACCTACCTCATGGGTGGGTAACGTGAGACCCCCAGCGGAGATCTATGCATGGAAGTAAAGCACATACCAGCTCCATCCAAATGTTGGCCAAGACCCCAGAGCTGCAAGGCAGCCGCCACAGAAAATTGAACCATCCCTTTAAGGGGGAGTGATTATTTGTTAGATTGGTGTCCATCCCACCACTGGGACACCCACAGGCCACTTTGTGCTCCAGTCTCCCCTGGACACAACATTACGGCGAGGTGGAGTTGAGCATATAGTGGCAGCTTGTGCCTGCGTCCCGCTACTCTGCTCCTGTCTAGGACTCTGAAGGTAGCGGAGAGGAGCACTGCACTCAGCTATTATCATCAGTGTCTTAGTTTTTAGCGGAGCAGCAGGTTGCATGTGCAACCTGACCTTACAATTAACTGTGCCTTGTCGTGGTCTTGTGGTCAGGGGATAAAAAGGGGACATGACTCCTCGATTCCGTGGACTGGTTGAGCCAATTAAACAAGTATCTTGTACCCATAGGTGAGGAGAGGCATATGCACGTGGTCTCCATGCTCTGCGCACACCCATGATGTATCTCCCTATACAGGTTCTGGTTCTTCTTCCACCTCATGCTGCACGTTAATACAGGCGCTGTCGCTTTTCGGTTTATTGGGCAGGGTCTCTGGCAGACTTTTGGAAGCTGTTTGGGACTGGACTTATATACTGCACCACCTGCCTCATGTCTCTTCTCCGGTACCTCCTGGCATGTGCCCCCTTGATGCCCACGGAGAATCCCATGTTCCTTACTGCATTGATGGGTGTGGTGTGGGTGTGGTAGAATTGGACAAATGTAAATTTTTCATGTAAATCTTCAGTTGAGTGTCTGTAATTTTTCATTGCAAATAAAATAAGTGCCCCCTCCTGGTGCTGGCCCAATGCACCATATCCCGAGTTCCTACCAGGGAAGGTGCAGTTTCTGTGGCCCGTCATAGTAAGAAGAGATCCTTTATTATGCAGTCACAAGTGTAGAGGAGCATTGAGCAGGGGGTTGGACATGATGACTATGGCGGTCCCTTCCAACTCTAACATTCTATAATTGGGGTACGTGATTTGTGGCCCCATCGCAGCCACACTCTGTACTTGTGGCCGTGTTATATCCCTCATTGTGAAGTCTCACGGTTTTCTGCTGTAGACAGAAATCAGCGGATATGACATTCACACAGGGAGGACTACGAGGTCTCTCACTGTCGGAGCCGCTTGCTGCCTGTGACTAGTTACTGTGAGTCTATGAGCCGCTGACCCGCACATAATGGCCCCTAGGTCCGAACGTCAAACTAGATTTATTCCACATCGTGCACATTGGTGGTTGGGCGATGGGTTGAGCGTCTTAAAAAAAAAAAAAGCTAAGAAATACCAACATGAAAGCAGCGGGCGCTGGTTCCAACCCAGGGCTGACAACTGCTCCCAGTCCTCATAATGCTTCACTGCTGGGTTGTCACTTCCATGACAGAACTGAGGATTAAATAGGGAAGAGCTCCGGGACCCCGATGCTGCATCACACTGGGGCGGATGGTGCTGATGGCCGCAGCTTGCCGGCTATATGTTGTGAGCGGACGCTTTCCATTGTTTCTTCTTATAGGTCTTTATTCCGGGGGTAGATGCCGCCAGGGACAGTCCAGCTCAGGGGGCATTAGCTGAAACTGTCATTACCTCTTCATGTATCTGTTACATTATTATTTATTACATATTTATAACCGTCATATGGAGTTTTCTTTGTCGTAATCACCACTGACTGGAGGAGAGAAGAACACGGATTATCTTCTGATAATTGTGTCTGTCAGAGGTGGGAGATGATATCTGAAAGTGAACGTCAGCTCTTCTGGTTCACGTGTTGGAAGCAGGAAAAATGGGCAAATGCAAATTACCGAGCGACTGAGACAAGCGACATTCTGTGTTTAATGAGTCAGAGCATCTTCAAAACGGAGGGTCTTGTGGGGTGTTCCCGGTATACAGAGAGTCTTGTGGGGTATTCCTAGTATACGGCGGGTCTTATTGGGTGTTTCCAGTATACACCAGGTCTTGTGCTGTGTTCTCGGTATACAGAGGCTCTTGTGAGGTGTTCCCGGTATACAGAGGGTCTTGTGGGGTGTTTCCGGTATACAGAGGGTCTTAATGGGTGTTTCCAGTTTACACCAGGTCTTGTGGGGTGTTCCCGGTATACAGAGGGTCTTGTTGGGTGTTTCCGGTATATAGAGGGTCTTGTTGGGTGTTTCCGGTATACACCAGGTCTTGTGCTGTGTTCCCTGTATACAGAGGGTCTTGTGTGGGTGTTTCCGGTATACAGAGGGTCTTGTTGGGTGTTCCCTGTATACAGAGGGTCTTGTGTGGGTGTTTCCGGTATACAGAGGGTCTTGTTGGGTGTTCCCTGTATACAGAGGGTCTTGTTGGGTGTTTCTGGTATACAGAGGGTCTTGTTGGGTGATTCCGGTATACGGCAGGTCTTGTTGGGTGTTTCCAGTATACGTCAGGTCTTGTGGGGTGTTCCCGGTATAGAGGGTTTTGTGGGGTGTTCTCTTATACAAAGAGTCTTGTGGGGTGTTCCCAGTATACGGCAGGTCTTATTGAGTGTTTCCAGTATACACCAGGTCTTGTGGGGTGTTCCCTGTATAGAGAGTCTTGTGGGGTGTTCCCAGTATACGGCAGGTCTTATTGAGTGTTTCCAGTATACACCAGGTCTTGTGGGGTGTTCCCTGTATACAGTGGGTCTTGTGGGGTGTTCCTGGTATACGTAGGGTCTTGTGGGGTGTTCCCGGTATACAGAGGGTTTTGTGGGGTGTTCTCTTATACAAAGAGTCTTGTGGGGTGTTCCCAGTATACGGCAGGTCTTATTGAGTGTTTCCAGTATACACCAGGTCTTGTGGGGTGTTCCCTGTATAGAGAGTCTTGTGGGGTGTTCCCAGTATACGGCAGGTCTTATTGAGTGTTTCCAGTATACACCAGGTCTTGTGGGGTGTTCCCTGTATAGAGAGTCTTGTGGGGTGTTCCCAGTATACGGCAGGTCTTATTGAGTGTTTCCAGTATACACCAGGTCTTGTGGGGTGTTCCCTGTATACAGTGGGTCTTGTGGGGTGTTCCTGGTATACGTCAGGTCTTGTGGGGTGTTCCCGGTATACAGAGGGTTTTGTGGGGTGTTCTCTTATACAAAGAGTCTTGTGGGGTGTTCCCAGTATACGGCAGGTCTTATTGAGTGTTTCCAGTATACACCAGGTCTTGTGGGGTGTTCCCTGTATAGAGAGTCTTGTGGGGTGTTCCCAGTATACGGCAGGTCTTATTGAGTGTTTCCAGTATACACCAGGTCTTGTGGGGTGTTCCCTGTATACAGTGGGTCTTGTGGGGTGTTCCTGGTATACGTAGGGTCTTGTGGGGTGTTCTCGGTATATGGCAGATCTTGTTGGGTATAAATGACAAAAAAACTGACTGAAACACCAAGAAGTAGTCTGAACAAGTGCATACCAAAAAACAACTTGCATATCAAAATAGGAAAATGGTTGCACTCAATCATGTTAAAACATGTCAAGTTGAAATGTGAATAGCAAAATGGCTTTTGAAATTTAGAAAATACACATGAGACGCTTCGCACAAAATTTGGCCAAATAATGTGAGCCAATCCACCATCATCAAGGTAATCTCATGAATCGGATGGATCCCTTACCTCCCTGTCCAGTGTGAACACTTACCTAAGGCTAATATCTGCATGCATGGGTGAAAGTGGACTCCTATCTCAGTAAATCCTACGTATATGGGTTGGTCGGACCGAGATGTGATTAGATGTAATTAACATCACCACATGGTGAAGTGCAAAGTGCTCTGTCAGAAAGCTCACATTATTTGGCCAAATATTGGGCGAAGCATCTCATGTGTATTTTTTCTAAATTTCAAAAGCCATTTTGCTATTCACATTTCACATTGACATGTTTTAACACGACTGAGTGCAACCATTTTCCTGTTTTCATATGTAAGTTGTTTTTTGGTATACCCCTGTTCAGATTAGTTCTTGGTGTTTCAGTCAGTTTTTATGTCATTTATATGCTAAGCTTTCTGATGGTGCACTTTGCCCTTCACCATGTGGTGATTTTAATTACATCTAATCACATCTAGGTCCCAATCCATAAATGTAGGCTTTACTGAAAGAGGAGTCACCCATGCATGCATATATTAGTCTTAGGTAAGTGCTCACACTGGACAGGGAGGTCAGGGAGCCATCCGATTCATGAGAGTACCTTGATGATGGTGGATGGGCTCACATTATTTGGGAAAATTTTGTGCAAAGCATCTCATGTGTATTTTTCCTAAATTTCAAAAGCCATTTTGCTATTCACATTTCACGTATTTCAGATTGACATGCTTTAACACGATTGAGTGCAACCATTTTCCTATTTAGATCTTGTTGGGTGTTTCCAGTATACAGAGGGTCTTGTGGGGTGTTCCCGGTATACAGCAGGTCTTGGGTGTTTCCAGTATATGGAGGGTCTTGTGGGGTGTTCCCGGTGTACGGAGGGTCTTGTGTAGTATTCCCTGTATGCGGCAGGTCTTGGTTGCTCCCTGCATACGGAGTGTCTTGTGGGGTGTTCCTGGTATACAGAGGGTCTTGTGGGGTGTTCCTGGTATACAGCAGGTCTTGTTGGGTGTTTCCAGTATACAGAGGGTCTTGTGGGGTGTTCCCGGCATACGCTAGGTCTTGTTGGTTGCTCTCTGCATACGGAGGGTCTTATGGGTGTTCCTGGTATACAGAGGGTCTTGTGGAGTGTTTCCGGTATACAGTAGGTCTTGTTGGGTGTTTCCAGTATACAGAGGGTCTTGTGGGGTTTTCCCAGTATACGGCAGATCTTGTTGGGTGTTTCCAGTATACGGAGGGTCTTGTGGGGTGTTCCCGGTATACATCCGGTCTTGTTGGGTGTTTACAGTATACGGAGGGTCTTGTGGGATAAATTTCTTGGATATACTTCTTGGGTACATTTCTCGGATATACTTCTCGGATACATTTCTCAGGTACATTTCTTGGATATACTTCTAAGGTACAGTTCTCAGATATACTCGGTTGCTGCCTTGCGGTCCTCGCTGGGTTTCGCGCCCTTGGTGACGGCTCCATCTAGCGCTAACCTGTTTTCTCTTTGTGTATCTCGCAGGCTTCCTTCTGTGCAGACCTTCTGCAGGACGTGGCCAGTGAGGGGCCCGGGCCCCGCTTCTCTGTGACCTGCCTTCCCTTCTGGGCAGAGCCTGGGACCCCCAGCCTGCTGCAATGGGTGGGTTCTAAGCGCTGGTAAGAGGTGACTGTGTGAGCGGTATGGTGTCTCCTGCGCCTCTGTCTTGTATACTGACCTCTCTCCTGTCTGTTTGCTGTTCTCTGTGCTGTCGGGCCCCCCCTCAGGTAATGAGGAGCACTGGGGTCAGCCCACCCTGGAGATGCTGAAGAGAAGGGACATTCTGGCTATTGTACTCATCGTTCTGCCCTGGACCTTACTCATCACAGTATGGCACCACAGCACCCTGTCCCCGTTGCTCACTGCACACAAGGGTGAGGAGACTCTATGACCCCCATCCCATGACCCTGACATAACCTATGACCTCATGGCCATCACCCCTGACTTCTCCATTCTGCATGGCTTCATCATAACATGACCTGCTGGACCCGTCCAAAGTACGATAGGATCCCATCTCTCCACCACAGATTAGTGTGCCGAAACATGAAACGTTGTGTTTACTGATCAGTGCAAAACACTACAAGTACCAGGAATTCCCTCACACATCCAGAAACCCATATCACACACATAGTGAGCGCAGCTCTGAAGTATAATACAAGATAAGTAAAGTAATGTATATACACAGTGACTGCACCAGCAGAATAGTGAGTGCAGCTCTGGAGTATAACACAGGATGTAACTCAGGATCAGTAATGTAATGTACGCACACAGTGACTGCACCAGCAGAATAGTGAGTGCAGCTCTGGGGTATAATACAGGATGTATCTCAGGATCAGTAATGTAATGTATGTACACAGTGCCTAAACCATTAGAATAGTGAGTGCAGCTCTGGGGTATAATACAGGATGTAACTCAGGATCAGTAATGTAATGTACGCACACAGTGACTGCACCAGCAGAATAGTGAGTGCAGCTCTGGAGTATAATACAGGAGGTAACTCAGGAGCAGTTATGTAATGTATGTACACAGTGACTGCACCAGCAGAATAGTGAGTGCAGCTCTGGAGTATAATACAGGATGTAACTCAGGAGCAGTAATGTATTTACACAGTGACTGCACCAGCAGAATAGTGAGTGCAGCTCTGGGGTATAATACAGCATGTAACTCAGGATCAGTAATGTATGTACACAGTGACTGCACCAGCAGAATAGTGAGTGCAGCTCTGGGGTATAATACAGGATGTATCTCAGGATCAGTAATGTAATGTATGTACACAGTGCCGAAACCATTAGAATAGTGAGTGCAGCTCTGGGGTATAATACAGGATGTAACTCAGGATCAGTAATGTAATGTACGTACACAGTGACTGCACCAGCAGAATAGTGAGTGCAGCTCTGGAGTATAATACAGGATATAACTCAGGATCAATAATGTAATGTATGTACACAGTGACTGCACCAGCAGAATAGTGAGTGCAGCTCTGGAGTATAATATAGGAGGTAACTCAGGATCAGTAATGTAATGTATGTACACAGTGACTGCACCAGCAGAATAGTGAGTGCAGCTCTGGGGTATAATACAGGATGTAACTCAGGATCAGTAATGTAATGTACGTACACAGTGACGGCACCAGGAGAATAGTGAGTGCAGCTCTGGAGTATAATACAGCATGTAACTCAGGATCAGTAATGTAATGTATGTACACAGTGACTGCACCAGCAGAATAGTGAGTGCAGCTCTGGGGTATAATACAGGATGTATCTCAAGATCAGTAATGTAATGTATGTACACAGTGACTGCACCAGCAGAATAGTGATTGCAGCTCTGGAGTATAATATAGGATGTAACTCAGGATCAGTAATGTAATGTACAGTTGTGCTCAAAAGTTTACATACCCTAATTGTAGGTGAGATACTTTGTGGCATTTGCACAATAATGGCTTTCTTCTGGCAACTCGAACATGCAGCCCATTTTTTTTTAAGTGCCTTCTTATTGTGCATCTTGAAACAACCACACCGCTAGTTTTCAGAGAGTCCATTATTTCAGCTGATGTTATTTGTGGGTTTTTCTTTGCATCCCGAACAATTTTCCTGGCATTTGTCACAGATCACATGTGAGGATGTTACCTTTAGTAGCCAGTCAAACCCATTTGTGTGAACTTCTGTGCATGTTATCAGGCCAAAATCACCAGGGTATGTAAACTTTTGATCAGGGTCATTTGGATGTTTTGGGTTGTCATTATGATTTAAAAAATAGAAAACACAGTAGTTTGACAATAAATGGCTTCACCCAACCACTAACCATGAGTGGAGAAAAAGTTTTGGTGTTATCATTCATATTCTCTGAAAAAAGGCCAAGAATGCAAAAATTCTTCCGGGGTATGTAAACTTTTGAGTCAAACTACTGTGTTTTCTCTTTTTAAATCATAATGACAACCCAAAACACCCAAAAGATTACTTACCCCATTTCTTAATACCGTTTATTGTCCCCTCTAACATCAATGACATCTTGAAGTCTTTTGTGGTAGTTGTGGATGAGGTTCTTTATTTTCTCAGATGGTAAAGCTGCCCACTCTTCTCGTGAAAAAGCCTCCAGTTTCTGTAATTTCCTGGGCTGTCTAGCATGAACTGCGCGCTTTAGATCTCCTCAGAGTAGCTCAATGATATTGAGGTCAGGAGACTGAGATGGCCACTCAAGGACCTTCACTTTGTTCTGCTGTAGCCAATGACAGGACGACTTGGCCTTGTGTTTTGGATCGTTGTCATGTTTAAACGTCCAAGTACGTCCCATGTGCAGCTTATGGGCTGATGATTGCAAATTTGCCTGCAGTATTTGCTGATAATGTGCTGCATTCAACTTTCCTTCAACTTTGACCAAATTTCCTGTGCCTTTGTAGCTCACACATCCTCAAAACACCAGTGATCCATCTCCATGCTTTACAGTAGGAATGGTGTTCCTTTCATCATAGGCCTTGTTGACCTCTCTCCAAATGTAATGTTTATGGTTGTGGCCAAAAAGTTCAATTTTGGTCTCATCACTCCAAATTACCTTGTCTCTGTGCTGTTTTGCGTATTATAGGCGAGATACTTTGTGGCATTTGCACAGTAATGGCTTTCTTATGGCGACTCAACCATGCAGCCCATTTTTCTTCAAGCACCTCCTTATTGTGCATCTTGAAACAGCCACACTGCTAGTTTTCAGAGAGTCCAGTAATTCAGCTGATGTAATTTGTGGGTTTTTCTTTGCATCCCGAACAATTTTCCTGGCAGTTGTGGATGAAATTTTTGTTGGTCTACCTGACCGTGGTTTTGTTTTTACAGAGCCCCTGATTTTCCATTTGTTAATCACAGTTTGAACGCTGATGGCTGGCATTACCAATTCATTGGATATCATTTTGTATCCCTTTCCTGTTTTACACAGTTCAACCATACCTCCCAACCGTCCCGGATTGACCGGGACAGTCCCGATTCTGACCCCCTCCTCCCGCTGTCCCGGCAGGACACTATGTGTCCCGCAGTGAGCTGAGCCGCCACGCCCCCCATACACCCTATAGTTGCCTTCCAGCGCTGCACTTTAGCTTCTCACAGCAGAGCAATGACCTGTTGAGCTTTCCTCCTCTGTGCACACAGGACCTGTGATGAGGTCACAGGAGGGGAGGAGTTGGGTGTCACATGGTCAGGCTCCTCCGTGTGCAAGTCTGCTGTGCTGGTTGTCATGGTGCTGGCTGAGGGTAAGTTTATGTGAGGGGTCAGGAGGGATTTACAGTGTGGATGTAGCAGAGCCGTGTGTGTATGAGGTGTACGGAGCGGAGCCGTGTGTGAAAAGTGTATGGAGCGTAGCCGTGTGTGTACGAGGTGTACGGAGCAAAGCCGTGTGTGTACGAGGTGTATGGAGCAGAGCCGTGTGTGTATGAGGTGTATAGAGTGGAGCCGTGTGTGGGATGAGGTGTATAGAGTGGAGCCGTGTGTGAAAAGTGTATGGAGCGTAGCCGTGTATGTACGAGGTGTACGGAGCGGAGCCATGTGTGTACGAGGTGTATGGAGCATAGCTGTGTGTGTACGAGGTGACTGTAGCAGTGCAGTGTGTGTACGGAGCTGAGCCGCTCATCTCCGTACACACAGGGCTCCGTGCTTGAGCAGTGTGTGTACGGAGCGGAGCAGAGCCGTGTGTGTACGGAGCAGAACCGTGTGTGTACGGGGTGTAGAGAAGTGGAGCCGCGTGTGTATGGAGCGGAAACGCGTGTGTACGAGGTGTACGGAGTGGAACCGCATGTGTACGAGGTGTATGGAGCGGAGCTGTGTGTGTACGAGGTGGTTGTAGCAGTGCTGTTTGTGTACGGGGCGTACAAAACGGAGCCTTGTGTGTACAAAATGTACGGAGCTGAGCCGCTCATCTCCGTACACACAGGGCTCCGTGCTTGAGCCGTGTGTGTACGGAGCGGAGCAGAGCCGTGTGTGTACGGAGCGGAGCAGAGCCGTGTGTGTACGGGGTGTAGAGAAGTGGAGCCGCGTGTGTATGGAGTGTTACCGCGTGTGTACGAGGTGTACGGAGCGGAACCGCATGTGTACGAGGTGTACGGAGCGGAACTGCATGTGTACGAGGTGTATGGTGCAAAGCCACATGTGTACAAGGTTTACGGAGCGTGGCTGCGTATGTACGAGGTTTACGGAGTGAAGCCGTGTGTGTACTGAGTGGAGCCATGTGTGCGTGAGGTGTACGGAGTGGAGCCGTGTGTGTGCGAGGTGTACGGAGTGGAGCCGTGTACATAATAATAATAATCTTTATTTTATTTTATTTTTATATAGCGCTTACAGATTCCGCAGCGCTTTACAGTTTTGCACACATTATCGTCGCTGTCCCCGCTGGGGCTCACAATCTAGATTCCCTATCAGTTTTTGGAGTGTGGGAGGAAACCGGAGTACCCGGAGGAAACCCACGCAAACACGGGGAGAACATACAAACTCCTTGCAGATGTTGTCCTAGGTGGGATTCGAACCCAGGACTCCAGCGCTGCAAGGCTGTAGTGCTATCCACTGAGCCACCGTACAGAGCGGAGCCGTGTGTGCACGAGGTGTACAGAGGGGAACCGTGTGTGTATGAGGTGTGCGGAGCCGTGCGTGTACAAGGTGTATGGTGGGGAGCATTCATACCTCCCAACTGCCACAGAACTAGCGGGACAGTCCCAATTTTGAAGGAGCAGGAGGGACTTACAGTGTGGATGTAGCAGAGCCGTGTGTGCGAGGTGTACGGAGTGGAACCGTGTGTGTGCGAGGTGTACGGAGCGGAGCCGTGTGTGCGCGAGGTGTACGGAGCCGTGCGTGTACAAGGTGTATGGTGGGGAGCATTCATACCTCCCAACTGCCACAGAACTAGCGGGACAGTCCCAATTTTGAAGGAGCAGGAGGGATTTACAGTGTGGATGTAGCAGAGCCGTGTGTGCGAGGTGTACGGAGTGGAACAGTGTGTGCGCGAGGTGTACGGAGCGGAGCCGTGTGTGCGCGAGGTGTACGGAGCTGTGCGTGTACAAGGTGTATGGTGGGGAGCATTCATACCTCCCAACAGTCCTGATTTTGAGAGAGAGTCTGCCCCGCTGTCCCGGCTGGCAGCTTACTTTCCCCGTGGACACAGGAGTACACGGCGGAGCCCTGAGGAGCACTTTAAAACTCTGCTCTTTCTTTTCCTCAGTACCAGTCAGTGTGCCCACAGTACCAGCCACTGATCCCATAATGCCAGCCACTGTGCCCTCAGTACCAGTCAGTGTGATCAGCAGGGCTAAATGGGTGTAGTTGGGGCGTGGACATGGGTGTGATTAGTTGTGAAATGAGTGTGGTCAGGGCGCGGCCTAAAATTTGCTCCGTCCCTCTTTCCCATCTTCAAAAGTTGGGAGGTATGGTTCAACTACCTTTTCCCGTAGATCCGTTGACAATTCTTTTGCTTTCCCCATGACTCACAATCCAGAAACCTCAGTGGCTGGATGAAAGATGCAAGAGTCTGTCTGGATCAAAGAAACTCACTCAGCTTTTATGCACACACATTGATTACAAGCAAACAGGTCACAGGTGAGGATGTTACCTTTAGTAGCCAGTCAAACCCATTTGTGTCAATTTTGGTGCATGTTATCAGGCCAAAAATCACAAGGGTATGTGAACTTGTCATTATGATTTAAAATGAGAAAACATAGTAGTTTGACAATAAATGGCTTCATCCAACCACAAACCATGAGTGGAGAAAAAGGTTTGGTGTTATTATTCTTATTCTCTGAAAAAAGGCCAAGAAAGCAAAAATTCTGCCGGGGTATGTAAACTTTTGAGCACAACTGTATCAGTATTTCTCACAATGTGGCCACTTATTGATGCAGCCAGAACCCTGTGCACAAAGCTCTGATTTCAGAGTAAATGTCTCGTTTCTATACAGTTACACGGCCACAGATGTCGGGGTGCAGGAGGCACCTCTATTTATTACGCTCACATTGAGCTGATGATGCATTATAGGAACCACTTCCACATCACAGTCTGGAACTCGGTGCCGGCAGCGTTTAGCCTCTGCACCAAGCGCTCGGTCCAGGTCTCTATAGTCAGAATTATGGACTCTAAGGAGCGCAGTACTGATAGTACTGGTAATGCTGGAGGAGTTCTGCTCCTGACTGTTAATGCAACATAGATATGTAGGTATAACAGACCTAAGCTACAGCTCCATGACTCCGCAGGACCCATCAACCAATATCATCTCATCATCATCATCCTCTTTCTGGATGCACTTGTCACTTTGGTTTCTGTCATCGGTTCTAGTCCATCTCATTCTATTAGATCATTGCCAGATCCCTGAGCCCCCATATAAAATGTGTCCGGACCCCCACAGGTGACAAGTGCATCATAGGCGAGCGCTGTCAGAACCATACATACATGTACAGCTTATTACGTGTTATTGTACCGGTATCGCAGGTTAATGCCCCCGAACAGGGGCTAAAAAAAAGTTAACATAATGAAAAAATAAATATAAAAAATGAAAAACTACAAAATCTCCCCCCCTCTAATTTAATAAAAGAGAGTTTTCACATCTGCTGAAATCCAAACTACTGAAATATCAGGTCATTCCAAACTGTAAAGAATAAAAAATGTAAAAACAAATTAATGAAAAATAATAATAAAAAAATTACAATTTTGTCTTCTCTGCAAAAAGTGAAATAACTATCTGTGTAATGGTACCAATAAAATCCACAGCTCGGGGAATAAAAACCAAGACCTCGCCCAGCGCCAACGACAATAATCACATTTGTCGTCCTATTCGTGACATTCTAGATGTGCATGACTTTGGCGTCGCTGTAATCGCACTATTAATTCTGTCTCATTTTTCAAGTAAATCATTATTTCTAATTTTTTTCACTTATTATATGATCCTTGTTGGTGTCGAACATGACATCTCGTCCCACAAATAAAAAGTCCTGACGGCGAGAAAATAAATCCGATGAGGCTTTATGGAGGCGAGGGTTAAGATGAAACTCATCCTGTCCTTCCAGGATCATGCAGATGATTCTGCTGCAGAACTTCTTAGTCTCTTCTTCTCTCTTTCTCGAGCTGATCTTGTTTTCTGTCTCCGCAGAGGACGGCAGCGATGGCCGCAGAGATGCAAGTCCAGGCTCCGACTCCAGGGAGTATTGTTCCTCTGAACGGGATATAGTAGAAGTTGTCAGGACTGAGTATGTGTACACCCGGCCACCGCCTTGGATGGGCAATCTCGCCACCATCCACGTGATCACTCCCACCTACAGCAGACCGGTGCAGAAGGCAGAACTGACCCGTCTGTCCAACACGTTACTGCATGTGCCCAATCTGCACTGGATCCTGGTGGAGGACGCGCAGCGCCGCACCCCGCTGGTCACCCGGCTGCTGCAGGAGTCTGGTCTCAACTACACCCACCTCAATGTGGAGACCCCCCGGAATTATAAACTGAGGGGAGACACCCGGGACCCCCGAATACCCCGGGGGACTATGCAGAGGAACCTCGCCCTGCGATGGCTTAGAGAGACTTTTAACAAAAACAGCAGTTTGCCGGGAGTAGTGTATTTTGCCGATGACGATAACACGTACAGCCTGGATCTGTTTGAGGAGGTGAGTCTGTGTACTGGTGAAGCCCCCTTGCGGGGCCGTTATGTGGGACTGCTGGACTATACTCCTTACTGTGTGTCCAATCACTTCCAGCTGATATTCTTATACTTGTGCCAAATCATGAGAACTGCAGTGTAAAGTATGGGGGAAACATTAAGCTGCAACCATAGAAATCAGAGGGGTTTTTTTGCTTTGCAGCGACTTCTAACTTTACTACCCCAAAGCACAGGATCCGACCAGAAACTGCCCAGACAACACAGCTCAGTAGGGGGTACAAACCCCAATATTCCAGAAGCATGGATGAGCTCGGACCTTACTGCAATATTGGGGTCGGGCAGAAGCAGTGGTAATGCACGGACCCTGGTTATGCTGGCGGTGGTCTCAGATGTGGTTCTTCTCATTGGGTCGATTACTAGTGGTCTTCAATATCAGATTGGAGATTGGACACCTGGCACCACCACGAGGTCCTGAGGTCCTCAGATATGGCACTACTGTGCACCGTGTAGTGGTCCCGTTTTCAGAACTGCAGCTCCAATCACATTCACTTCAATAGGACCCGAGCTACAGTACTGAGAACAGCCACTACCGGGTGCTGGGTGTGGGACCCCACTGATCGGATAAGATATTGCTGTCCTATAAATAGGAACAGTGATTATTAATAAGTCCTGGAACATCCCTTTTAATACCATAATCTAAAATCCCAGGATGTGACTATAAAGCCCCCCTGAATGTTCTGACCTCTCCAAGGTGTGAGGGGGAGCGGGCGTGTCTTCTGCGGATTTATAGGTAAGGCTGCAGCTACACGGTGACGCTGGTCACATGGCATGCAGATGGCCGCAGACCTTGGGCTCTTTGGTTGCTGGTCACACACGACTTTGCATGTGACTCCTCTATGGTGGCAATCAGCAGCCTCATATCCAACAAGTATGGCCGCTTTGTGACTTTCGCAGTGTCATCCTAATTATCCCAGGTTTGCACTGGTGACTACAGAAAATTATTTGAATGGGGTCACACGTCTGGGGCAACATGGCGACTTTGGCCACGACACCAGTCTTGTGGCTGGAGCTATATCGCACCATGGTGCTAGGAACGGGGTGGCGCCTTGTAGAGGATCACAAGTTACAAAAAGATGGAAACAATTTTTTTTTTTTGGGGGGTGGGGTGCGACGTGTACATAGTTTGAAGCGCGACTCATCCACTCGCCTGCTTTGTGCTGCGTCCACGTGTCCTATATCGTGGCCAAAGTCGAAGGCGATGTCCTCTGCAAGTCGTACGACCAAAGCCTCAGTGTAGCTGCGGCCCAGTCAGTCCATCTGCAATACTCCGTCCTCGGAGAATTCAGGGTTATCTCCATGATGTTAAATATTGTTTAAACAGCTTGTAATGGGGCCGTGAAAAGAGACATGTGCCACCGCAGCAGGGGGCAGGAACACTTTGTTCGGGGGGCTTTGTGCTCACATGGGAGATGGGGTGTCAGCGGCACATTGTGTGAGTGACAAGCCTCAGGAACAATGACTGTAATCTGTCAGCTCCGGTGTACGAGGGCGCGCTGAACTCACCCAGAGTGGCCAAGCCCTCGTCTACTGCTGCCCCGCCGTCATAAAGGGGCCCTCCGCTTCTACTACAAGGTTTCTGAACTTATTGATTCACCGATTCATTTCTGTCTTCTGGGCTTTGACATTGCTTTTCTTGCTCTCTGTCAGAGAATGGGAATTCTGCCTTTCAAGTGAAAAGATGTCTAGATCTAATACTGCTCACAGCTGAGCGTTTGTTACAGTTGTATCCAGATTAGACACTACTGAACAGACTGCACCAAGTTCCAACACATTGTAACAAATGATCCGGAGTAGTGATGAACGAGTAGCATCGTTGCTTGGGTCTCCCCGAGCACGCTCAGGTGATCTCCGAGTATTTTGGCGTGCTCTGAGATTTAGTTTTCGTTATCTCAGCTGCGTGATTTGCGGCTGCTAGACAGCCTGAATACATTTGGAAATTCCCTAACACACAGGCATTCCTCACATGTAATCAGCCTGTCTAGCAGTCACAAATCATGCAGCTGAGAGGATGAAAACTAAATCTCCGAGCACGCCAAAATACTCGGAGACCACCTGAGCAACGAGTATGCTCGCTCATCACTAATCAGGAGAGGTGGGCAATTTCTGCTGCGGATTGTCTAGACAGGATACAAAGGTAACAAACCCTCAGCTGAGAGAGGTATTAGGTCAGTGGAGTTTCTCAGCCCTTAGAGTCACTGACAGAAAGCAGAGATATTGAAAATGTGGAGAAATGGATGCAGAAAGTACGTTAGACACTGTGTGTCCAGCTCTACACTGAGAGGTTTCTGAATGTGAAGTTTGCAGCGTTATGAGTGCAGCTCTGGAGTGTGATATGAAGGATACACTGACACGTTCTCTCTAGATGCGGAATACCAGGAAGGTGTCGGTGTGGCCGGTGGCTTTTGTTGGAGGACTGCGCTACGAGTCGCCGAAGGTCAACTCTGCCGGGAGAGTGTACGGATGGAAGACGGTGTTCGATCCGCACCGACCGTTCGCGATAGACATGGCGGGCTTTTCTGTCAACCTGAGACTTATTCTGCAGCGACCGCAGGCATATTTCAAGCTACGGGGAGTGAAGGGCGGCTACCAGGAGAGCAGCTTACTGCGGGAGCTCGTCACCCTCAACGACCTGGAGCCCAAAGCCGACAATTGCACTAAGGTACGTGGGGACCGGGGACAGGGTGCACACCAGCCAGCCAAGTCAATAGTCTAATGAGGGGTCCAACCGCTGAGGGGGAGATCAAGAGCGACCAAGCTCCCTTACACCCTGTGGGAGGCACAAAGTACCAGGTGAATCGCCTGGTCTACCAGGAATACGGACCGGCACCTCAGGATTACTGGGGAGAACCAGAGGTCAAACCTGTACGAGGTGTCTCTATAACCAGAAAACCCCTTGAATTGATGCATAGGATGCACTGGATAATGTGCAGGGGTCCGGGACTGTATACAATGTGCTCCTGTTTCCAGATCCTGGTCTGGCACACGCGGACGGAGAAGCCCGTGCTGGTGAACGAGGGGAAGAAAGGATTTACAGACCCCAACGTGGAGATCTAAGGACACATCCACAGGTGAGCACGGCCCACAGCGGGGGAACGTCTCTGGTAACGCACAGTTAACTCCCACAATGGCAAAATAGTTTCATAGTAAAATACACAGACTTTCTGCCGTTTTATATTGTTCTTGTTTCACTTATTTTTCAGAAATAGCTGAACACAACTGGAAATGAGAATTCTCCCTATTCTGTACAAAAGGCCACTTTTCCTGACACCATCATGACCAGTATCTATACTACATGGCAGAGCCCCACTGGCTGTTGTGACCTGCTGCGGATGTGAGGAATAACCAGACATCGGCTTCTAGCAGCGTTTCTGAGGGGTCTTATCCCATTCCTCATGGGCAATATTAGTAATTTGGAGATCAGTGCCCACAAGGTAAGATCCCTCAGAAACGCTGTGCAAAGCCCATGTCTGGTAATACATCACGTCTGCAGTAGGTGGATGTCTGGCTATGTATCATGTCTGCAGCAGGTCATAATAGCCAGAGGGGCTCTAACAAGTACTATGGACATCTGGCGATGCAATAAGTGATGCATCGCCAGATGTCCATAGTATCTAGTAGAGCCCCACTGGCTGTGATGACCTGCTGCAGGCATGCTATGAATGTCGGCTGTGCATCAGCATCACTTCTGCAGCAGGTCATCACAGCCAGAGGGGCTCTACCAAGTACTACAGATGTCTGCAGCAGGTCATCACAGCCAGAGGGGCTCTTACAAATGATGCATATCCAGACGTCCATAGTATTTGGTAGAGCCCCTCTGGGTGTGATAACCTGCTGCCGATGTTATGACCTGTGGAGATCTGCTGTGGATGTCTGGCTATGCATAACAGCCAGAGGGGCTCTACCAAGTTCTATGGATATCTGGTTATGCATCATGTCTGCAGCAGGTCACAACAGCTAGGGAGACTCTACTAGGTGCTAAATACCCTGGTTATGAAGTAATGAATAATCCAGAGACTGCAGCAGTCAGGAAAAGTCATTTTGTACCGAATTTGGATAATTTCTTCTAAGTCATGTTCAGATTTTATATGTTTCTTGTTTCATTGACTAATTGCAAACTGCAGAAAGTTTGCAAATTTTGCTCATAAACTGATTAGAGGGGTCTGGGGGGGATAATGGCAGATGTATAGATCAGTCCATATATACATAAAAACACTGGTATAAAACCATCACATAAAGTCTTTCTTATTAACATCCCAGGACTGTACTTCTCATCATCCTGCTCTCCGGATGGTGAGACTTATCTATTGCGGGGGTCTCTGGCTGGGATCTGATGTCTCCCCCATATTTTCTCTCCATCTAGGGGCTGATTCCTTGGTTACTGATCGCCGCTTGGGCCTCTAAGAGAAACTATGAGGACGAGTTCTCTTCCGGCAGCAATCGGCCCCGGTTTGCACAGGACCCCATGTGTATGTTATATTTTCCTACAAGCACAGCACATGTGATGAAAGACAAATGTGGAGAAAGGAGGCAGCTGCGTCCCCCTTGTCAGTGACAGCCTGCGCCATTGTAGCTCCATTCTCTGCAGTCAGTCGTGACATTCTCCAGACTGAAGCCCCCCATGTCCGTCCACCCCATCATCAGCGGCGCTGCTCACTGACCTTACTGCAGGTGCTGCCATCTGCTGGTCATTCCATAATATGGTTGAATTCATCACTTCTACCTGGATATCGCCTTACTGACGGTTTCCTAACTTTGGTAATATTTACCAATGATTCTCCAACCTCATATCAATTTACTGCAGCAAATAATAAAAAAAAATGATTCAGTATGCAAATCTGAAACCTTTCATCCTGACAGTTTGCACTGGTCTTATATATGTAATAATTCCAATTATTGGCTGTGCTAGAACCAGCGGGTGGAGGGTAGAGCTGGCGTTGAGAACGGCAGAGACGGTACTAATGATGACGTGTCTGAGTCCTGATCACGGCCTGGGGGGTCTTAGTCTAAGGCTTGATGTGGGGGGGCCCTCATTTAGTGGTTACGTTGCGTGTAACCCATCGCTATGGCAGAGGCACGACACGTCCACCATGGAGTAATCCCACCGTCTCGCTCGGTAACTAGCCGCAGTGTTTGCCGATAAGTGACGGCTATAACAACTAGGTTTCTTGCGCCCCCTTCTGGCTACAGTGATGAATTTTCTTTCTGATGCTAAAAATTAATAAAGAGGGAGCAGGCTGCACTAATCTGAGACGCCGTCCATCCACCGTCCTCGCCCTGCGGCTGCTGGTCTTAAAAAAAAGTTTTGTTTTTTTTTCCCTTTCTTGAAACCAGATTTTTTTTTTGCATATTTAAAATGGAAAAAAGGTTTGTGAAATGTTTTTTGTTTGCTGGAAATTGTAAGAAAATGCTGTGTCCTGGTGGTCTGCAACCTGCGGCTCTCCAGGTACTACTACCCCTAGCATGTGGTTATGTTGCAACCAATAGTCAGTGCAGGACAGAGATTTGTGCTGCAACATTGAATTGCCCAGAATGGGCACGACTGTAACAAACAGGTGTTAGAAGTATCCAGCGTGATGGACTTTAAACCCAACCTACAAAGTGGTCAATTGTGGACTGGTGGGACCCCACAGATCCTAAGAGAGGGTCTCTAAAATGCCCCGTCAGAAAGAAGAGGTGGTCAGATACGATCTGATGAGAGCCGTGTACCGGGGGACATTCATTTCTGACATTTACTGAGTACTGAACTCAGTGACTTCATAAATTCAAAAAAAAAAAAAAAAAAAAAAAAAACCCTCTTCTTATTTGTATAAAGTGACTGGAAAAGACAAGACGTTCCCCTAATGTTATCAACATTAAATATGACCCTTTTATCTAGAAATAACTTATAAAATACAATATTACACTCATCATTGCAGACATTTTACCCACCGGACCCTGAGATCAGAGTTTTTTTTGTTTTTAAAATTATAAATAAAATCCCAGTTTAAAAAAAATAAGAAAGTAAAAAACTCTGGTGAAAGCTCCAGAAATTTGGAAGACGTCTGTGTTTGGCTTGTTCTCCCGTTTCTTATTTAGCGATGTCAGGACACCGGACCAGAACCTGTCAGGAAGACGACATCATGTAGGGCAGCGACTGTGTCCTGCGGGGTGGGATTTAGATTGTGTACCATCGTGGCACCAACTGAGCCATTGACCTGCTGTAGTCCAGGGTACACAGGAGCAGAACGCAGGATGGAAGGACAGAGATGGACCGCGAGCCGGCTGGACGGACAGAGAGATGACCGGGAGCCGGCTGGACGGACAGGTCACACGCTGGCTGTCCTTCACGTCTACCCAGTTGCTCCTCGTACAATACCTGTTCCTCCAGTTAATCCACATACTGGGTCCTTCCTAGATGAGGTGAATCTACAGAATATAACGAGCTGCCGACTTCTTGTTCTTCAAATATTGTTATCTACAAAAGGAGGTCACAATCTGTTATTAGGGGTCATCATTAGGTTCTCTAGTGATCTGTCTGGGTTAAGCAAAACTGTGGGGGTCTGGGTGTTACAGGAAGGCATTCACATCTGTCCCTGCCCCCAGTGCCCACACTGGAGGGTCATTACTGGGCCAAGAGATGGAGACAACTGAGAGCTTCAATACTCTATGTAGAGGTGTAACCTGAACCCCTTACACCACAGTTGAGTGGGAACCATGACGTGGGGTCAGGAGAGTGACGCTACTCACTGTATTGATTCCCAGCCATAACCAGGATCCTGGTAAATAAAGCGTCTGTTGAGGACCTATATCCCAGTATCGGCCCAGGTTCTTCCCATTTACAAACACTACTCCTTTCTTCCATCCCTGTAACAGAACAAAGCAGCCGAGTGCTTGGGTCAGAACATAGAAGAATGGTGAGGGCAGAACATATCAGTATGGAGAGGTCAAAAAACACGCATGCACGAGGGGTGGGCATGTAGTCGGAGATTGTACAGAGGTATAATAATAATGTATAGCCGAGCCCGGCCCGGTCACAGAGAGGTGCACCCAACCCCCAATATTAAGGCCACAGCCCAGACGGTCAGACTTCAGACTCCCTTCTTACCTTTGCACCATGTCCTGGGGATCAGGGAGTTACTGACACCTGCAGATAATTCCCACAACAAATTTACCTTCATAGACAGGAAGGTGTCCCCCGGGGAATAGGTCACCTGGAGCGCACCCTGGCAGAATACCGGACCAGTCTTCTCCTCACTCACATCCGACCACTGGATGTTGTCCAGACTTGTGGAAAACAGAGGGAAAAGATGACGCCATGTGGAAACCCCTCCAATCTAACGTCAATATTCCCCTGTAGACCTGCACAGACCCTGCGCCTGATGCCCTGACGTAAATCCTCGCCGTGGTAGATCCGCCGCAGTTTCAATATGCCGATGCGCTGCCGTATATATTCGCAGCAGTTTCCATACGTCTGTGCTCTGCCGTCAATATGCCAGTTTCCAAACGCTGGTGCCCTGCCGTATATATACGCCGCAGTTTCCATACGTCAGTGCCCTGCCATATATACCCGCAGCAGTTTCCATACGTCAGTGCCCTGCGTCGATCTGCCGCAGTTTCCATATGCCGGTTCCCTGCCGTCGATCTGCCACAGTTTCCATACGCCAGTGCCCTGCCACTGATGACCTACAGTCATGGCCAAAAGTTTTGAGAATGACACAAATATTATATTTTCACATGATCTGCTGCCCTCTGGTTTTTATGTGTGTGTTTGACAGATGTTTTTATCACAGACAGAAATATAATTGCAAACATATGAGTAACAAAAGCTTATATTGACAGTTAGAATGAGTTAATGCAGCAAGTCAATATTTGCAGTATTGACCCTTCTTCTTCAGGACCTCTGCAATTCTCCCTGGCATGCTCTCAATCAACTTCTGGACCAAATCCTGACTTATAGCAGTCCATTCTTGCACAATCAATGCTTTCATTTTGTCAGAATTTTTAGATTTTTGTTTGTCCACCCGTCCCTTGATGATTGACCACAAGTTCTCAATGGGATTAAGATCTGGGGAGTTTCCAGGCCATGGACCCAAAATCTCTATGTTTTGTTCCCTGAGCCATTTAGTTATCACCTTTGCTTTATGGCAAGGTGCTCCATCATGCTGGAAAAGGCATTGTTGATCGCCAAACTGCTCTTGGAGGGTTGGGAGAAGTTGCTCTTGGAGGACATCCTGGTACCATTCTTTATTCATGGCTGTGTTTTTAGGCAAGACTGTGAGAGAGCCGATTCCCTTGGCTGAGAAGCAACTCCACACATGAATGGTTTCAGGATGCTTAACAGTTGGCATGAGACAAGACTGGTGGTAGCGCTCACCTTGTCTTCTCCGAATGAGGCATTTTCCTGATGTCCCAAACAATCGAAAAGGGGATTCATCAGAGAAAATAACTTTACCCCAGTCCTCAGCAGTCCACTGCCTGTACCTTTTGCAGAATATCAATCTGTCCATGATGTTTTTTCTGGAGAGAAGTGGCTTCTTTGCTGCCCTCCTTCAGACCAGGCCTTGCTCCAAGAGTCTCCGCCTCACAGTGCGTGCAGATGCACTCACACCTGCCTGCTGCCATTCCTGAGCAAGCTCTGCACTGCTGGTAGCCCGATCCCGCAGCTGAAACACTTTTAAGAGACGGTCCTGGCGCTTGCTGGTCTTTCTTGGGCGCCCTGGAGCCTTTTTGGTAACAATGGAACCTCTCTCCTTGAAGTTCTTGATGATGCGATAGATTGTTGACTGAGGTGCAATCTTTCTAGCTGCGATACTCTTCCCTGTTAGGCCATTTTTGTGCATTGCAATGATGACTGCACGTGTTTCTTTAGAGATAACCATGGTTAACAGAAGAGAAACAATGATGCCAAGCACCAGCCTCCTTTTAAAGTGTCCAGTGGTCTCATTCTTACTTAATCATGACAGATTGATCTCCAGCCATGTCCTCATCAACACCCACACCTGTGTTAATGGAGCAATCACTGAAAAGAGGTTAGCTGATCCTTTTAAGGCAGGGCTGCAATGATGTTGAAATGTGTTTTGGGGGATAAAGTTCATTTTCTAGCCAAATATTGACTTTGCAAGTAATTGCTGTTAAGCTGATCACTCTTTATAACATTCTGGAGTATATGCAAATTGCCATAAGAAAAAGTGAAGCAGTAGACTTTGTAAAAATTAATATTTGTGTCATTCTCAAAACTTTTGGCCATGACTGTACAGTGGGTTTGTAAAGTATTCAGACCCCTTTAAATTTTTCACTGTTTGTTTCATTGCAGCCATTTGGTAAATGCAAAAAAGTTCATTTTTTTCTCATTAATGTAGTGGCTTCAGAACAACTCTGTGACCATTCTTGACTGGCCCAGCGAGAGCACTGACCTAAACCCAATTGAAAATCTCTGGAGAGACCTGAAAATGGCTGTCCACCAACGTTCACCATCCAACCTGACAGAACTGGAGAGGATCTACAAGGAAGAATGGCAGAGGACCCCCAAATCCAGGTGTGAAAAACTTGTTGCAGCATTCCCAAGAAGACTCATGGCAGTACTAGCTCAAAAGATGCTTCTACGCAATACTGAGCAAAGGGTCTGAATACTTATGACCATGTGATAGTTCAGTTTTTCTTTTTTAATACATTTGCAAAAATTTCTACATTTCAGTTTTTTATCAGTCAAGATGGGGTGCAGAGTGTACATTAATGAGAAAAAAAGACAGATTTTGATAAGAACTTACCTGTAAAATCCTTTTCAGCGAAGGAAGGAAGAGAGACACAATAATCATTACTAGTGGGTAGGCGGAGCCCAGATAGGATTGACACCTCAGATTAAAAAGAGTGTTGACCGGCCCCTCCAGCTCGGGCTCCTCCTACTCCAGCTTCTCCAGTCGTACACAAGCTAAGGAAGAGCCAATATCACCAGCGGAGCAACATAACCCCTTCTGAAGGACTTCAGAGAAAAGACAAGAATACAGGTTATGCATGCAACAGAAAGAAACCACACAGTTCCAGGTACTACTCACTGGACCTGACCACTGCGATGAGCTGGCGATGCTGGAACAGAGCCTTAGCGCGCCGACCTCAGCCCAGATAATCGCTATCAGAGAAGGGTCACGCCGCATCTGAAAACAACAACACACTTCTGCCATGGGAGGCAGCTGTGTCTCTCTTCCTTCCTTCGCTGAAAAGGATTTTACAGGTAAGTTCTTACCAAAATCCGTCTTTCAGCAGCAGATGGAAGGAAGAGAGACACACTAGTCATTACTAGTGGGACGTCCCAAAGCAGTCCAAAAACTAAGGGTGGGAAAAAAACGAAAAGAGGCAGAATCCCAACAACCTAGATAATTGCGCAACCGGCGCCAAATACAAGTTAACTAGAACTTTAAACTACGGCCGCCTGCAGGACCCTACGTCCTAAGGCCGCATCAGCGGAAGCACTGACGTCCACCTTATAAAACTTTGTAAACGTGTGGACGGAACGCCAGGTCGCCGCTCGGCAGAGCTGAGCTGCCGAGGCCCCTTGATGAAAGGCCCACGATGAAGCCACAGCCCTCGTGGAGTGAGCCCGAATCTTAATCGGGCAAGGTTCGCCTTTAAGTCGGTAAGCCTCCAAAATGGCCGACCGAATCCAACGAGCTATAGAGTCCTTGGAAGCTCGTTGACCACGCCGACAACCTGCTGGAATCACAAACAGAGAGTCTGACTTCCGAAAAACCTTGAGTAACAGACAAATAGAACTTCAAGGCAAGCACTAAATCCAAAGTGTGCAAGGCCCGTTCCTTTGCATTCCTCGGGCCCGGGCAAAGCGAGGGCAACACATTATCCTGGTTAACATGAAATTGCGACACCACCTTAGGTAGAAAGTCGCCCCGTGTGCGAAGCACTACTCGATCCAGGTAAAACTCCAGGAAGGGAGGCGAGCAGGAAAGAGCCGCCAACTCAGAAACCCTTCTCAAAGGGGTGACCGCCACTAGGAAGGCAACCTTCCAAGAAAGTAAAGAAAGGTTAGCAGAGTTCATAGGCTCAAAAGGCCCATGCTGAAGAGCCTCCAAGACAAGGTTGAGCCGCCAAGGAGACACAGGCGCCTTCCGCGGCGGAAACTGACGGGTTACGCCGCGAAAAAAGGAACGTGCGTCCCTACGCGAGGCGATAGTCTTCCGAAAGGCAAAGACAGGGCAGAAATCTGACCCTTCAGAGTGCTAACTGCCAAACCCTTGTCCAGCCCGTTGCAAAAGGCCAACAAATTGGGAATGGAAAGAATCCTCGGTTCCTTGAAGAAACCGAACACCACAAAAAGAAGGCTTCCCAAGACTTGTGATAAATCCTAGTATTAGCCGGACCTCTGGCAGCCCGCAAAGTGGCAATGACTTTGGCTGAAAAACCTTGACGGTCAAATATTTCGGTCTCAAGAGCCACGCCGTCAAATGCAGAGACTTCAGGTCCGGATGACGAACGGGCTCTTGGGTTAACAGGTCCGGGCGAAGAGAAAGTGGAAAAGGAGGCGCTGCCAGAAGCGACACCAGTGTCGAGAACCACGTCCTCCTTGGCCAATCTGGGGCTATCAACATAGCCGGGATTCTCTCCAGTCTGATCCGACGCAACCCCAGAGGAAGTAAGGGTATCGGCGGGAACACATAGATTAGCTCGAATTGGTCCAACGGAGCCACCAGAGCATCCACCGTCACAGCCTTCGGGTCCTTGTACCTGGACATGAAAGTCGGTAACTTGGCATTGAACCTGGATGCCATCAAATCCACTTGGGGAGTTCCCCAACGGGAGCACAGCAGTGCAAAAATCTCCGGATGAAGACTCCCTTCTCCGGGATCCATCTTCTCGCGACTGAGAAAGTCTGCCGTGATATTCTGAACTCCTGGAATATGGATCGCAGAGATGGCTGGCACTCTGGTCTCGGCCCATACCAGGATCCGAGATACCTCCACCATGAGCCTGGAACTCCTTGTCCCGCCTAGATGTTCGATATACGCGACCGCCGTCGCATTGGCTGTCTGCACTCGGACTGGCAGACCGCTTAAAGGGACCGTCCAGTGTTGGAGGCAAAGGGAAATTGCCCTCAATTCCAGGATGTTGATCGGCAGGACAGACTCCTCCGACGACAATACTCCCTGAATCCAGAGATCGTTCCAGACACCTCCCCAGCCCGTCAGGCTGACATCGGTGGTTATGACCGACCACCTCGGAGAGAGGAAGGACTTCCCCAGGGATAACGCTTCTGGACGTAACCACCATCCTAGAGACTCTCGTACCCTGTGGGAGATGATGACACTGCAATCCAGCGAAGCCTGCGATCGCCAACGGCTCAGACTGAGCCTTTGGAGGGCCCTGGAATGAAACTGAGCAAACGGAAGTGCCTCCATGGACCACCATCAAACCCAGAAGGCGCATACACCTTTGAAGGGACATCGCTGTCGAAGACTTCATAACCTGTACATGTCGAAGGAGACATGCTTGCTTGTCTGGAGGCAGAGACACCACTGCTCGTACCGTGTCGAAATTCAACCCCAAAAACAGGATTGACTGCGACGGTTCCAGAGACGACTTCTCCAACTGATCAGCCACCCGAAGTCCTCCAGGAGCTGAAGAGATAGATTGCGAGCAGTCACTGCCTCCTCCTTTGAGGACGCCACATCAAAAGGTCGTCCAGGTAGGGAAGAATCGAAACCCCCTGTCTTCGAAGAATTGCCATGAGAGGCGCCAGAATTTTTGTAAAAATTCTGGGCGCTGAGGCCAACCTGAATGGCAGAGCCACAAACTGGTAATGGTCCTCCGATTGGAAAGTGCAAGTAAGCGTCGCGAATGTCGATTGACACCAAAAAAGCGTTCTGCGACAGGACCGCCAAAACGGAGCGAAGCGACTTCATGTGGAATTTCCTGGCGTGGACATGCCGATTCAATCTTTTGATCCAGAATGGGCCGAAATTTGCCCTCTTTTTTGGGGACCACAAAGAGGTTAGAATAAAACCCTCTTCCCCGGCCCTCCGGTGGAACCGGCACCACCACACCTTTCTGCAGAAAGGAATCTACCTCCCGCAATAGAGTGGCAAAAAAACTCGGGCTCTGACGGAACGCGAGATTGACAAAAAAAACTGTCTGGGGGTCGAGAAAGAAACTCTATGAAGTAGCCTGCCAACACAACCTGTGTCACCCAGGCGTCCGACACGCGGGAAGCCCAAATCGGTTTGAATTGGAGTAGAACGACCCTCCACTCGAGAGCGCTCGAGTGAGACCCAGGCGTCAGTCCGCCTTAGCGGGCTTTTTGCTAGCTTCCCGCTTGTCTTAACGGAAGTTCTGTTTTCAGGGAATGCGGAATTTCTGAGAATTCTTTTTTTTTTTTTAAAAAAGAGGGACAACCCGATGACCGAATCATCCCCTGGACCGAAAGGACCGCCGACAACTACCGGCACTAGTCCTGCCAGACGCAGAAGTCACAGCTCTGCGCTGCGGTAAAGCTGTTTCTTTTGCCTTGCCTTGGCAATCAGCTCCGTGAGGTCAGATCCAAAGGCTGACCACCTTGTAAGCTAAAGATAGCATACCCTGCTTGGAAACCGCGTCCCCAGTCCACTGTCTAAGCCACAGTGCTCTTCTGACTGTGACTGCCGAGGACAACTTGAAAAGCCCATCTACCTCGATAGAGGGGATCCATCTTGCCACGCCGTCCGTAGACGGTCCAACCGGCTCAGGGAAGCTTTATAAGCACACATGGATCCTTAGTACTGAATCCATGACCCGCGGCCTCGCAGATGGATATTGCTGCCATCTCCGTTTTTCTGTCCAGCGGGTCCTGCAGACTCGCCTTCCCTTTAAAAGGAAGATTTGCTAAGCTGGGATAAAGGGACATCCACTTCAGGAGAAGGGATCCAATTATCAATCAACTCCGTAGAACACGGATACAGTGCCTGAAAACGTTGTAAAGCTGATCGCGACCTATGCGACTCCTGAAACATCCGGGCCGAATTACCAGGACGTCTAGTTACCTCCTCCGGTAACTGTAACGCCCTCATGGCTCCAATAAAAGCCTCTGTACGGCCCAAAAGAGAGGCAGAGTGTCCCTGCCGATCCTCCTTGTCCGAATCGGACATCTTCGTTACGCGGGAAGGAAGGCACTGGCTTGTGTCGCTTCCTTGAGAGGATCTAGCTGACACCCAATAACCTAGAAGGTCAGACAGGCCATCAATAGAAACTAGCGAGGGCCTCCATTTTCTGCGTGTCAGATACACGAGACTGATCCTGTAGCGGATCTGGGAGACGGTCCGCATCTGACATGACCTTGCACAGTATATAGCAGGTTAAACCTGTCAGTAACTAGAACAGTGTGTTTCTTAAAGAAAAAACGAACGCTGAAGGGTTAAAGCTCTTAAAGAGAGAGCTACCCCAGCTGTCCCCCATTAAGAGTTAACCGCCTAAGAAGGGGTTAAAGTAGCAGACTCCCCACAACCTTGATAATGAAAAGGGTGTGCGAGCCCCAAGTGCCTCTTATAAGGCAGCAGCTGCAGGGCAGCTATGCCACACTAAACAAGAACGTTCAACGAGATGGCTAAAAAATTGCGTGTTTTGTACATCGCAATGACCGCCAAATTCGTAAAGGAAATCTCATTAACGACGCATAAGCGGTTAGCGATCGCCCAGATTGGCAGCTACCAGCGACATTAAAACGATCACACAAACGATCGCATTAGTATGCGTCGTTATCGGGATCGTTAGCGGGAACGTATAGTGGCATTAATGTCGCAGACTCCCCACAACCTCTTTAATGAAAAGGGTGTGCGAGCCCTCTTATGGAATAACAGCTGCAGGACAGCGCTATCTGCCACTCATTTGTGCCTCAGAAAGGCGCCCGCGCGCTGTGGGGGTGAGGGGGTTAAGCTTCTGCCCAGACGGGTAGAAGCGACTCACCCAGCTGGTCACGGTGTAGCGTCTTGCCGAAAGGGGAGGAGTGAAAGGCCCGAGGAAGCTTTCAGCCTGCTTCAGTAATGGCCGTCGCGCTGTGCCTCCGATGTGCTCCATGAGAGAAGCCGGAAAAGGAGACAGCAGTAAAGCGCGTGCTCAGAGCGGCGCGAAAATTCAAATAAAAAGGCCGCAACTCCTCTCTCCTATGTCCTGCAGGCATCTACCTGCGGACAAAAAACACCAGTCACCGACATGTCACATGTAACAGCGGCTGCCGCAGCAGTCGCTGAAGCACTCAAAACACATTAACATGTTGAGTACTCACCCAGCTGAGCGCCACAGGGACCCCCAGGGATTTGTGGCGCTATGCCCATTGCTTCCCCCCAGGGCGGGGAACGCAGTGACCCCTGCAGCGCGGTTTGCGTCCCCGCCAGGGAAGCCATCCTCATCCCCCCGGGCCGGCAGGGTTCTGCAGGGACCACCATACAGGGTAATACAGATCCGCCAAGGGAGAGGTGGGGGTCCAGCAGCGCTGAGACCCCTGAGACCTCTAGACCCTGAGTCCAAGTCTCTGTCCGATAAAAATAAGAAAATCTTCTGAGGAGCTGCTTCAGCAGCGACCATCCTCTGAGACCTCAAATTTTAGACTGGAGAAGCTGGAGTAGGAGGAGCCCGAGCTGGAGGGGCCGGTCAACACTCTTTTTAATCTGAGGTGTCAATCCTATCTGGGCTCCGCCTACCCACTAGTAATGACTAGTGTGTCTCTCTTCCTTCCATCTGCTGCTGAAATGAACTTTTTTGCATTTACCAAATGGCTGCAATGAAACAAAGAGTGACAAATTTAAAGGGGTCTGAATACTTTACGAACCCACTGTAAGTGCTGCACTCATCCTGGCCGTCTACCCGCCACTGCAGCCGCCATATTGGTCCTAGTAAAGGCAGCTCCAGCACTTGAAAACTGGGAATGGGATGAAAAGCAGAGCACGAGGTCCGGGGTCTACGTGTGGCAGACGGACGCCGCTCTCACCTCCTGATGAAAGTTGAGTTCATATCCAGACTGTAGATCTTATAATTCCTCAGGGGAACATCTCGCAGGAAAACATCACCAACAAGACCTAAGTTGGGAGTAAAAGGAGAGACCAAGGAGAAGATTAATGACAGGACGGTCAGATGTCGGCTGCGGCCTCACTGAGATCTTTGGGCCTATGGGGAAGGGGTAGTTATAGCATGTAGAGGCACATGTGCCTCCTCCGATGCTCCGCAGTCCTTTCAATCACACACTGGTCAGCTGCTGGGACCCGGCTGTCACCAATCTGACATTAATAAGTCTGTGCAGGGAGTGCCCCCAGGAGGCGACTACAGGCAGACAGAGGAAAGGAGTTGTGATCTGTAGCGGAAATGATGGGCAGAGTTGTTCATATCCAGATCATGACCTCTAGAACTACAGGGACCTGTCACCTCGTATGCTGGGACTTGTTGTTTCCAGAGAGCCATACACGTCATCCTCTTAGATACCTTTGTGCTGATCATTTATTCTGACTCCGTAATTTACTCGTCCGCAGTTTTCTACCAATATTCGCAGCTTTCTGTAACCCTGGAGTAGAAATGAGATCAGGATTAGTTTGTGCCATGTTTAGGGGTTCTCACAATATTATATATTAAACTCTGCGACCTTCTGTCACATCGGGCTTAAACTGCTCAACAAGAATGGTGCCATTCACTGACAGCATGCAGAGGCGGAAACCCTACATTGGCCATTGCTCACTAATATAGCACCATGACTGGTCGGGCCAGGTTTCCATGCTGCGGCTGCACAATTCCAGGTATTACCTATAAGATTATGCCGCCATCCGTCACCATATGAAGGTGCGGTTTGGGCGTCAAGTGGCCAGTGGTCGGCGGCCATCTTCTAGTGTTCTATGCACATGTATGAGCATGGTATCGGAGCTTGCTTGCTGCCACTGAATGGAAACACGACGCTCACACCTCTGGGTTAACTCGCTGCAGCATGAGGCCGATCCCACGGAGAATGCGAAGGGCAATGGCCGTGCAATGTCAGGTGACACCTCAGTATTCCTGCAGCCGCAGTGCGGAGAATCGCCCATGATGCTGTATCAATTAAAAGTCATCACGGCAACTTTTTTGCCTCTGCTTGTTGTCACAGAATGGAAACTTTCTGTTTTATGTCCAAAGAGCCGAGACTCTGAAACACCTGGAAAGTTATAAATCTGCGGAAAAACTAAAAGACGTTTTCAGTAAATGAAATGTAAATGCATGGAAAAGAAGGTGGCGAATTAGGTGTAACCCACGGCGGTCACAATCACCGAGTGTAAACGGCACAGACCTAGCACAGCTCTCCTGTGACGGTCGGGGCTCGGTGTGCGTTGCGTACATGCCTCTGCTCTTGGTCCTGTACACACAGATATGACGGACACAGTTTACTTACCGGGACCTCGGCGATGTCAAGCTCCGTGTTCTTATAATCCACAAATCCCACAGACTGACCACTGACAAAAACCTGCAAAACCAAGAGGAAGCAGATCACACTGAACATGCGCTGGACGACCACCAGATGGCGCAGGAACGCTGCCAAGAAGTCAGCAGGCGAGATGGGGGGGAATCAGTGCGGGGTCGGGGGGGGGGGGGGGGGGGGGTTCAGCTGGAAACATGCTGCCAGTCTGTAAGCGCTGCAGCCAATCACTGAGCTCAGCCCTTGTAAATGGCACAAGCCACTGAGCTGAATGATTGGCGGCAGTGCTGTTGATGTGACATCATCAAGTCATTGGCAACAGAGACTGGGGCAGTGCTGGACCCATTGAGGGTGAGTAAAGCAGAGTGGGTTTGTGTTTTGCTGTAAACTGCACCTAGGGACAGAACTTTTAGGACACCAGAACACCCCTTAAGGGGGTTAAGATGTAAAGTCCATCCTCACCTGAGCGCGGTCACGAACGTTCCCCCTAGTCTGGAACTTTCCGCCGCCGTATATGACCGTCTCGTACAGGGTGTAGCCATAGGACTGGCCGTTTCCTTCATTCACCGGCAGGTTCTCCATGTTCACTGGAAGCTCAGATTTATACGGCTGCAAACACAGTAGTCACCGGGTTATATCTCATGCCATAAACTTTCCACCGTTTTGTGTACACAGCTCCATCACAATCTTCAGAAGCCATGAGAAAAGGAGTAGGGGGAGACGAGCCCCTCATATCTGCAGACGACAAAGCAGTGTGGAGACAAGTCCGCACCAGAGTGGCGTATCCTCCACCGTCA
The DNA here is from genome assembly GCA_033576555.1 of Oophaga sylvatica. Classification (NCBI taxonomy): domain Eukaryota; kingdom Metazoa; phylum Chordata; class Amphibia; order Anura; family Dendrobatidae; genus Oophaga; species Oophaga sylvatica. Next base: position 392,315,662 of record JARQOD010000003.1, read on the forward strand.
CATCCTGGGTATATACATATAACGGACGTCCCGGGAGGGTGGAGGATACATATATATACACATATATCCTGCATATGCTGGGGCCGCACAGATCTCCTACCTCTCCGATCAGCTGTAATGAGTCCCACAAGGACAGGCTGCGCTTCAGTATCACGGCCCCATATGTGGACCTTGTGATCAGTGCTGGCGCAGGGGGAAGCGGCACGGCTGTGGGGAGAAGAGAAAATCTTATAGTCTTTGTTGTATAATGGAGAGATGTCAACAACTACCAGAGAGGCCAGATGAGGGGACCCCCAAACTGAGTTGTACCCCAAAGGGGACGGACATCTCACATCAGAGGTCACTATTCGTCTGCCACAACTACAGGAAAATGCACCTATGGCGGCAAAGACTATAGAATAAAAGGAGGCCAAATCGGACGATGTCTGGGGAAAAGATGACCATCCAATGTGCGGGGGGGGGGGGGGGGGGGGGCTCCCGAATCTCCCCTAATAGATCAGAAGAATTGGGCAGCAAGGATTCTAGTATCCGCTTAAGATTGTTCTCAGGGGAGATGGACCACCTACAGAGGAGAGTGGCAGAAGTGGGAGAGGAGGGGAGGGGTCTGGACAGAAGGGAGGCGAGGGAGGGAGGGGTCGACAGAGAGGAAAGGAAGAGAGGGGTCGGACAGAGGAAGTGAGGGAGGCAGAGGGGAGGGAGGAGGGGTCCGGACAGAGAGTGAGGGAGGCAAGGGGATGGAAGAGGGGTCGGACAGAGAGTGAGGGAGGCAGAGGGGACGGAGGAGGGGTCCGGACAGAGTAGTGAGGGAGGCAAGGGGATCGGAGGAGGGGTCCGGACAGAGTAGTGAGGGAGGCAAGGGGACGGAGGAGGGGTCCGGACAGAGAGTGAGGGAGGCAGAGGGGACGGAGGAGGGGTCCGGACAGAGGAGTGAGGAGGCAGAGGGACGGAAGAGGGGTCCGGACAGAGGAGTGAGGAGCAGAGGGGACGGAGGAGGGGTCCGGACAGAGGAGTGAGGGAGGCAGAGGGGACGGAGGAGGGGTCCGACAAGGAGTGAGGGAGGCAGAGGGGACGGAGGAGGGGTCCGGACAGGAGTGAGGGAGGCAGAGGGGATGGAGGAGGGGTCCGGACAGAGGAGGAGGGAGGGGAGAGGGGGGACGGAGGAGGGTTCGGACAGAGGAGTGAGGGAGGCAGAGGGGACGGAGGAGGGGTCCGGACACAGGAGTGAGGGAGGCAGAGGGGATGGAGGAGGGGTCCGGACAGAGGAGTGAGGGAGGCAGAGGGGGGACGGAGGAGGGTTCCGGACAGAGGAGTAAGGGAGGCAGAGGGGATGGAGGAGGGGTCCGGACAGAGGAGGGAGGCAGAGGGGTCCGGACAGAGGAGTAAGGGAGGCAGAGGGGATGGAGGAGGGGTCCGGACAGAGGAGTAAGGGAGGCAGAGGGGATGGAGGAGGGGTCCGGACAGAGGAGTAAGGGAGGCAGAGGGGATGGAGGAGGGGTCCGGACAGAGGAGTGAGGGAGGCAGAGGGGATGGAGGAGGGGTCCGGACAGAGGAGTGAGGGAGGTAGAGGGGACGGAGGAGGGGTCCGGACAGAGGAGTGAGGGAGGCAGAGGGGACGGAGGAGGGGACCGGACAGAGGAGTGAGGGAAGCAGAGGGGGACAGAGGAGGAGTCCGGACAGAGGAGTGAAGGAGGCAGAGGGAACGGAGGAGGGGTCCGGACAGAGGAGTGAGGGAGGCAGAGGAGCAGTAAGATAGGCAGAGGGAAAGGAGGAGAGGTCCGCACAGAGGAGAGAGGAGGGGTCCGGACAGAGGAGTGAGGGACGCAGAGTGGACATACAGAAGAGTGAGAGAGGCAGAGGGGGGGGTCCGGACAGAGGAGTGAGGGAGGCAGAGGGGATGGAGAAGGCGTCAGCACAGAGGAGTGAGGGAGGCAGAGGGGATGGAGAAGGCGTCAGCACAGAGGAGTGAGGGAGGCAGAGGGGACGGAGAAGGGGTCAGCACAGAGGAGTGAGGGAGTAAGAGGGGACGGAGAAGTGAGGGAGGAAGAGGAGACGGAGGAGGGCTCAGGAGAGGAAGAGGGGAAAGTGAGATTATAGGAAGAAGTGTTCACACAGGAGGAGGGAGGATAAGATGGAGGGAGGGAGACTGAAGGATTTAGCAGCGGCTTGTCTTTGCTGAGTGTTTGGCTGACAGCTTTCTTATGTGAATTAATGTAAAGCCAGCTAGAACGACTCCCCTCAACATGGCAGGAGGGAGGCCGTACTTACTATACTGTTTGCTGAACAATTCCCGTAGTTTGAAGTACTTGGAGGTGTAATCGCCAGCCTCGGTCAGCGGAGCGTCGTAATCTGGACAGAAGAGGCATTAATAACAATATAAGAGAGCATCATATAATGTGGACTCCTAGCGGAGATTAACCTTTTATTAGCAATTATCACTGATAACAGAATTCATGCGACTGCTCCGACGTTATCAGTGACTGGGGATGAGCGGCGTCGCCCTCACAACCCGTGGACAGGGGCTGCATGGTTTTTGGAAGATAGCAGCCATGTTTTTCCAATCCTGGACAATTTTCCCCACAACCAGGTTAGACACAATTTCTGCTCCCCGCTGCCTCTGGCATGAAGTCTCACATACACAGCGAGACACTGCAGCTGCAGCTCCCTTCTCCCAGTGTTTAATTCCTTTCTCCATGATTTTTAACGATTGAGGAAGAGCGGGCCCAAAGTGCAGGGGGTCCGGGATGGTGGTAAGAACGAAACGTTCATGTAAGATAACACGGCGCCCTAATAAATGTCAGAGATGGCGTCACATCCTCCGGGATCACCGTCCCTCCCGCACCTCGTCCTCACCGTAACTGGTGACATCGGCGCGGTATTCGTGGAAGTGTAGAGCTCCATTCATGAATCCAAAGTTGGTGCCGCCATGAAACATGTAGAGGTTAATGGAGGCTCCTTTAGTCAGCACGTCGGACACGGTGGAAACCATCTCTGGAAAGACAGAACTTGCAATAAACGGACTCAGGAATTAGTGAATGGATCAAAGATCGGCATTCAGAGAATCGTTACTTACGGTCAACATCAAAGACATGATGATCCCCTCCCCAGTAGTCAAACCACCCGGTCCAATACTCCATCACCATCACAGGCTTGTTACCCTGCAAGGGCAAGAGAGCCATTGTTACACTCACCGAGGTGAACCCTCATCTATGGAGAAGACATGGAGAACATCTCCTCGTCTTAGGGTTCAAAAGACATTCGTATAGTCTGGAGCTGCCGGACAATGCGCCATTTACCCCGATTTTACCAGCACAATGATGTCTTGTGCCGTTCCTCCACTACTCCTATTGGAAATGAATGAACGAACTAAGTGCAACCATTTTCCATATTGACAAGGGGAATAGTAACACTCAGGTTTCAATCTTTCTCCTGACATTTCCAGGAGGAATAACAGAGGAAAGCAAAGTCCTAAGATATGACGCCGTTAGTCTGAGACCAGTGGTCGGGCCTGGACTTGTGGCTGTAATATGGCCGATAGCACAAGCATGGAATAAATACTAGCAGGCATATAGCCAAACAGTACGACTATGATTCCTGATGGGCCGGAGCAGTCGTCAGGTGTCATCTCTGTGTACTTATGTGCGCTGTTTGCAGAGCACTGGTACATTTTTCCACTTGCGGTTAGAAAGAAGCGGCGCCGCCGGACAACCAGAACCTGACACGTGTGCGTTACCTGGATGGACTCTAGATACGTGAAGAGGACAGGCTCAATCTTCTGGAAATTGATGGTGGCCAGGACTGTGCATGGGAAAAGCAAGGTTATAAAGGATGACGAGTGAGAAATACAAACCAAAGTTGCCATAAAAGCGCTCGCCATAATAACATCCAGAAAAAAAAAAAATCTAGAGATCCCATCTTACCTCCTTCCATACTGCCCGAGCTGATCCCATCCTTATTGTCGGAGGTCAGTAACGTTTCCACAATCCCGCGGCGTAGCAGAGCCTGCAGCGACAATGTGCATAGCAAGGAGAACCCGGCACCAGTCTGATATTTACTAAAACCCAATAGATGCCGCCATATTGAATACTTACAAAAGTATAAAATTATTATGTGCATATGGGGCCGCGATGTTGGGAATTAATAATTATGAGTACGGCCCCATATGCACACAATACAAAAAGAAATTATCAAAAAGGGAAAAAGCAAGAGAATTCAACGCTCCATGCTGTTACTTCACTTCTTTGCCATTTTTTATGTTTGTGCTTTACTTTTTTCTGCCTTCCAAAGTCGTTAACTTTTGTATTGTACCTTCCTACAGCCACACAAGATTTGTTTTTTGAGGGACAAGTTGTATCTTTACATGACACTATAAATTTTAGCGTACAATGTACTGGGAAAAAAAATTCCAAGTGGGGTGAAAAACATGCAATTCCGCCATGATAGTTTGTTCTTTTCAGCGCTCAATGGAAACATACGAGAGCTCGTTTTGTGTCTGCAGACCGTCATTATATATATAATTTTATTTTTTTTTTTAACGACTGTCTGCACACACAAACCAAGCTCTCGGATGGCTCCATTGAACGCTGAAATATATATATATTGTTTGCTTATTGGGCGTTTTCCAGTGGTCACCTTTGCTTGTTCCTTTGTACGCTTTGTTCTACGGGCGAGTACACTTATGAAACCAAATTTATAGAGTATTTAGCCATATTGACAGAGCTCTACCTTTTTTTTCCTCCGACAATGGCGCTATGTTAGGGCTTGGTTTTTTTGGCACTGTCATTTTTACGGATACCATTTTGGGGTCCATATGAGTTTCTGATCTTTTTTGGGAGGAGGCAAAGTTATGAAAAAAATGAATCTGGAATGTCATTTTTTTCTGCATTGTGACATTCATTATATGGGATAAACATAAAGACATTTAATTAATTTGGAGAATTCTGCATCTTTTGTTTTTATTAATCCCCCTGGAGGACTTGATCACCTAAACACAATACACTACGATGCTGTAATATTACCGTGTAACGTAAAACTGACGATCCCCGGCCACACTACGGACTACAGAATGGATGTACTCCGCTGTTCTGCCAATTAAATGCCGCCATCACATGTAAGAGCTGCGGCGCCCACGTGTGGTGTACGGCAGATTATTGCGGCTGCGACGTACGTGATGATCAGAGCGGCAGGACAGGATTCAACAGGTTTATCTTGCCCTCCTGGAAAACCAGGGAGCCAAAAAGTTCTCCAACTTTCCAATAAACTTTACGTGTGGATTCCTATATAGTCTGCCTGACACATTGCAGCAAACGACCAGCACTTTCTCTACACTGGACACACTTGTGCTACTTCTGAGATTGTGGCTGGGGTGCGCAGATTCACTGACAGCAATCAGGTATTTTGAAAATGTAAAATTTTAAGTGATTTACTGAGATGAAGGCGCTGACACGCAGACTGCAAGGCTGGACGCTGTGACATGAGGCCGCACTCACCGTCTTTATGAACTCCATATAGTTGGCGTCCTTGGCGTATGAGCCGTACTCATTCTCCACTTGCACTGCGATTATTGGACCTCCCCTGGTGTACTGCGGAGACAGAGACATGGTTTACATTTATGATTCCTATAAAATATCCCATCTCTTTGATCCAGATTTAGGATTGTACGAGTGGGGGAGGGGTATGATGTGAATAATCCCCGTCTCACTGCTGTGATAAGTGCAAGACATGTACAGACCCCATCATGGAGAATACCACAACCGTGTACCACTGGGGAATGGCACCGATTCCCATCAGATACAGATTCCTGTGTCGGCACATCATCCGAGCTGTGCATGAAGGGGGTTGGCTGTTGATTTTAATGGCCTAGCCAGCCCCCTTCTTCATCACAGCTGATGTATAGACTCAGGAGGGAGGTGATCGGTGAGGATCCATCAACTCGGCCATCAACTCGGTGGGGGTCAGCCAGCGCTGACCCCCACCCTGGAGGATCAAATTCTTCAGGGAGAGGTCTAAGGCTGGGTGGACTCGGTGTATGTGAAGTGGATTTTATGGGTGGAAAATTCTCTGTGTAATACGATTGCAGCATTGAGGAGATTTCACAAAACCGAGATCCACAGCAAATAGTGAGATGTGCAACAGAATTTCCACTGCAAAACCTGCATCGGGAAATTCTGCGGAGGACACGTCGTAGGGGAACATACCCCAATACTAGGCACTACTTTCCAGGTGCCCGGCGCCTCCGCCGACTGCTGTTCAGAGCTGGTAATGCGATGAATGTGCACCCACCTGATGTCGAACCACCCTGGGGAGCAACTGATCGAAGTAAGCCTCGGTCGCCTCAGCAAAGCCTTTATAGGTGGTCCGCAACTGCATGTCCTTGTCCTGTAGTAACCAGCTGAGAGACAAAGACAGTGAGCGTTACAGGACCTCGGACCGGGGCTCTGAACATCCTCATTTCTTTCATTTACAACCTCCGGAGTTTCTGGCTCAGATTGTACGTCTTGTCCCGAGAAAGAAACAACTAGACCTCCCCAGAGCCCTAAAATCTTTTCCGCTTTTCCTTTCCCCTCGTTATCTGGTGCTGTGGTGATAAAGCATCGAGCACACGTCGCCCCGGGAGCCCTCCATCCTCCGGGGGTCGGTCACGTGGCTGTCGGCATAGTGCCGAATACTCAGGACGACAGCACGTGGGAAGCATTGCTGCTGATGTGACGCAAGAGGACATTTTCCAGTCTCTGCGCGTGAACTCACCTCGGCAGCCCCCCGAGATCCCATTCTGAACAGATATAGGGTCCTGGACGTAAAATCACCCATAATCCCACCTCAGCGGCTGTGTTCAAATATGACCTGTAGAGCGCAGAGGAGATGATGGTATTGATTTAGGATGGAAAAAGAGCACGAAGACAAAGATGTCACAAGATGGCAATATATGAGTAATATGTGGAGATCAGAAACGGACGAGCAAAATCAGGCAGATTTATAAAGTGACCGTCCACCATGTGACTGAAGAGCGACTGCACTTTCCTCATGTGTCGCCCCCTCGCTGGTGCCCTCGGCTTTTCCTCCGGCTTCTAGAGGCTCATCTAGTCCTATGCTGGGGGTAGGAAAGGAAGGGATGGACGAGACCTCCGTGCTCCATGTCACTGCTACGTGATGGAAGCAGGAGGAAAGGAACGCCGATCTGTGCAGAGGAGGAAAACGGAGGCGACCAGTGAGGGGGACGATATGAGAACATTCAGGAGCCCCCATACAGACTGTTGGCTGACCGCCCAAATATTGGCAGGATCGGCCGACATCGTCTCCTCGGTTCATGAGTTATCGGCTGATAACAGAGCACAATAGACTGTACATAGAGGAGTTCTGAGGTTTCATCTCTGGGGGCGCAGACGGCAGCTCAGCCATCGCCGTACGTGTGACATTACCTGAGGTCCAGATTTCCAGAGAAGTCAAACTTGCCCCTCTGCGGCTCGTGCAGGTTCCAGGACACGTACCTAGGACACATGAAAGGTTCGGGTACTGATCGGATACATCACATGAGATACACCAGAGGTATCACACAGCAGTGCATTGTGGGAGCTACAGATGTCCCTATACCTCAGCAGGGGTCCACGCTCTCCTCACCCCCACCATACACATGAGATGGTCGGCTGGTTACCGTCATGTGTACGGGGGCCACAGGCTCATGGGTCACAGAATCCGTATCAGATCTGAGCTCGGCCAAACTTCCAAACAAGAGAATGAGGTTACGGAAACCCCTCTGACTGCCGTGTGGTTACTCTGCATGGCAGATCCGGATGTGAGAGGAGAGGAGGACTGATAACGGGACACACCATGTGACACCTTGCTTGCCTGTGATTGGCTGCGTCCCCCATTTGCCGCCACCTGGTACATACGTTGTGAGCGTGTTCAGCCCGCAGGCCTTCATCTTCATCATCCGATCCTTCCAGTATTCTTTGGGGACCCGGAAATAGTGCATTGACCCTCCCAGGATCCTCAGCGGCTCGCCCTCCAGCAGGAACTGCCCGTTCTCTATCTGCAGACCATTATGGCGGCTCCACATCTTGAAGGAGAAGGAATCCTGGAGGTACGGCCTGCGGGCGAGGAGAGAAAAGCACAACGTTACCAGAAATACTCTGTGCTGCTGGAAAACGCACTGTACATGTATCAGCGCTCTGGACACATTACTTCCCCATGTACAGTAGAGTAACCTCACTGTATGCGGAGGATGTACAGAGCACACAACCTGCAGGTCCAAGGACTCCACAAGATTCAGCTCATTACTTATCTAGGAAGTCAATGTCCAAGTCTGCGATGCTCATCTATAGGTCTCTGGTGCCTTCCAGCCATTAACAGGTTAATCAGGGGCATAATCAGTAACAACCTTCTAAAGGAGTTTGTACCAAAGCTAAATATATGTGATAAACTGGGACCCCCAAAATAGAGTGCTACATAGCCGGCTCGAATATCCTCCACTGCTCCATTCATGGTCTACAGGCCTGCCGGAGATAGCGGAGCACAGCGCTCCTCACTATGTGCCTGCCGGAGATAGCGGAGCACAGCGCTCCTCACTATGTGCCTGCCGGAGATAGCGGAGCGCAGCGCTCCTCACTGACTATGGGCCTGCCGGAGATAGCGGAGCACAGCGCTCCTCACTGACTATGTGCCTGCCGGAGATAGCGGAGTGCAGCGCTCCCCACTGACTATGGGCCTGCCGGAGATAGCGGAGCACAGCGCTCCTATGTGCCTGCCGAAGACAGCGGAGCACAGCGCTCCTCACTGACTATGGGCCTGCCGAAGACAGCGGAGTACAGCGCTCCTCACTGACTATGGGCCTGCCGGAGATAGCGGAGCACAGCGCTCCTCACTGACTATGGGCCTGCCGGAGATAGCGGAGCACAGCGCTCCTCACTGACTATGGGCCTGCCGGAGACAGCGGAGCACAGCGCTCCTCACTGACTATGGGCCTGCCGGAGATGGCGGAGCACAGCGCTCCTCACTATGTGCCTGCCGGAGATAGCGGAGCACGGCGCTCCTCACCGACTATGGGCCTGCCGGAGATGGCGGAGCACAGCGCTCCTCACTGAATATGGGGTTGCCGGAGATGGCGGAGCACAGCGCTCCTCACTGAATATGGGCCTGCCGGAGATAGCGGAGCACGGCGCTCCTCACTGAGTATGGGCCTGCCAGAGACAGCGGAGCATGGCGCTCCTCACTGACAATGGGCATGCTGGAGATTGCGGAGCACGGCGCTCCTCACTCAGTATCGGCCTGCTGGAGACAGCGGAGCACCGCGCTCCTCACTGAGTATGGGCCTGCTGGAGACAGCGGAGCACGGCGCTTCTCATTGACTATGGCCGGTGTCACACTTGCGAGTCTCTCGCATCAACACCTGGCACTGCCGCCGGCACTCAGACTGGAGCGTGCGGCTGCACAGAAATGCATGCAGCTGCACACTCCGGTCCGAGTGCCGGCGCCAGTGTCGATTCTCGTGCGAGTTTCTCGCAAGTGTGACACCGGCCTATGAACGTAATACATAGACATTGGGGCCTCCTTTGTTTTGGCCATTGGTGGGGTTTCCAAACCAGGACCACCTGTCTCCAGTGTTGGCAGTGTCCTGCTCAGTAGAATCCCCTCCAGGACGGAGGTCCTCTGTACAGGAAGATTTCCTAGCGCTGCCGTACCTGGTGGTGACTAGACCACAAGCAGCACGAAAATTGACATTTCCAATGGAAAGTTCTGCTTCATAACGGCTGGAGAAATCAGTGCAGAGCCGAGACACAAGAGTAACAAAGCCTCAGCTGTGAAAAGCACGAGGGCTGGACGAGAGGCAGCTAACGTCCCGACTAATATCAACAGAAGGGAGATTTGTCCGCAGCGGCAGAGCAGAAGCACGATTATTACCGACAAAAATATACAAATTACACAGTGTACGGAGTATAAACACATTACATGTCTCTACTGGGGGCCGCAGAGCGCAGGCCAGAGGGGGACATGTAACCAATTAACTCTTCATTTACAACGAAGACAACAACAGTACCGCTAACCTACCAGAAATACTGCGATCACCGAACGGTACAAAGAGAGGGGGGCAAAGCACAGACCGGCCGGGACAGGGGGAGGAAAGCACAGACCGGCCGGGACAGGGGGAGGAAAGCACAGACCGGCCGGGACAGGGGGAGGAAAGCACAGACCGGCCGGGACAGGGGAGGAAAGCACAGACCGGCCGGGACAGGGGGAGGAAAGCACAGACCGGCCGGGACAGGGGGAGGAAGACCCAGACCGGCTGGGACAGGGGGAGGAAGGCCCAGACCGGACGGGACAGGGGGAGGAAGGCACAGACCGGCCGGGACAGGGGGGAGGGAAGCACAGACCGGACGGGACAGGGGGAGGGAAGCACAGACCGGACGGGACAGGGGGAGGGAAGCTCAGACCGGACGGGACAAGGGGAGGGAAGCACAGACCGGACGGGACAGGGGGAGGGAAGCACAGACCGGACGGGACAGGGGGAGGGAAGCACAGACCGGACGGGACAGGGGGAGGGAAGAACAGACCGGACGGGACAGGGGGAGGGAAGAACAGACCGGACGGGACAGGGGGAGGGAAGCACAGACCGGACGGGACAGGGGGAGGGAAGCACAGACCGGACGGGACAGGGGGAGGGAAGCACAGACAGGACGGGACAGGGGGAGGGAAGCACAGACCGGACGGGACAGGGGGAGGGAAGCACAGACCGGACGGGACAGGGGGAGGGAAGCACAGACCGGACGGGACAGGGGGAGGGAAGCACAGACCGGACGGGACAGGGGGAGGGAAGCACAGACCGGACGGGACAGGGGGAGGGAAGCACAGACCGGACGGGACAGGGGGAGGGAAGCACAGACCGGACGAGACAGGGGGAGGGAAGCACAGACCGGACGGGACAGGGGGAGGGAAGCACAGACCGGACGGGACAGGGGGAGGGAAGCACAGACCGGACGGGACAGGGGGAGGTAAGCACAGACCGGACGGGACAGGGGGAGGTAAGCACAGACCGGACGGGACAGGGGGAGGGAAGCACAGACCGGACGGGACAGGGGGAGGGAAGCACAGACCGAACGGGACAGAGGGAGGCACAGACCGGACGGGACAGGGGGAGAAGGAGCGAAGCACAGATCGGACAGGACAAGGAGGGGGGGGAAGCACAGACAGGACAAGAAAGGGGCCGAAGTACAGACCAAACGGAACAAGGGGGGGCAAAGCACAGACCAAACGGGACAAGGGGGAGGGGCCGACGCACAGAACAGGACAAGGGGGAGGGGCCGAAGCACAGACAAAACGAGACAAGGGGGAGGGGCCGAAGCACAGACAAAATGGGACAAGGGGGGGTGAAGCACAGACCAGACGGGACAAGGGGGGGGCCAAGCCCAGACCAGACTGGACAAGGGGAGGCTGAAGCACAGACAGAACAAGGGAGGGGGCGAAGCACATACCAAAAGAGACAATGGGGGTTTAAGCACAGACCAAACAGGGCAAGGGTGGGGGGAGCACAGACTGGACAAGAAGGGAGGGAGTGAAGCACAAATCGGATGAAAGTGGGGAAGAAGGGGGCCCAACGCACGCACGGAGAAGGAGGTCCAACACATACACGAAAAGGAGCCGGGAAGAAGGGAGAGAGGAAATGTTGCATGGAAAATGGGAGCTGACAAGTGCTCAGAAAAACAGAAAATCACGGTGAGCAGAAGGGCTGGAGTCAAAACCTCCAACTCCTCGATTTCCCTGCAGGCTCACTACTGCACCCAATGTATTATATACTGTTGGAATCACTCCATTTTATACCGACTCCACAGCCCCGGGGAGCAGTTGTCACTTCCGTAGCTCCCGCCGGCTGTCACAGTATAACATGCCATTCACCAGCAGCTGGTGGTGGAGATGAATATGAAGGGTTTATGGAATTTCCCTTTAAGCCTATACCACTATCCCTAATATAATGAGGGTCTGCAGCTGCTAATGAGGGGTGATTACAGGTCAGTGACCGTCACCATTATGCTCCCTGGCTACAGTCGGCATTATGGGGGTCAGCCAGGTTCTGTGCCTGGTAGCTGCCATCTTCTTGGGTGACTCGTAGCCAATGTGGGTCACGGTGGTCGCCATATACAGGAGGGTGATATATAACCACGGCTTCCTGTTATTAATATGTTTCTGAAAGCCGCGGTGTGGGTATAACGAGCGCTGCCGGGGTCACACGGGCTGTAGACAAAAGGGAAACTGATCTGTACAGCCACTAACCCCATGTGCGGATAGATGGAGTGGGTTGTAGTATTTATATGCCACCTACCATCTAGGACAGGGATCAGCTACCTTCAGCCTGTCCGGCCATGCTGAGAGTTATAGTTCCAAAACAGCTGGAGTACCAAGTAAATAGCAATGAAAAGAAAGTTTAACACATTCATGAAGCAGCAGGCTCAGGATGAACGGAAGTAGACACCATGTATTATGAATCCTTATCCCCCTCCGCACTGTGATATAATGGCGCCTGTTCGACTATCCTCTCCTCTCAAGGGGCTATGTCAGAGAGTGAAGCAATCACAAGGTAAAAGCTCTTATACCCTGGGATGTAATTATGGAGGTAGCAGGAGGCCCGAGAATGTCCCTGGTGGAAGGAGCAGTCGGCGTCCCCCCGGGAGGGAGCTCTGCGGAGAAGAACAGATGCAGCAGGGGCCACAGTGCGCACTGGAGAAAATACACAGTGACACGGGGCAGGGGGCCGCAGGGAGACCCTCCAATACGCCACAGACCCACAGAGGCAAAACAACCATGATATCATTTCTAGCAAACCACAGAGAACTGAACGCCGCTCATTATGGAAATTCAGTTTTTTTTTTAAGTCACTTCTCTTTTTAGAATTTGTAGTTTTCATTGTTTTTCTTACACTAAATTCTTCAAAATGGTGCAAACGGCTTTGCACCATATAAAAAGCGCTCTTTTTTAGTCTTTAACCTATTTGACAACTTTTTAGTGAACAGTCGCACATTTCGCAAACTGGAACCAAAATACCCGGAGTCTGTAATTATTGGTCCTGAAAACTTTTTTAAAAAATCGTATTTGATGAATTCGCTAAAAAAAAAAAATCTGGAAAAGTCTATTTGGCCTAAAAATCAGAAAATCAAACAAAATACGATTCTAAAAAGGCACAAAACATTTGTAGCAAATCAAAAAGACACTAACTGAGAAACAATCACGCAAAAAAACTGGTCTCATCCTGGACATCAGAACCCCAGACGGCGTGATCAGTGTGGGGAGCACACGGGCGAAGGCGGACGGCGCGGGGCGCACACGGGCGATTGTGGGCGATGCGTGGAGCACACGGGCGACGGTGCGAGGAGCATAAGGGCGACTGCGTAATCGGTGCGGGGAGCATACGGGCGGTGGCAGACGGTGCGGGGAGCATACGGGCAGTGGCGGAGGGTGCGGGGAGCATACGGGCAGTGGCGAAGGGTGCGGGGAGCATACGGGCGGTGGCGAAGGGTGCGGGGAGCATACAGGCAGTGGCGGAGGGTGCGGGGTGCATACGGGCGGTGGCGGAGGGTGCGGGGAGCATACGGGCGGTGGCAGACGGTGCGGGTAGCTTACGGGCGGTGGCGGAGGGTGCGGGAAGCATACGGGCGGTGGCGGAGGGTGCGGGGAGCATACGGGCAGTGGCGGAGGGTGCGGGGAGCATACGGGCAGTGGCGGAGGGTGCGGGGAGCATACGGGCGGTGGCGGAGGGTGCGTGGAGCATACAGGCGGTGGTGGGAGGGTGCGGGAAGCATACGGGCGGGTGGCGGAGGGTGCGGGGAGCATACGGGCGGTGGCGGAGGGTGCGGGGAGCATACGGGCGGTGGCGGAGGGTGCGGGGAGCATACGGGCGGTGGCGGAGGGTGCGGGGAGCATACGGGCGGTGGCGGAGGGTGCGGGGAGCATACGGGCGGTGGCGGAGGGTGCGGGGAGCATACGGGCAGTGGTGGAGGGTGCGGGGAGCATACGGGCGGTGGCGGAGGGTGCGGGGAGCATACGGGCGGTGGCGGACGGCGGGGGGGAGCATACAGGCATGGCGGACGGCGGGGGGGAGCATACAGGCGTGGCGGACGGTGCGGGGAGCATACGGGCGGTGGCGGACAGTGTGATCAGTGTAGAAAACATACGGGCGATGGTGGACGGTGTGATCAGTGTGGGTAGCATACGAGCGATTGGGGACAGTGTGATTGGTGTGGGTAACATACGGGTGGTGGTGAACAGTGTGATTGGTGTAGAGAGCATACGGGCGATGGTGGATGGTGTGATTGGTGTGGGTAACATACGGGCGATGGTGGACGGTGTGATCGGTGTGGGTAACATACGGGCAATGGTGGACGGTGTGATCGGTGTGGGTAACATACGGGCGATGGTGGACAGTGTGGGTAGTATACAAATGATGGTGGACGGTGTGTTCGGTGTGGGTAATATACCGGCGATGGTGGCTTTGCGACTATGGCGGTCTACAGGGCTGTGATCCTTGTGATCCCTTTAAGGGGCACTATGAGTAAATCTACTGCACCATCGGCCAGATGCAAATTCCACCTGTGACATTTGCATGGGATTAGATGACACTTTGGTTAGTACAAGGTGCTGTGTGTCCCGGAGACGACAGGGCCCTGTAGGAAAAGATCACAGGACACGGTGACAACGGTGAGGGTGACAGACGACGTCATAGGTCAGGCTGCCCTTCTCCCATATAAGGACTCAGAGCAGCACAAAATCTGGCCTCCACCACGAGGGGTTAAACAAGACTATCACATAATATCAGAGGACCGTGAGGGCTCATCCATGGTACAGGAGCATGTGTAGTCAAGAACAACCAATCAATTCCTGATTACAGGATCTCTGCTTGTGGTCAGTCAATAAGAACATTTTCTGCTTACAGTCCTGATTCAGTCTTGCTCACAGCTGAGGGTCTGCTACTATTGTGTCCAGTCCAGACAATCCTCCGACATAAACCATCTGCATAGAACATATAAATCCACGTTCAAGGCTCCATCAGAGGCTTCCATCTGGACGGACCCTTGAAGACGTCTTCTTAGGCAGATACCAGCGCATGCGGACATGAGGCCAGAGAACCCCGTCTGCCCCTGCACACTGAAGGGCTCCATTAAGGGTTTGGTTCAAATTCGTTTTTTTGATGCTTCAATCATAAGACAGAGTCTTGAACGTGAATCCAGCCATAGACTGAAAGGTCACCTGCAAAAATACGTTGTAACAAACCCTCAGCTGTGAGAAGCATCAGGTGTGGACGGGATAATAAGCTGCACACTGATCCGACCACCTAACTAATATACAGTTCCTCCACCGAGACAAAGGCTGCAAAACATCTGCAAATAATCCTCTCCATATATAACGTCACAGGACTGCTGGCAGTGAGGTCACACCGCATGCACCGGTCACAGGACTACTGGCAGTGAGGTCACATCGCATGCACCGGTCACAGGACTGCTGGCAGTGAGGTCACACCGCATGCATCGGTCACAGGACTACTGGCAGTGAGGTCACACCGCATGCACCGGTCACAGGACTACTGGCAGTGAGGTCACACCGCATGCACCGGTCACAGGAATGCTAGCTGTGAGGTCACATCGCATGCACCGGTCACAGGAATGCTAGCTGTGAGGTCACACCGCATGCACCAGTCACAGGACTGTTGGCTGTGAGGTCACACCGCATAAACCGGTCACAGGACTGCTGGCAGTGAGGTCACACCGCATGCACCAGTCACAGGACTGATGGCAGTGAGGTCACACCGCATGCACCGGTCACAGGACTGATGGCAGTGAGGTCACACCGCATGCACCGGTCACAGGAATGCTGGCTGTGAGGTCACACCGCATGCACCGGTCACAGGAATGCTGGCAGAGAGGTCACACCGCATGCACCGGTCACAGGACTGCTGGCAATGAGGTCACTACCGCATGCACCGGTCACAGGAATGCTGGCAGTGGTCACACCGCATGCACCGGTCACAGGAATGCTGGCTGTGAGGTCACACCGCATGCACCGGTCACAGGACTGTGGCTGTGAAGGTCACACCGCATGCACCGGTCACAGGACTGCTGTCAGTGAGGTCACACCGCATGCACCGGTCACAGGATGCTGGCTGTGAGGTCACAAACGCATGCACCGCCAGCTGGCTGTGAGGTCACACAGCATGCACTAGTCACAGGACTGATGGCAGTGAGTCACACGCCATGCACCGGTCACAGGACTGATGGCGTGAGGTCACACCGCATGCACCGGTCACAGGAATGCTGGCAGTGAGGTCACACGCATGCACCTGTCACAGGACTGCTGGCTGTGAGGTCACACCGCATGCACCGGTCACAGGACTGCTGGCTGTGAGGTCACACCGCATGCACCTGGTCACAGGACTGCTGGCTGTGAGGTCACACCGCATGCACCGGTCACAGACTACTGGCTTGAGGTCACACCGCATGCACCGGTCACAGGAATGCTGGCTAGTGAGGTCACACCGCATGCACCTGTCACAGGACTGCTGGCTGTGAGGTCACACCGCATGCACCGGTCACAGGACAGCTGGCTGTGAGGTCACACCGCATGCACTGGTCACAGGACTGCTGGCTGTGAGGTCCACCGCATGCACCGGTCACAGGACTATGGCTGAGGTCACAACCGCATGCTTAGCCACGGTCACAGGATGCTGGCAGTGAGGTCACACCGCATGCACCTGTCACAGGACTGCTGGCAGTGAGGTCACAACGCATGCACGGTCACAGGACAGCTGGCTGTGAGGTCACAACCGCATGCACCGGTCACAGGACTGCTGGCGTGAGGTCACACCGCAGCACTGGTCACAGGACTACTGGCAGTGAGGTCACACCGCATGCACCGGTCACAGGACTGCTGGCAGTGAGGTCACACCGCATGCACCGGTCACAGAACTGCTGGCTGTGAGGTCACACCGCATGCACCGGTCACAGGACTGCTGGCAGTGAGGTCACACCGATGCACCGGTCACAGGACTGCTGGCAGTGAGGTCACACGCGATGCACCGGTCACATGTGAGGTCATAGCATGCACGTCACGGATGCTGCTGTAGTCACACCGCATGCACCGGTCACAGGACTGCTGGCAGGAGGTCACACCGCATGCACCGGTCACAGGACTGCTGGCTGTGAGGTCACACCGCATGCACCGGTCACAGGACTGCTGGCTGTGAGGTCACAACCGCATGCACCGGTCACAGGACTGCTGGCAGTGAGGTCACACCGCATGCACCGGTCACAGGACTGCTGGCAGTGAGGTCCACCATACACAGTCCGCATGCACCGGTCACAGGACTGATGGCAGTGAGGTCACACCGCATGCACCGGTCACAGGATGCTGGCTGTGAGGTCACACCGCATGCACCGGTCACAGGACTGCTGGCTGTGAGGTCACAACCGCATGCACCGGTCACAGGACTGCTGGCTGTGAGGTCACACCGCATGCACGTCACAGACTGTGCTGTGAGGTCACACCGCATGCACCGGTCACAGGACTGCTGGCAGTGAGGTCACACGCATGCACCGGTCACAGGACTGCTGGCTGAGGTCACACCGCATGCACCGTCACAGGAATGCTGGCAGTGAGGTCACACACGCATGCACCTGTCACAGGACTGCTGGCTGTGAGGTCACACCGCATGCACCGGTCACAGGACTGCTGGCGTGAGGTCACACCGCATGCACGTCACAGGACTGCTGGCTGTGAGGTCACACCGCATGCACCGGTCACAGGACTAGATGGCTGGAGGTCACACCGCATGCACCGGTCACAGGACTGCTGGCGTGAGGTCACACCGCATGCACCTGTCACAGGACTGCTGGCTGTGAGTCACAACCGCATGCACCGGTCACAGGACTGCTGGCAGTGAGGTCACACCGCATGCACCGGTCACAGGACTGCTGGCAGTGAGGTCACACGCATGCACCGGTCACAGGACGCTGGCTGTGAGGTCACACCGCATGCACGGTCACAGGAATGCTGGCAGTGAGGTCACACCGCATGCACCGTCACAGGACTGCTGGCGTGAGGTCACACGCATGCACCGGTCACAGGACTGCTGGCAGTGAGTCACACCGCATGCACCGTCACAGGACTGCTGGCTGTGAGGTCACACCGCATGCACGGTCACAGACTCTGGCGTGAGGTCACACCGCATGCACCGGTCACAGACTGCTGGCGTGAGGTCACAACCGCATGCACCGGTCACAGGAACTGCTGGCATGTGAGGTCACACCGCATGCACCGTCACAGGACTGCTGGCGTGAGGTCACACCGCATGCACCGGTCACAGGACTGCATGGCAGTGAGGTCACACCGCATGCACGGTCACAGGACTGCTGGCTGTGAGGTCACACCGCATGCACCGGTCACAGGACTGCTGGCATGTGAGGTCACACCGCATGCACCGGTCACAGGACTGCTGGCTGTGAGGTCACAACCGCATGCACCGGTCACAGGACTGCTGGCTGTGAGGTCACACCGCATGCACCGGTCACAGGACTGCTGGCAGTGAGGTCACACACCGCATGCACCGTCACAGGACTGCATGGCTGTGAGGTCACAACCGCATGCACCGGTCACAGGATGCTGGCGTGAGGTCACACCGCATGCACCGGTCACAGGACTGCTGGCTGTGAGGTCACACCGCATGCACCGTCACAGGACTGCTGCGTGAGGTCACACCGCATGCACCGGTCACAGGACTGCTGGCATGAGGTCACACCGCATGCACCGGTCACAGGACTGCTGGCAGTGAGTCACAACCGCATGCACCGGTCACAGGAATGCTGGCGTGAGGTCACACCGCATGCACGGTCACAGGACTGCTGGCTGTGAGGTCACACCGCATGCACCGTCACAGGACGTGGCTGAGGTCACACCGCATGCACCGGTCACAGGACAATGCTGCAGTGAGGTCACACCGCATGCACCGGTCACAGGACTGCTGGCGTGAGGTCACACCGCATGCACCGTCACAGGACTGCTGGCTGTGAGGTCACACACCGCATGCACCGGTCACAGGACTGCTGGCTGTGAGGTCACAACCGCATGCACCGGTCACAGGACTGCTGGCTGTGAGGTCACACGCATGCACGGTCACAGACACTGGCTTGAGGTCACACCGCATGCACCGTCACAGGACTGATGGCGTGAGTCACACCGCATGCACCGGTCACAGGACTGTGGCGTGAGGTCACACCGCATGCACCGGTCACAGGACTGCTGGCAGTGAGGTCACACGCATGCACCGTCACAGGACTGCTGGCTGTGAGGTCACACCGCATGCACCGGTCACAGGACTGCTGGCGTGAGGTCACACCGCATGCACCGGTCACAGACTGCTGGCTGTGAGGTCACACCGCATGCACCGGTCACAGACTGGCTGTGAGGTACAACGCATGCACCGGTCACAGGATGCTGGCGTGAGGTCACCGCATGCACCGGTCACAGGACTGCTGGCTGTGAGGTCACAACCGCATGCACCGGTCACAGGACTGCTGGCAGTGAGGTCACACCGCATGCACCGGTCACAGGACTGCTGGCAGTGAGGTCACACCGCATGCAACCGGTCACAGGACTGCTGGTGGAGGTCACACCGCATGCACCGGTCACAGGATGCTGCAGTGAGGTCACACCGCATGCACCGTCACAGACTGCTGGCTGTGAGGTCACAACCGCATGCACCGTCACAGGACTGGCGTGAGGTCACACGCATGCACCGGTCACAGGACTGCTGCAGTGAGGTCACACCGCATGCACCTGGTCACAGGACTGCTGGCTGTGAGGTCACACCGCATGCACCGGTCACAGGACTGCTGGCAGTGAGGTCACACCGCATGCACCGGTCACAGGACTGCTGGCTGTGAGGTCACACCGCATGCACCGGTCACAGGACTGCTGGCTGTGAGGTCACACCGCATGCACCGGTCACAGGATGCTGGCTGTGAGGTCACACCGCATGCACCGGTCACAGGACTGCTGGCGTGAGTCACACGCATGCACCGGTCACAGGACTGCTGGCTGTGAGGTCACACCGCATGCACCGTCACAGGACTGCTGGCTGTGAGGTCACAACCGCATGCACCGGTCACAGGACTGCTGGCAGTGGGTCACACCGCATGCACCGGTCACAGGACTGCTGGCTGTGAGGTCACACCGCATGCACGGTCACAGGACTGCTGGCAGTGAGGTCCACACCGCATGCACCGGTCATCAGGACTGCTGGCTGTGAGGTCACACCGCATGCACCGGTCACAGGACTGCTGGCTGTGAGGTCACACCGCATGCACCGGTCACAGGACTGCTGGCTGTGAGGTCACAACGTATGCACCGGTCACAGGACTACTGGCTGTGAGGTCACACCGCATGCACCGGTCACAGGACTAATGGCAGTGAGGTCACACCACATGCACCGGTCACAGGACTGATGGCAGTGAGGTCACACCGCATGCACCGGTCACAGGACTGATGGCAGTGAGGTCACACCGCATGCACCGGTAACAGGACTACTGGCTGTGAGGTCACACCGCATGCACCGGTCACAGGAATGCTGGCTGTGAGGTCACACCGCATGCCACCGGACTACTGGCAGTGAGGTCACACCGCATGCACCGGTCACAGGATTGCCGGCTGTGAGGTCACACCGCATGCACCGGTCACAGGACTGCTGGCAGTGAGGTCACACCGCATGCACCGGTCACAGGATTGCTGGCTGTGAGGTCACACCGCATGCATCGGTCACAGGACTGCTGGCAGTGAGGTCACACCGCATGCACCGGTCACAGGACTAATGGCTGTGAGGTCACACCGCATGCACCGGTCTAATGGCTGTGAGGTCACACCGCATGCACCGGTCTAATGGCTGTGAGGTCACACCGCATGCACCGGTCACAGTACTAATGGCTGAGGTCACACCGCATGCACCGGTCACAGGAATGCTGCAGTGAGGTCACACCGCATGCACCTGTCACAGGACTGCTGGCAGTGAGGTCACACCGCATGCACCGGTCACAGGACTGCTGGCAGTGAGGTCACACCGCATGCACCGGTCACAGGACTGCTGGCAGTGAGGTCACACCGCATGCACCGGTCACAGGATTGCTGGCTGTGAGGTCACACGGCATGCATCGGTCACAGGACTGCTGGCAGTGAGGTCACACCGTATGCACCGGTCACAGGACTAATGGCTGTGAGGTCACACCGCATGCACCGGTCTAATGGCTGTGAGGTCACACCGCATGCACCGGTCACAGGAATGCTGGCAGTTAGGTCACACCGCATGCACCGGTCACAGGACTGCTGGCTGTGAGGTCACACCGCATGCACCGGTCACAGGACTGCTGGCAGGGAGGTCACACCGCATGCACCGGTCACAGGACTGCTGTCAGTGAGGTCACACCGCATGCACCGGTCACAGGACTGCTGGCAGGGAGGTCACACCGCATGCACCGGTCACAGGACTGCTGGCAGGAGGTCACACCGCATGCACCGGTCACAGGAATGCTGGCAGAGAGGTCACACCGCATGCACCGGTCACAGGACTGCTGGCAATGAGGTCACACCGCATGCACCGGTCACAGGAATGCTGGCAGTGGTCACACCGCATGCACCGGTCACAGGATGCTGGCTTGAGGTCACACCGCATGCACGGTCACAGGACTGCTGGCTGTGAGGTCACACCGCATGCACCGGTCACAGGACTGCTGGCTGTGAGGTCACACCGCATGCACCGGTCACAGGACTGCTGGCTGTGAGGTCACACGCATGCACCTGCTGGCTGTGAGGTCACACCGCATGCACCGGTCACAGGACTGATGGCAGTGAAGTCACACGCATGCACCGGTCACAGGACTGATGGCTGAGGTCACACCGCATGCACCGGTCACAGGAATGCTGGCAGTGAGGTCACACCGCATGCACCTGTCACAGGACAGCTGGCTGTGAGGTCACACCGCATGCACCGGTCACAGGAATGCTGGCAGAGAGGTCACACCGCATGCACCGGTCACAGGATGCTGGCAATGAGGTCACACCGCATGCACCGGTCACAGGAATGCTGGCAGTGAGGTCACACCGCATGCACCTGTCACAGGACTGCTGGCTGTGAGGTCACACCGCATAGCACCGGTTACAGGACTGCTGGCAGTGAGTCACACCGCATGCACCGGTCACAGGACTGATGGCAGTGAGGTCACACGCATGCACCGGTCACAGGACTAATGGCTGAGGTCACACCGCATGCATCGGTCACAGGAATGATGGCAGTGAGGTCACACCGCATGCACCTGTCACAGGACTGCTGGCTGTGAGGTCACACCGCATGCACCGGTTACAGGACTGCTGGCAGTGAGGTCACACGCATGCACCGGTCACAGGACTGTGGCAGTGAGGTCACACCGCATGCACGGTCACAGGAATGCTGGCAGTGAGGTCACACCGCATGCACCGGTCACAGGACTGCTGGCTGTGAGGTCACACCGCATGCACCGGTCACAGGACTGCTGGCGTGAGGTCACACCGCATGCACCGGTCACAGGACTGTGGCATGGTCCACGCATGCACCGGTCACAGGAATGTGGCAGAGGTCACACCGCATGCACCGGTCACAGGACTGCTGGCTGAGGTCACACCGCATGCACCGGTCACAGGATGCTGGCAGTGAGGTCACACCGCATGCACCGGTCACAGGACTGCTGGCTGTGAGGTCACACCGCATGCACCGGTCACAGGACTGCTGGCTGTGAGGTCACACCGCATGCACCGGTCACAGGACTGCGTAGTGAGTCACACCGCATGCACCGGTTCACAGATGCTGGCTGTGAGGTCACACGCATGCACCCTGCTGGCTGTGAGGTCACACCGCATGCACCGGTCACAGGACTGATGGCAGTGAGTCACACCGCATGCACCGGTCACAGGACTGCTGGCTGTGAGGTCACACCGCATGCACCGGTCACAGGAATGCTGGCAGTGAGGTCACACCGCATGCACCGTCACAGGACTGCTGGCTGTGAGGTCACACCGCATGCACCGGTCACAGGACAGCTGGCTGTGAGGTCACACCGCATGCACTGGTCACAGGACTGCTGGCTGTGAGGTCACACCGCATGCACCGGTCACAACTATGGCTGAGGTACCCGCATGCACGGTCACAGGAATGCTGGCGTGAGGTCACACCGTATGCACCGGTCACAGGACTACTGGCTGTGAGGTCACACCGCATGCACCGGTCACAGGACTGATGGCAGTGAGGTCACACCGCATGCACCGGTCACAGGACTGATGGCAGTGAGGTCACACCGCATGCATCGGTCACAGGACTGATGGCAGTGAGGTCACACCGCATGCACCGGTCACAGGACTACTGGCTGTGGTCACACCGCATGCACCGGTCACAGGACTGCTGGCTGTGAGGTCACACCGCATGCACCGGTCACAGTACTACTGGCTGTGAGGTCACACCGCATGCACCGGTCACAGGACTGATGGCAGTGAGGTCACACCGTATGCACCGGTCACAGGACTGCTGGCAGTGAGGTCACACCGCATGCACCGGTCACAGAACTGCTGGCTGTGAGGTCACACCGCATGCACCGGTCACAGGACTGATGGCAGTGAGGTCACACCGCATGCACCGGTCACAGGACTGATGGCAGTGAGGTCACACCGCATGCACAGGTCACAGGAATGCTGGCAGGGAGGTCACACCGCATGCACCCGTCACAGGACTGCTGGCTGTGAGGTCACACCGCATGCACCGGTCACAGGACTGATGGCAGTGAGGTCACACCGCATGCACCGGTCACAGGACTGATGGCAGTGAGGTCACACCGCATGCACCGGTCACAGGATTGCTGGCTATAATGTCACAGTAGATTACATGTTTTCATGCAGCAGTCTAACAGCCGATAATCGGATGAATAAATTGGGAATGACTGAACTCCAGGCTCCATTCTGCTCTGTTCATACATCAGCATAAACACCTAATAAGCAGGGATCCAAGCGGACACCGAATTCTGCACAGATGAGCAGCAGGGGGCAGCACGTCTCAGACACCGCACACAAAAGGCCGTATTAAATAACCCTAATTCTTGTTTTCGTGTGCGGTGATTGGATTATCGTCATCAGAATTGACAAGAAAATTCACACATGGGGAGAGCTGCATTCAGGTGACCGGAGCCGGCGCTCCTCGCTTATATGTCACTAATACAAACAACAGAGAGGGGGCGCCGGACCGTCCTGTGACCTGCGAGGGGCGTAATCCCCAACTGACAAAATCAGGGCGCCGGACCGTCCTGTGACCTGCGAGGGGCGTAATCCCCAACTGACAAAATCAGGGCGCCGGACCGTCCTGTGACCTGCGAGGGGCGCCCACCACCTGACAAGACAATGGCGCCAGACTGTCCTGTGACCCGAGAGGTACGTCTACTAAAGAGGAGCCTTCTGTCACCATTGCACTGAGCTGCAGACACCGCATTACCAAAACTGTAACAAAACTTCAGCTGTGAGAAATACACGTTCTGCACAGGTTTTCATAAGTTGCCATTCACTGACAGCAAGCAACAATCCAAAATACATCAGTGGAAACCCCCCGCGGGTTGTCATGCCGACTGTGATCATTTAAAAGGAGCAGTTCCGCTTTGGAAGCCTAAATTGTGGTGGGGTTAACAGTACAGATGCAGATCTTGGAAAAACCTCCTCAAAAAGGTTATGGGGACAAGAAGAGGTTTTTTTCTTTATAAATGAAAAAAGTCACCCCTTAAAATCACACGTTTGGTGTCGCTGTAACCGTCCTACCCTGGAGAATCCCGTCACCGGGTCACTGTCACTGCACAATGTACAGAACTAGAAAACATCGGCCGAGGCGCGGTTTTACCCCATTCTTCAACATTTGCATTTTATTTCTCTGCATCTTCCGCGAAAAACAACTGTGTCAAAACCAGGACCTGTCCCGCAAAAACCGAACCCAAGCCTGAGCCCAAACCGTTGAGCCTGAGCCCAAACTGCGAGCCTGAGCCCAAACTGCGAGCCTGAGCCCGAAACCACGAGACTGAGCCTGAAACCGCGAGCCTAAGCCCGAACTGAGAGCCTGAGCCTGAAACCACGAGCCTGAGCCTGAAACAGCGAGCCTGAGCCTGAAACAGCGAGCCTGAGCCTGAAACCGCGAGCCTGAGCCTGAAACCGTGAGCCTGAGCCTGAAACCGTGAGCCTGAGCCCAAACCGCGAGCCTGAGCCCGAACTGCGAGCCTGAGCCCAAAACCGTGAGCCTGAGCACGAACTGCGAGCCTGAGCCCAAACCACGAGACTGAGCACGAAACCATGAGACTGAGCCCAAAACCGCGAGCCTGAGCACGAACTGCGAGCCTGAGCTCAAACCGCGAGCCTGAGCCCGAACCGCGAGCCTGAGCCCAAAACTGCGAGCCTGAGCCCAAAACCGCGAGCCTGAGCACGAACTGCGAGCCTGAGCCCGAACCGTGAGCCTGAGCCCGAACTGCAGCCTGAAACCACGAGACTGAGCCTGATGAAACCACGAGACTGAGCCTGAAACCACGAGACTGAGCCTGAAACCACGAGACTGAGCCTGAAACCACGAGACTGAGCCTGAAACCGCGAGCCTGAGCCCAAACCTCGAGCCTGAGCCCAAAACTGCGAGCCTGAGCCCAAAACAGCGAGCCTGAGCCCAAACCGCGAGCCTGAGCCCAAATCCTGAGCCTGAAATCGCGAACCTGAGCCTGAGCACGAACCGCGAATAAATAAAAAGTTCTGGATTTGGAAAAAGGAGAGAAAAAATAACCTAAAAAAAAAAAAAAATAATCACACTGGTCATGAAGGGGTTAAAGTCTACCGTTTCTCCTGCGACCCCCATAACAATGACAATGCTCTGATCAGGACCTGTCCCGCAAATACCGAACCCAAGCCTGAGCCCAAACCGTTGAGCCTGAGCCCAAACTGTGAGCCTGAGCCCGAAACCACGAGACTGAGCCTGAAACCGCGAGCCTAAGCCCGAATTGCGAGCCTGAGCCTGAAACCACGAGCCTGAGCCCGAACTGCGAGCCTGAGCCCAAAACCGTGAGCCTGAGCACGAACTGCGAGCCTGAGCCCAAACCACGAGACTGAGCACGAAACCACGAGACTGAGCACGAAACCACGAGACTGAGCCCGAAACCGCGAGCCTGAGCACGAACTGCGAGCCTGAGCCCAAACCGCGAGCCTGAGCCCAAACCGCGAGCCTGAGCCCAAAACCGCGAGCCTGAGCCCAAAACCGCGAGCCTGAGCCCAAAACCGCGAGCCTGAGCCCGAACCGTGAGCCTGAGCCCGAACCACGAGCCTGAGCCCGAACCACGAGCCTGAACTGCGAGCCTGAAACCACGAGACTGAGCCTGAAACCACGAGACTGAGCCTGAAACCGCGAGCCTGAGCCCAAAACTGCGAGCCTGAGCCCAAAACCGCGAGCCTGAGCCCAAAACCGCGAGCCTGAGCCCAGAACTGCAAGCCTGAGCCCAAAACCGCGAGCCTGAGCCCGAACTGCGAGCCTGAGCCTGAAACTGCGAGACTGAGCCTGAAACCGCGAGACTGAGCCTGAAACCGCGAGCCTGAGACCGAACTGCAAACCTGAGCCTGAGCCCAAAACTGCGAGCCTGAGCCCAAAACTGCGAGCCTGAGCCCAAAACTGTGAGCCTGAGCCCAAACCGCGAGCCTGAGCCTGAAACCTCGAGACTGAGCCTGAAACCGCGAGACTGAGCCTGAAACCGCGAGACTGAGCCTGAAACCGCGAGCCTGAGCCCAAACCGCGAGCCTGAGCCCAAAACTGCGAGCCTGAGCCCAAAAGAGCGAGCCTGAGCCCAAACCGCGAGCCTGAGCCTGAAACCGCGAGACTGAGCCTGAAACCGCGAGCCTGAGCCCGAACCCCCGAGCCTGAGCCCGAATCCTGAGCCTGAAATTGCGAACCTGAGCCTGAGCACGAACCGCGAATAAATAAAAAGTTCTGGATTTGGAAAAAGGAGAGAAAAAATAACCTAAAAAAAAAAAAAATAATCACACTGGTCATGAAGGGGTTAAAGTCTACCGTTTCTCCTGCGACCCCCATAACGTGGACAATGCTCTGATCAGCTGATGAGGGTTGTTGTTCTCGCTGCCCGGGACCACAACCCCCAGCAGGCAGCGGTGTTACCTGAGGACCACGAAGGCCAGCAGCAGCAGCAGGCACAGGGCGCTCAGCCGCCGGCGCTGCTCTCGCCTCATCTCTCCGCTCCCTCCGTCCTTCAGCTCCGCCGCCACCAACACCGAAAACCGCCACTTCCGGGTCACCATGGCAACTCCAAGCGGATCTCTAACAACAGCTGGTGATTGGATACATCAGTCCCGCCCCCTCGAAGCAAAGCGAAGGCTATGATTGGCTGTTCTCTTGAAAGCGCTGCCTTAATTGGTTGGAAAGATTTTAGTGTCCTGCAGCTGTCATTGTCAATAAGGGATCTGTGCCAAGTGTTATAAACGCCGCGGCTGGTGCGAAGAGGAGCGGTCTCACCCTGCGGCTGCCGGCGCCGTGGCGTGTCCTACACTGTACGACCAATCCATCGATCAACCAATCAATCACAGCTTACATTTATCAACAGCAGAATACGAAATGCAAGTCTTCAAGGGGGTAAATACCCCGAAAACGGCAGACGTGCACCGCCAAAACAGCTGATGGGGACCCCCAAAACAGCAGATGGGGACCCCCAAAACAGCAGGCAGGGACCCCCAAAACAGTAGACGGGGACCCAAAAAAACAGGAGGCGGAGACCCCCTAAAACAGCAGACGGGCACCGCCAAAACAGCCGGCAGGGACCCTTAAAACAGCAGACGGGGACCCCCAAAACAGGTGGCTGAGACCCCCAAAACGGCAGGCGGGGACCCCCAAAACAGCAGACGGGGACCCCCAAAACAGCAGACGGGGACCGCCAAGACAGCAGACGGGGACCGCCAAAACGGCAGGCGGGGACCCCCAAAACGGCAGACGGGGACCGCCAAAACAGCAGACGGGGATCCCCAAAACAGCAGGCGGGGACCCCCAAGACAGCAGACGCGGACCGCCAAAACGGCAGGCGGGGACCCCCAAAACGGCAGACAGGGACCCCAAAACAGACGGAGACCCGAAAACAGCAGACAGGGACCCCTCAAAACAGACGGAGACCCGAAAAACAGCAGACAGGGACCCCTCAAAACAGCAGACGGAGACCCGAAAACAGCAGACGGCGACCCCCAAAACAGACGGAGACCCGAAAACAGCAGACAGGGACCCCTCAAAACAGCAGACGGAGACCCCGAAAACAGCAGACAGGGACCCCTCAAAACAGCAGACGGAGACCCTGAAAACAGCAGACGGGGAATCGCCAAAACAGCAGACGGGGACCCCCCAAAACAGCAGACGGGCACCGCCAAAACAGCCGGCAGGGACCCTTAAAACAGCAGACGAGGACCCCCAAAACAGGTGGCTGAGACCCCCAAAAAGGCAGGCGGGGACCCCGAAAACAGCAGACTGGGACCCCGAAAACAGCAGACGGGGACCGCCAAAACAGCAGATGGGGACCCCCAAAACAGCAGGCGGGGACCCCCAAAACAGACGGAGACCCCAAAACAGCAGACGGAAACCCCGAAAACAGCAGACGGGGCCCCCCAAAACAGACGGAGACCCCAAAACAGCAGACGGGGTCCCCCAAGACAGCAGACGGGGACCCCCAAAACAGCCGACGGGGACCCCCAAAACAGGAGGCGGGGACCGCCAAAATGGCAGGTGGGGACCACGAAAACGGCATACGGGACCCTGAAAACGGCAGACGTCCACAAAACAGCAGGCAGGGACCCCCAAAACAGCAGACGGGGACCCAAAAAAACAGGAAGCGGAGTCCTCCAAAATAGCAGGCGGGGACCCCCCAAAACAGCAGACGGGCATCGCCAAAACAGCCGGCAGGGACCCATAAAACAGCAGACGGGGACCCCCAAAACAGGGGGCTGAGACCCCCAAAATGGCAGGCGGGGACCGCCAAAACAGCAGACGGGGACCGCTAAAACAGCAGGCTGGGACCCCCAAAACAGCAGACGGGACCCCAAAACAGCAGGCAGGGACCCCCAAAACAGTAGACGGGGACCCAAAAAAACAGGAGGCGGAGACCTCCAAAATAGCAGGCGAGGACCACCAAAACAGCAGGCGGGCACCGCCAAAACAGCCGGCAGGGACCCTTAAAACAGCAGACGGGGACCCCGAAAACAGCAGACGGGACCCCGAAAACGGCAGACGTGCACTGCCAAAACAGCAGATGGGGACCCCCAAAACAGCAGACGGGACCACAAAACAGCAGGCAGGGACCCCCAAATCAGCAGAAGGGGACCCAAAAAAACAGGAACCGGAGTCCTCCAAAATAGCAGGCGGGGACCACCAAAACAGCAGGCGGGGACCCCCCAAACAGCAGACGGGCATCACCAAAACAGCCGGCAGGGACCCTTAAAACAGCAGACGGGGACCCCCAAAACAGGTGGCTGAGACCTCCAAAACAGCAGGCGGGGACCCCCAAAACAGCAGACGGGACCCCAAAACAGCAGGCAGGGACCCCCAAAACAGTAGACGGGGACCCCAAAAAACAGGAGGCGGAGACCTCCAAAATAGCAGGCGGGGACCCCCTAAAACAGCAGACGGGCACCGCCAAAACAGGAGGCTGAGATCCCCAAAATGGCAGGCGGGGACCCTCAAAACAGCAGACGGGGACCCCGAAAATAGCAGACGGGGACCGCCAAAACAGCAGACGGGGACCCCCAAAACAGCAGGCGGGGACCCCCAAGACGGCAGACGGGGACCGCCAAAACGGCAGGCGGGGACCCCCAAAACAGCAGACGGGGATCCCCAAAACAGACGGAGACCCCAAAACAGCAGACGGCGACCCCCAAAACAGACGGAGACCCAAAATAGCAGACGGAGACCCCGAAAACAGCAGACGGGGACCCCCAAAGCAGACGGAGACCCCAAAACAGCAGACGGAGACCCCGAAAACAGCAGACGGGGACCCCAAAACAGCAGACGGAGACCCTGAAAACAGCAGACGGGGACCGCTAAAACAGCAGGCGGGGACCCCCAAAACAGGAGGCGGGGACCCCTAAAAACAGCAATCTGGGACCCCCAAAACATCAGGTGGGGGGGTCTCCCTTAATAGTGTGAGACATTTTCACACTTCCATGTTTTCTTCCATCAGCGTTGTCCTTTCCCGTCTCTGGCGCCGCCGTTTCTTGTAGCTTTGAATGACTCCGTTTATTTTACCACATAATGTAGTGAAAAACGGGAAAAAATCTGTTGGTGGCAGTGAAAACTCCGCCCCTCCGCCATAGTTTTTTGGCTTTTTATTTTTACCCCGTTCTTTCTGCAGTAAAAAATGAGCAGTAACCTCGATTCTCCAGGTCAGGACGACTACGGCGACACCCAAAATGTAACTTTTTCTTTATGTCAGTGATGAAAAAAATTATTTGAAAAATAAACTTGTTTTTTTGCCATTTTCGAAGAGCCGTGGCGTTTTTTTCTCCCCTCCGTGGCTGGTGTGTTGTGTGGTGAGCTGCCGTTTTTATCGATATCTGGCCGCTTTTTCTCCTTCTTTCGCTTTTTTCTTCTTTCTACGTCTTTTATCGTACAACAAATGTCATATTTTGATAGAGCGATTTTTGCGGATGTTTATGTTTTTTTAGTTTTATTACAGGGGGATTAAAATTGTTACTTTTTTATTTTCAGACTTTTTTTTATTATTTTAATAATTAATCCTGTGATATTACAGTCCAACGATAAGAAATTGCTTACTTCATTTTATATTTTTAGACACTTTTTTCTTTTATTATTACTTTAATAATCCTGTGATATTACAGTCCAATTTCTTATTGCTGGACTGTAATAACACAGGATTGCGTTGTACGGCTAAAATCATGGTCTACATGGACAGGGCAGCCATAGTGGCTTTTAGTAGGCCCCAACCACCATGACAACCCAATGGCATGCTATTATTGCATCGCCAGCACTAGGCCATGGAACAACACACATTAAATGCTGCAGAGACCGACAGTAGCATTTAAAGGGGTTAACTCCAATCGCTACTATTAGTGGCTAATGCCGGATGCATAACATGTCCTGCGCCCGCTCGGTACACAGGAGCTCGACCTGTATGTCCCCAGGTTAATTAAAAAAAATGGTGTAATTTGCACAAAAACAGTTCCCGTGTAAAGGTCCTTGTTCAGCGCCATTTTTTCAGACTGTGAAGACCTGTCCAGATTATGCGACTATTTTGCAGAGATGCATAGACCCTATAAATACACCGAACTTCGTGCCAAAACATTCTCCGCTCTCCCCTTTTCTAGGATTTATATTTTTTTAAATTTTGGTATTTTGTTTCTTAATCCTAAAAAATGGAAATAATTCATAAAAAAAAACTGGGCTAAGACATTTAGGCCGGTGACGTCACAAACTGCGCTCACATGAAAGTATAAATGTCGCCCGCTCCGTCTCATGTAGACACCTCCGGACCGCCCGCAGCGCTGCGTCATTTCCGCCAGGCTTTGCTCCATCGTTTCATCACACACGGGCTTTTTCTTTATATATATATTATTCACGATGGGAAATCTGTGATGCCCGGAGGATTGTTCCAGAAACCTCTGAGCACACGTAGAAATGCCGGCCGGACAATCCGAGGACGGACCCTCGAGAAATCCGCAGCACAAACTTGAGTGGCGAAGATTACAATGGAATTATACGTAAGAGTTTTCCAGCCTACACATGTCCCCCAGGATTACCCGGACAGGTGCAGGAACCCAGCTTTCCACAGACCCAGAGGGGCATCTAGCTGCTGCGACTCGGGACTGGCGTCATGTTCCTCAGCCGAGCAGTGAAGGCAGAGATAGAAAGGGTTAACCCCAACGTAAGCAGCAGGCACAGTACACAGATGGCAGCGCCCGCTCCAGTCTCAGATGCCGCCATGTGCCAGGAAAACAAGTGACAGCGGTTTCCAGAGACCCAGATCGCCGAGGGAAAACGACCGCAGCGCAGAAGATCAGACACAAAGAAGTGGAGAGAGGCTGAGAGATGGCGCCGGCAGGGTCTAGAAATCTGAGATTCTGCGGAGCGGAAGAACAGAAGTCTCCAAATGTCGACCCCTAGAATCGGGCAGTGGCTATTTTCATCTACATTCTGCTGCAGATTTAACAATATCGCTTAAAATATAAATATAATACAGACACAAATCAGTACAGAAGTCCGTGATCTGTGGTGGCTCCTGGGTGCTGCTCCTCAGACCGCTGCATGCGGCAGAGGTGACCGAGCGGCAGAGGTGGACGAGCGGCAGAGGTGACCGAGAGGCAGAGGTGACCGAGAGGCAGAGGTGGACGAGCGGCAGAGGTGACCGAGAGGCAGAGGTGGACGAGCGGCAGAGGTGACCGAGAGGCAGACGAGCGGCAGAGGTGACCGAGAGGCAGAGGTGGACGAGCGGCAGAGGTAGACGAGCGGCAGAGGTGGACGAGCGGCAGAGGTGGACGAGCGGCAGAGGTGGACGAGCGGCAGAGGTGACCGAGAGGCAGAGGTGACCGAGAGGCAAAGTGGACGAGCGGCAGAGGTGGACGAGCGGCAGAGGTGACCGAGAGGCAGAGGTGACCGAGAGGCAGAGGTGACCGAGAGGCAGAGGTGGACGAGCGGCAGAGGTGGACGAGAGGCAGAGGTGACCGAGAGGCAGAGGTGACCGAGAGGCAGAGGTGGACGAGCGGCAGAGGTGACCGAGCGGCAGAGGTGGACGAGCGGCAGAGGTGGACGAGCGGCAGAGGTGGACGAGCGGCAGAGGTGGACGAGCGGCAGAGGTGACCGAGAGGCAGAGGTGACCGAGAGGCAGAGGTGGACGAGCGGCAGAGGTGACCGAGCGGCAGGTGAACAAGCAGCAGAGGTGGACGAGCGGCAGAGGTGGACGAGCGGCAGAGGTGGACGAGTGGCAGAGGTGAACGAGCGGCAGAGGTGAACGAGCGGCAGAGGTGAACGAGCGGCAGAGGTGGACGAGGGCTGCTCTCCTGCAGTAATGAGGTCCATGTGATGATGGAGATTTTCCAGTGCTCATCCCTGTAATATGTTTCTGGCCACAATCATCCTCATCACCTCGTTGGTTCCTGGTACGGAAACAAAACATTTATCAGTGTCTGCTCCTCATCATCATCATCATGAGCTTGTAGGAAAGAACATTTGTAACGATCTCAGCCCAGTGCTAAGATACAGTATATCTATATATCGTACACAGTGGGGAAAATAAGTATTTGATGCTCTGCCGATTTTGCAAGTTTCCCCCTACAAGGAATGGAGAGGTGTGTAATTTTTATCATAGGTACACTTCACCTGTCAGAGACAGAATCTAAAAATATAAAACAGAAAATCACACTGTAGGATTGTTACATCATTAATTTGTTTTTTATTGCATGAAATAAGTATTTGATCACCGACCAACCAGGAAGAATTCTGCCTCTCACAGACCTGTTAGTTTTTCTGTAAGAAGCCTCCTATTCTGCACTCAATACATTGTATTAATTGCACCTGTTTGACCTCGTTACCTGTATAAAAGACAACTGTCCACATACTCAATCATACTCCAACCTCTCCACCATGGCCAAGATCAAAAAGCTGTCTAAGGACACCAGGGACATAATTGTAGACCTGCACAAGGCTGGGATGGGTCACAGGACAATAGGTAAGCAGCTTGGTGAGAAGGCAACAACTGTGCGCACAATTATTAGAAAATGGAAGAAACACAACATACCTGTCAATCTTCCTCGTCTGGGGCTCCATGGAGGATCTCACCTCGTAGGGTAAGGATGATTCAGGGAAAGGTCAGGAATCAGCCCAGAACTACACGGGAGGACCTGGTCAATGACCTGAAGAGACCTGGGACCACAGTCTCAAACATTATCGTTAGTAACACACTACGCCGTCATGGATTAAAATCCTGCAGGACACGCAAGGTCCCCCTGCTCACACCAGGACTAGTGCAACCATATTGAAGGGAGGATGGATGGGGTAATGTATCACGAGATTTTGGCCAACAACCTCCTTCTCTCAGTAAGAGCATTGACGATGGGTCGTGGCTGGATCTTCCAGCCTGACAATGACCTGGAACAGACAGCCAGGGTAACTAAGGAGCTGCTCCGTAAGAAGCATTTCAAGGACCTGGAGTGTCCTAGCCAGAATCCAGACCTGAATCCAATAGAAAATCATTGGAGGAGCTGAAACTCAATGTTCCCAGTGACAGCCCCGAAACCTGAAAGATCTGGAGAATATCTGTATGGAGGAGGGGCCAAAATCCCTGCTGCAGTGTGTGCAAACCTGGTCAAGAACTACAGGAAATGTCTGACCTCAGTAATTGCAAACAAAGGTTTCTGTACAAATATTAAGTTCTGTTTTTCTATTGTATCAAATACTTATTTCATACAATAAAATGCAACTTAATTATGTAAAGATCATACAATGTGATTTTCTGGTTTTTATTTTTAGATTCTGTCTCTCACAGGTGAAGTGTATCTACGATAAAAATTACACACCTCTCCATTCTTTGTAGGGAGGAAACATTGCAAAATCAGCAGAGTATCAAATACTTAAGTTTCTCCACTGTGTAATCTACAGAAGTTACAGGCCCGAAGCCTGAGGCTGCACTACTGCGAGATGTGGACAACAGATCCAGCTATGATTTGTCAGGTGCAGGGCTATCTGGATCACCATCTACAGGGGTTGGACAAAATAATGGAAACAACTAATGTTTTGGCATCATAATCTTCGAACATGTTATAAACATGCAAACCGTGACATATGGTAATGTTTTGTAGTTGATTATTTGTGTTATGTGATATGTGTATGTAAATTAACTGTTTGTTTGCATAATTGTAAGAACATTGATGAGAACCTGATACCAATGGCAGACCTCTCGGACTTTCAAAGAGGCCAAATTGTTGGTGCTGGTTTGGCAGGCGCTAGTGTAACTGAAAGTGCCCGAATGCTTGGCGTGTCAAGAGGTCCTGTCTCCAAAGTAATGACTGCGTTTGAAAGAGAAGGAAAAACGTCCGCAGCAAAGCAGAGATCCAGCCGAAAGTCGAAGTTGACAGAGAGACCGTCGGACTCTAAAGCGAATTGTAAGAGAGGATCGTAAGACCACGGCTCCAAAAATCACTGCTGAGCTCAATGAACACCTACAGAACCCAGTTTCCATGAAAACTGTTTGTCGGGAGCTGAACAAATCTGGATTCCACGGAAGAGCTGCAATTCGAAAACCACTGCTCTCAATGACAAATGTTTCCAAGCGTTTAGAGTGGTGAAGAACCCTCCAGAATTGGACCCTCAAGCCGTGGAAACGTGATATTCTCAGACGAATCATCGTTTACCCTATTTCCGACCTCCGGCCGCGTGTACGTTTGAAGACAGCCGAAAGAAGCATTCCATCCACACTGCCTTCTCCCAACCGTAAAACATGGCGGAGGTTCTGTGATGATCTGGGGTGCTATTTCGTGGAGATCCGCCGAGCCAATGATATCCCTTCATGGAAGAATTAACAGCCGCGATTATTTAGGCATTTTGGGCGACCAAGTGCATCCTATGGTTCAAGCACTGTTCCCGGAAGGGAACGCCATCTTTCAGGATGATAATGCACCAATTCATACAGCTAGAATCGTTAAAGCATGGCACGAGGAACAATCTAATGAAGTTGAGCATCTCATCTGGCCCCCACAATCCCCAGACCTAAACATTATTGAGCATTTCTGGTCGATTTTAGAGATTCAAGTTAGACGTCGATTTCTGCCGCCATCGTCGCTCAAAGAACTGGAGGGTGTTTTCACTGAAGAATGGGCTAAAATTCCTTTGGAAACAATTCACACCTTGTATGAATCCATACCTCGGAGAATTGAGGCTGTAATCGCCGCAAAAGGTGGACCTACACCATATTAAACTAACTTTTGTTGATGTTTCCAGGTGTTTCCATTATTTTGTCCAACCCCTGTATGTAAGTATATGGTGGGATCACTGCACCTCACCAGGTTGTTGCAGTAGTGAAGTCCATTCCAGTATGCAAAGAGTGGTTACAGGAGGCTACACTGCAAAACTCACCCTCCAGTATCTGATGAACGCGGATGTCCCGGACAAACTGCTGCACAGCGTAATCCTTCAGGTATCCATAACCTCCGTGCATCTGCAGAGCCTGATTACACACCTGCAGAGAGAAAAGCATCAGACAGGCAACGTAACCAGCAGAATAGTGAGCGCTACTCTGGAGTATAATACAGGATGTAACTCAGGATAAATAATGTAATGTATGTACACAGTGACTGCACCAGCAGAATAGTGAGTGCAGCTCTGGAGTATAATACAGGATGTAACTCAGGATCAGTAATGTATGTACACAGTGACTACACCCAGCAGAATAGTGAGTGCAGCTCTGGGGTATAATACAGGATGTAACTTAGGATCAGTCATGTAATGTATGTACACAGTGACTGCACCAGCAGAATAGTGAGTGCAGCTCTGGAGTATAATACCGGATGTAACTCAGGATCAGTAATGTATGTACACAGTGACTGCACCAGCAGAATAGTGAGTGCAGCTCTGGAGTATAATACAGGAGTAACTCAGGATCAGTAATGTAATGTATGTACACAGTGACTGCACCAGCAGAATAGTGAGTTCAGCTCTGGAGTATAATACAGGATGTAACTCAGGATCAATAATGTAATGTATGTACACAGTAACTGCACCAGCAGAATAGTGAGTGCAGCTCTGCGGTATAATACAGGATGTAACTCAGGATCAGTAAAGTATGTACACAGTGACTGCACCAGCAGAATAGTGAGTGCAGCTCTGCGGTATAATACAGGATGTGAGATAAAAAAGTAATCATACAGCAGATGAAAACCATGCATTAAGATACAACAGTCTGGAGCGTTGGTGAGGTGTATGACATTTCAGGGTGCATTTTTCCAGTTTCTTACGTCGCTCACCTTAAAACATTCGTCAGTAGCATACAATTTGGCCATAGCGCAGAGCGTGGCGGCATCCCTGTGCTCCTCCTGCAGAGCTTGCGCTGCATAGCGTACCATCAGCCGCGCAGTAACCAGCTGTGTCGCCATCTCCGCCAATCGGAATTGTAGATACTGAGGGAAACAAACGTCACACAACGAAACCAGAGGATGAAGATGATTTCTGTCGGTAACAGTGATACGCTGTAACATTACCTGATTATTAGCGAGCGGCTCCCCAAACTGCTTACGCACAGAAAGGTGATCGCGGGACAGTAATACGGAGGCGTGGGCCGCACCCAGTGAGCACGAGGCTGAGGATTACACAGCTGCAATAAGTCCTCGCATAGAGGTGAAACCACGGATGACCTAAGTAGTCCACCTGACCGCTCACACTACAAGGAAGGAGGAAGGAAGGAAGGGTTAGGGGAGGAGAGAGGAGAGGACTGCAGGGTCAGGGAAGGAGAGAGAGGAGAGGATGGAAGGCTCAAGGAACGAAAGAGAGGAGAGGACTGCAGGGTCAGGGAAGGAGGGAGGAGAGGACTGCAGGGGAAGAGAAGAAGAGAGGAGAGGACTTCAGGGGCAGAAGAGAGGAGAGGACGGAAGGGGCAGGGAAGGAGGGAGGAGAGGACAGAAAGGTAAGGGAAGGAGGGAGGAGAGGACTGCAGAGGCAGGGAAGGAGAGAGGAGAGGACTGCAGGGTCAGGGAAGGAGAGGACTGCAGGGTCAGGGAAGGAGAGGACTGCAGGGTCAGGGAAGGTGAGGACTGCAGGATCAGGGAAGGAGAGAGGAGAGGACGGCAGGGACAGGGAAGAAGAGAGAACTGCAGGGGCAGGGAAGGAGAGGACTGCAGGGGCAGGGAAGGAGAGAGGAGAGGACTGCAGGGGTAGAGAAGGAGAGAGGAGAGGACTGCAGAGGCAGGTAAGGAGAGAGGAGAGGACTTCAGGGGCAGAAGAGAGGAGAGGACGGAAGGGGCAGAGAAGGAGAGAGAAGAGGACGGAAGGGTCAGGGAAGGAGGGAGGAGAGGACAGAAGGATAAGGGAAGGAGGGAGGAGAGGACAGAAGGATAAGGGAAGGAGGGAGGGGAGGACTGCAGGGGCAGGGAAGGAGAGAGGAGGACTGCAGGGGCAGGGAAGGAGAGAGGAGAGGACTGCAGGGTCAGGGAAGGAGAGAGGAGAGGACTGCAGGGTCAGGGAAGGAGAGGACTGCAGGATCAGGGAAGGAGAGAGGAGAGGATGGCAGGGACAGGGAAGAAGAGAGAGAAGAGAGGACTGCAGGGTCAGGGAAGGAGAGAGGAGAGGACTGCAGGGGCAGGGAAGTTGAAAGAAGAGGAAGGAAGGGTCAGGGAAGGAGAGAGGAGAGTACTGCAGGGGTAGAGAAGGAGAGAGGAGAGGACTGCAGAGGCAGGTAAGGAGAAAGGAGAGGACTGCAGGGTCAGGGAAGGAGAGGACTGCAGGATCAGGGAAGGAGAGAGGAGAGGATGGCAGGGACAGTGAAGAAGAGAGAGAAGAGAGGACTGCAGGGTCAGGGAAGGAGAGAGGAGAGGACTGCAGGGCAGGGAAGTTGAGAGGAGAGGAAGGAAGGGTCAGGGAAGGAGAGAGGAGAGGACTGCAGGGGCAGGAAAGAAGGGAGGAGAGGACTGCATGGTCAGAGAAGGTGTGAGGAGAGGATTGCAGGGGCTGAGGAGAGGACTGCATGGGCAGGGAAGGAGAGCGAGGAGAGGACTGCAGGGGCAGGGAAGGAGAGAGACGAGAAAACTGCAGGGGCAGGGAAGGAGAGAGAGGAGAGGACTGCAGGGGCAGGGAAGGAGAGCGAGGAGAGGACTGCAGGGGCAGGGAAGGAGAGAGAGAGGACTGCAGGGGCAGGGAAGGAGAGAGAGGAGAGGACTGCATGGACAGGGAAGGAGAGAGAGGAGAAGACTGCAGGGGCAGGGAAGGAGAGAGAGGAGAAAACTGCAGGGGCAGGGAAGGAGAGAGAGGAGAGGACTGCAGGGGCAGGGAAGGAGAGAGAGGAGAGGACTGCAGGGGCAGGGAAGGAGAGAGGAGAGGACTGCAGGGGCAGGGAAGGAGAGAGAGGAGAGGACTGCATGGACAGGGAAGGAGAGAGAGGAGAAGACTGCAGGGGCAGGGAAGGAGAGAGAGGAGAAAACTGCAGGGGCAGGGAAGGAGAGAGAGGAGAGGACTGCAGGGGCAGGGAAGGAGAGAGAGGAGAGGACTGCAGGGGCAGGGAAGGAGAGAGAGGAGAGGACTGCATGGGCAGGGAATGAGAGCGAGGAGAGGACTGCAGGGGCAGGGAAGGAGAGAGAGGAGAGGACTGCAGGGGCAGGGAAGGAGAGAGAGAGGACTGCAGGGGCAGGGAAGGAGAGAGAGGAGAGGACTGCATGGACAGGGAAGGAGAGAGAGGAGAAGACTGCAGGGGCAGGGAAGGAGAGAGAGGAGAAAACTGCAGGGGCAGGGAAGGAGAGAGAGGAGAAGACTGCAGGGGCAGGGAAGGAGAGAGAGGAGAAAACTGCAGGGGCAGGGAAGGAGAGAGAGGAGAGGACTGCAGGGGCAGGGAAGGAGAGAGAGGAGAGGACTGCAGGGGCAGGGAAGGAGGGAGAGGAGAGGACTGCAGGGGCAAGGAAAGTAGGAGGAGAGGACTGAAGGGAAGGGAAGGAGAGGACTGCAGGATCAAGGAAGGAGAGAGGAGAGCACGTAAGGGTCAGGGAAGAAGGGAGGAGAGGACGGAAAGGTCAGGGAAGAGGGAGGAGAGGACGGAAGGGTCAGGGAAGGAGAGGATAGAAGGGTCAGGGAAGGAGAGAGAAAAGGACTGCAGGGGCAGGGAAGGAGAGGACTGCAGGGGCAGGGAAGGAGGGAGGACTGAAGAGGTAGGAGGAAAAGGATAACTGTGTCTGGCTGCAGCTTTCTCCCCTCTCCCCATTGAAACTCACATCTACGCACCTGAAGGCCTGAGATTTAACAGGGTTTTCCCCTCAGTGAGTGATGACATATCACTAGGATGTGCCGCAGTGGTGGTCTGACCTCTGGGACCCTCACTGACCTTATGAATGATGGGACCTCAGCTCTCTGTCCCCTTTATTGTTTTTTCTCTGAATAAGGGTTTTCCATCCCAGTCAATGGTTCGGCTGTATTTGTCTGTACATTATGGTGGTCGCAATTGCTCCTATCCAGGAAACATGGGTAATAAGGTGAAGCCCTGAGATAGCAGCGGGGTGGGCATTCTCACAATCTGTGTGGGTCCCAGAGGTCGGATTCCGAACAATCATTAAAGAGGACCTGTCACCAGGTCAGAAGCGGACAGTGTTTGCCCTTTGCTCATTTCTTTCGGTATTACAGTATGGTCCCAGAGATTCAAGCTTTTTTGTTTAGTGCAAATTTTTATGGTCTTTACAAGGGGCGGTGCTCACGGGTAATAATACAGTGCATCCTACAAACACGCCCCAGAGGATCTGTGAACCAC
The DNA here is from genome assembly GCA_033576555.1 of Oophaga sylvatica. NCBI lineage: Eukaryota > Metazoa > Chordata > Amphibia > Anura > Dendrobatidae > Oophaga > Oophaga sylvatica. Next base: position 392,356,194 of record JARQOD010000003.1, read on the forward strand.
ATCCCCTTGGAAAAGACTATGAAAACTAGCACTGCATGAAAAGGCCCCTATCTCTGCAACTGTAGTTACTAATAATAATAATAGACCCGTCACCTATACCTCCCATACAGCCGTCACCACACCTCACAGATCTGCCAGCTCTCACCTATGTTTATCCTCCCTCCATTCAGTCCTTTCATTGCAATCCCGAATCCTTCGCCTTCCTCACCGAGCCGGTTTGTTACGGGGACGACACAATCCTCAAATATCACCGCTCTTGTTGGCTGCGAATTCCACCCGACCTGCAGCAGAAATCGTTGGGGGGGGGAATTGGTCACAAAGGAGTAGATACAATCAGAAGCACTCAGCTTTCTGAAGACCCTGAATGGTCTATAAATCAGCATTGGTAAACCTCAGCACATCCAATCCAATGCAGGTCTATGTACAGCAATGACCAGGCCACTCAGGGGCTGTCACCCAGCTTTCTACAGATCCTGAATGGCAGATTTAACTTGCAAAATGCGGGGTAACAACACTGTCTGTGCTATTCTCAGCACATTGGATGATTATGGGTGAGCCGTGAGGTCGTGAAGGTGATTGCATGGTCACACAGTAACAGTACTAGTATCAGTACCAGGTCACACTCCCTTATTTTTCCCACAGATCTGATTTGCATACTCACCTTTTTTTCTTTCTTTCCAAAGCTGAGCCCCGGTGTCCCCTTCTCCACCACCAGGCAGGAGATGCCCCGTGATCCGCTGCCCCCCGTCCTGCACATCACTACATACACATCTGTGTCTCCACCACCGCTGATAAAAGCCTGAAGGATGATGATGGGAGTGAGAATGAGTTGCACCCTACAAACTGTCGTCACCTGTACACATTCATGTTACAGCTGAACACCACTCAACTCATCGTGACACCTGGAGTGGAAACCCTCCTCCCCATCCCAGAGGCCGGGAAGCTGAGATATGAGGCCCTGTTTGTAAGGTGAACCATAGATTTACCAGTGAGGATAAACATGCGTCAGGACGCTGCAAACAGCCCCGCATATCTCAGCTTCTCAAGTCCCTACCGGACAGCTCTGTGGTCATATCCAGCACCTTGGATCCATTCAGGATGTACTGATCGCCGTCCCGTTTTGCAGAAGTTAGCAGAGACGCTGCGTCACTTCCACTGCCTGGAGAATAGCCAGAGAGCAGCGTATAAGTAACATGTCCTCCCGTGGAGGTGTACAGGTATACACACTGTGATCAGGACTCACCTGGCTCCGTCAGACAGTAAGACGCAAACTTCTCCATGCTGCAGAGCGCGGGGCAGAGCCGGTGTCGCTGATCATCATTCCCAAACGTGTCGATCATCCAAACACACATACTGAGGGGGGAGCAGACCATGAACGTGAGCGTCACAGACCACCCGTACACAGACACCCCTGTAACACATGGCACTGCCCTTGCATCAATAGGACGACAGGTGCCGGATCAGCGGAGATTCTGGATTATCAGGACGGTCACAGAGAAGTATCCAGAGCTCACTAGCCAGGGACGAGAAACTTCAGGAAGGAAATATCTAATAAGAGATCGCCTGAGGCCGCAAAAATGACCTCTGTTCCCACGGCAAACACCCCCAACAGCCCGGACCCCGTCACTGCATATAGAGGGGTACAGGCTAGAACAGCCGGATTACAGGAGGGAAGAGGAAGATTATTATTATAGTCGCGGGAATATTACCTAGAACGTCCAGAAATAGCCTGACGTGTCGTCTACTAGAACATTTATTTAAGAAGCTTTTTGGGCCTTTTTTATGTGTTTTTGCTTCGTATTAGCTTTTTAGATAGATGAAATGTGCACAATAAGCAGAAAGGTCCGGGGTCGCAAGGCGCATTCATGGGGACAGTTTTTTTGTTCAAACCCTTCGTCTCCCGTATGAAGTCCGGTCCTGTTGCCCCCCGGAGTATACCATCCAGCCCCATTGCCCCCACATGTATAAAATCCAACCCCTCACCACCCAGTCTGTAATACATCTGGGTCCTCACTGCTGGTGTATAAACCATGGCCCCTCACATCCCCCTTCCACTGTATAGCCTCCAGCCCCCCGCCATACTGTATGTCCTCACCAACATGTGACCAGAGGTGCAGAACTCACTGATACCAGCGCGGTCCTGTACTAGGAGCCCCCAGGGTAACAAGTCAGTCCATAACATTTCTGTCTCCGTCACCTGTGAGTGATATTATTGAGAAGTGGAAGGAACTACAGCAACTCAGCCACAAAGTGGAGACCCCATGTGGCAGAGCGGGGGGCCGAGTGGAGAAAAGTCACCACCGCTCTGCTGACCCCATAACTGCAGAATCCATACCTCCTCTGGTATCAGCAAAACACTGCGCCCCCACCGGGAGCTTCATGGCTGAGCAGCTGCATGCAGCCGTACATCACCAAGCACAATGCCGAGCGTCGGATGAATTGCAGAGCGGAGCTGTTATATCTGCAGACGGGCGACTCCTCACTAATTTACAGTTGTGTGAAGAAGTGTTTGCCCCTTCCTGATTTCCTATTCTTTTGCATGTTTGAAACACCTAAATGTTTCCGATCACTAAACAAATGTAAATATTAGACAAAGATAACACCAGTAGTCACAAAGTGAAGTTTCTAAATGAAAGCCTTTATTATTAAGGGAAAAAGAAATCCAAACCTACTGGGTCCTGTGTGAAAAAGGGATTGCCACCTAATCCTAATAACTGGTTGGGCCGCCCTTAGCAGCAACAACTGCAATCAAGCGTTTGCAATAACTAGCAATGAGTCTTTTACAACGCTCTGGAGGAGTTTTGGCCACTCGTCTTTGCCAATCACCTTAAGGTCACAGCTTCTCAATCGCATTAAGGTCAGAATTTTGACTAGCTGAGATAGACTTGTGGATCATTGTCCTGCTGCATAACCTATGTGCGCTTAAGCTTGAGGTCATGAACAGATGGCCGGACATTCTCCTTCAGGATTTTTTGGTACACAGTAGAATTCATGGTTCCATTTACCACAGCAAGTCTTCCAGGTCCTGATCAACAAAACAGCCCCAGACCATCACACTACTACCACCATATTTTACTGTTGGTATGATGTTCCGTTTCTGAAATGTTGTGTTACTTCTATGCCAAATGTAAGGGGACATAAACCTTCCAAAAAGTTCCACTTTTGTCTCGTCAGACCACAGAGTACTCTCCCAAATGTCTTGGGGATCATCAAGATGTTTTCTCGCAAAACTGAAATTATTATTATTATACATTTTTATAGCGCCATTTATTCCATGGCGCTTTACATGTGAAAAGGGGCGAATATAGACAAGCACAGTAAACATGAGCAATACTAGGCACACACAAGTACAGAAGAAGAGAGGAATGAGCCTTTATGTGCTTATTGCTCAGCAGTGATTTTTGTCTTGTAGCTCTGCCATGCAGGATATCTTTTCCCAGTCTCTTCCTTATGGTGGAGCCATGAACATTGACCTTAACTGAGGAAGTGAGGCCTGCAGCTCTTTGTCTGTTGTTGTGGGGTGCTTTGTGACCTCTTGGATGAGTCACCGCTTTGCTCTTGGAGTAATTTTGGTCGGCCGGCCACTCCTGGCAATGTTCACCACTGTTCCATGTTTTTGACATTTGTGGATAATGGTTCTCACTGTGGTTCGCTGGATTCCCAAAGCTTTAGAAATTGATTTATAACCTTTCCATACTGATATATCTCAATTTCTTTGTTTCTTATTTGTTCCAGAAGTTCTTTGGATTGCGGCATGATGTCTAGCTTTTGAGAAGCATTGGTCTACTTCACTTTGTCAGGCAGGTTCTATTTAAGTGACTTCTTGATTGACAGCAGTTGTGGCAGTAATCAGACCTGGATGTGGCTACAGAATGTGAACTCATCTTCCTAAAGATGTGATAAACCACAGTTAGTTTATGTTTTAATGGGGAGCAAACACTTTTTCACCCAGGACCCTGTAGGTTCGTATTTCTTTTTTCCTTAATAATAAAGACCTTCATTTATACACTCCATTCTGTGATTACTTGTGTTATCGTTATCTAATATTTACATTTATTTGGTGATCTGAAACATTTAAGTGTGACAAACATGCAAAAGAAATGGAAATCAGGAAGGGGCAAAAACGTATTCACACAATTGCATATGGTGTAGAATTGTAGATGGTGGACAGAGAAGCCCCGTGGTGTAAAGTGGGGGGCACATACTTTTCTGCACATGGTGTATAAAGACATTACAACACTGTGTGGGGGCACAATGCAGTCTGCATTGGGGTGCGGGGCGTGGTTTAGTCCGTGTGAGGATGTGGGGCGAGGCGCAATCCCTGTTGGGGTGTAATACGTGGTGCGGTCCATGTGGGGGTGCAGGGAGAGGCGCAGTTCATGTGGTGGTGCAGGGCAAGGCACAAGCAGTGGAGGGGGTGGAGCAGCCCATGTGGGGGGGTACAGCTCAGTCTGTGGGGGAGCGCGGCGTGATCCATGGGGTGGTGCGGAGCGCTGCGTGGTCCGTGGGGTGGTGTGGGTTGTCGCGTTGTCCGTGTGGGGGGGGCGAGGAGTATTCTATGTTGGGGTGCAATACATGGTGCGGTTCGTGTGGGGGTGCGGGGCGAGGTGCAGTCCGTATGAGGATGCAGGGCGAGGCGCAGTCCATGTTGGGGTGCAATACGTGGTGCGATTTGTGTTGGGGTGCAGGGCGAGGCGCAGTCCGTGTTGGGGTGCAGGGCGAGGCGCAGTCCGTGTTGGGGTGCAGGGCGAGGCGCAGTCCGTGTTGGGGTGCAGGGCGAGGCGCAGTCCGTGTTGGGGTGCAGGGCGAGGCGCAGTCCGCGTTGGGGTGCAGGGCGAGGCGCAGTCCGCGTTGGGGTGCAGGGCGAGGCGCAGTCCGTGTGGGAATGTAGGGCGAGGCGCAGTCTGTGTTGGGGTACAATACGTGGTGCGGTCCATGTGGGAGTGCGGGGTGAGGTGCAGTCCGTGTGGGGATGCAGGGTGAGGCACAGTCTGTGTGCGGGGAGAGGTGCAGTCTGTGGGGGGGCATAGCACAGTCTGTGGGGGAGAGCGGCGTGGTCCGTGGGGTGGGTCATTGCGTGGTCCGTGGGGGAGCTCAGCGTGGATCATTGCGTGGTCCATGGGGGAGCGCAGCGCGGTCCGTGGAGTGGTGCGGATCGTCGCGTGGTCCGTGGGGGGAGCGCAGCTTGGTCCGTGGGGTGTTGCGGATCGTCGCATGGTCCGTGGGGGGAGCGCAGCTTGGTCCGTGGGGTGGAGCGGATCGTCACGTGGTCCGTGGGGAAGCACGGAGCAGTCCGTGGGGTGGTGCAGGTCGCCGCGCGGTCCGTGGGGAAGCGCGGCGCGGTCCATGCAGTGGCGCCCCCTACTTGTGGATGCTCATGTACGCCGTGGTGCTGACGCAGCCTGTAGACAGTGCCTCGAATATGATGGAGGTGTCCAGACGAGACAGGCCCGATCCTCCCACATCCGGACGGGTGTAGATCCCACCGAAGCCGAGCTGTGCCGCCCTCCGCATGGTCTCCACGGGGAATATCTCCTGTGTGCAGAGGAGGAGATATTGGACACTGGTCACATGTGCAGGATTAGCGCCGCCGCTGTCTGCAGGGAGTGTGTGGTACTGCAGCTCAGCCCCAAATCTGTCATTACAGCCGAGCTGATGCACCACACACGTCCCCGTCGTGGAACTGACACACCTCATATCCTCCATCCTCACCTTCTCATCCCACAGCGCCATGTTTGGGGACATCTCTTTAGAGGCAAAGTCTAAGGCCACTTTCTGAAACTCCTTCTGCTCCTCACTCAGCCCAATGGAAGCTGAAAAACACGGGAATGGAATCAGAACATTTGCGGCAGAACTACAACTCCCAGCAATGGTTTAAAATATCACAGAAATAGTTAGTTGCCCCCAGTCCTGAGCGGCTGTTTCCATTCTAACCAATCAGAATACAGCATCTTAGTAACATGACAACCCTTGACCCTCCCCCCAGAAGCCGTCATGTGACCTTTTCAGCAGCCGATGAATGACATAAGTCACGTGTACACAATATTCCCGTTCGCGCCGCCCACTGATTGTTAACCCTTCGTGTCCTTACGATCTACAGCTGAAGCCGTCCCTCTGCTGGGAGCTGCGCTCATCCCGCTGAGAACATTTCTGAGAGACGGAGAGAGCAGAGATCCGAGCCTGAACCCGAGCGCCATGTCTGTGTGCGGCCCAGCCTGCGGGGCATCACGGTCCATGTAGTTTATATGCGGAGGTGTACAATTGTACAGGTAAGCAAGGAAACTACAATTCCCGGCAGCCCTCGCAGTGGAGGGCGGAGCTCAGAGGTATATATTATAATCTGATTAGCCAGGAGAAGAGGCTCGTCTTAAAGGAGCCGCCGCTGTTAGGTAACTATGGCTGGAGAGAGCTGTGCGGCTGCATGGTCCTGTGGAGGAGCGGGCATGCTGGGAGCTGTAGTGCTTACTTTCTCATTTACATCGTCAGTCTGTAGAGTGCCCCACTAGACACCCCCACCGTATACAGGAAGCGTCTCACGAAACCCTCCATCCAGTGGCGTAACTAGAAATGGCGGGGCCCCACAGCAAAATTTTGAACGGGGCCCCCTCTCCCAAACGGGCGGCGGGGGGGCGGGGTTCTGATAGTGGGCGGAGCCAATAGCAGTGGGCGGAGCAAATCACAGCAATTCTCTAGGCCCAAAAAATACTCTTCAGTCTCATAACGCCAGCTTTTTGCCCAAATCAGAGCTGTATTTAAAGCAGACATTATGGAAATATAATATAATGGACTGGTAGCAATGCAGCCCCCTTATGCTACCATTACTAGTAACCATGTCCCACATAACTATTAATGCAGGCACATTATGCCCCCATAACTAGTAATAAGCCCTCTTATTCTCCCATCAGTAGTAATGTGCCCCTCAAGTAGTAATGCAGCCAAGAATGCAGAGTTATCACTCACACAGTATGTGCCCCCGTTAATCTTCGGTGGTATCTTCAGCTCCACAGTGGAGCACACTCACCACCAGTGTTCACCCTTCTGGGCGCCGCCGACGAGTGACGTCAGCAGCGTGATCACATGACCTGATCACGCTGCAGACGTCGCTCTGACCCGGCGGTCAGAGCTTCAATTGTACTGGTGTCTGTATAGACACCAGTGCAATTGATTCCTGGGAGACGGCACGCAGCAGCTTCTCTGCGCCGGCTGTCAGCATGACAGCCAGCACAGGGAACCGCCGACTCTCAGGCCATGGGCGGCGGAACACAGCCGCAGGGGAGACAGCTGCAGCAGGGACGGGCCCCCTGCTAGCCCGGGCCCTATGGCAGCTGCTTCCCCTGCTTCCACGATAGTTCCGCCCCTGCCTCCATCCCCCGTATACCGGGAGTGCCCGTGAGCAGGTACGGACTGGGGCTGAAATTCTGCCCTGGCATTTGCAATCACACAGGCCCATGTTGTCCCTGTCCCCAAGCACCAGATGGGATATATTACTACTAATATTACCCTGGATGGAGGAAAGCAAGATTTACTACAAGACCAATATTTCTAATGATACCTGTGGTCTGCTGGGGTAAGTGACGGAGTCAGTGACTTTGTGCTCCGTCACAACTCTTAACAGTATGGCTGTCTTGAGAACACAGATTCTGTTAACAATGTAGGAGACAAGGCAGCCCACAACCAGACAGGCCCTTCTGGCATTTACCAGATGGCCAGTCCGGCCCTGCCCATGAGACACGCCCATGAAGTCACTCCTTCTCACCCCCCCCCGTACATGGGAAGCGTTCCATGAAACAGCCCCCCCTACCAGGTACTCCCCATGAGACCCCCCACCGTATACCGGGAACTCCCCACGACCCCCCCCTGTACATCGGGAGTGCCCACGAGACACCCCCTGTGTACCTGGAACACCCCACGAGACCTCCCCCCCCATACACTGGGAGCACCCCATAAAGTCCTTCCCCTGTACATCAGGAGTGCCCACGAGACCCCCGTACATCTGGACTGCCCCACAAAATCCCCCACCCCATAAGACCATCCAGTATACCGGGAACACCTCACAATCCTCCCCCTAGCACACCTTACAAAACACCCTTATGTATACTGGGAACACCCCACGAAACCCCTATCGGACCCCACAAGCGCACACCACGAGACCCTCTGTATACCGGGAACACCCCACGAGTCCCACCGTACAGCAGTTGCAGCGGCGCCTCCTCTGGCCGATCATACAGCGGTTGCCTTGGCGCCTCTTCTGGCCGATCATACAGAGGTTGCAGCAGCGGCGCCTCCTCTGGCCAATCATACAACAGCGGTTGCAGCAGCGGCGCCTCCTCTGGCCGATCATACAGCGGTTGCGCCTCTTCTGGCCGATCATACAGCGGGTGCAGCAGCGGCGCCTCCTCTGGCCGATCATACAGCTGTTGCTGTGGCGCCTCTTCTGGCCGATCATACAGCGGGTGCAGCAGCGGCGCCTCCTCTGGCCGATCATACAGAGGTTGCAGCAGCGGCGCCTCCTCTGGCCAATCATACAGCGGTTGCAGCAGCAGCGCCTCCTCTGGCCGATCATACAGCGATTGCCGTGGTGCTTCTTCTGGCCGATCATACAGCGGGTGCAGCAGCGGCGCCTCCTCTTACCGATCATACAGCGGTTGCAGCAGCGGCGCCTCCTCTGGCCGATCATACAGCAGTTGCCGTGGCGCCTCTTCTGGCCGATCATACAGAGGTTGCAGCAGCAGCACCTCCTCTGGCCGATCATACAACAGCGGTTGCAGCAGCGGCGCCTCCTCTGGCCGATCATACAGCGGTTGCAGCCGTGGCGCCTCTTCTGGCCGATCATACAGCGGGTGCAGCAGCGGCGCCTCCTCTGGCCGATCATACAGCGGTTGCAGCAGCGGCTCCCCCTGTACATCAGGAGTGCCCCACGAGACCCCCGTACATCTGGACTGCCCCACAAAATCCCTCGCCCCACAAGACCATCCCGTATACCGGGAACACCTCACAATCCTCCCCCTAGCACACCTTACAAAACACCCTTATGTAAACTGGGAACACCCCACGAAACCCCTATCGGACCTCACAAGCGCACCCCACGAGACCCTCTGTATACCGGGAACACCCCACGAGTCCCACCGTACAGCAGTTGCAACGGCGCCTCCTCTGGCCGATCATACAGCGGTTGCTGTGGCGACTCTTCTGGCCGATCATACAGAGGTTGCAGCAGCGGCGCCTCCTCTGGCCGATCATACAGCGGTTGCAGCAACGGCGCCTCCTCTGGCCGATCATACAGCGGTTGCAGCAGCGGCGCCTCCTCTAGCTGATCATACAGCGGTTGCCGTGGCGCCTCTTCTGGCCGATCATACAGCGGGTGCAGCAGCGGCGCCTCCTCTGGCCGATCATACAGCGGTTGCCGTGGCGCCTCTTCTGACCGATCATACAGCAGGTGCAGCAGCGGCGCCTCCTCTGGCCGATCATACAGAGGTTGCAGCAGCGGCGCCTCCTCTGGCCGATCATACAGAGGTTGCAGCAGCGGCGCCTCCTCTGGCCGATCATACAGCGGTTGCCGTGGCGCCTCTTCTGACCGATCATACAGCAGGTGCAGCAGCGGCGCCTCCTCTGGCCGATCATACAGAGGTTGCAGCAGCGGCGCCTCCTCTGGCCGATCATACAGCGGTTGCCGTGGCGCCTCCTCTGGCCGATCATACAGCGGTTGCAGCAGTGGCACCTCCTCTGGCCGATCATACAGCGGTTGCCGTGGCGCCTCTTCTGGCCGATAATACAGCGGGTGCAGCAGCGGCGCCTCCTCTGGCCGATCATACAGCGGTTGCAGCAGTGGCACCTCCTCTGGCCGATCATACAGCGGTTGCCGTGGCGCCTCTTCTGGCCGATAATACAGCGGGTGCAGCAGCGGCGCCTCCTCTGGCCGATCATACAGCGGTTGCAGCAGCGGCGCCTCCTCTGGCCAATCATACAGCGGTTGCCGTGGCTCCTCTTCTGGCCGATAATACAGCGGGTGCAGCAGCGGCGCCTCCTCTGGCCGATCATACAGTGGGTGCAGCAGCGGCGCCTCCTCTGGCCGATCATACAGCTGTTGCAGCAGCGGCGCCTCCTTGGCCGATCATACAGCGGTTGCCGTGGCGCCTCTTCTGGCCGATCATACAGCTGTTGCAGCAGCGGCTCCTCCTCTGGCCGATCATACAGCCGTTGCAGGAGCGGCGCCTCCTCTGGCCCGTCATACAGTGGTTGCAGCAGCGGCGCCTCCTCTGGCCAATCATACAGCGGTTGCCGTGGCGCCTCTTCTGGCCGATCATACAGCGGGTGCAGCAGCGGCGCCTCCTCTGGCCAATCATACAGCGGTTGCCGTGGCGCCTCTTCTGGCCGATCATAGAGGTTGCAGCAGCGGCTCCTCCTCTGGGCGATCATACAGCGGTTTGCAGTAGCGGCGCCTCTGGCCGATCATACAGCGGGTGCAGCAGCGGCGCCTCCTCTGGCCGATCATACAGCTGTTGCAGCAGCGGCGCCTCCTCTAGCCGATTATACAGCAGTTGCCGTGGCGCCTCTTCTGGCCGATCATACAGCTGCTGTTGCAGCAGCGGCTCCTCCTCTGGCCGATCATACAGCGGTTGCCGTGGCGCCTCTTCTGGCCGATCATACAGCTGTTGCAGCAGCGGCTCCTCCTCTGGCCGATCATACAGCGGTTGCAGCAGCGGCGCCTCCTCTGGCCGATCATACAGCGGTTGCCGTGGCGCCTCTTCTGGCCGATCATACAGCTGTTGCAGCAGCGGCTCCTCCTCTGGCCGATCATACAGCGGTTGCAGCAGCGGCGCCTCCTCTGGCCGATCATACAGCGGTTGCCGTGGCGCCTCTTCTGGCCGATCATACAGCTGTTGCAGCAGCGGCTCCTCTGACCGATCATACAGCGGTTGCCGTGGCGCCTCTTCTGGCCGATCATACAGCTGTTGCAGCAGCGGCTCCTCCTCTGGCCGATCATACAGCGGTTTCAGCAGCGGCGCCTCCTCTGGCCGATCATACAGCGGTTGCCGTGGCGCCTCTTCTGGCCGATCATACAGCTGTTGCAGCAGCGGCTCCTCTGACCGATCATACAGCGGTTGCAGCAGCGGCGCCTCCTCTGGCCGATCATACAGCGGTTGCAGCAGCGGCTCCTCCTCTGGCCGATCATACAGCGGTTGCAGCAGCGGCTCCTCCTCTGGCCGATCATACAGCGGTTGCAGCAGCGGCTCCTCCTCTGGCCGATCATACAGCGGTTGCAGCAGCGGCTCCTCCTCTGGCCGATCATACAGCGGTTGCAGCAGCGGCTCCTCCTCTGGCCGATCATACAGCGGTTGCAGCAGCGGCTCCTCCTCTGGCCGATCATGCAGCGGTTGCAGCAGCGGCTCCTCTTCTGGCCGATCATACAGCAGTTGCAGCAGCGGCTCCTCCTCTGGCCGATCATACAGCGGTTGCAGCAGCAGCTCCTCCTCTGGCCGATCATACAGCGGTTGCAGCAGCGGCTCCTCTTCTGGCCGATCATACAGCAGTTGCAGCAGCGGCTCCTCCTCTGGCCGATCATACAGCGGTTGCAGCAGCAGCTCCTCCTCTGGCCGATCATACAGCGGTTGCAGCAGCGGCTCCTCCTCTGGCCGATCATACAGCGGTTGCAGCAGCGGCTCCTCCTCTGGCCGCTTATCTTTACCTAACCTCACTCTTTTCTTTGAATTTCTCACATTTTCTGATTCAGGAATTGACCGATGCGTCGGAGTAAGAGGAAGCGCGCGGCGTCTCCGGCTGCAGGTCAGTCAGCGGTCGGCTCCGTCGTACTCACCTGGGCGCTGCCGCCCGTCCAGATGACAGGCATAAAGCCGATGCCCGGGAACGACATTGGCTGCAGACCCCAGACAGCGTTCTGTGTTCTTACTGCCTTTCCTGTACGTGGCCTGGAAACCAACAAGCAGCTGCTGACGGATCTTACTTGGTTTTATAGCTCATACAGTTGTGATTCTTGTACTGTAAAGCCCCCGTCATCCTCATGTGGAGCGCAGCTGTTGTGACTAGATACTGCACAGCTCGTGTCATCTGAGGGGCGCTCCATGCTGACTTACACGTGGGTGCAGAGCAGGCGACCCTCTCAATGGAGCACATGTGCTGGTTTCATGACTAACAGACCATTCACAGCACCACTACTAAGCGCCATAACAGATCTGACAACAGCAGCTTGTTGATGGTTTCCAAGTTGAAACTTCGGATTTTCCTTACACCATGCAAAGTAGAAATGACCCGAAAAACACAATGTTTCTGAAAAATCTTTATTACTGCACAGATGAAAAAGATGAATGTGACCCGGGGGGCAACTGCGGGGCAAAGAAAGTTGTGAGGACTCAAAAGAAAGTGGCCGGGCTGTCCACCTCTGCTAACAGACAGAAGGCAGAATATCACTGCTGGCTGATGAAGTCTGAGCCTGAGAGCAGAATGGAGAAGGGCATGGACATGAAGGTCAGGGGTGGGGTACTTAAAGGGACTTTTAAAGGGGGGGTTCAAAAATAGTCTTTGTCTATCATCTTCCTGGTAGTGCGGTCACATCGCATGATAGCGGCCGTTCATGGTGCCGCCCGTAACTTAACAATAGGCTTGAAATCTGTTTTGTGTTCACCCGGACCTGATGTGTCGCCATGGTAACAGACTACAGACCAGTCCCTCTGTAGTCTGATCCCGCAGCATCACTCACATCCATCTCCCATGTATTGAATGTATGCGTGGGAGTTCGGCTGGATGATCTGACTACACAGGCTTCTTTTGTAGTCTGTCACCATGGAGACACATAGCTCTGCATAGGAGCTGTATTTACAAAACGGGTCATATTTTAGTTTTTTTTTTTATGTTTTTCAGTTTGGTATAGAAGATTTGAAGGCACAGCCGAACCAGACGGCGAGCTGGGACGGAGTCCGGAACTACCAGGTCCGGGACCCGCGGATGAGACTGACCGCAGAACCTGGTCCGTTATTGATTATACTTTTATGTCTCCAGGCGAGAAACTTCATGAGAGCGATGAAGATCGGGCAAGAGGCGTTCTTCTATCACAGCAACTGCAAGGAGCCCGGCATCGCGGGAATTGTCAAGGTGGGTCCGGCGGGGGTCTGTGAGCCAATAATGTCAGGAATGTAATAACCAATAACAGGCTGGACACCTGACCTAGAACAGGATTAGAAGAACTTTACTGTTTTATGTACACAGCTCCCATGCATAGCTATGTTTAGAATACAAACAGACCCAGTGAAGTCTGATCAGTGAGGTAGTGCAAAATCTCCTGTCACTCCATTCCCTCTGCCTCTCAGCATGTGACTGCAGGATCGGGTTATGAGTAGTTGTGCATGTGGGCTGCATACACAAAACGGTAACACTGAAGACAGACAAGAAAAATGACATGTTTCTTAACGGAGCGAGAAGTCGGTGTCATCACGTTTCTGGATGCAAGGCAGCGCAGGTTGTCACTTGTTTCCCGTCATGCCTTTTTTTTTCTAGGTTGTGAAGGAAGCCCACCCAGACCACACACAGTTTGATCCAAAGAATCCACATTATGATGCTGCCAGCGATAAGGACAACCCAAAATGGTGCATGGTGAGCTCGCCCCGACGTCACAGCTCATATGGGGTCGCCCAATGTGGGGTTTCTACTAAACAGTGCCACCCCTGATTGCAGGTCATGTCTGGTATTATATCTCATTCCGCCCTCCCAAGCATTTCAGTGGCACAATGCTGCAATACCAGACATAACCTGTACACAGGGGTGGGGCTGTTTTCTGAAAGTCAATTTTCAGCTCACTAAGTGAATCATGTGGCTGTCATGTCATTTCCCTCAATGCACTCCTCCTCTCTGAAAAACCATAAACCCGCTCCTTACAGGTGGACGTGCAGTTTATCCGAATGCTGAGACGTTACATTTCTCTGGCGGAACTGAAGACCCTGCACCAAAAGCACAAGATGGATGGCGGCCCCCTCCGAACCGTGGCGCTCTTCACCCAAGCAAGGCTGTCTGTGCAGCCGCTAACCCAAGGTGGGTGTAATGTGCCCAAGGTCCTGGATGCTGCCACTAGGGGGCAATGTGGCTAGTCTTATGGTTATAAGAGGTTGGGAAACACCGCAGCTTTAAATAAATGTAGTCTTCTCTTATTACAGAGGAGTTTGACTTTATATTGAGTCTGGAAAAGAAGACCCCGGAGCAGAAAAGCGACAACTGAACGACCGACTGCTCCTCTTCTTTGCTTTTTTCCCACTTTTAATTTTTTATAGCATTAAAAGTTTAAGATTAGTTTTGTGGTTGGGATCCCTATCCGGAGGTCTGGCGGCAGCTGCCCCCTGATCAGCTGTTTGCACGTCCACCGCTCCATACTCCGTGTAGTGGCCGTTCTCAGTACTTCAGCTCAGATCACGCTTCAATAGCTGAGATGTAGTACCAGGAATGGCCACTATAGTGTAGGGCGCTGTCCTGCTCCATGCAGCTTGTGCTATGAACCGCAAGCATGTGATTAGGTGGGGGACCTGGTGTCAGACCACACCCTTGCTCTGCTAGTGATGACCTACAGTACAGACCAAATGTTTGGACACACCTTCTCACTCAGATTTTTCTGTATTTTCATGACTATGAAAATTGTAAATTCACACTGAAGGCATCAAAACTATGAATTAACACATGTGGAATTATATACTTAGCAAAAAAGTGTGAAACAACTGAAAATATGTCTTATATTCTAGGTTCTTCAGAGTAGCCACCTTTTGCTTTGATGACTGCTTTGCACACTCTTGGCATTCTCTTGATGAGCTTCAAGAGGTAGTCACCGGGAATGGTTTTCACTTCACAGGTGTGACCTGTCAGGTTTAATAAGTGGGATTTCTGGCCTTATAAATGGGGTTGGGACCATCAGTTCTGTTGTGCAGAAGTCTGGTGGATACACAGCTGATAGTCCTACTGAATAGACTGTTAGAATTTGTATTATGGCAAGATAAAAGCAGCTAAGTAAAGAAAAACGAGTGGCCATCATTACTTTAAGAAGTGAAGGTCAGACAGTAAGAAAAATTGGGAAAACTTTGAAAGTGTCCCCGAGTGCAGTTGCAAAAACCATCAAGCGCTACAAAGAAACTGGCTCACATGAGGACCGCCCCAGGAAAGGAAGACCAAGAGTCCACCTCTGCTTCTGAGGAAAAGTTTATCCGAGTCACCAGCCTCAGAAATCGCAGGTTAACAGCAGCTCAGATTAGAGACCAGGTCAATGCCACGCAGAGTTCTAGCAACAGACACATCTCTACAACTGTTAAGAGGAGACTTTGTGCAGCAGGCCTTCATGGTAAAATAGCTGCTAGGAAACCACTGCTAAGGACAGGCAACAAGCAGAAGAGACTTGTTTGGGCTAAAGAACACAAGGAATGGACATTAGACCAGTGGAAATCTGTGCTTTGATCTGATGAGTCCAAATTTGAGATCTTTGGTTCCAACCACCGTGTCTTTGTGCGACGCAGAAAAGGTGAACGGATGGACTCTACATACCTGGTTCCCACCGTGAAGCATGGAGGAGGAGGTGTGATGGTGTGGGGGCGCTTTGCTGGTGACACTGTTGGGGATTTTTTCAAAATTGAATGTATACTGAACCAGCATGGCTACCACAGCATCTTGCAGCGGCATGCTATTCCATCCGGTTTGCGTTTAGTTGGACCATCATTTCTTTTTCAACAGGACAATGACCCCAAACACACCTCCAGGCTGTGTAAGGGCTATTTGACCAAGAAGGAAAGTGATGTGGTGCTACGCCAGATGACCTGGCCTCCACAGTCACCAGACCTGAACCCAATAGAGATGGTTTGGGGTGAGCTGGAACGCAGAGTGAAGGCAAAAGGGCCAACAAGTGCTAAGCATCTCTGGGAACTCCTTCAAGACTGTTGGAAGACCATTTCCGGTGACTACCTCTTGAAGCTCATCAAGAGAATGCCAAGAGTATGCAAAGCAGTCATCAAAGCAAAAGGTGGCTACTTTGAAGAACCTAGAATATAAGACATATTTTCAGTTGTTTCAGTTTTTTAAGTATATAATTCCACGTGTTAATTCATAGTTTTGATGCCTTCAGTGTGAATGTACAATTTTCATAGTCATGAAAATACAGAAAAATCTTTGAATGAGAAGGTGTGTCCAAACTTTTGGTCTGTACTGTAAGTCCCAGACAATCCCTGTAATAGTATAATGCAGTTATTCAGGGCAGTAGATCTGCAATCATGTTGTGACTTACAGCCGTAAGGCTAGGTTCACATTGCGTCAGTGCAGTCCGCTCAACACAGACTGCGCTAACGCACGTGCCTTTTAAAGATCGCGTTATGCGATCACGCTAGTGCAAATGCTCCATCTGTGCTAGAGGTGACGGACCCCTGAACACTGCAGACAGCGTCCGAGGGTCCGTCATTAGAACGACAGCACATCGCTAACGCATGCCGATTATGACATGCGTTAGCGATGCGCTACATAATAGCAGTCTATGGGTGTGCTAACGCATCCGTTACATAGCGTTAGTGCCGCTATGTAACAGATGCCGTCAGCGCATTGCCATTAGCGCAATGTGAACCCAGCCTAACAGGGACGCTAAAATGCGCCCTCTGTATGGTTAATTTTTTCAGAAAGTTGCAAGTGATGAATCAGGCGGAAATATCAGGAGACACAAATATTCACCCACAAATGGTGGCAAGAAACCAAAAAAAAAATCAGGTGTCAAAAGCATTCAAAGTAGAATAAGGACCGTAAAAAAAGACAGATCAGAGGCGTGAAAGCAGCAATGAATTGTGGCCAGAACGGCCGTAATTAGGGAAAATGTCTGCGTCGCCCTTGGAAACAGACCACAGTTTAGCTCCATTGTTGTCAGATTTGGTGCGGACTTTGGCCCACGATTGCTCCATTATCAAGCGCTGATGGGATCAGAATGACCAGAATAAACGATCCGATCACTCGACTAACGAGCATCAACATCGGTGAATAATGGGAAACAATCTTTCCTTAAAAAGCTCAACGGCCGATCACTGGTGTAAATGCTCCATAACGTACCCGCGGCCCACAGTGCACTGCGTCCGGGTTACAGGACGTGAGCAGTAATCTGATCAAAGCTTTGATTGTGAATAGAGCAGAGAATATGCAAGATCATTGGTGGGGGCTAGAGATGGGACCCCAGGGCTTGTGTAGTCCGTCCATTGGACACACCACCTCCCGTTAATGAACACACACCTCCGCCCTGAGAAGCCCCCTGCACAAGGAGCAGCCCCTCTCTGTCCCAGGAGAAGTGCCCTGCACAAAGAGCAGCCCCCTCCGTCCCAGGAGTGGCCCCCTGCACAAGGTGAAGCCCCCTCCACCCCAGGAGTGGCCTCCTGCACAAGGAGCAGGTCCCTCCGACCCAAGAGCCTCCCCCTGCACAAGGAGCATCCCCCTCTGCCCCAGGAACGGCCTTTGCCCCAGGAACGGCTCCCTGCACAAAGAAAAGCCCCCTTCACCACAGGAACAGCCCCGTCTGAGGAACAACCCCTTCCATCCCAGGAGCAGCCCCCTGCACGAGGAGCGGCCACATCAGGCCCCAGGAGCAGCCCCCTGCACGAGGATCGCCCTCTTGCACAGAGTAGCCCCACCGCCCAAGTGCACCCCTCTGTACAATAAGCGCTCTCTCCACATAATGTGCAGCTCTATGCACAAGGAGCGCTCCTGTCCGCTCTAGTAAGCACCTTTCGACCAAGGAGCGGACCCCCACATAGGGCAGCACGGTGGATCAGTGGATAGCACTGCAGCCTTGCAGCGCTGGAGTCCTGGGTTCGAGTCCCACCAAGGACAACATCTGCAAGGAGTTTGTATGTTCTCCCCGTGTTTGCGTGGGTTTCCTCCGGGTACTCCGGTTTCCTCCCACACTCCAAAAAACATACTGACAGGGAATCTAGATTGTGAGCCCCATCGGGGACAGCAACGATAATGTGTGCAAACTGTAAAGCGCTGCGGAATATGTTAGCGCTATATAAAAAATAAAGATTATTATTATAATGAGCACCCTTCTTCATTCTGAGACATTGTTATTTAATCTGAGACTAATAAAAACAATGTAAAATAGACATTTATACAACGAACAATGAACCATGGGAAATAAACACTACAGTCGGAATGGAGGGTGAACTTTAACCTTTCTGCAATGTGTCCAATTGTTTCTGGCAGATGTGCAGCGCGGGCGTCATAGCCTGGCTCCCAAGAGCTTACAATCTAATAGTGGGGTTAGAGGCACGGCCATGGGTGCAAAGTGCAATACATCAGTGCCCACCTAATAAATACACTGCAGTGTACCAGGGGCAGCGGCCGTACCCATTACTGTACCCCAGGAAAACGTGCTAATTATGCAAAATTGTCTCTTCAGAGAGGAAGAGAGCTAGAACTCTAGTGCCACCTTTTGGAAGGTAGCAATCCTACAAGTCAATGTCGACCCTTTAACGAGCCTTATCACATGACCTAGGATTTGCAAATTGAGATTCTGGTTTGGCTATTATCCTAGGTCATGTGATAAGGCTCGTTAAAGGGTCGACATTGACTTGTAGGATTGCTACCTTCCAAAAGGTGGCACTAGAGTTCTAGCTCTCTTCCTCTCTGAAGAGACAATTTTGCATAATTAGCATATTTCCAGAGGAGCATTGCGGCTTTAAGTCTCCTCATCTGCATGCTTAGCATGTTGATCTCCGCAAGGAGTGACGATATTTCTTGGACCAGGAAAACGTGAAATACTGGGACTTTATACATTTTTTATTTTAACATAAAACAAAAAATACTGATACTGCCGCCTTTAACCCTTACCTTACATATGTGAGATATGCCAGCTGTATACGGTATACCCTGGGCTTTCCTCGCTCCTCTCCATATTTTGGTCCATTGTCGTCCTCGCAACGGATTTTATGAGTCAAAGTGAAAGGGATATTTGTTTTTTTTGGGGGACTTTTTAGTAAACGTGAATAGCGGATGGAAAAGAATACTGTGAGGTGGACAATATGACACGGCGAGTTGTGGCGTGCATGGAGGGTAAAGTCTGCATGTTCATCCATTTTGCAGGATGATCGACAGGTCTAATCTAGTAAATTTAATATTCCCCATTTAGGAAAACAAATATGGAAATTCTGCTGTGTGTAGATCCTCTTTTACCCCTCCTGGAAATGCATGATCAACCGGACAACTGGTCGTCCCCACTGTTATTGAGTCATGTCCCTACGTGGTCTCATAAGTATCAGACATAGTAGAAATTTACACCCCACTGTTACATGAGGCAAATTGTCGCATTGTTTTCTACCATTTCCAGGCGGGAAAACAGAGGAAAGGCAATGCACGTGGAAATCTGCTCCAGAACGGCTATTGCATGGGGATTCCAGCATTTGCCATCAGATACTTGTCAGGATTAGAAACGCAGATTAATGCCCTATTGTATATAAAATCAGTGGGGGTCGCACGTTTTGGTCGCTGCAAGTAGACGACGATGCTGTCGGACATCTGATGAGATTCAGAAGGAGCTTTTCCTAATGGAGGCCCAGTGGGATGTGCAGCAAGAAGTGAGGAGCCCCTTTAATTTAACCTCTTCAGTTCCTTCAAGCCTATAGTATAGGACTATCATCCCGATGCATCAGGTCGCTGATCGGCTGTGATTTACAGTCCGTGTCTGTACAGAAGAGGCGGGGGTCACCTACGTGGTATGACCGTCTGTGACGAGAGGATGGAGACGTCGTACTGTCCCAGAGGAGTCTCCAGAATACCTCCCCCATCCCGTAAACTTTCCAGTTCTGGTTAGAGGTATGTCAATCATATAAAGTAAGCGCTGGGACTTTATGATCGTGGGGGTCAGATTTGTGAGACCATTACCCACCCAGAGATTAAAGGGGCAGCAGTTCAGCCATTGTTTCCCTGCACAGCAGGGCCCTGTGGATGACAGTGCTGTTTCTGGGGCCACATTGTGCACGGAAAACCACGAAGGGACCGTTGCGCTGAACCATCACAACTACACTTCTCTCTGAAACTGTCGGGAGGTCCCATAGGTCACCTCCCCCACTTAAGGAGATAGGGTCCTCCTTTTATAACTTATATCAGATCATGAATGAGATACCAGCGCCGGCACATGATCGACCCAGACTCCGAGGTCAGAACCTCCGCGCCTTCACCCAACCGACACCATACCACCAGCATATGGTCACCGGTATATAGCCAGGACACAATGGCAGCACCATTGTGGCATAAAGCAGGTGAATAGGGTGGAGATGCGACCCACGGGGTACCACCGCCGTGACAATGAACCATGGTACCTTGCTTGTCACAATGCCATGGGGTGGACGAGTAACCCCATTTACTGGCATTACACCGCGTGATCTGCGTCACGGCCAAAGGCCAAACCTCCGGCCAGGTACACTCACTTTATAGCTCTCTGTTATCAGTCACCACAGACAGTGTCCTTCAGTTTGATGACTTATTTGAGGTGCAGAACCTCTTGGCCCCCCCCGATATTACAGTGCGTCCCTTCCTGGATATTTCCATCAATTGGTGACTGATATCAGCTGCTCCTCGGAGATGGCCGGAGCTGCACGGCAACTTGTGTCATCTGGCAGCAATTCTCAGACTAGTCGTGCGTCCTAAAACTTCTGTGGCCCTGGTCTGTGCGACAACTAGGAAACAATAGCAAAATCGCTGACAAATGCGAGGAAGCGAAAGTGCAGTGAAGTCTATGGCAGCACGCGTCAGAGCGACTTGTAACCAGAAACAGAAAATCCAACAAGACTGAAAACATCTGTGACTTTGCCACTGTCTGTCGCAGGTCGCAATGTGTCTGTCCCTTTACGATCCAGTTACCGTACCTGCAAGGCTTCTTCCTAGCATGCATCTCCTTATTATCCCCCTATGTATAATGTCTATATAACGGAGACGGACCGTCCCTTGCGTCTGACTCCAGGGAGGGGGTATAGCAGAGCAGCGGAACCCCGGTGGTCAGCGCAGCGCTATTCTGGCAAAAGGCGCTTGGAACGAACGGACGGGTCCTATAAGGGCACCAATCGTCGAGGGTCAGCACTAACTAAATCCACACGGTGAAGGAACATGTGTGCACAGGCCGACCCTTATGACCTCCAGCCCGATGTGCGGGGCCTTCAACTGCGACAAGGACAAGTCAATGAGCATAAAAAGTATAAACACAAAGGGTTAAGAGGCGCGATCCCCTCCCTCCCCCACCCCTATATTACACAATGTCAAGTAGCAGCAAAAGGAACGGACAGCCGGCCTGGAAAGAGACGCCGGCCACGCCCCTCTGCAAGCTTGACCCACCGAGTGTCCGTGTCCGTGGGGTCGCGGGTGATGGACGGGTGGGCTCCCGAGAGTCTGTTTAGTCACTAATGAAGCTGTTCTCCTAGTGAACAGGCAGTCACTCGTTCTCCTGGTCTCCTGCGGCCGCCCCGCTCAGCTGAGGCCGGTTGTCAGGGTGCGTTCCCTCAAATCTCTGCGAGGCGATGGCGGCCTGGTGAGACATGCTCTTCCGCACGATGTCTCCTTTACGCCATAACACCACCTCCTGGAGGAGAGAGAATGGGAGAAGGCACGATAATCTGGTGCGAACAAGAAGCATGCAGACGTCCCGCCCAATTGTGTATCCCCAGCATACGCCATCACTTTGCGGATCTGACCGCTGGGACCCTCACCCTTGCCGGAGATGGAGGCTGAGGAGCTGTGGCCCCTGCATGGCACATTCACGGCAGGGTCACTAGAGATCAGACAAAGTGGGACGAGATAGGAGCATCTCTTTAAAGGGATTGTCCACCATTAATTTTTTTTTCTTTGGCCCAGGAGGTCATAGAATAAGGCGCTCGTTTCCCCTGTGCGGGGGCGCCGATGCTGGATACAATGACCACATCGTCCAGGTGAAGCCAGCAATTGGCGCATCCGCTCAGATATCTTCCAGCACCTGATCGCTGCACCAATCACAGGTCTGGTGACATCCAGATGGCACAGTCATGGCAGCCACCAGCGGAGCGGCGTGATCTACAGCCACAGGGCTGAAAGGAGATCACACTGCCTCTATTCACACTTTTGTTTCTGCCCCCATGTGATGTATGAAAGTGTGTGCAGCCCCTCACTCCTACCATGGGGAGCATCGCTCACCTGCTGTTTGAAGTATCGCCTCTCCTCCTCGTCGATCAGCACTAAGTTGAGGTAATAGCGCACGCTGAACTTCTTGTTGATGTCTCTCATCGTTGGGGTCAGCTCGTATCCCGCCAGGAACAGCCGGATGGGGATGGATTCACCTACAGGTTGAGGAGAAAAGTTACCGTGGATGTCAAGTATGATTAGTCCGGAGAATAAAGATGGTCACTGTACTGCAGGGGGCCTGTGGGTATATTAGAGGTGGCAGCTGAATACACACTGGTTTTGCAGAGACCGACAATAAGGCTGCCACCCGCACACTTCACCCAGCTTTTCCAGGGTCCTGAGCACATTACAGGGGGGCAGGGTGTTCACTGGTGGGCAAACATGCCGTTCAGGAGTTTGAAAAAGCTGAGTGCCGATTCGCCCACACTGGTAGTCACCGAACACTCGCGGTCGTGGACGGTACCTCGCACCGGCGCTCCGTCCATGATCTCGTACTTGGCGATGGTGTCGTTTTCGTGGTAGACGTTTGGTCCGGTGCCCGTGGTCTCCCGCTTGATGATATCGATCTCCATGTGTTTGATCTTGATTCGCACCAAAAGGAAGTAGATTTTCCCCACGATGACGTCTTTCAGGTGATATCTGTTACAGGAGAAAATAGGGCGGTGTTCAGACACAGAGGACGGCTGCCGTATACTCTGGGGCTCATTCCAACCGCAGGTTATGGATCTGATGATCACAAAACGGCTCGGACCTCTGCAGCCGGTGGCCACGTTCACACGACTCGTACTCAGCAATTCTGCAGCATTTTACTTTTAACACACAGCGGGATTGTTTTTTTTTCTTTCAGAAATTAAGATTTTGATGCATTTTTTTTTTTAAATTTAGAACTAATCAATCCACAGCAAATATACAGGGCTGCCTTACCGCAATAAACAGCGATCTGACCGCAGTGTCAATACAGCAGAGGAGGGTGAAAGCTGCACCAAAAATAAGCTGCATGTGAATGGAGTCTAGGAATTAATCGCGTCTGACTGAGCTCCGCAGCAAAACGGAGCCGAAAGATCAGAAAAGACGTTACTCCGAGGAGGGAGATGGGAGCAGACTTACTTGGACTTGTTGTACTCAAACTCGATGTGCAGACAATCTTCGATCCCCACCTCCATCTTGATGGAAGAGTTCATCTCGGGGTACGTGCTCAGCGTGTGGACCACAATATCCAGCTCTTTCCCAACGTCATTGAGCCGGCGGCTGAGGGTGGCGCGCAGGAAGTACCTGGGTGGACGAGAGAGGCAGAGGTGAAAACGGCAGAAAACGCAGCACCCACCAGCTCCATACCACTGGCCTCCACTGCCATTACTGCACTGTGGATCCATCTGTATCATCAGTCCTGCGCGGACACATTGCAACAAAGCGTCAGGATCGGACACAAATGTTTGCTGTTGCATTTAGCACAACACTGAGTATAACTGTACCAGACCCTCAGCTGTGAGAAGGATTGGATGGAATCAAGAATGTTCCCATTCAATGACAACAATCAGAGATACTAATTCAAAGTTACAGAGCTTTATCTTTCAATGTACAGCTCCTTTAATTTGTAAGATTCCCCAACCCCGTACCGTAGCTTCACGTTCTGCCCGTGTACGACTCGTATGGCTTCTCCACGTGAGTGAACTCAAAGTCGAAACTCTGTGATTGCGAGAGTTCCCCGGGCCGCGCCAAATCCTTCACCAGCGACACAAACTCGTGGTGGTTTCCCCGGTCGTAGTACAACTCTGAGGAGAAAGCGCGATAAGCATGAGGAAGCGGCACGGCAGAAGAGGAGAGGCGGAAAAGGAAAAGAACCGTAGAGGAGAGGTGGAAAAGGAGTAGAAGAGTAGAGGCGGAAAAGGAAAAGAAGAGCAGAGGAGAGGCGGAAAAGGAAAAGAAGAGCAGAGGAGAGGCGGAAAAGGAAAAGAAGAGCAGAGGAGAGGCGGGAAAAGGAAAAGAAGAGCAGAGGAGAGGCGGAAAAGGAAAAGAAGAGCAGAGGAGAGGCGGAAAAGGAAAAGAAGAGCAGAGGAAAGGCGGAAAAGGAGAAGAGCAGAGGAGAGGCGGGGAAAAGGGAAGGAGAAGAGGAGCAGAGGAGAGGCGGAAAAGGAGAAGAGGAGCAGAGGAGAGGCGGAAAAGGAGAAGAGAAGAGCAGAGGAGAGGCGGAAAAGGAGAAGAAGAGCAGAGGAGAGGCGGAAAAAGGAGAAGCGTAGAGGAGAGGCGGAAAAGGAAAAGAAGCGCAGAAAGGCGGAAAAGGAAAAGACGCGCAGAGGAGAGGCGGAAAAGGAGAAGAGCAGAGGAGAAGCGCAATAGAAGAATAGAGGAGAGGCGCAAAAGGAGGAGAAGAGTAGAGGAGAAGAGCAAAAGGAGAAGAGTAGAGGAGAGGCGCAAAAGGAGAAGAGTAGAGGAGAGGTGCAAAAGGAGAAGAGTAGAGGAGAGGCTCAAAAGGAGAGGAGTAGAGGAGAGGCGCAAAAGGAGAGGAGTAGAGGAGAGGCACAAGAGCAAAGGAGAGGTGCAAGAGGAGCGTGAGGATGTAAAAAAGAGGAGAGGCGGAAGAGGAGTCTATTCACTGACATGCAGAAATATGTAGAGGAGATCTCGGATCCTGCACGAGCCACATTCCAGTACTGATACGAAGGCTGTGGAGTCAGAGTCGTGGAGTTGGTATCCATTTTGGTGGAGTCGGAGTGGGTAGAAAAAGGACCGATTCCGACTCCTAAAATATATAATACATTGGGTGCAGTAGTTCAGGGCAGGATGTGCTGTAAATATTTTCAGAATAATTCAGGAAAGTTCTGAAATGTCCTATAAATGTCTGTTCTGTTCCTGATCTCAGGATCTCGGCTTTTGGTTGAGATGAATCTGCACTTCATGTACATGCTCAGTAGTGAGCGGTGCTGTGGAGTCGGTGATTTGGATTACCGACTCCACAGCCCTGACTCATACCATGAAATAACTGATCCGGCACCAGCCGCAATCCACTACTGATGTCCACAAGACTGTGGAGTCAGTAAGCCAGACCCCTGACTCCTCAGCACCGGTCACTACTGAGCATGTGCATAAAGTGCAGCACAGATTCTTCTCAGCTAAAAGCTGAGATCAGGAACAGAACAGACATTTATAGGACATGTCAGAACTTTCACAAATTCTTCTGAAAACCTTTACAGCACATCCTGCACGGAACTACTGATCCCAACTTATTATATATTTTAGGAGTTGGAGTCAGTCCATTTTATACCAACTCTGATTCCACCAAAATGGACTCTGTCTCAGATTCAGACCCTGGATGCCTGGAAATAACCCATCCTGCACGAGCCGCAATTCACTACTGATGCCCGGCAATCCTGCATCGGGGCGCAGGCTAGCAGAGCTGGAGGCTTCCGGATTTCCCGCCAGCAGCGTCACTTCTGCATATAATACACACGG
This sequence comes from Oophaga sylvatica, assembly GCA_033576555.1. Taxonomy (NCBI): domain Eukaryota; kingdom Metazoa; phylum Chordata; class Amphibia; order Anura; family Dendrobatidae; genus Oophaga; species Oophaga sylvatica. Next base: position 392,381,793 of record JARQOD010000003.1, read on the forward strand.
AGCATCAGGGCTGCACAGCCACTTCCTATCCTGAGTTGTCTTATACATGATATATGGAGTATTCTCAGCTGGCTGACTTCATTAATGAATGCCTGTACTGTGCCCATAGTGTCACCCAGCTTTCCCCAGAGCCTGAATGCCATCTACATCTGCCATATATTTCCCCTACTTTCCCAGTCTTCACTGCAGTTCTGGTATCCTATTCCTGAAACAGAAGGCTCAGGCTGAGCGGAGCGCTCCACACAGGAGGTGCTGCAGTGTTATGACACAGGATGTAGTCGCCTGCGGGTCCATTCCACCAATGACCTCATATCAGCAGCTGTTTTCCTTCTCTCAGGCGGAGGGGGGATGCCTGGCGGGCGGCCGTGGGTATGGGAACGGTCACTCTTTGAGGTGGGAGATGTTTACCAGAAAAGAATAAGAAAACAACTTCCTCAATCAGCAGGAATCAAACAGTCCTAAGCTCAGCACAGGGGCCCGCTGTGTCCCCAGGGGCCCGGCAGAAATGTACAACAAATGCCGAACCCTGGAGACCAAGTGCTGCTATACAGAAATCAGTGACCGCTAAAACAACTGAACAACTACAAGTGCCAGCATGCTGACATGCAGGCCACACTGGGAGTTGTAGTTGGGTTCAGCAATCAGTAACATTCCCGATATCTGGAAATCCACTTTAGGATCTCTGCTTGCTGCTGCTGATTGTTCCTAATACTAACAGGAGGCAGAAATCCTAAAGGCATCTTCATGGAGAACTTGGTGCCACCAGTGCGGACTCTGACTTCTGCGCCGACACACTGTAACAACCAGAGCAGGAGCCCCTGCCCCCGATGCATTGTAACAATCAGAGGGAAGGTGTCAACTCCCTGACAGCAAGCAGAAGTGCGCCAATAATAAAGGGACATGTGCACATGGGACGCGGTAACTTAGAACTGTGACCCCAGCTGCACCCCCTGGCACGTGCAGTTCACCAGCTGCACCTCCAGTTACTGTTGGCCCCCCCAGCTGCACCCCCTGGCACATGTGGTCCCCCCAACTACACCCCTGAAGCTGACAGCACCTATGATCACCCAGCTGTACCCCTGTCACTGCTGGCACCAGTGGTCCCCCGGTTGCACCCCCTGGCACTGCTGGCACCTGTGGTCCCCAGGTTGCACCCCCTGGCACTGCTGGCACCTGTGGTCCCCAGCTGCATCCACTGTCACTGCAGGTATCTGTGGTCCCCGGACTGCACCCCCTGTCATTGCTGGCACCTGTGGTCCCCAGGTTGCACCCCCTGTCACTGCTGGCACCTGTGGTCCCCCGGTTGCACTCCCTGGCACTGCTGGCACCTGAGGTTCCCCCCGGTTGCACCCCTGGCACCTGTGGTCCCCAGGTTGCACCCCCTGTCACTGCTGGCACCTGTGGTCCCCCAGCTGCACCCACTGGCACTGCAGGTATCTGTGGTCCCCGGGCTGCACCCCCTGTCACTGCTGGCACCTGTAGTCCCCCGGCTGCACCCCCTGTCACTGCTGGCACCTGTAGTCTCCCGGCTGCACCCCCTGGCATTGCTGGTATCTGGGCTCCCCGGGCTGTACCCCCAGTCATTGCTGGCAAGTGTGGTCCCCGGGTTGCATCCCTTGGCACTGCTGGCACCTGAGGTCCCCCAGCTGCACTCACTGGCATTGCTGGTATCTGTGGTCCCAGGCTGTACCCCGTCATTCCTGGCAAGTGTGGGCCCCTGGCTGCACCACCTGGCACTGCTGGCACCTGTGGTCCCCCTGTTGCACCCCCTGTCACTGCTGGCACCTGTAGTCCCCCGGCTGCACCTTCTGGGACTTGTAGTGCCCTCACGTCACCCCTGGGGCATTGCTGGGGGTTATAGTGCTCCCGCAGAGCCCCGCCCTCCTCACCGATCTGCCCGATGAACTCGATCTTCAGCCCCTGGTGCTCCAGCCTCTTGCCCGGGCTCCGCAGGGTGACGGTGACGCGGCCGGACACCGTCTCTCCGTCGTAGAAGAGGAAATATTTCTCCTTCTTGCCGTCCTCCGTCTTGTGCTCCACCCGCCGGCGGCTCTCTGCATCCGTCAGCGTGATATCCAGCTCCGCTGCCGGCCCAAAGCCGAAGAAGCTCATGGCTGCGGCAGAGACGAAGGCCCGGAACCAGGCGGCTGACAGCACCGAACCTCCACAGATCCCGGTCTCAGCTACTGGGTATCCAGCACAGTGCGCACGCGCACAGCTCGGCCTGGATGACGCCGCACGTCACTGTGCTGCCAGACACCAATATGATTCCCGAACTGCCAAGCAGAGGCAGTGCGCAGGCGTCAGAGTCAATCGCAGCACACTACTGACGTAATTGAGGAACACATATTGCTTTTGGGCAACCTTCATTAAACCGCTACCTAAGCCAGTAAGAGAGATGGCGGTTACCCGAACATTCAAGTCCTTGGCTCTCATTGCCTGAAGGCGAAGCATACTGATGACGTTCCAGTCATTGATTGGTAAATTCGTGTTGGGTTTTGGCGCTGGGCAGCAACTAACGGAGGAGCCGCGGTGTCTGCAGAAAACGCCGGGAGATGGGGGATAATTCGGCGGTGCTGTTGGAGGCCCTGGACCGGTGCGGGCTCCGGAGCCTGAGGAAAGGTGAACCCGACCCGACCTGCAACTGTGTAACTACAACGCCCAGCGTGACGGCAGTGTGCCACTCCTATATGGTGCCCAGTATTATACCCCCAGAGCTGCACTCACTTATTCTGCTGGTGCAGTCACTGTGTATATACATTACATTACTGATCCTGAGTTACATCCTGTATTATACTCCAGAGCTGCACTCACTATTCTGCTGGTGCAGTCACTGTAATACATTACATTACTGATCCTGAGTTACATCCTGTATTATACCCAGAGCTGCACTCACTGATTCTGCTGTGCAGTCACTGTGTATCATTACATTACTGATCCTGAGTTACATCCTGTATTATACTCCAGAGCTGCACTCACTATTCTGCTGGTGCAGTCACTGTGTACATACATTACATTACTGATCCGAGTCACATGCTGTATTATAATCCAGAGCTGCACTCACTATTCTGCTGGTGCTGTCACTGTGTACATACATTACATTACTGATCCTGAGTTACATCCTGTATTATACTCCAGAGCTGCACTCACTATTCTGCTGGTGCAGTCACTGTGTACATACTTACATTACTGATCCTGAGTTAATCCTGTATTATACTCCAGAGCTGCACTCACTATTCTGCTGGTGCAGTCACTGTACATACATTACATTACTGATCCTGAGTTAATCCTGTATTATACTCCAGAGCTGCACTCACTATTCTGCTGATGCAGTCACTGTGAACATACATTACTGATCCTGAGTTACATCCTGTATTATACTCCAGAGCTGCACTCACTATTCTGCTGGTGCAGTCACTGTGTACATTTTACATTACTGATCCTGAGTCACATCTGTATTATACTCCAGAGCTGCACTCACTATTCTGCTGGTGCAGTCACTGTGTACATACATTACTGATCCTGAGTACATACTGTATTATACTCCAGAGCTGCACTCACTATTCTGCTGGTGCAGTCACTGTGTACATACATTACATTACTGATCCTGAGTTATATCCTGTATTATACTCCAGAGCTGCACTCACTATTCTGCTGGTGCAGTCACTTGTACATACATTACATTACTGATCCTGAGTTACATCCTGTATTATACTCCAGAGCTGCACTCACTATTCTGCTGGTGCAGTCACTGTGTAATACATTACATTACTGATCCTGAGTTACATCCTGTATTATACTCCAGAGCTGCACTCACTATTCTGCTGGTGCAGTCACTGTGTATTACATTACATTACTGATCCTGAGTTACATCTGTATTATAATCCAGAGCTGCACTCACTATTCTGCTGGTGCTAGTCACTGTGTACATACATTACATTACTGATCCTGAGTTACTCCTGTATTATACTCAGAGCTGCACTCACTATTCTGCTGGTGCAGTCACTGTGTACATACATTACATTACTGATCCTGAGTTACATCCTGTATTATACTCCAGAGCTGCACTCACTATTCTGCTGGTGCAGTCACTGGTACATACATTAATTACTGATCCTGAGTTACATCCTGTATTATACCCAGAGCTGCACTCACTATTCTGCTGTGCAGTCACTGTACATACATTACTATGTCCCTGATGTTACATCCTGTATTATACTCCAGAGCTGCACTCACTATTGCTGGTGCAGTCACTGTGTACTGTACATTAGATCCGATCATGCTGTATATATCGAGTGCACTCACTATTCTGGTGCAGATGTGTACACATTACTGATCCTGAGTTCACATACTGTATTATACTCCAGAGCTGCACTCACTATTCTGCTGGTGCAGTCACTGTGTACATACGTTACATTACTGATCCTGAGTTATCTCCTGTATTATACTCCAGAGCTGCACTCACTATTCTGCTGGTGCAGTCACTGTGTACATACATTACATTACTGATCCTGAGTTAATCCTGTATTATACTCCAGAGCTGCACTCACTATTCTGCTGGTGCAGTCACTGTGTACATACATTACATTACTGATCCTGAGTTACATCCTGTATTATACTCCAGGTTTGCACTCACTATTCTGCTGGTGCAGTCACTGTGCTACATACATTACATTACTGATCCTGAGTTACCTCCTGTATTATACCCCAGAGCTGCACTCACTATTCTGCTGGTGCAGTCACTGTGTAATACATTACATTACTGATCCTGAGTTACATCCTGTATTATACTCCAAGCTGCACTCACTATTCTGCTGGTGCAGTCACTGTGTACATACATTACATAACTGATCCTGAGTTACTCCTGTATTATACTCCAGAGCTGCACTCACTATTCTGCTGGTGCAGTCACTGTGTACTATACATTATACATTACTGATCCTGAGTTACATCCTGTATTATACTCCAGGCTGCACTCACTATTCTGCTGGTGCAGTCACTGTGTACATACATTACATTACTGATCCTGAGTTACATCCTGTATTATACTCCAGAGCTGCACTCACTATTCTGCTGGTGCAGTCACTGTGTACATTACATTACTGATCCTGAGTTACATCCTGTATTATACTCCAGTGCTGCACTCACTATTCTGCAGGTGTAGTCACTGTGTACATACATTACATTACTGCTCCTGAGTTACCTCCTGTATTATACTCCAGAGCTGCACTCATATTCTGCTGGTGCAGTCACTGTGTACATACATTACATTACTGATCCTGAGTTACCTCCTGTATTATACTCCAGAGCTGCACTCACTATTCTGCTGGTGCAGTCATTGTGTACATACATTATATTACTGATCCTGAGTTACCTCCTGTATTATACTCCAGAGCTGCACTCATTATTCTGCTGGTGCAGTCACTGTGTACATACATTACATTACTGATCCTGTACTGATCCTCAGTTACATCCTGTATTATACTCCAGAGCTGCACTCACTATTCTGCAGGTGTAGTCACTGTGTACATACATTACATTACTGATCCTGTACTGATCCTGAGTTACCTCCTGTATTATACTCCAGAGCTGCACTCACTATTCTGCTGGTGCAGTCACTGTGTACATACCTTACATTACTGATCCTGAGTTACCTCCTGTATTATACTCCAGGGTTGCACTCACTGTTCTGCTGGTGTAGTCACTGTGTACATACATTACATTACTGATCCTGAGTTACCTCCTGTATTATACCCCAGAGCTGCACTCACTATTCTGCTGGTGCAGTCACTGTGTACATACATTACATTACTGATCCTGTACTGATCCTGAGTTACCTCCTGTATTATACTCCAGGGTTGCACTCACTATTCTGCTGGTGTAGTCACTGTGTACATACATTACATTACTGATCCTGAGTTACCTCCTGTATTATACCCCAGAGCTGCACTCACTATTCTGCTGGTGTAGTCACTGTGTACATACATTACATTACTGATCCTGAGTTACCTCCTGTATTATACTCCAAAGCTGCACTCACTATTCTGCTGGTGCAGTCACTGTGTACATACATTACATTACTGATCCTGAGTTACATCCTGTATTATACTCCAGAGCTGCACTCACTATTCTGCTGGTGCAGTCACTGTGTACATATATTACATTACTGATCCTGTACTGATCCTGAGTTACCTCCTGTATTATACTCCAGGGTTGCACTCACTATTCTGCTGGTGCAGTCACTGTGCACATACATTACATTACTGATCCTGAGTTACATCCTGTATTATACTCCAGAGCTGCACTCACTATTCTGCTGGTGCAGTCACTGTGTACATATATTACATTACTGATCCTGAGTTACCTCCTGTATTATACTCCAGGGTTGCACTCACTATTCTGCTGGTGCAGTCACTGTGCACATACATTACATTACTGATCCTGAGTTATTATTATAATTTATTTATATAGCACCATTGATTCCATGGTGCTGTACATGAGAAGGGATTACATACAGATTACAGATATCACTTACGGTAAACAAACTAACAATCACAGACTGGTACAGAGGGGAGAGGACCCTGCCCTTGGGGGCTTACATTCTACAGGATGGTGGGGAAGGAGACAGCAGGTTGGGGGGTTGCAGCAGTTCCGGTGTTGGTTGAGGCGATATCTCCGGTAGTGGTGAGGAGGTAGCGGGGTCATTGCAGGCTGTAAGCTTTACTGAAGAGGACTTTAAAAGAGGGGAGGGAAAAGGTGGGATTGGGTTGAAGGTGAAGTTGGGAGAAAGGAGAAGTCCCACTCCTCCACCATGTCTGTTGCCAGGGCGAGGAGTGTGGGTGAAGTGGAGGCTACCGTAGAAATTTAGTAAATTTAAACAGTTTAGGTGTGCCTTCTGGTCATTTATGGCATATTTCAATAGTTATCCATCCTTAAAAGACATCCTTATAATGACAGACCAAGGTCAGACAGACCAGTGGCTCTGAATTTATACATAAGCAAATGCACATCAAACAGGCCAGGTGAGAACAGGAGGGAGGGGCAGCAGGGACTGGTCACACACAGGAGGGGATTAATTAGAAGTCAAGAAGGGAAAAAAAAGCAGACAGATACAGGGGTGATTGGGGTTCAGGAAAGATGGGTGATGATGATGGTATTGCAGTCAGGACACGTACCTGAGGATGAAGCAGATCGATTGTCAGTTTGATAGCAATAGTGAAGCATAGTAATAATAACAATGAAGCATCTATAGCAGGGAGTTATTCATCTGGCATATTTCAATAGTTATCCATCCTTAAAAGACATCCTTATAATGACAGACCACAGGAGTTACCTCCTGTATAAGGCTATGTTTCCACGTTCCGGAATGGCAGCGCTTTCAACGCAGCAGATACCTGCTCCGTTCAAAGCGCTGCCAGCTTTTGTCCGCATGGTGATTCTGCATGTGTTCATTGAATATATGCGGAATCACAGCATCCTATACATAGTATGGTGCTATTTATCTTGCGGAGACTGAGCGTCTCTGCAAGATAAATTGACATGCGGTCTAGAAAGAAGCGCCGCATGTGCGTATACGCAGGTCTGCCACCTGCATTTTGTACGCATAGTGGAGATGGGATTTCTTAAAATCCCTCCACTATGCTGTAACATCTGACTGCTGCGGATTGGATGCTGCGGCTGTACGCAGTGTTTCCTGAACGTGGAAACATACCCTTATACTTCAGAGCTGCACTCACTATTCTGCTAGTGCAGTCACTGTGTACATACATTACATTACTGATCCTGAGTTACATCCTGTATTACACTCCAGAGCTGCACTCACTATTCTGCTGGTGCAGTCACTGTGTACATACATTACATTACTGATCCTGAGTTACATCCTGTATTACACTCCAGAGCTGCACTCATTATTCTGCTGGTGCAGTCACTGTGTACATACATTACTGATCCTGAGTTACATCCTGTATTACACACCAGAGCTGCACTCACTGTTCTGCTGGTGCAGTCACTGTGTATATACATTTCAGTATTGAGCATGAATTATTCTCCTGAGCTGTGCTCACCATTCTGTCGTCCTGCATGTACATTACATCGGTGTTTCTCCTCTTGCAGCCTGGGTGGAGTCCGTCTGGGAGCTGGACTTCACAGAGTCTGAGCCACTGGACTCCAGTGTGGAGGCTGATATCGTGGAGAACGGGCTGGAGGTGCTGAATTACTTGTATGAGGCTCTTCTGCCATTCGCATCTGATGATCAGGTGAACTCGCTAGTTAGGGTCTGAGCTGCCGCCTCGTGTAGCATGGAGCGTAGCGCCATGCCGCTGAGCACCTCTTGTTTTTGCCCCCTCCTGCAGAGCGCCTGGGTCGTGTTGTCGGAGAACAAACATCTGCTGTAACTCTTTGGTGGCCGTGCTCTACCATTTCATCCAGGCCGGAGAGAAGAAGGCGTCGGGGGTTATGCAGCGGACGCTGGGCCTCACTGCGGCTGGGTTGTACTTCCTTCTGCTGGAAATGCCAGGTGAGTGCCCCCTGCCCCCGATATCATCCCGGGCATCGGACCTGGCGCAAGGTCAGGGGTAAACCGCAATCAGCGATTAGTTTTTGGACTCCTGGTTCTGTTCCGCCCGTGTGGCCCAGTGTAACACCGTGGGAGGCGCGGACTGTGACCGTTAGATGACTGCCGCTCTTTTCTATGGCAGGAAGTGTCGTCAATGGGGTGTTTCACACTGTAATGTTTGATAAGAGCGTGAGCTGCTTGGAGAAGTGCTGGCCCCAGGACCTGGAGAGCAGCAGGAAGAGGAAGAAGGACTCTGCAAAAAGCTCCCAGGGCAGCAACCGCGGAGGAAGAAAGCGGCCGAGACCACCCCGCCGGAATGACGCTGAGGTATGACCAGAGCTGGGGGGCATTCGGAGGCCAAGGTACAGTGAGTTGCAGAACAGTCGGATCGTGTGATCTCTCTTCTCCATGTTGTGTTACCAGATAAGTGACGACTTGGACGAGGAGGCGCAGGAGGAGGACGTCTTCTTCTCTACTCACGACCTAATGAACATCCGAGACGCTGTCATCCTCCTTCTGAACAACTTCCTGCGTCTCCTGCAGAAGTTTTCCCTCAAGGAGAAGCCACAGAGCTTGGTGCACTGTCTGCAGGTGAGGACCGGCCACCATCTGCTCCAGTCCGAAGCTCTGAGTCCTCAAGAGAAACAGTGTACGAAAAGAGCTCTTGTCCTCACGGTTCATGGTAGGAGATGCCCACGGTCACTCACCTGGCTGCGGGCGAGGCTTGCGCAGTGGGGTACGACCCTTTATTACAGCTCCTTTCTGAGATGGGGCTTCATCCTGGAAATCCCATCATTCATGTGAGTGATGGCTGCTCCCTCTTTTCTTCACAGACCTTCATCAATCTCACCAGCTTTGAGACAGTCCCACAAGTTCTAGCATTTTCCAGTTCCAGGTGAGGTTTTCATCAGCTTTTTGACCTAAGTAAACCCCTTCTTCAGGTTTCGGGTGGTCCTCCCAGGAATTGGTGAATTTTGAGGTAACTTAAAACAATGCTACAGTAAGGAACAGGCTGCACCGCTGGTCAGAATTCTGTCTTCTCCAATGGTGGAAGCATCGGAGGAGCGTAGGCACTAATGATGGTGAGATCTGGCCAGATGCCAATCAGCACTTACAAGCAGTTGGCTATAAAACTTGTAAGTGCTGCGCTCCTTTCCTTGGAAACTGTGCGCCTCTTGATAGCTTGCAGTGAAGGCCGGGAACCTTGGCAATAAACTGTAGAATTACCAATCGCTCCTTTCTTGGGATGTGCTCATTGTATCTAACATTTCATGTCTTTTTATATTTGCAGTTCACCCGAGCGGATGCAGTACGTGCCACAGCTGGCGTACCACGGCCTGTGGCTGCTGTGTTTGCCCCTGCACGGAGACTGCAATCAGGTGCGGGACACGATCTGGTTTCAGTGACTTCTCCCTAAATAAACAGACAGTGATTATTTTCCACAGTCGCTGCAACAGCCACACGACTATTGGAGGAAAATATGTAGATGGTGACACCCGAGCAGTGGCGGGGCGACCCTCACCTGAGGCGTTAGTGACGGTTCGGCCACTGTCTCTTCTAGGTTCCTTGTCCCTTCTGGACTCCTCACAATCCTGCTGCCATCGCCTTCACACTTTTTCCTTTTCCCATTTCAGATTCTTCGGCGTCTTTTCCAGCGCCTGTTGAGCGTCATTCTCATGGTGAAGGGAGGTGAAGGGTCACATCCCACCCTGCTCAACGTCACCGCTCCAGTCACCTGTGCCAGGGACCAGGCGATCCGATTTGTCAGGTTAGTATCCGTGATATGTAAGGGCTTGTTGCATCGCTGTCTTATGGTCGCACGTGGTTTACTGTGTAATCTGCACTTAACTTTTCATCCACCAGATGGCGACGTCTGACCTGTGTCCTGATAATGTGTTTCTCCTCCGCAGTTTCCTGGTGGATGAGCTGAAGGAGGCGTCTTTCCCCGTTCTCCACATCTTGTTACAGCACGTATGTGTGAAGGTAAAGCGTCCACTTATCGCCGACCTGCGGCCTATGACGTCACGTCTGCAGATTATCTGTGGGTGTCGCACCTGCCATTAGTGCTTGTAGTCCAGCTCTTACCATTGACTGCTGCCTCCTGATGCGGAGTGCGTCTCTGCAGAATACCCCTTTAAACGCACTTTAGTGTGAACAAGAGCCATGGACTCCCAGTCCGGATGCTGTACTTGCACCCCGTTACTGATACATCGCCTCCCAGATGACTGGATCCAGGAGATTCACATATCTATGTCCAGATATGGACTGCACCATCCAGACCAAACACTGGGCTCCCTCTTCGATCTCCAGAGCGTCATAATGACTGTGACTGTCAGGTCCGAGACAGGAGACCCATGGATGGTCCATGCATCACAGTCTGTACACTTGTAACTGAGAAAACACACGTGTGAATCCGGCCTTAAACTGGGGAACATCAGATGTGATCTGATCATGGAAGGAGCAGTCCGGGCACTGCATATTGGTGACTCTTCCATTGGATAGTGGGGGTAGTTGATATTTGCTGGATGTCAGCACGTGGATATGGCCTGCAAAGTGCATCTCCGTCCATTGGGTAGAACATCAGCGGCCGCTGCACTCAGCATCTCCGTGACACCCTGTCAGCACCAGACCAAATGCTGACCATTGGGGTGCTGGGTGTTGGGGTCCCTGCTCATTTGATAGTTATCCGATAGTTAGGTGATCAATATGTTTTGACCGGGCAATCCCCTTTATGAGGGGAACTTTCTCATAAGTTATGAATTCTGCTGACTAGTCACAATTTTCCTGTTCATTTAGAAATTGCTATAAGCTCTCCCTCTCTGCCGCGCTCCTCTTTGGTTACGTTTGTCTTCCAGTTCCCAGATAAGTCTGAATACAGGACTTCTGCTGCCAACGCTCTTGTGAAACTACTAGAGAAGCTTCCGGACGCGGAGTACGCCTCTTTCATAGACTGGCTGTACAAATACTCCCGCAACACCAAGGTACGACGCACCATCCTCTGCTTTGCCAAGTGCAGCAGCCTCCGCCGTCCTCTGCTCTTCCGTGTGCATCCACCGCCGTCCTCTGCTCTTCCGCGTGCATCCGCCGTCCTCTGCTCTTCCGCGTGCATCCGCCGTCCTCTGCTCTTCCGCGTGCATCCGCCGTCCTCTGCTCTTCCGCGTGCATCCGCCGTCCTCTGCTCTCCTGCGTGCAGCCGCCGCCGTCGTCTGTTCTGCATGTTTCTAGGTGCAATCCCATCGATAAAACATTGCAGAACTACAGTTGTGCTCAAAAGTTTACATACCCCAGCAGAATTTTTGCTTTCTTGGTCTTTCTTCAGAGAATAAGAATGATAACACCAAAACCTTTTCTCCACTCATGGTTAGTGGTTGGGTGAAGCCATTTACTGTCAAGCTACTGTGTTTATTCTTTTTAAAACATAATGACAACCCAAAACATCTAAATGACCCTGATCAAAAGTTCACACACCCCGGTGATTTTGGCCTGATAACATGCACAGAAGTTGACACAAATGGGTTTGACTGGCTACTAAAGGTAACATCCTCACATGTGACCTGTTTGCTTGTAATCATTGTGTGTGCATAAAAGCTGAGTGAATTTCTGGGATCCAGACAGACTCTTGCATCTTTCATCCAGCCACTGACGTTTCTGGATTGTGAGTCACAAGGAAAGCAAAAGAATTGTCAACAGATCTATTGGAAAAAGTAGTTAAACAGTATAAAACAGGAAAAGGATACAAAAAGATATCCAAAGAATTGATGATGCCAGTCAGCAACGTTCAAACTGTGATTAACAAATGGAAAATCGGGTCTGTAAAAAAAAAAAAAAAAACCACGGTCAGGTAGACCAACAAAAGTTACGTCCACAACTACCAGGAAAATTGTTCGGGATGCAAAGAAAAACCCACAAATAACATCAGCTGAAATACTGGACTCTGAAAACTAGCGGTGTGGTTGTTTCGAGATGCACAATAAGGAGGCACTTGAAGAAAAATGGGTCGAGTCGCCAGAAGAAAGCCATTACTGCACAAATGCCACAAAATATCTTGCCAACAATACGCAAAACAGCATAGAGACAAGCCTCAAAACTTCTGGAACAAGGTAATTTGGAGTGATGAGGACAAAACTGAACTTTTTGGCCACAACCCTAAAAATTACATTTGGAGAGAGGTCAGCAAGGCCTATGATTAAAGGAACACCATTCCTACTGCGAAGCATGGAGGTGGATCGCTGATGTTTTGGGGATGTGTGAGCTACTAAGGCACAGCAAACTTGCTCAAAGTTGAAGGAAAAATGAATGCAGCACGTTATCCTGCTGCGCATGGGATGTACTTAGATGTTCCAACATGACAACGATCCAAAACACAATTCCAAGTCGACCTGTCATTGGCTACCGCAGAACTAAGTGAAGGTACTGGAGTAGCCATCTCAGTCTCCTGACCTCAGTATCATTGAGCCACTCTGGTGAGATCTCAAGCGTGCAGTTCATGCTAGACAGACCAGGAATTTACAGGAACTGGAGGCTTTTTGCCAAGAAGAGTGGGCAGCTTTACCATCTGAGAAACTTCATCCACAACTTCCACAAAAGACTTCAAGCTGAACTGAATTGTTCATATTCTCTGACTGCTGACCGTGATCCTAAAAATGGTGAAAATTATGTTTTAAGGTTTCACTTATAATAATCCATGTAACCGCGACCCCTTTAACCACTTGTACCGATCTCCCACCACAGATCTCGTATCGAGTGTTTGCTCTGGACATCGCCATCGCTCTGCTGGAGCTGCCGGAGCGGACGCCCGATGCTTCACTCCCGCTGGAGAGAATAAAGTTTCTACAGCATAAGTTCCTGCTGCACGCCATGGTGTTCAGCCGCTGCTCTGACAAAGCGCCGACTGTGCGGAGTAAAGCGCTGTCGTGCCTGGCGCACTGTCTGGAGAAAAACACGACAACTGTGTCCGAAGGAGTCACTGAGCTGCTGCAAGGGAGTGAGTACACCAACGTCCTGACTAGTATAAATGTCTGCACCTTCTGCTGCCTGTTGCCTAATAGCAGAAACCGTTCCTGAGATACATCCTGTATTATACCCCAGAGCTGCACTCACTATTCTGCTGGTGCAGTCACTGTGTACATACATACATTACTGATCCCAAGTTACATCCTGTATTATACCCCAGAGCTGCACTCACTATTCTGCTGGTGCAGTCACTGTGTACATACATTACATTACTGATCCTGAGTTACATCCTGTATTATACCCCAGAGCTGCACTCACTATTCTGCTGGTGCAGTCACTGTGTACATACATTACATTACTGATCCCGAGTTACATCCTGTATTATACCCCAGAGCTGCACTCACTATTCTGCTGGTGCAGTCACTGTGTACATACATTACATTACTGATCCTGAGTTACATCCTGTATTATACCCCAGAGCTGCACTCACTATTCTGCTGGTGCAGTCACTGTGTACATACATTACTGATTCTGAGTTACATCCTGTATTATCCTCCAGAGCTGCACTCACTATTCTGCTAGTGCAGTCACTGTGTACATACATTACATTACTGATCCTGAGTTACATCCTGTATTATCCTCCAGAGCTGCACTCACTATTCCGCTGGTGCAGTCACTGTGCTGTCTGTGTCCCGGTCGGGTCAGTAGTTTGGGTAAATAAGGGCTGATGTTATCACGAACACCGCACTGCACTTGCTCACTGAGCCAGTGCGTGTGTCCTGAATAAGACAGACTGCACTCAAAGATACCTGTGGAGCGGGGCAGTAGCGGTGAAGATGCGTGCTTCAGACTAACAGGACCCTAAGCACGTGACTGCCAAGGGGCGGCGCCGGCCACAGGTCTCTCAGAGAAGGCAGTAACAGACAGAATTGTTTCAGGCCAGAGGACCTTAAGCACGTGACTGCTGATGGGCGTGGCCTAAGCTCCAGAGAGCTATGAGCAGAAAGAAAACTCCTAGAAGGGTAACTACGGGACAGAGTTACCAAGGGGCATAGACAAAACGGATAGTCAGGATAGCCAGGTCATACACAGAGGGAGCAACGCAGTACAAGTGGAGCAGGCAGAGAATAACCAGAACGTAGCCAAGGGATCAGAAAACCAGAACGGGCAAATACACAGTACCAAGACAGTAGACAAACTCACAACGAAGAGACGGACCAGGTCAAAACCAAACAAGCAACAAGATCAGGCACAGGCACACAGGAGGTCAACTAACTCAGCCGAGGGCAGGAGTATAACTGACACCAGACCTAGGTCAATTGGCAACTAAATAGCCACCCTCTGCCAGAGAGAGGCTGAAACCATTAACCCCAATCTGACCAGGACGGGGCAAAGACAAAACCCCGTCCTGGGTCATGACAGATGTGAGGTTTCGGCTGCTTGGCTCGGTGTGATGGCTGGATTTGTTCTTGGTCATTTTTTTGCCTCTCCTTCTCTCATTTCGTTTTCAGGCAGCTGTCGCACAATCTCGGGAGTCGAGGCAGCCACTGAGAGCACAGTGAACGGCACAGAAGGTAAAGGGTGGATGTGAGTGGCACCATGGTCGGGTCTGGTGGCGGTCGGACGCGCCATTGTCGGGTCCGTTCATTATCTGCTTATGATATTGTCCCTGGCAGCTTCTGCTCACAGCCGCAAGACCACTGGTGCACTGAGGACCATCGAGGTGATGGACGACTGTGACCCCATGGGAACTGATGGTGAGTGGCGCTGTACTCTCATCCTCCTGCTGGTGTAAAACTACAACTCCCATCATGCATTGCTACAAATTCCCGTGAGGTATCACACGGTCACCTTTGTGTGTCCGGTCTGCGGTAAGTGGCAGATATATTTGTTTTCGTGGCTCTTCCAGGCCGGGACACGCTGGCAATGCTGCGGCTCCGAGCCGGTGACGAGAAGACGAACGTCCGGAAATCAGCGCTGCAGGTGAGCTGTGATCATGGGGAGGATCAGAGATTGGCTGATCTCTCAAGGATTCTTGTGGATCTCACCTGCATCTCCCGGATCTTCTCTTCTCCAGGTCCTGGTGAACATCCTGAAGTACAACCTGATCCCCTGCTGCTCCAGTGATCTGTCCACCCTGCAGGACCGCTGCCGAGACCCCGCCGTGTCCGTGCGGAAGCAGGCTCTGACGTCCCTGACCGAGCTGCTGCAGGTGCAGAGTCTGCGCACGTCTCGTGCTATAGTCATTCAGGGGGCTCCAGTCACATCCAAAGCTGCACTCTACTCTTGATTGCTTGGAAGCGTCTGACACCTCGGATATTGCACCTCTTCGGCCGGCGTCACACTGGCGACAGAATCGGACGACTGCAATACGATGAAAAATCGTATTGCAGTCTGCCCTATGTTAATCTATGGAGCAGCTCCTAGTATCAGATTTTTTGTGGTCCGTTTTAAACGTCCGTGTGCAATCGCAGCATGCTGCGATTGTCACCGATTGTGGGTCGACTATCGCCAATGCAAGTCTATGGGAGCGATGAAAAATCTGATTACAAACGGACCGCATGTGTGACTTGCGATTAAATCGCATCGGTGTCCTTTAGAAAAGCCGGCAATTCATCCCCGGCTATACTGTAAAATCACACTGACAGCTTTAATAAAGAATAGAAAGAATAGATATACACACATAGAATACATATATATATATATATATGTAATTGTGACATGTGTAATATATATATATATATATATTTATAGTTCCTAGACTTCTACATACTGTAATAGCCGCTAATTCAATTGCTGGCTTTTGTGAAATCACAGAAGCCGACATGAAATGATACATTGTTTCCACACAGTTAACCATGTCATTTCCTGTATTTTGATATTTGTTTAGAACTTACAATTACATGAGTGTATTTGTGCAAAATTTCAGACATGTAGGGGTTAATTAAAGGTGTAAATTCGTTGAAAAAAAATGCGTGGGCTCCTGCTGTATTTTCTCCACCAGACAGACAAAGCAAGCGAGTGGGGGCAGATAATAATAGCCTAGGGAGGGTACTTTTTTTTGTGCCCCCCCGGCTACTAACATCTGCCCCCAGACACCCCAGAAAGGGCAAATCTATAATTAGATTCGCCCTTTCTGGCACTTTGCCCGTCTATTCCCATTGCCCTGTAGCGGTGGCGAATGGGTTAATAATGTCACCTTAATGTCACCTTAGTATTGAAAGGTGACCTTAAGGCAGGTTAATAATTGAGAGCTGTCAATTAGACAACTATCAATTATTAATCCTATTGAAGTAAATAAAAAAACACACACACACTTTAAGAATAAATAATTATAATGAAATAAAAACACATATTTTTGACCATCTTTTATTTAACTCTTAATCCGTTCGAAGCCCTTGTTCTTCTAAAATAAATATAAAATAATAAAACAACATTATTCTTACCTATCTGGCAATCTGTCACGTCCCACGATGTAATCCTTCACAAAGGGTTAACTAGCAATCAGATAAGCAGCGCAAGTAATCCTGCGTGCTCATCTGATAGCTCCTGAATGAATGAGCTTATCTCCTGCCGACAGGAGAGGATGTGATTCATGAATGAAGCTTAATTGATTGTATCCCACTTTCACCTTAGGTCAGGTCACTGAAGTGAAAGTGGCAATAAATCAATTAAGCTCCATTCATGAATCTATTCCTCTCCTTTCGCTGGGAGAGTAACTTATTCATTCAGGGGAATACAGGTCTGAGACAGCATTATTAGCTCTCTGCGACCTGTAACCTGTTAACCCTTTCTGATGGATTACACCGTGGGACCTGACTGTACATCGGATTGGTAAGAATCATTTTGCTTTTTTATTTTATTTTTATTACAGGAAATGGTTTTAGCAGGAAAATAAAATATGGTCAAAAACTGTGTGATTATTTCATTAAACTTCTTTTTTATTAAACTGTGTGTGTTTGATTTTTCTATCATACAATAGGATTAATAATTGATAGTTGTCTAATTGACAGCTCTCAATTATTAACCTGCCTTAAGGTCACCTTTCAATACTAAGGTGACATTAAGGTGACATTATTAACCCATTCGCCACCGCTACAGGACAATGGGAATAGACGGGCAAAGTGCCAGAAAGGGCGAATCTAATTATAGATTTGCCCTTTCTGGGGTGTCTGGGGGCAGATGTTAGTAGCCAGGGGGGGCACAAAAAAATGTACCCTCCCTAGGCTATTATTATCTGCCCCCACTCGCTTGCTTTGTCTGTCTGGTGGAGAAAATACAGCGGGAGCCCACGCATTTTTTTTCAACGAATTTACACTTTTAATTAACCCCTACATGTCTGAAATTTTGCACAAATACACTCATGTAATTGTAAGTTCAAACCATATATCAAAATACAGGAAATGACATGGTTAACTGTGTGGAAACAATGTATCATTTCATGTCGGCTTCTGTGATTTCACAAAAGCCGGCAATTGAATTAGCGCCTATAACAGTATGTAGAAGTCTAGGAACTATAAATATATATACATGTCACAATGACATGTGTATGTATATATATATATATGTATATATACATATACATATATATATATATATATACATATGTGTTCTATGTGTATATATCTATTCTTTCTTTCAGCTGCAGAGGGAAGGAAGAGAGCCACAGTACTCATTACTGATGGGTAGGCGGAGCCCAGATAGGATTGACACCTCAGATTAAAAAGTGTTGACCGGCCCCTCCAGCTCGGACTCCTACTCAGCTTTCTTCAGTCTTAAATTTGAGGTCCCAGAGGATGGTCGCTGCTGGAAACAGCTCCTCAGAAAACTTTATTATTTTAATTCGGACAAGAGACTTGGATTACCAAATGTGGTCTAGAGGTCTCAGGGGTCTCAGTGCTGCTGGACCCCCACCTCTCCCTTGGCAATCTGCAATTACCCTGATGGTGGTCCCTGCAGAACCTGCCAGCCCTGGGGGATGAGGAATGGCTTCCCTGGCGGGGACGCAAACCGCGCACAGGGGTCACTGCGTTCCCTGCCCGGGGGGGGGAAAGCATGGGCATAGCGCCAGAAACCCCTGGGGGTCCCTGTGGCGCTTCGGCTGGTGAGTACTCACATTTTTATTAAAGTGTGTGTGAGTGATTTAGCGGCTACTACAGCAGCCGCTGTACAGTATACATGCCGGTGACTAGTTTTTCTATGTCCGCATGTAATGTATGTGATACAGTTCATATAGCGTCTTGTGCTTGGGTGCGATGAAAATACTTGAGACACAGGTTGAAAAAGAAAGTCTTGTATTGCTTCATACAAATTGGCAAAAATAAACATACAGGTTGCAAACACAGAAGCAGGAGACACAGCAGGCCAAAGTAATCTAAGTTCATCAATAACTCTCCACAACAGATTCAGATCTTCTTCTATGTTACCGCAAGTCCATGCAACCGTGAGGCTTTCAAGAGCAGAGTTCAGAGTCCACAAGAGCTCCAGAGTTTCTCAGTAGAAATGGCTGGAGTACAAAGTCCAAGGCTTCAGGAGTCAGAACACAGGTTCACTGCAGGCCAGATACTGAAGCACTGATTGCTCAGGTGTGGCTGTTTAAGAAGCAAACGGAGAGAATCAGGGCGGGAACATGCAAGCTGGAAAACTCCATTTTAACTGAGGGCAAGATAGCTGCAGCAAAACAGAAAGCAAAATGGCCGACGAACAAACTGAGTTTCAGAAACAGATATACAGAACCTTACATTACTCCCCCCTTAGGGGCAACCTCCGGATGACCTCAGACCAGGCTTGTGTGGGTACCTCTGATGAAACTGACGGAGCAAGCGAGGAGCATTAACGTTATTGACTGGCTCCCATGAGTTGTCCTCCACTGGGTAGCCCTGCCATTTGATCAGATATTGTAACTGATTTCTATACAACCTGGAATCTAAAATCCTTTCCACCACAAATTCTTCCTGACCATCGACTAGCACTGGGTCAGGGCAAGGAGAAGAACGTCCAGGAAACGTATTGGGTGTTGCAGCCTTTAGTAGGGATACATGAAAGACAGGGTGGATTCTCATAGTTCTGGGCAATTGAAGACGACAAGCAACGGCACTTATAATCTTACTGATTTTATAGGGTCCAATGTACTTATGTCCCAACTTAGATGATGGAATCCTTAACTTAAGATTTCTGGTTGACAGCCAGACCAGGTCTCCTACCTTAAAAACTGGTGCAGGTTTACGAAATTTATCTGCTGCCTTCTTGTACCTTTCCTGAGCCGATTCCAGATTCTCCTTTAGAAGATCCATATTCTTCTGTAAAGTCGTGACTCTTTCAGCCACTGCTGGCAAAGGCGTCTCTATGGGAAATCGTGGTAGAATATTAGGATGATAACCTAAATTAGAGAAAAAAGGAGACTGTTTAGTGGAGGCACTCTGAGAGTTGTTGTAAGAGAACTCAGCCAATGGAAGTAGATCCACCCAATCATCCTGTAGGTGGCAGATAAAACAGCGGAGATACTGCTCCAGGGTTTGATTGGTTCGTTCGGTTTGTCCATTAGTCTGGGGATGAAAAGCAGAAGAAAGGTTTACTTTAATGTCCAATGCTGCACAGAAATTTTGCCAAAACCTAGAAGTGAATTGCACCCCTCGATCCGAAATAACCTCATCCGGTACTCCATGTAAACGAAAAACATCTTTAATCATCAAATCTGATGTCTGTTTTGCAGTGGGTAAGCCGACACAAGGGATAAAATGAGCTGCCTTTGTTAAACGATCAACCACCACTAGAATAGTGTTCTTCCCTTGAGAGGTTGGTAATTCGACAATGAAGTCCATAGAAATGGATCCCCACGGGCGGGACGGGGTGGGAAGAGGCTGTAACAGACCAGTTGGTGAAGAGCGAGGTGTTTTGCATCTTGCACAAACCTCACATGAAGTGACATAATCCAAAACATCCTTCCTACAAGTGGGCCACCAAAAGAAACGAGAAAGAAATTCCTGTGTCTTTAGAATTCCCCTATGCCCGGCTATTTTGGAATCATGAATGAGTTGCAATACTCTCAATCTGACTGTTTCAGGTATATACAGACGTTGTCCCAGAATCCACACACCATTCTTAAAGACAAGACTTACGTCCCTTGGGGGTTGAGCCAAAAAAGAATCCGCATGGTATGCTTCCTTGATGTCTTTAATTAGGTCTTGATGATGAATCACTCCTAGGAATCTAGAGTCAGGAAGAATAGTCTTAGGAGGAGTAATTGGACGTGTCTCTGCTGAGTAAATCCTAGAGAGTGCATCAGCCTTTCCATTGCGCGATCCTGGTCTATAAGAAATAATAAAATTAAACTGGTTTAAGAAAAGATTCCAGCGAGCCTGGCGAGGAGTCAGGCACTTAGCCGACCTGATAAACTCAAGATTACGATGATCTGTCAGAACGACTATTTGCTGTGCAGCTCCTTGCAGAAGGTGTCTCCATTCTTTGAAGGCGGCAATAATGGCCAACAACTCTCTATTGCCCACATCGTAGTTCTTCTCAGCCGAAGATAACTGCTGGGAAAAGAAGGCACAGGGATGCAAGACATTCTTCTCACCTGTTCTCTGAGAGAGTATAGCTCCCACGGCACAGTCTGAAGCATCCACCTCTATTATGAAGGCAAGCTCTGGGTTGGGATGTACTAGAATAGGTGCAGTGGTAAATTTATCCTTTAGACGGGAAAATGCTTCCTGGGCTTGGGGAGTCCAGGAGAACTTAGACTCTTTCCGGGTAAGTTGGGTGATAGGTGACACTACCTCAGAGAAATTTCTAATGAAACGTCTATAGAAGTTTGCAAACCCGATGAAGCGCTGTACCTCCTTCACATTTCTAGGACTTGGCCAATCATTGATGGCTTGGGTTTTACTTCCATCCATACTAATTCCTTGTGTAGACAGTACATACCCCAGAAATTGAATTTCGGTCTTATGGAATTCACACTTTTCAAGCTTGATGTAAAGATGATTTTGTCTTAGACGTTCCAAGACCATTCTCACATGTCCATGATGTTCCTCTGTGGAGTTAGAAAAAATTAAAATATCATCCAAATAAATTACCACGAATGTATCTAGGAGATCCCTGAAGATGTCATTCACCAAGTGTTGGAAAGTGGCTGGGGCGGTACTCAGACCAAAAGGCATAACCAGATATTCAAAGTGTCCATAGCGTGACCTGAATGCAGTCTTCCATTCATCCCCAGGTCTAATACGGACTAAGTTATAGGCCCCACGAAGATCTAGTTTAGAAAAAATTTTAGCATGTCGCACTCTCTCCAATAACTCAGGGATTAAAGGCAATGGATAACGGTTTCTAATAGTAACCTTATTAAGTTCCCTATAGTCTACGCATGGTCTCAGGGATCCATCTTTCTTCTTTACAAAGAATATGGGTGCCCCTGCAGGAGATGAAGAGGGGCGTATGAAGCCCTTGGCTAGATTTTCGTCTATGTACTCTTTTAAAGCCTTCAGCTCGGGCCCTGCCAGGGGGTAGATCTTACCAAAAGGTATCTCTGCTCCAGGCAATAATTCAATTGGACAATCATATGGACGATGAGGAGGAAGCTGGTCAGCGTTCTTCTTGTCACATAAATCCACATAGTCCTGGTATACAGCTGGTAATTCAGGGACTGACATGGTTCCTTTAGGAACAGAGCAAGCTGAAATTTTTTGACTCATCTGTTTCTCTGGGAAGTGTAATTCCTTGGTCTCCCAGTTAATGGTAGGATTCTGAGCCTGCAGCCATGGTAGCCCTAGAATAATGGGAAAGTGAGGAGAAGAGATAAGCATAAAGGACAGTTTCTCTTGATGATCTTTACCCATAAGAACCTTTAAAGGCTCTGTTTCCTGATCCACTGGTCCAGAGGTCAGCAGGGAGCCATCCACAGTTTCCATCTGTACGGGAGCAGCCTTCTTCACTGAACGTATTCCCTGTTTTAGAGCCATCCATAAAATTTCCACTTGCACCTGAGTCGATCATGGCAGAGCTAGACACCCAGGCTGAGTCAACCCAGAGTTTGATGGAAAGAAAACAGTGAGAATTGTTTTTCTTACAACTCAGCTGGGACACCCGTGAGGAAACTTGAAAGATAGCAGCATTTACACAGTCAACGTCCTCAGAGGTAACGGAGTTTAAGTCCGAGAAATCAAGATCTGTTGCGGCAGCTATCTCTGGAGCCTGAGGCTCGGACCTGACAGATCCCCTCTCGCAACACTCACAATGAATGAGTGCTGCAGTAGTCTTGCGAGAACGGCTGGGACAGTTAATAATAAAGTGCCCTGACTTACCACAGTAAAAACATAGATTCTCCTTAAAACGATGTTCCTTGCGTGCATCACTAACCCGTCGTAGTAAAGAGTCTACCTGCATGGGTTCAGGTTCAGGTTCCCGTGTAATCCTATTCAAAGGTTCCTTAGCTGGAGAGGAAGGTAGGAAAAGGTTAGTACGATTGCTTTCGAACCATCTCTCTTGCCTGCGTTCAGTTAAACGAGTATCAATACGGATGCAGTAGTTAATAAAGTCACCTAACGCAGTGGGAGGGTCGGCACGAGCAAGTTCATCCTTAATTAGTGGGGATAACCCCTTTCGAAAAATAGATTTTTTGGCGGAATTGTCCCAGGTGGTATCAAGGGCCCATCTCCTGAAATCCAAGGCATATTCAGCTACTGAGTGCTTACCTTGGCGCAAAGCTAACATGGCTGCTTCAGCTGTTGCACCTCGATTGGGGTCATCAAACACCTGCCCCATGGCTGAAATAAAGTCATCAAGGTGATTCAAACAATCATCCTCAGTCTCAATCAGAGGGTTTGCCCATATCAAAGCCTTGTTGGTAAGCAACATAATTATAGTAAGCACCTTAGATCGTTCAGTAGGAAATTGTGAAGCATGTGCAGAAAAAAAAAAGATTACATTGATTAACAAATCCCCTGAATTTTTCACGTTCACCACCAAAACGAAAAGGGGGCAACTTGGGAATCCCAGAACTCGGGGCCATGGCAGGAGCCTGGACTTGCCCCTCCAGAACCTCAATCCTGGCTCGCAAATCCTGAGTAGTCTGTCCAACCACTTGCAAATTGTGATTATTTAGGTCCTGAAGATTTGTAAGACGGGTCTTTATATTCTGCAAATCTGCAAGGATATTATCAGTCACTCCACAAAGTTCCTTTATGCGGGCCTCCATTTTCCAGATCTTTTAAGACAGGATACTGGAAGAAGAGGAGAGAGAAAAAAAAAAACAATAGTGTTCACCTGTGGCAACACTGAAGAAAAAAAAAAAACTTTAAGGGAACTGCTCACCTGGAATGGTTGTGAGAAGTCACAACCACTATCATCACAGAAAGCTTTCAACCAGACATCTGATATCCAGAGTTTCAGCAGACAAAAGAGAAGAGAAAAAAAAAAAACAATAGTGTTTACCTGTGATAACTCTGCAGAAAAAAAAACTTAAGGGAATTGCTCACCTGGAATGGTTGTGAGAAGTCACAACCACTGTTATCACAGAGAGTACAACCGGACATCCGATATCCACAGTACAGCAGACAAGCCTTTCCAGACCCAGCAGACACTAACGTTTGGCTTCAGTATCTTGTAATGTATGTGATACAGTTCATATAGCGTCTTGTGCTTGGGTGCGATGAAAATACTTGAGACACAGGTTGAAAAAGAAAGTCTTGTATTGCTTCATACAAATTGGCAAAAATAAACATACAGGTTGCAAACACAGAAGCAGGAGACACAGCAGGCCAAAGTAATCTAAGTTCATCAATAACTCTCCACAACAGATTCAGATCTTCTTCTATGTTACCGCAAGTCCATGCAACCGTGAGGCTTTCAAGAGCAGAGTTCAGAGTCCACAAGAGCTCCAGAGTTTCTCAGTAGAAATGGCTGGAGTACAAAGTCCAAGGCTTCAGGAGTCAGAACACAGGTTCACTGCAGGCCAGATACTGAAGCACTGATTGCTCAGGTGTGGCTGTTTAAGAAGCAAACGGAGAGAATCAGGGCGGGAACATGCAAGCTGGAAAACTCCATTTTAACTGAGGGCAAGATAGCTGCAGCAAAACAGAAAGCAAAATGGCCGACGAACAAACTGAGTTTCAGAAACAGATATACAGAACCTTACACCGCAGGAGGATGCCTGCAGGACGGGGGAAAGGAGAGGAGTACGCGCTCTTTTTATTTTTGAATTTCGCGCGCTCTGAGCGCGTGCGCTTTTCGGCAGTCTCCATTTCCAGCTCCTCTACATGGAGCACATCGGAGACAGAGCGCGGCGGCCATTGCTGATCAGAAGCAGGCTGAAAGCTCTCCGGATCGCTCCCCTCCACTCCCGGCAAGAACCGTGACCAGCTGGGTGAGTCACTTCTACCCGCCGGGCAGAAGCTTAATCCCTTCACCCCCACAGCGCAGGCGCCGTCTGGGGCACTACTGAGTGACAGATCTGCGCGGTCCTGCAGCTGTTGTCGCATAAGGGGGCTCGCACACTCTTTCAATAATAATAAAGAGGTTGTGGGGAGTCTGCGACATTAATACTGCCACTAGCGTTCCCGCTAACGATCCTGATAACGACGCATACTATGCGATCGTTTGTGTGATTATTTTTAATGTCGCTAGTAGCTGCCAATCTGGGCGATCTCATTAGCATCGCATAAGCGATTAGCGATCTCCTTGACAACTTTGGCGGTCATTGCGTTATACAAAACAGCGCAATTTTTTAGCAATCTTGTGGAACATTTTTTCTGTTTAGTGTGGCATAGCTGCTCTGCAGCTGCGACCTTATAAGAGGCGCTTGAGATTCGCACACCCTTTTCATTATCAAGGTTGTGGGGAGTCGGCTACTTTAACCCCTTCTTAGGCGGTTAACTCTTAATGGGGGACAGCTGGGGTAGCTCTCTCTTTTAGAGCTTTAACCCTTCAGCGTTTGTGTTTTCTTTAAGAAACACTGTCCTGGTTACTGACAGGTTTAACCTGCCATATACTGTGCAAGGGCATGTCAGAGATTGTCTCCCAGATCCGCTACGGTTCAGCCTCGCGTATCTGACACGCAGACCTCGACTCATGCGCGGCGGTCGGAGGTTCCAGTGGTGTCAAAATGGAGGCCTTCACTAGTGTCTATTGATGGCCTGTCTGACCTTTTTAGGTTATGGAGTGTCAGCTAGATTTTCTCAAGAAAGCGACACAAATCGGTGCCTTCCTTCTCGCTTAGCGAAGAAGTCCGATTCGGATAAGGTGGATCGGCAGGGACACTCTGCCTCTCTCATGGGCCGTACAAAAATTTCTATTGGAACCATGAGGGCGTTACAGTTACCGGAGGAGGTAACTAGACGTCCTGGTAAGTCGGCCCGGATGTTTCAGGAGTCGCATGGGTCGCGACATTTTACAAACTATCCATTTTTTCTACGGAGTTTGCTAATTGGACCCCTTCTTCTGAAGTGAATGTCCCTTTATCCCAGCTTAGCAAATCTTCCTGGTAAAGGGAAGGCGAGTCTGCAGGACACGCTGGGCAGAAAAACGGAGATGGCAACAATATTCATCTGCGAGGCCGTGGATCATAGATTCGGTATTAAGGATCTAGGTGTACTTGTTAAGTCCCCCTGAGCCGGTTGGACCGTCTAAGGACGGCGTGGCAAGATGGATCCCCTCTATCGAGGTAGATGGGCTTTTCAAGTTGAAGGATAATGCGTCACTGCTATCCAGGGCGCAATCCTCGGCAGTCAGTCAGAAGAGCACTGTGACTTGGACGGTGGAACGCGGTTTTCCAACAGGGTTTGCTATCTTTAGCTTACAAAGTGGTCAGCTATTTGAGTCTGACTTCACGGAGCTGATTGCCAAGGTAAAGGCAAAAGAAACAGCTTTACCACAGCGCAGAGCTGTGACTTCTGCGTCTGGCAGGACTAGTGCCGATAGTTATCGGCGGTCCTTTCGGTTCAAGGGATGATCCGGCCAACCCTCTGGGGGTTTGGGTCGTCTCTCTCTTTTTAAAAAAAAAAAAGGGGAATTCTCAGAAATTCCACATACCCTGGAAACAGAACTTCTGTTAAGACAGAAGCTGGCAAAAAATCCGCTAAGGCGGACTGACATCTGAATCTCACTTGAGCGCTCTCGAGTGGAGGGTCGTTTACTCCCAATTCAAACCGACTTGGGTTTCCCGTGTGTCGGACGCCTGGGTGACACAGGTTGTGTTGGCAGGCTACTTCATAGAGTTTCTTTCTCGACCCCCGGACAGCCGAACTATTTACCTCTCTACTGCGAGAGGTCGATTCCCTTCTGCAGAAGGGTGTGGTGGTACCGGTTCCGCAGAGGACCGGGGAAGAGGATTTTTTATTCAACCTCTTGGTAGTCCCCAAAAAGGAGGACAAATTTCGCCCTATTCTGGAAAGATTGAATCGGCTTGTCCACACCCGAAAATTCCGCATGGAGTCGCTTCGCTCCGTTATGGCAGCCTGTCGCAGAACGACTTTTTGTTCAATCGACATTCGCGACACTTATTTACATGTTTCCGTCGGAAGAGCTCACCAGCGCTTCCTTCGTTTTTGCTATAGATCAACCATTACCAGGTTGTGGCTCGGCCATTCGGCTTGGCCTTAACGCCCAGAATTTCTACAACGATTCTGGCGTCTAAATCTCATGGCAAGTCTTCAAAGAAGACGGGGACTTATGATTCGTCCCTACCTGGACGACCTTTCGATTGTGGCGTCCTCAAAGGAGGAGGTGACGGCTCGCAATCTATCCCTTCAGCTCCTGGAGGATTTCGGGTGACTGGTCAATTGGGGGAAGTCGTCTCTGGAATCGTCGCAGTCAATCCTGTTTTTGGGGATGCATTTCGACACGGTACGGGCGGTGGTGTCCCTACCTCCAGATAAGCAGGCATGTCTTTTCCGACATGTACAGATTATGAAGTCTGCGTCAGCAATGTCCCTTCGGAAGGTATGCGCCTTCTGGTTTTGACCATGGAGGCACTTCCGTTTGCCCAATTTCATTCCAGAGCTCTCCAAAAGCTCATTCTGAGTCGTTGGGATCGATCGCAAGTTTCACTGGATTGCAGCGTCACCATCTCTCCACAGGGTGCGAGAATCCCTAGGATGGTGGTTACGTCCAGGAGCGTTATCCCTGGGAAAGTCTTTCCTACCTCCGAAGTGGTCGGTCATAACCACCAATGCCAGCCTGACGGGCTGGGGGGGTGTCTGGAACGATCTTTGGATCCAGGGAGTATGGTCATCGGAAGAGTCGGTTCTACCGATCAACATCCTGGAATTGAGGGCAATTTTTTTTCTTTGCCTCCAACACTGGACGGTCTCTTTGAGCGGTCTGTCAGTCCGAGTGCAGACAGACAACGCGACGGAGGTCGCGTATATCAACCACCAAGGCGGGACGAGGAGTTCCAGGCTCTTGATGGAGGTGTCTCGGATCCTGATATGGGCCGAGACCAGGGTTCCAGCCATCTCTGCGATTCACATCCCAGGAGTCCAGAATACCACGGCGGACTTCCTCAGTCGCGAGAAGATGGATCCTGGAGAATGGAGTTTTCATCCAAAAATTTTTTGCACTGCTGTGCTCCCGTTGGGGAACTCATCAAGTGGACTTGATGGCGTCCAGGTTCAATACTAAACTACCGACCTTCATGTCCAGGTACAAGGACTCGAAGGCTGTGGCGGTAGACGCTCTGGTGGATCCGTGGGACCATTTCGAGCTAGTCTGTGTTTCCGCCGATATCCTCACTCCCTCTGGTGCTGCGTCGGATCAGACTGGAGAGAATTCCGGCTATTTTGATAGCCCCAGATTGGCCAAGGAGGACGTGGTTCTCGACACTAGTGTCGCTTTTGGCGGCGCCGCCATTCCCACTTCCTCTTCGCCGGACCTGTTAACCCAGGGACCCGCTCGTCATCCGGACTTGAAGTCTCTGCGTTTGACGGCGTGGCTCTTGAGACCGAAATATTGACCCTTAGAGGTTTTTCAGCAAAATCATTGCCACTCTGTGAGCTGCCAGTAGTTCGGCTATTACTAAGATTTATCACAAGACTTGGGAAGTCTTCTTTTCGTGGTGTTCGCGTTCTTCAAGGAACCCAAGGGTTTTTTCCATTCCCAATTTGTCTACAGTATGGGCTGGACAAAGGTTTGGCAGTGACCACCCTGAAAGGTCAGGTTTCTACTCTGTCCTTACTGTTTCGGAGGGCTATCGCCTCCCGTAGAGACGTGCTTTCCTTTTTTTCGCGGAGTAACCTGTCAGTTTCCGCCGCGGAAGGCGCCTGTGTCTCCATGGCGGCTCAACCTTGTCTTGGAGGCTCTTCAACATGTGCCTTTTGAAGCTATGATTTCTGCTAGCCTTTCTCTACTTTCTTGGAAGGTTGTCTTCTTAGTGGCGGTAACCTCTTTAAGAAGAGTTTTTGAGTTGGCGGCTCTTTTCTGCTCGCCTCCTTTCCTGGAGTTTTACTCTGATCGAGTAGTGCTTCACACACGGGGCGACTTTCTACCTAAGGTGGTGTCGCATTTTCATGTTAACCAGGATATTGTGTTGCCCTCGCTTTGCCCGGGCCCGAGGAAGGCAAAGGAACGGGCCTTGCACACATTGGATTTGGTGCGGGCCTTGAAGTTCTATTTGCCTATGACTCAAGTTTTTTGGAAGTCAGACTTTCTGTTTGTAATTCCTGCAGGTCGCAGGCGTGGTCAACGAGCTTCCAAGGACTCTATAGCTCGTTGGATTCGGTCGGCCATTTTGGAAGCTTACCGACTTAAAGGCGAACCTTGCCCGATTAAGGTTCGAGCTCACTCCACGAGGGCTGTGGCTTCATCGTGGGCCTTTCATCAAGGGACTTCGGCAGCTCAGCTCTGCCGAGCGGCGACCTGGCGTTCTGTCCACACATTTACAAAGTTTTATAAGGTGGACGTTAGTGCTTCCGCTGATGCGGCCTTAGGTCGTAGGGTTCTGCAGGCAGCGGTAGTTTAAAGTTCTAGTTAACTTGTATTTGGCGCCTGTTGCGCTTTTATCTAGGTTGTTGGGTTTCTGCCTTTTGTTGGTTTTTTCCC
Organism: Oophaga sylvatica; assembly: GCA_033576555.1. Classification (NCBI taxonomy): domain Eukaryota; kingdom Metazoa; phylum Chordata; class Amphibia; order Anura; family Dendrobatidae; genus Oophaga; species Oophaga sylvatica. Next base: position 392,411,332 of record JARQOD010000003.1, read on the forward strand.
ACCCTTATTTTTGAACTGCTTTGGGACGTCCCATCAGTAATGAATACAGTGGCTCTCTTCCTTCCCTCTGCAGCTGAAAGACGGATTTTGGTAAGAACTTACCTGTAAAATCCTTTTCAGCGAAGGAAGGAAGAGAGACACAGCTCCCACCCATGGCAGAAGTGGTGTTGTTGTATTTACAGATGCGGCGTGACCCTTCTCTGATAGCGTTTATCTGGGCTGAGGTCGACGCGCTACGGCTCTGTTCCAGCATTACCAGCTCATCGCAGTGGTCAGGTCCAGTGAGTAGTACCTGGAACTGTGTGATTTTTTTTGCCAAATGTATGCATAACCTGTACTATTGTGTTTTTTCTCTGAAGTCCTTCAGAAGGGGTTATGTTGCTCCGCTGGTGATCTTGCTCTTCCTTAAGCTTGGGTACGACTGAAGAAAGCTGAGTAGGAGGAGCCCGAGCTGGAGGGCCGGTCAACACTCTTTTTAATCTGAGGTGTCAATCCTATCTGGGCTCCGCCTACCCATCAGTAATGAATACTGTGTCTCTCTTCCTTCCTTCGCTGAAAAGGATTTTACAGGTAAGTTCTTACCAAAATCCGTCTTTTGTGATTGAAATACTATTCTTTTGGATCCATTATATGTCAGTTTTGCAAGCCTGCGAGAAATTCTCGCAAGTCGGATGAAAATCGGATGTTACAAGGTACACACACATGCGACTAAATCGCATCTTTGAAGGAAAATCGGATGACAGAAGGATGTGTGATGTTTGCATTTTGATCCGACAATCGACCGACTAAAACGGACCGATTTTTTTGTAGTTGTGTGTGACGCCGGCCTTCCTCAGCAGATCCTGCTCTTCATAGGGTGAAGTAATCGGCAGGAGATGAGGGGTTAATAATGGAGACAAATGAAGCAGACTTTTCATTTTTTGCATGCAGCTTTTGATGTGAATCGTAATTAATTTGCAAATTCATTAAATGTTAATTCCAGATTACATTAACCCATAAAGTCTCTAAATGGCTGCTAGAGTGAAGCTTCAGTGTAAAGCAGGTCTAAGTTGGTATCTGCACTTTGCTGGCAGCAGATGGAAGCCTTTATTGTCTGCGTTCTCAAGCTGAAAAATGATCTAATACTTCTCACAGCTGAGGTTTTGTTTCCATTGTATCCAGTATGTTTTTTCCCCTGGTTAGGCTCAGCCACACAATGTGGCGGTGCAGAAGGCCTGTCTGACCGGGCTGATCCCGGTGGTGCTGGACACGGAGATGTCCGTGCAGGAGAAAACCCTGGAGTGTCTGGAGCAGCTCATCCTGCAGGGCATCAAGCACCAGAACCGCTACCGGGATGAGGACGAGAAGCAGAAGCTGAGCTGGGACCTGCTGCACCTGCTGACCACCGAGAGCCAGGACCTCAGGTGCGGGCAGGACGGGAGGGGTGGGTGCGTTCAGGACGGAGGGGAGGTGAAGGATGGAGGGGTGAGAGGTGCAGGATGGAGGTGTGTGTGCATGATCCACTGCCCAACAGTGGTGTGTATGGAGGGTCACGCAGGTCCACCCATCGAGGGATGGCAAGTCACACTGTGCAGTGATCTGAGCGGTTAATCAGCGGTCACGGCACCGTCCCGTCCTCGAGGCTCCTGACCGCTAATAGTCATGTGATACTCCGGCAACGCTCCATCTATGCTGGATTACCGGACTCTTCTGTGTCCGCAGTCGCTACCTGACGAAGGCTTGTCACATCTGGGCCAAGAAGGATAAATTTACCTCCACGTTAATTAACAACCTGATCTCTCACACGGAGACGGAACGTGCGACCTCCGCCTGGATGCTGCTCTCCAAGGTTGCCGGCTCCGCACCCAAACTGGACTACTCTAAAATCCTGACGGCCTGGGAGCAGCTGAGCCGGTAAGTGTGGCGGATCTCGCCTGCAGAGCTTGTGAAGTTGTGACGACACGGAGTTCAGCTTTATTCCGCCTCTTCCAGGGAGACAGATGCCGGCTCCAGCACCACCACCGGGCACATCCTGTGCGTGATCGGCCACATCGCCAAACATCTCCCTGTGGACCGGAGGGCACAGCTGATTGGTGAGCCGCGACCCGTTAGATCTGACCATGCTAGTAGTGAATCCCTCACCATTTGTAGGACCTCTGCTGTCAAGGATACCTGTGCATCTGAGGCGGGTACAGTTGCATCCGGGCTTTTTTAGCAGAGATCTTGACCTTGTGGTTTACGGCTTATTCATGACTCTAACAATAATGGGGGCGGCCAGCTCCACGCAGCAGTTACTATAATGTCCTCCTCTCACAGATGAATTAAAGTCCTGGCTGACGGCGTGTACCTTTCCCCCGGAGATCATCAGTCCGGCTGTGGAGACCCTGCAGAAGTTGTGCTACGCTCATCGGGAGGCGCCTGAAGCCGTGCAGGTACCACACCCAACTCTGCGACCTCTATATACTGATGTACACAGCTGTATGCTCGCCGGCTCCACCTGGAGGCTGCTGGCAGTAACCTCACTCACTACTGTTATGGAAATTTAATTAGGATGAATTTATCCTTCCGTGTTTGCTGCTTGCTTTTCCAAATCTCTATTTAATGTCTTTTTTGAGCACTCAGAACGAAATGAAAACTGTCCACACGGAAGTGTCAGTATAACAGTTCGTCAAAGACATACATTTATTATTCATTCAAGGTTTTATACGTTTACAAAAAGGGGCTGGTTAGTCAATTAACATACAATTAAAAGCTGCTAGATTATTGGCTGTTCTAGTGTAAGTATGATAATTATGATAATCATGATAAAAGAGCTGAAGTTGCAGAATTATTTGTTTTATATTCTTTTGCCCTAGTTTTCTTGCATGACTATAAGGTAAACAACAGATATCTAATAAGACTCTATGTACTCTATGTACTTGTTCCTTATGAAGGCCAGACTTGTTTTAAAACGACTGATTATAGCTGGCATAGATATATGTAAGCACAGGATTTTTAGCAAGTGAGATCTATCTAACTGTGAACTGTGAATGCATATATGTGAATATACTTTGAATATATGGAATACATATGTATTTCCATGACACTACTCTCCTTTTTCTCACGCTGCAGGAGCTGCTCAATGAGGTCTGCGGGGACCTGGTGTCTGTCTGCGAGGCTCACATTTCCTCCGTGGTGATGGCCGACATGCAGAACGTTCCGTTTGATCAACAATTAATGGTGAGGGACATAATATTCAACGCCTTCTGTCCTTGTCTAAAAACTATTAACCCTTCCCTGCTCACTGAGAGATATACTGTATACATCGGGTGTGCAGAGCGGCTCAGGTGCAGGCTGTGTCATATGGAGGCATTTAAGGCAGGCAATACTGTCCGGCATCCATACGAATGCCCATCGGCAACCCAGTCTGGACCGTGCTCTGTGATCTGAGCTGCCTGCACTGACACATTGAGAAAGCGGCGTTCCACGCCAGCGAAACGTGCGTCGGGGTGACATCTTTTGGGGTGATCCTCCTCCTGTTTTACTTCCAGTATATTGGTGAGCACACCTTTCTCTCCCTTTATGGCAGTGAGTTTTTCTGTCTGTTACGCTTGGACTCTATTTACCATTGCGGTAGTGCCCCATGGCTGGTATGTTGTGCGACCTCACATATGACTTATTCTTTATACTTTAGCGTGTATTTATCTACTAGTGACTTATGTCTTTGAGGTTTCGCTATTTATACCAGCCTGTACATTGTATCAGGACATTTTTTCCTGTTCAGGAGGTTCATTAACCCCTTCCGTTTTGCACTGTCTTCATGTGTTTTTGTATACATAAATGCTATGATTGCATTATTATTCACAATAAATTCTTTATTATACAAAATTCCATATTTATGGAATTTTGTATAATAAAGAATTTATTGTGATTTTTTTTTACCTCAAATATCACCTATGACTCTTTGTTCTCCTGGTCTAAATATGTTATATTGAGTGGTGTTTTTTTGGGCCTATACACACTGAGTGTGGCCCTTATATCTTTCGATTTATCCATGCAGCTGTATGTGTTTAAACTGCACTGATACATTGTAGCAAACTATTGGAGATCGAAGAGCGTTGTTTGGACCGGATACAGCTGCATCCGCTGCACCGTACATGATTGCAATCTGAGTGTTGTCTGCATTAACTGACATCAAGCAGAGATTGTAACTTGGAGTCGCTCATTTACTTCCATTTCGTCTATTAACAATGTTCTATGGACTTTATTTCAACATGTGCTTCCTATTATAGCCACAAGGGGGAGCTCTGGTATAAATAATCTCCGCATATCAATTCCTCCCCCTGCTGGCTGTGGATGGCATTACACTGTCGGGGACTTTTTGGTAATTTCTTTCTATTTTTCTGTTACAATCTGACCCCATCCTAGGTCCGACATCTCTTCATCCTGGGAGAAGCGGCTCAGCTTTGTCCAGCACGTGTGGAGAAAAAAGTCCTCCTCCTGGTTCAGTCCATCTTGGCCTCAGTGTCCACAGAGCAGGGTGAGACGTGGCTGTGTATGACATACCCTGCTCTGGGATAAGGTTTCGGCGCTACAGTAACTTCTACTTCTTACTCCATAGACTCGGGTGACACTGAGCAAGATGGCGCTTCACTGTCTCAACCACTGTCCCAGTTCCGAGGGGCTTCTATGCCACCCCTGGTCCGAGCCCACGCCTTCATCACACTTGGTAAGAAAACTGCACACTTGTGTTACAAGTTATTAGTGAGTGCAGCTCTGGAGTATAATACAGGATGTAACTCAGGATCAGTAATGTATGTACACAGTGACTGCACCAGCAGAATAGTGAGTGCAGCTCTGGAGTATAATGCAGGATGTAACTCAGGATCAGTAATGTATGTACACAGTGACTGCACCAGCAGAATAGTGAGTGAAGCTCTGGAGTATAATACAGGATGTAACTCAGGATCAGTAATGTATGTACACAATGACTGCACCAGCAGAATAGTGAGTGCAGCTCTGGGGTATAATACAGGATGTAACTCAGGATCAGTAATGTATGTACACAGTGACTGCACCAGCAGAATAGTGAGTGCAGCTCTGGAGTATAATACAGGAGGTAACTCAGGATCAGTAATGTATCTACACAGTGACTGCACCAGCAGAATAGTGAGTGCAGCTCTGGAGTATAATACAGGATGTAACTCAGGATCAGTAATGTATGTACACAATGACTGCACCAGCAGAATAGTGAGTGCAGCTCTGGGGTATAATACAGGATGTAACTCAGGATCAGTAATGTATCTACACAGTGACTGCACCAGCAGAATAGTGAGTGCAGCTCTAGAGTATAATACAGGATGTAACTCAGGATCAGTAATGTATGTACACAGTGACTGCACCAGCAGAATAGTGAGTGCAGCTCTGGGGTATAATACAGGATGTAACTCAGGATCAATAATGTATGTACACAGTGACTGCACTAGCCGAATAGTGAGCGCAGCTCTGGAGTATAATGCAGGATGATACACTGATTTCTGACTTATTCAAGTAGCTGTAATTTCGTTTGCACTTTTCTAGAAGTTGATGTCTCCAGCGAGTATCTGCTAAGAAGTGTTTCACCGCTCTGGCTAGAACTGGAAGTATCTAACTGCTGGCATCGAAAACTGTGAGTCATCTATGACTGGCCATCCGCAACAACGTGATGATCGTCATCTGTGACCTGTGCGTTCGTTACACTACGATGGCGGACAGATACATCCCTAATGTGTCCGTGTGTCTCCGGGACAGAGACGCTTTCATCAGAAAACAGACCTTAATCATGCTAACCAACCTGCTGCAGGTGAGCGGTGCAGTATTTCCAGTGCAGCGCAGGATATTACTTTCTCGCCATTAGAAATAACAATATAACAAGCTATAGACCACCTAAACAATACTTAGTGGTCCGCCAGCCCCCAGGGATGGGGCGTCCTCACTTTGTGCATCTGAGATATCACATCTGTTTGTATTCTCGTTGCAGGAGGAGTTTGTGAAGTGGAAAGGGTCGTTGTTCTTCCGCTTTGTCAGTGTCCTGGTGGACCCAGACCCCGATATCTCCCAGTAAGTCTCTGTGGTGTCGGGGGGTCCGGCCTTGGCTCCGCGGCGACCTTACCCTCCACTCGCACCTTTCAGGTTTGGGGAGTTTTGCTTGGTTCATCTTCTCCTGAAAAGAAACCCAGTGATGTTCTCGCAGCATTTCATCGAATGCATCTTCCACTTCACTTCCTACGACAAACATGACAAGTACAACAAGTTTTCCCAGAGTGAGAGGTGAGTCCTTGATGCGGCTGCTACATCGTTTCCACCTGGACCTGCTGACGGCCGATCTGCATTTTAGGGAGAAGAGACTTTTCTCCCTGAAAGGGAAAGAGAACAAGGAGAAGCGGATGAAGATCTACCGGTTCCTGCTGGAGCACTTCACCGACGAGCAGAGGTTCAACCTGACACTGAAGATCAGCGAGAATGTGCTAGGTACGTCTTCACCCATCCATAACCTAGACCTCACCTGTGGCTCTGCAGTTGGAACTACAAAGCCCAGCGTGGCATGAAAGCAGCAGGCAGTCATGTCACGCTGAGACTTGTAGTGACGACGGAGAGCCGCAGGCCGGACGTTGTTCTCCTAGACCTTTTTATAAGGGTTGACAGCGGTACGTTAGATCTTCTGACTTTTGAAAGCGAGGTGGAGACCTAAAACAGGATTGCTTCCTGGTGGGGTCCGTGCACTGATAGCCATCCTTCTCCCTCTGGCCGCAGCGTTCTTCGTGGACGGTCTGTTACCGATTGACATGGAAGCCAATGAGCTGCTGTCCGACATCTTTGAGATCATGAGCAGCAAGGAGATTAAGTTATCGGCAATGAGGTCAAAACCCGGAGAGGACATTGGCGGCGGGGATGATGACGAGATGGCCATGGCTGATGCTGTGATGCAGGTGGCGCAGAAGAAGCTCATTTCCCAGGTGATGTGGTAACGTTGACGGCCGTGGTTTCTCTGCGCCAGTTCAGCTGCATCACTTGCGGTTTCTTCTCCCTACACAGGTCCAGAAGAAGAACTTTGTAGAAAACATCATCCCCATCATCTCGTCTCTGAAGGGCATGTTGGAGCAGCAGCGGATCCCGGCGATGCGAGACCTCATGAACTACTTGCGGGTAGGTAGCGGTGCGAGGGAGCCGTGAGGGTCGTCTGTACCGCCGTGATGACGTTCTGCTCCACCTGCAGGAGATGATGCAGGACTACCGGGATGAGATCAGTGACTTCTTCACTGCGGATAAACAGCTGGCGGCGGAGCTGGAGTATGACATGAGGATGTACGAAGAGCAGCTGCAAAGGGAGCAGGAGAAAACTGCGGGTGTACCAGGGAGTCCACAGGTAAGGGGGGACGGGCGCTGCGGGTGAGGCGGGATGGGCGCTGCAGGTGTACCTGAGAGATAACGGGTGAGGGGGACGGGTGCCACAAGTGTACCTGGGAGTCCACGGGTGAGGGGGACGGGCACCACGAGTGTACCTGGGAGTCCACAGGCACCACGAGTGTACCTGGCAGTCCACGGGCACCACGAGTGTACCTGGGAGTCCGCGGGTGTGTTTGGGAGTCCACAGGTGAGGGAGTCGGGCGCCGCGGGTGTGTCTGGGAGTCTATAGGAGAGGGGGACAGATGCTGCGGGTGTGTCTGAGAGTCCTCAGGTGAGGGGGATGGGCGCCACGGGTGTGTCTGAGAGTCCACAGGTGAGGGGGATGGGCGCAGCGGGTGTACCGGTGAGTTCACAGGTAAGGGGGGGGGACCGGTGATCTACCACGACGTGGGCCTGGCCGAGGGGTAGATTATCCCTATAGGTGGTTGTCCTATAGAGGGACCCTCCGCTGTGATTAAAGGGGAACTGCAGAATTGCTCCGCTTCCTGAGACGTCCAGTTTGATGGTTTCGGCTTTTGCTACTAGTTGGGTTTCAGAGGCGCTTCTATTCACATTAACCCCTTCACCCCTGAGCCTGTTCTCGCCCTGAGGATTGGCATAGTTAGGACCTGGGATACTAGAAGAGCCTTAACGTGGCTCCCAGGTACACATAATTGGCCATTTTATGCGCTAAGACTTCTCAATTTTTCATATTTCTAAGGCAGTGATGCAATTAATTTTTCATATTTTCATGTTTTGTGTCCGCAAGCTATAGCGCTACAGTGTGCTACCTTTTTTTTTTCTTGAATGTTATCGCCCTCCTGACTGGGGCCAAACTTTACAGTTCTGACCAATATCACTTTATGAGGTTATAACCAGGGCTGTGGAGTCAGTAAGCCAAACCTCTGACTCCTCAATTTACATGACACAGACTCCAACTTCGATTCTCTCATATCAGGGCTGTGGAGTCGGTAAGCCAAACCTCCGACTCCAACTCCTCAATTTCCATGACACCGACTCCAGCAAAATGGGCTCCGACTCCACAGCCCTGGTTATAACTCTAGAACTCTTCAAAGTATCCCAGTGACTCTGAGTGACATATTGTATTTCATGATAGCTGTAACATTTGTTCAATATGCCTTGCATTTATTTATGGCAAAAAAACGGAAATCTTTGTGCCCTTAAATCACAGAGATATGTCACACAAAATAGTTAATAAATAACATTTCTCACATGTCTACTTTACATCAGCACAATTTTGGAAACATTTTTTTTTTGTTAGGATGTTATAAGGGTTAAGTCAGGGGTCGACAAAGTTGTTCAGAATCTAGGAGCCAGCCAAATAATTTAGGAGCCAGAATTTTTTTTAACAAACTTGGTTTTTAATTTAACAAAAAAACATTACAAACGTTATAAACATTTAACTGCTAGAGATAATATAATATTTTGATATTAGATTAATATAATGCACCCCATAGGCAGCCTCTCTATTATAATGCACTCCCCCATAGGCAGCCTTTGTATTATAATGCACCCCCATAAGCAGCCTTATTTATAATGCATCCCCATAGCCAGCCTTATTTATAATGCACCCCATAGACAGCCTTATTTATAATGCACCCCATAGGCAGTCTTATTTATAATGCACCCCATAGGCAGCCTTATTTATAATGCACCCCATAGGTAGCCTTATTTATAATTCACCCCATAGGCAGTCTTATATATAATGCTCCCCCATAGGGAGCCTTATTTATAATGCACCCCCATAGGCAGCCTTATTTATAATGCACCCCCATAGGCAGTCTTATTTATAATGCACCCCCATAGGGAGCCTTATTTATAATGCACCCCATAGGCAGCCTTATTTATAATGCACCCCCATAGGCAGTCTTATTTATAATGCACCCCATAGGCAGTCTTATTTATAATGTACCCCCATATGGAGCCTCTGCTCTGTAATATAATGCAGCCCCTTTACAAAAATAATAAACCCAGTACTCACCTCTCTTGCTCCCGGCTCCTGCGCTGCTCACTGCTCTCCCTCTCAGCGTCTGACTGCCGGCGCCGGGCAGTGACGTCATCGCCCGCTGTCAGACGCTGAGAGGGGGATTATGGGAGAGAAGGAGCACTCGCTCCTTCTCTCTCAATGCGGTCAGCTGTATCGGCTGGATGCCGATACAGCTGACCCTCCGATGACGGGCGGGGGGCCCACTGCTGGCGCCGGGCCCCCCACCGCCTGCTCAGGCCCCATAGCGGCCGGCGGCAGAGCAGGGGGAGCGAGTCTCCCTGCTCTGCCGCAGAAATGTAACTGTATCAGTGCGCTGTGCACGCCGATACAGTTACAGTAGCGTAGCTCCGGGTGGGCCCTCTCCGAGCCCGGGGCCACCGCCCCCTCTGCCCCCCCGGTAGCTACGCTACTGCCCGGGCGCCAGGCATGATTTTCTAGGCGCCACTGGCGCCCGGGTTTGTCGAACCCTGGGTTAAGTTGACCAGATATTTCTCATTTTCAGCTGCAGATGGAAGGAAGAGAGCCACAGTATTCATTACTGATGGGTAGGCGGAGCCCCAGATCAGGATGTCACCTCAGATCAAAAGAGTGCTGACTGGCTGGCCCCTCCAGCTCGGGCTCCTCCTACTCAGCTCCAGTCTAAGATTTGAGGTCCAGAAGGATGGTCGCTGCTAATGCAGCTCCTCAGAAGATTTTATTATTTTATATTCGGACAGGAGACTTGGATCACTAGTTGGTCTAGAGGTCTCAGGGGTACCAGCGCTGCTGTACCCCAACCTCTCCCTTGGCGGATCTGTATTTACTTAAAGTCCCTGCAGAATCCTTGCCGGCCCTGGGGGATGAGGAGAGCTTCCCTGGCGGGGACGCAAACCACACGTGCGGTCACTGCGTTCTTCGCCCTGGGGGGAAGCTTGGGCACAGCGCCAGAAACCCTGAGGGTCCCTGTGGCGCCTTGGCTGGTGAGTACTCCACATTCCTTTTTTCTAATGTGTGTAGTACTTTAGCGACTGCTGTGGCAGCGCTATTACATGTACCACTATGTGCTTTAACGACTGCGGGTGGCAGCGTTATTACATGTATTCACTGTGATTATGGCAGTGTGCCTTAACGACTGCGGTGGCAGCGTTATTACATGTATTCACTGTGTGTTATCAGTGTGCCTTAACGACTGCAGTGGCAGCATTATTACATGTATTCACTGTGATTATGTCAGTGTGCCTTAACGACTGCGGGTGGCAGCGTTATTACATGTATTCACTGTGTGTTATCAGTGTGCCTTAACGACTGCAGTGGCAGCATTATTACATGTATTCACTGTGATTATGTCAGTGTGCCTTAACGACTGCGGTGGCAGCGTTATTACATGTTTTCACTGTGTGATATCAGTGTGCCTTAACGACTGCGGTGGCAGCGTTATTACATGTATTCACTGTGTGATATCAGTGCGCATTCAGCGGTCGCGGCGGCGGACCGCGGTACATGTATTCAGTCACGGTGAGGAGAGAGGAGTTCCCGCTTTTTTATTTGAATTTTCGCGGCACTCTGAGCGCGCGTTTCTGAGCAGTCTCCATTTCCTGCATCTTCTACATAGAGACACAGCGCGGCGGCCATTATTAATGCAGGAGCTGGAAGCTCCTCGGGGCCATCGCTCTCCCTTTCCTCCCGGCAGCTATTACCAGCAGGGTGAGTCGCTTCTGCGGAAGCTTAACCCCTTCAACTGCAGGGCGCCTTCCTGAGTTTATTCCCGATCTGCGGCTGTACCGCATATATCTGGGAGCGCAGGGCGTCTTTTTTTGAGCCAGTTCCTGCAATACGCCTCCGTCCAGCAGGGGCTATGGGAGGCTGCGGCATTAACCCCTTGGATGGCGGTTAACCCTTGTTTTGAAGGGTCAGCTGGGTAGCTCATGCTGTAAGAGCTTTAACCCTTTAGCGTCCGTTGTTTCTTGTTTGCTATATGAGAAACAGTTACTGACCGTTTTTAAACCGTATATACTGTGTGAGGAGCGTCCAAATGCTTGTGATTGACGTTTCCATAACGTCTGCGCTTCAGATGCTCTATCCAGCACCTACACCTGTACTACAGATGGTGACTGACGCCTGCTCATCCGACGCCTGCGCTATGTATTCACTATGTCCTTCGGATGTGCTGTGTCCTGTGCCTGCGCTACGGATGTGCTGTGTCCTGCGCTACGGATATGTTGTGTCCTGCGCCTACGCTACAGAACGTTTTTTTGTTTAGTGTGGCATAGCTGTCCTGCAGCTGCGACCTTATAAGAGGCGCCTGAGATTCGCACACCCTTTTTCATTATCAAGGTTGTGGGGAGTCTGCTACTTTAACCCTTCTTAGGCGGTTAACTCTTAATGGGAGACAGCTGGGGTAGCTCTCCCTTTGGAGCTTTAACCCTTCAGCTTTTGTTTTTTATTTAAGAACTTCTCTGGTTACTGACAGGTTTATCCTGCATATACTATGCAAGGGCATGTCAGAGATCCTCTCCCAGTTCCGCTACGGACCAGCCTCGCGTATCTGACACGCAGACCTCGACTCATGCACGGTCGGAGGTTCCAGTGGTGTCAAAATGGAGGCCTTCACTGGTTTCTATTAATGGCCTGTCTGACCTTTTTAGGTTATGGAGTGTCAGCTAGATCCTCTCAAGGAAGCGACACAAAATCGGTGCCTTCTTTCTCGCTTAGCGAAGAAGTCCGATTCGGTCAAGGAGGATCGGCAGGGACTCCCTGCCTCTCTCATGGGCCGTACTAAACTTTCTGTGGAAGCCATGTGGACGTTACAGTTACCGGAGGAGGTAACTTGTCGTCCCGGTAAGTCGGCCCGGATGTTGCAAGGGTCGCATGGGTCGCGACGACCTTACAAACTGTATCCGTTTTTCTACGGAGTTGTTTGTTGATTGGACCCTTTATCCTGAAGTGAATGTCCCTTCATTCCAGCTTAGCAAATCTTCCTGATAAAAGGGAAGACGAGTCTGCAGGACACGCTGGACAGAAAAACGGAGACGGCAACAATTTCCATCTGCGAGGCCGTGTACATAGATTCGATATTAAGGATCTAGGTGTACTTGTTAAGTTCCCCTGAGCGGTTGGACCGTCTAAGGACGGCGAGGCAAGATGGATCCCCTCTATCGAGGTAGATGGGCTTTTCTAGTTGAAGGATAATGCGTCACTGCTATCCAGGGCGCAATCCTCGGCAGTTACAGTCAGAAGAGCACTGTAACTTGGATGGAACGCGGTTTTCCAACAGGGTTTGCTATCTTTAGCTTAGAGAGTGGTCAGCTATTTGACTGACCTCACGGAGCTGATTGCCAAGACAAAGGCAAAAGAAACAGCTTTATCGCACGCAGAGCTGTGACTTCTGCGTCTGGCAGGACTAGTGCCGATAGTTATTGGCAGTCCCTTTCGGTTCAAGGGATGATCTGGCCAACCCTCTGGGGGTTTGTGTCGTGTGTCTCTCTCTCTCTTTTTCAAAAAAAAAAAAAAAAAAAATCCGCCAAGGGGACTGACATCTGACATTCCGTCAGAGCCAAGCATGAAGTCGCTTCGCTCCGTTATGGCAGCCCTGTCGCAGATCGATTCTTTGGTCAATCGACATTCGCGACGCTTATTGGCATGTTTCCGTCGGAAGAGCTCATCAGCGCTTCCTTCATTTTTGCCATAGAATCAACCATTACAACGATTCTGGCGCCTAAATCTCATGGCAATTCTTCAAAGACGGGGACTTACGATTCGTCCCTATTTGGACGACCTTTCGATTGTGGCCTCAAAGGAGAAGTCGTCTCTGGAATCGTCGCAGGCAATCCTGTTTTTGAGGATGCATTTCGACACGGTACGGGCGGTGTTGTCCCTACCTCCAGACAAGCAGGCATGTCTGCTCCAACATGTACAGATTATGAAGTCTGTGACAGCAATGTCCTTCGGAAGGTATGCGCCTTCTGGGTTTGATGGTGGCGTCCATGGAGCACCTCCGTTTGCCCAATTTCATTTCAGAGTTCTCCACAGGCTCATTCTGAGTCGTTGGAATCGGTCGCAATCACTGGATTGCAGTGTCACCATTTCTCGCGGGGTGCGAGAATCCCTAGGATGGTGGTTACGTCCAGGAGCGTTATCCCTGGGAAAGTCTTTCTCCCTCCGAAGTGGTCGGTCATAACCACCAATGCCAGCCTGACGGGCTGGGGAGGGTGTCTGGAACGATCTTCGGATCCAGGGAGTATGGTCATCGGAAGAGTCGGTTCTACCGATCAACATCCTGGTATTGAGGGAAAAAAAATTTTCTTTGCCTCCAACACTGGACGGTCTCCTTGAGCGGTATGCCAGTCCGAGTGCGGACAGACAATGCGACGGCGGTCGCGTATATCAACCACCAAGGCGGGACGAGGAGTTCCCATGCTGAAGGTGTCTCGGATACTGATTTGGGCCGAGACCTGGGTTCCAGTCATCTCTGCAATTCACATTCCAGGAGTCCAGAATACCACGGCGGACTTCCTCAGTCGCGAGAAGATGATTCCCGGAGGCTTCCGTTGGGGAACCCACCAAGTGGACTTGATGGGGTCCAGGTTTGATACCAAATTACCGACCTTCGTGTCCAGGTACAAGGACACGAAGGCTGTGGCGGTAGACGCTCTGGTGGATCCGTGGGACCATTTCGAGCTAGTCTATGGTTTTCCGCCGATATCCTTACTTCCTCTGGTGCTGCGTCGGATCAGACTGGAGAGAATTCCGGCTATTTTGATAGCTCAGATTGGCCAAGGAGGACGTGGTTCTCGACACTAGTGTCGCTTTTGGCGGCGCCGCCATTTCCACTTCCTCTGCGCCCGGTCCTGTTAACCTAGGGACTCACTCTTTATCCAGCTTGAAGTCTCTGCGTTTGACGGAGTAGCTCTTGAGACCAAAATGTTAACCCGTAGAGGTTTTTTCAGCCAGAAGTCCGGCTACTACTAGGATTTACCACAAAACTTGGGAAACCTTCTTTTCGTGGTGTTCGGGATCTTCACGGAACCCGAGAAAGTTTTCCATTCCCAATCTGTTGGTTTTCTACAGCATGGGTTAGACAAGGGTTTGACAGTTAGCACCCTGAAAGGTCAGGTTTTTCTGCTCTGTCCTTATTATTTCGGAGGGCTATTGCCTCGCGTAGGGACATGCTTTCCCTTTTCCGCGGTATAGCTCGTAAGTTTCCGCCGCGGAAGGCTCCCGTGTCTCCTTGGCGGCTCAACCTTGTTTTGGAGGCTCTTCAGCATAAACCTTTTGAGCCTATGGTTTCTGCTAGCCTTTCTTTCCTTTCTTGGAAGGTGGTTTTCCTTGTTGCAGTCACTTCCTTGAGGAGAGTTTCTGAGTTGGCAGCTCTTTCTTGTTCGCCTCCTTTTCTGGAGTTTTTTCCGGATCGTGTAGTGCTTCGCACTCGGGGTGATTTTTTGCCTAAAGTGGTGTCACAATTTCATGTTAACCAGGATATTGTGTTGCCTTCACTCTGTCCGGATCCGAAGAATGCGAAAGAGCGAGATTTATACACATTGGATTTAGTGCGGGCCTTGAAGTTTTATCTATCTATTACTCAAGGTTTTCGTAAGACGGATTCCCTGTTTGTGGTTCCAGCAGGTCGTCGGCGTGGTCAACGAGCTTCCAAGGATTCTATAGCTCGTTGGATCCGGTCAGCTATTTTGGAGGCTTACCGCCTTCGGGGTGAATCTTGCCCGATTAAGATTCGAGCCCATTCCACGAGAGCTGTGGCTTCATCGTGGGCTTTTCATCAAGGTGCCTCGGCAGTGCAGCTCTGCCGAGCGGCAACTTGGCGCTCTGTCCACACGTTTACAAGGTTTTATAAAGTGGACGTCAGTGCTTCCGCTGATGCAGCCCTCGGACGTAGGGTCCTGCAGGCAGCTGTAGTTTAAAGTTCTGGATGAACTTGTGTTTAGCGCTGATTGCGCTTTGTTGTTAAGGTTGTTGGGTTTCTGCCTTTTGTTGGTTTTTTCCCACCCTTATTTTTGAACTGCTTTGGGACGTCCCATCAGTAATGAATACTGTGGCTCTCTTCCTTCCATCTGCAGCTGAAACACGGATTTTGGTAAAAACTTACCTGTAAAATCCTTTTCAGCGAAGGAAGGAAGAGAGACACAGCACCTCCCAAGGCAGAAGTGTGTTGATGTTTTCAGATGCAGCGCGACCCTTATCTGATAGCGATTATCTGGGCTGAGGTCAGCGCGCTAAGGCTCTGTTCCAGCATCGCCAGCTCATCGCAGTAGTCAGGTTCCGTGAGTAGTACCTGGAACTCTGTGGTTTTTGGCTTTCTTTGCATGCATAACCTGTATCCTTGTGTTTTTTCTCTGAAGTTCCTTCAGAAGGGGTTATGTTGCTCCGCTGGTGATCTTGGCTCTTTTCCTCAAAGCTTTGGTACGACTGGAGCTGAGTAGGAGGAGCCCGAGCTGGAGGGGCCAGCCAGTCAGCACTCTTTTGATCTGAGGTGACATCCTGATCTGGGGCTCCGCCTACCCATCAGTAATGAATACTGTGTCTCTCTTCCTTCCTTCGCTGAAAAGGATTTTACAGGTAAGTTTTTACCAAAATCCGTGTTTTACAACAAAACTTACAAAACCATTTTTTAGGGACCACATCACATTTGAAGGGACTGTATGACAGAAAATACCCAAAAGTGACACCATTCTAAAAACTGCACCCCTCAAGGTGCTTCAATCCACATTCAAGAAGGTTATTAATCCTTCAGGTGCTTCACCGGAATTACCATGACGGCACCACCTGAGAGGGATCTGCTCCTCAAGGACAGCAAACCTAATGAAATAAAAGAGCAGTACCTCTCCCCCAGATCCGTTGGTTTCCTGTCCTTGATGGGAACCTTGTGCTGGAATCTGCAGTTTTACAAATGAAGGCTTTTTTTTTTTCCTTACTCAGCGCTGTCCCAGTGCTGGAAGAGCAGGCTATGTGCCTGTGGTCTGGCCTTCAGGGTACTGGAAGAGCCATCCACAGCTCCAGTGGGGGCTCTGGTGTACGTGCGGGAGGCGGAGACCAAGATGCGTGGCATGTTTCGGTCCGCCGTGCTGCCCTCCCCCTGTCTGTACTCCCTTCTCTGACTGTTATAACCGCTGGCTGGGATGGGCGCGCTTTGCTGACGTTGGAAGCGCAAGGCACACTGGGAATGGGCGTGCTCAAGTGACGTCAGAGGGGGCGCGCCAAAGAAAAAAGATGGCGGCTCCCCAGGCAAAAACACCATCCAGGACGTGTGGGGTTACAGCATGTCCTGGTTTGGGCATATTGGAGGGGAAAACACCGGCCCCTAGAGGAGGCGGAACCGTTGAGAGCGCGGTGGATTCCCCTTAAAAGGTGGTGACAACCACAAAACAATGCTTATGCTCAAGCTCTCACTCTGTCATGGAGGAACAGAGACGACAGCAGCCACCATCACCAGCTCACTAGCATGGGCAGAGTAAAGGGGGCATCTGCTCAAGTGTCAGGAGCGGCAGCCGTCCCAGCCAGGAGTGGAAGGTCGCAGGACTCCTCGGTATCCAGGAGGGATGTCGTATGTACCCCTGAACTGCCTCCGAATTCGGCACCCTTAAAGTGACAGTGGGTGGTGAGTGACCTCTGTGAATGTCACCATTTTTAATTGTTCTTTAAGTCGCTAGGAGTCTAGAAAATCTAGCGTTAAAAAAGAACAGCGTGCCCTAAGTAAGACCCCGCTAGCAGTGCACTGGCAGAAGAGTCTGTTTTTGTATGCAGTCTGAACAATCAGGGAAGAGACCCCAGACTTTGCCACAAGCCTTAGGTCTGTTATCGGGGCTGAGGTGGAAGGTTCCCTAAATACCCTTAAAAAAAAAAAAAAAAAAAGTTAAGATCTAGGGAGGTCTCTACGGAGTCAGACGATTCTCCATTATCAGAGGGAGAATGTCGCAGTGAGTCCTTGTCCTCCTCGGACAGTGACAAGGGGACAGACCAGGCTTTCCAGCGGAGGACACTGATGAGCTAGTCAGAGCCGTTAGGTCGACAATCGGCCTAAAAGATGTGAAGTCATCTAGATACCTGGAGGACGTGATGTTTGGAGGAGAGGAGAATGCGCACTTTTACAGTTAATGGTAAACTCCAGGCGCTCATTAATAAAGATTGTGGGGAAAAAAAACAAAAAGGACTGGTGCCTTACCCTCATCCTCAGATAGGAGATATCCCTTTGAGGAAAAGGACTCTGAGATTTGGGATAAAATCCCAAGAATTGATGGAGCAGTGGCTAAATCATTAAAGAGGTCGTCTCTGCCCTCCGAGGACTCCGGATTGCTCAGGAATCCACTAGACAAGAAAGCGAATGAATACCTAAAGCACACCTGGGAGGAAGCTTCGGGGGGGTCTGAAGCTGGTGATGGCTGAAACCTTCACCACCCGCATCCTTATGATGTGGCGCAACAAGTAGAGGAGCAGCATAAGGACAAGACCCCGTGAGGGAAAATCCTGGCCAACATACCCTGCTGCATGGAGCGGCAGCGTTCCTGGTGGACACTTCTGCAGACTCTGTGAGGCTAGTGACTAGGTAGGCAAGGCTATCAAATGGCTAAAGGGACTTTCCAGGGAATTTGCAGTCTAAGAATAGACTATGCACCATTCCATGTGATGGACAATGTCTATTCGGGAAGAAATCTAATAAAAAGGGTCTAATAAAAAGCAGGTTCTGTATGAAATTCTGGAGGAAGTAAAGGGAAGGGGATTTTATTCCCCCCTCTTTTTGATTTAAAAATAAAAAAACGGATGGTTCCTTCAGAACTATCATCAATCTGATGAACCTCTACCGGTTGATAAAATAAACGCTCCTTCAAGATGGAATCGGTGAACATGGCCATAAAGCTGCTATATGACAACTGTTTCATGGCAGTCAGTGACTTATAGGATGTGTATTACCACATCCCAATTCATCCGGACCATCAAAAATCCCTGAGAGCAGCCTTGTACGTTCAGGGGAAATCAAACATTATCCATTCAGGTTGTCGGTGGCTCCGAGGATTTTCACCAAAGTAATATCAGAGGTGACAGCCTGCCTTCAAACTCTGAACAGAATTATCATCCCATACCTGGACGACTTCCTTATAGTGGGATGATTAGAAGACTACTTCACATCACAGATGTGAAAATCGTCCTGGAGGGTCTTGGCTGGACAGTGAACACTGAAGTCAAGGCTAAGACCAGAGAGGACACAATCCTTCCTAGGCCTGGTTCGCCGAAATCCAGACCTGTCTCCTACCAGAGGGCAAAATAGACAAGATGTTGAGCCTGGCCTCACTAGCAATAGATCGTTCAAGAATGACCCCAAGGAAAGCAATGTCCGTGTTAGGATCCTTGACATCTTGCATCCCAGCAGTAAGATGGGCCCAATTCCACAGGAGACGGCTTCAGTGGGAAATTCTGTCTGCACAGAGATCGCGAAGAGGACATTTCGAAGGGAAGGTGGAACTTTCTTTATCAGTCAGACACTCCCTCTCTTCGACAGATTATATTTGACATCAGGGGTTTAATGGGTAAGGCCGGTAGACGACATACTCAAAACCAATGCGAGCATCTTGGGTTGGGGGGTGGGGCACACATGAGAAATCACACAATTCGGGGGACCTGGTCAGCTCTTGAGAGAATCCAGGCATCAAACTTTGAAAGAGCTGTGGGCCGTAGAAAGGGCTCTAACAGGCTTTCTTCCCTGTATTCTGGGTTGCCACGTCCGGGTCATATTGGACAACCATGTGACTGTGGCATACAGTACAGACCAAAAGTTTGGACACACCTTCTCATTTAAAGATTTTTCTGTATTTTCATGACTATGAAAATTGTACATTCACACTGAAGGCATCAAAACTATGAATTAACACACGTGGAATTATATATTTAACAAAAAAGTGTGAAAAAACTGAAAATATGTCTTATATTTTAGGTTCTTCAAAGTAGCCACCTTTTGCTTTGATGGCTGCTTTGCACACTCTTGGCATTCTCTTGATGAGCTTCAAGAGGTAGTCACCGGAAATGGTCTTCCAACAATCTTGAAGGAGTTCCCAGAGATGCTTAGCACTTGTTGGCCCTTTTGCCTTCACTCTACGGTCCAGCTCATCCCAAACCATCTCGATCGGGTTCAGGTCTGGTGACTGGAGGCCAGGTCATCTGGCGTAGCACCCCAACACTCTCCTTCTTGGTCAAATAGCCCTTACACAGCCTGGAGGCATGTTTGGGGTCATTGTCCTGTTGGAAAATAAATGCGTGTCCAACTAAACGCAAACCGGATGGAATAGCATGCCGCTGCAAGATGCTGTGATAGCCATGCTGCTTCAGTATGCCTTCAATTTTGAATAAATCCCCAACAGTGTCACCAGCAAAGCACCCCCACACCATCACACCTCCTCCTCCATGCTTCACAGTGGGAACCAGGCATGTAGAGTCCATCCGTTCATCTTTTCTGCGTCGCACAAAGACACGGTGGTTGGAACCAAAGATCTCAAATTTGGACTCATCAGACCAAAGCACAGATTTCCACTGGTCTAATGTCCATTCCTTGTGTTCTTTAGCCCAAACAAGTCTCTTCTGCTTGTTGCCTGTCCTTAGCAGTGGTTTCCTAGCAGCTATTTTACCATGAAGGCCTGCTGCACAAAGTCTCCTCTTAACAGTTGTTGTAGAGATGTGTCTGCTGCTAGAACTCTGTGTGGCATTGACCTGGTCTCTAATCTGAGCTGCTGAAAACCTGCGATTTCTGAGGCTGGTGACTCGGATAAACTTATCCTCAGAAGCAGAGGTGACTCTTGGTCTTCCTTTCCTGGGGCGGTCCTAATGTGAGCCAGTTTCTTTGTAGCGCTTGATGGTTTTTGCAACTGCACTTGGGGACACTTTCAAAGTTTTCCCAATTTTTCGGACTGACTGACCTTCATTTCTTAAAGCAATGATGGCCACTCGTTTTTCTTTGCTTAGCTGCTTTTTTCTTGCCATAATACAAATTCTAACAGTCTATTCAGTAGGACTATCAGCTGTGTATCCACCAGACTTCTGCACAACACAACTGATGGTCCCAACCCCATTTATAAGGCCGGGATCACACATGCGAGGAAATCGTCCGACGCTCGCATGTGAAATCCCAGCTCAGGCGCTGGCACTCGGGAGTGGAGCGAGCGACTGCATATAAATACATGCAGCCGCGCACTCCACTCCCGAGTGCCGGCGCCAGAGCTGGGATTTCACATGCGAGCGTCGGACGATTTCCTCGCATGTGTGATCCCGGCCTAAGGACAGAAATCCCACTTATTAAACCTGACAGGGCACACCTTTGAAGTGAAAACCATTTCTGGTGACTACCTGTTAAGTATATAATTCCAAATGTGTTAATTCATAGTTTTGATGCCTTCAGTGTGAATGTACAATTTTCATAGTCATGAAAATACAGAAATATCTTTGAATGAGAAGGTGTGTCCAAACTTTTGGTCTGTACTGTATATCAATCACCAGAGGAAAAAAGGTCCCACTCTCTAATGATGGCAGCAAGTAGGCTCTTCAGCTGGCAGAACAGCTTTTGTCCCTTACAGCGCTGCATATAAAGGGGGTAGAGAACACCAAGGCAGACCTGAGCCGCGAACGGCTGAAACAGGGGGAATGGACTTTGAAGTCCCAGGTCTTTCAGCAGATAGGTCTTTATCTGGCCGTTTCCATGTGAGAACTATTTTCCAACAAGCAGAACAGGAAGGTAAAGTTCTGCTCACTAAACCCAAGGGGAAATATGTACGTGGTAGATGCCCTTTAGGGCACCTGGAGCTTCAGGATTGCGTTTGGCTTCCCTCCGATAGCAATGATTCCAACAGTCGTAAGGAGGATCAGGCGCAGGTAATTCTGATTGATCCATTCTGCCCCTGTTAAAGGCAGTGTCAAATCCATGGATCCTGCCGGAGATCCCGGACCTTCTCACTCGGGGTCCGGTATGCCACTCTCAAGTGAAGGGCGTCCATCTAGCAGCGTGGAATTTGAGTGTTTCGCACCAGAATTAATCTCCACCCTTTTGAAAAGTAGAAAACTGATAAAGGACATGGAATTAATGTCTACAATTTTCAGGTCAGCCTCTAGGGGGGATAAGGCTCCAGTAGGTCCTGTTCTAAAATTCCTGCAGTCAGGGTTAGAGCTAGGACTAGCGACTAGTACTCTCCAGCTCTCGGCCTTAGGGTACATACTCACTGGCAACGAAAACGTCCGACGCTCGCATGTAAAATCCCAGCTCTGGCGTCGGCACTCGCAGCCGCTCACTCCACTCCCGAGTGGAAATTATTCTGCCCTCCTTTTGTAATAACCCTAGGAATCCCAGGAAGGAGAGATTCCATAAGTTAGAAGTCAGAGGGACACTGTTACAATATGTCTATGATAAGTCAGTGAAGGAAGGACCAGTCCCTGTTCATAGCCTTTCAGGGTAGCAGAAAGGGGTACAGGGTATCCAAGGGTACCATTGCCAGCTGGATCAGGGAGGCCATTAGTTTATCTTGCGCTACGAGTGGTGCTTCGGCTCCTGAAGGCATCAAGGCTCACTAGACCAGAGCTGTGGCAACCTCCTGCGCAGAAAAAACGGAGGTATCCATTGATCAGATCTGTAAGGCCGCTATCTGGTCCTCACCATTTACCTTCTTTAAGCACTACAGACTGAATCTATCCTCTGCTGACTTAACCTTTGGTAGAAGGGTGCAGCAAACGGTGGTCCCTCCCTAAGGTGTTTGAGGCTATGTTTCTACGGTCAGGAAACCATCAGGATCTGCTGCGGATTGGAAGCTGCATACAGCCGCAGCGTCCAGATTTTACAGCATAGTGGATGGGTTTTTATGAAATCTCATCTCCACTATGCGTGCAGGGCCACATCCAGGGGCCCTGCGTATCTGGACATGCGGCGTGTCTTTCCAGACCGCAGCATGTCTATTTATCTTGCGGAGACGCTCCATCTCCGCAAGATAAATAACCCAGTCTATGACTAGGATTCCGCATGTGTTCAATGAACACATGCAAAATCACCGCTCGTACAACAAGGGGGCAGCGCTTTGGGCGGAACGGAGTTTCTGCTGCGTCCAAAGCGCTGCATATCCGGAACATGGAAATATAGCCTAAGTTCTCCAGAAATCTCTCAGGTGTGCTTTCAGGGGTGAAGGGAAAACGCCAAGGTTACTCACTGGTTTTCCAGAACCCATGACGGCACCCGTATATACCCCCCCTTTATCACTATATGGGTGTGCACTAGTGTTGAGCGAGTATACTCGTTGCTCGGGTTTTTCCGAGCATGCTCGGGTGATCTCCGAGTATTTTGGCGTGCTCGGATATTTAGTTTCTGTCCACGCAGCTGCATGATTTATGGCTGCTGGACAGCCTGAATACATGTGGGGATTCCCTAACAAACAGGCATTCCTCACATGTATTCAGGCTTGTCCAGCAGCCATAAATCATGCAGCTTGTTGACAGAAACTAAATCTCCGAGCACGCCAAAATACTGGAGATCACCCGAGCAACAAGTATACTCGCTCATCACTGGTGTGCACTAGAGACTGGGTGATTTCATGTTGGTTATGTATGTAATCTGGAGGTCTTTTCATGCTCTGTAACCCAACTGATGCGGAGGAGAGATGCTGCCCTTCTATTTCAGGTTTCCTGTCCTTGGTGGGCGGATCGCTCACTCAGGTGTGCTCTCATGGGTTCTGAGAAAAACGGCTACCGGTAAGTAATCTTGGTGTTTCACAAAAATTTTACTTTAGACCCAAATATTTTTTTTTTATTTTCGCAATGGTAATAGGAAAAATGGACCCCAAAATCTGTTGTGCAATTTCTACTGAGTTTGCTGATACCCCATAAGTGGAGGAAAGCTACTGTTTGGGCGCATGGCAGGGCTCGGAAGGGAAGGAGCGCCATTCGACTTTTTGTTAGAATAATTAGCGGATGCCATGTCACGTTTTGAGAGCCCCTGATGTGCCCAAATAGTGGGAAGCACCTGAAAAGTGACACCATTTTGGAAACTAGATTGGTCAGGGAACTAGATGTGTGGTGAGCACCATGAACCCACAAGTGCTTCACAAAAGTTTATAACATGGAGCTGTGAAAATTTAAAAAAAAAAAAATCAAATTTTTCCCACAAAAATTAGTCTAGTCGCAAATGTGATTATTACAAGAGAAACAGGCAAAAATGGACCCCGACATTTGTTGTGTGCAATTTCTCCTGAGTACGCCGATACACAATATGTGGTCGAAAACTGCTTCTGAGGCACAATGCAAAGCTCAGATGGGAAGGAGCGCCATATTATTGTGAAGAGTGTAATGTTCTGGTTTGAGGGTGCCACGTCACATTGGTAGAGCCCCTGAGGTGCCAGAACAGCAGAACCACCCCCCCCATAAGTGACCCCATTTTACAAACTACACCTCTTTGCAATAGATTGTTTAAAAGCGTGCCACACATCCACAAATTAACAATTCTTTTTACCCTGTTGACACAAAACACTTTTATAATCATATGTCCTCCGCACAACTTACACAGAACACCACATTATAAATTCATACACCAGTAAAAGCATTATTATCATTACTATAGCTATGCCTCTAGATAAATTCCTTGAGGAGTCTAGTTTCCAAAATGGTGTTACTTGTGGGGGTGTTTCCACTGTTTACGCACATTAGGGGCTCCAAACGCGACATTGCGTCCTCTGACCATTCCATCAAAGTCTGTGCTCCAGTCGCTCCTTCCCTTCTGAGTCCGGCCGTGCACTCAAACAGTAGTTTTCACCCACATATGGGATATCTACATACTCAGGAGAAAATGGACCCCAAAAAACTGTTGTGCAATTTCTCCAGTTACTCTTCTGAAAATAAAAAAATGTGGCTAAAAACATTTTTGTGGAAAAAATTAGATTTTTAATTTTCATGGCTCAACATTATAAATTTCTATGAAGCACCTGAAGGTTCAAGGTGGTCAACACACATCTAGATAGGTTCTTTGTGGGATCTAGTTTACAAAATGGGGTCACTTATGGGGGATTTCAACTGTTTAGGAACATCAGGGGCTCTCCAAACGCAATATGGCGGCCCTGCTGTGCACCCAATCAGTGGTTTTCCAACACATATGGGATATCTGTGTACTTCGGAGAAATTGCACAACAAATTTAAGTCCATTTTCTGCGGTTACCCTTGTGAAAATAAAAAAAAATTTGGTCTAAAGTATACATTTTTTTTGTGGAAAAACAAAAGTTAAATGTTATTTTTTTTCCTTCCACATTGCTTTAGTTCTCGTGAAGCACCTGAAGGGTTAATAAACTTCTTCAATGTGGTTTTGAGCACCTTGAGGGGTGTAGATTTTAGAATGGTGTCCCTTTTGGGCACTTGTTGTCATATAGGCCCCTCAAAGTCACTTCAAATGTGAGGTGGTCCCTAAAAAATGGTGTTGGTAAATTGAAAAATCGCTGGTCAACTTTTAACCCTATAACTTCCTTAAAAAATAAATAAATAATTGATTCAAAAATTGTACTGATGTAAAGTAGACATTTAGGAAATGTTATTTAACTATTTTGTGCGATATGACTCTTTGGATAAAGGGCATAAAACGAAAAGTTTATCATTTTTGCCAAATTTCCTATATTTTCACAAATGCAAAAAATATATAACATTTTACCGTTGTTGTCATGTACAATATGTCACGAGAAAACAATTTCAGAATCACCGAGATCCATTGGGGTGTTCCAAAGTTATCACCTCTTAAAGTGACAGTGGTCAGAATTTATCTGGTCTGGTCATGAAGGTGAAAACGGGCTTCGGTGTGAAGGTGTTAATATGCCTTTAGGATTGTGCAGGGGCACATGGAGGGGGGGGGTGGTCTGAGCACTGCCGCTCATCCCGCTATCCCCTCCTGGGATGTTGCACCCGGCCATCAGCCCCTTCAGTACAAGATGGTGTGCGGGGCTTTGTCCTCACTATTCTTGTGTTCATAGGCCACTGCTGATGGTCCTGGTTCCCCCCAAAACCCAGCTGCTCTTGGCTCCCCTCTGCGCACCATACAGGAGGCCCTGGGAGCGGCGCCGTCTACACCCATTACCCCCATGGTCGGCGCCCTTGCAGGACAAGGCTTCCGGATGAGGTAAGTGTCAGACCTACAGGGTTCGGCGCCGATGCTGGGACCAGTCTGACTGCTGTGTCCGCTCCTTCAGGCAGATGTCGCTTAGCACCTTCGCCATCCTCAACTCTGCAAAGAAAACCGTGGAAAAGCAACTGAAGCCAAGAAGCAAAAGCATCGGGGCAAAGCCATCAACACCGTACTTCTCCAGCAGCAATAAGATAGGTATGAACAGAATGCATTTATAGGGCTGTATGGCATGATGCTAGGCTGGCACAATCCTGGCGAAGCTGGGTGTGGCGGGTATATGCCACCTTCCAATAGAAGTAATCGTGGTTCATCATTCATGCTTTCTTTTTTTTTCCCCACTGCAGTCACGTTCAGCAACTCTGACCAACGATCCCACGCGTCCCTTGACGAAAGAGCCATCAGCACTCCGGAAAGTAAGTATGCCACCACTGCTGAGCCAGCCTATCCCCTGCACCAGACATAGGCTATACATGGCGGCAAGTGTCAGGTAGGAGATGGAATTCACCGCCGTGGCTGAACTGTGACCTCCTCTATATTTGCAGGAACCATTAGTAATGTGACTTTTGGTGCCGGGGTGAGTTACATCAGTGCCAACCAGACTCCAGACGAAAACCTGAACTCTTCACCAAACCAGGAGAACGTTTTGTGCATCGTAGCTCCAGACAGTCCGTGAGTACTGCGTGTGTGGACAGAATTAATTGTCCCAAAGAAGTTTTGGCAGCAATTATTGTGACTCTTCCATCGGTGTGCCAAGATTTGTGTTTTCTTCCATCCTCTTAGGGCACCGCAGCCGGTACTATGGAAGGTGGAGTCACCAATGCAGCGGAGAGGAGCCCGCCGGGTGCAATCGGCACGAGAGCCACTCAAGCCACCCAACTAGACAGAGCAGTGCGGGCTCGGCCTCTTCACTGGCAGCAGTCACTTTGTATATATTTCTCTGTGCTCCATTGCTGAACTTTGCGTTATTTTGCACCTGTCCGGTTGTCTATGTTGATAAATCATTTGTTTCTCACTTTTTTTTTGGAGCTGCAGATTTTCTGTAGTCACTTTTTATAATGCTTATTAAAAGTTTTTCACACGGGTCATTCTGTGGCCGGATTGTGGCATGTTTTAAGGAGAAAAAAAAGACTTTTAATTTTTTTTTTTTTTTTTTCTCACGGGGATGTTGGCTTTACAAGTTCACTGCTGGTGAAGTCTGTTGCAAAAGATAACCTGTACCAAAAAAATAAAATGTAAATCTGGCATCTGTCGTCAACATGGTTACATGGCAGATCTGATGCCCCAGGCTAACATAGGATGTTATGGCACCAACCTGTAGGATGTCTGCCTTGAAGCCCATGTGGTAGCCTTGCAGAATGGCTGATGCTCAATGCTGTGATAGTGAAGGGTGTTAAAGCTCAATGAGCTACAGCGATGCCAAAGAGCAAAACAGTGGAGGACGCTGAAAGGCCAAGACCCTACATAGGATAATGCTGGGGATTAAGCTAACTAAAATGTCAATACTTTACTGATTTCACCTAGTGGCCTCCGATATGTGAACATAGACCATGGCCACAGGTTCTAGAAGCCGAGGTCCTTCAGAGCCTCATTAAAGGGAATCTGTCACCCTAAATTGGTGGGATATTTAAATGATGGCAGTCAGGTCAGATGGGCGGTGTTTTGGGTACTTGCCTTAACATGTTGTTTGCCGCTGTCTCCATTATTTCTGGGAATTGTAGTCGTTGCCCTCCATATAACGCGCCTGTGCATTGCAATCTGCGGGCAAAGCATACTGCACGTGCGCAATTCATGATTGCAATGCGCAGGCGCGTTATATGGAGGGCAACGACTACAATTCCCAGAAATAATGGAGACAGCGGCGAACAACATGTTAAGGCAAGTACCCAAAACACCGCCCATCTGACCTGACTGCCATCATTTAAATATCCCGCCAATTTAGGGTGACAGATTCCCTTTAACAGCCAAGCAATGGGGTGGAAAGGAGGTTGAGCTGCACCTGAAGAGGCCAAAGGGTATCCCCATGTGAGGCTGTGCGGAGGGTTGGCATGCCCCTTGCCGTGAAAATGATGTCTAACTCGTCTGTTCACAAAAGCTGAAACCTTGTGGTTTATGTAATACAAGAGACCCGCAGGAAAGGCAACTGCTCCTCTGGGGCAAGTGTGTCCCCCTCTGAGCATCTTCACCAAATTATCTACTGAGACATGAAGTTGAATTTACTCCGCCATCCAACACCTGAAACATGGAGATCCTGATCAGAAAAGAAAAACCTGAGCTGGGCTCATTGTGGAAAGATTCCTTTTTCAGCAGCAGATTGGAAGGAAGAGAGACACACTAGTCATTACTAGTGGGGTAGGCGGAGCCCAGATAGGATAGACACCTCAGATTAAAAAGAGTGTTGACCGGCCCCTCCAGCTCGGGCTCCTCCTACTCCAGCTTCTCCAGTCTAAAATTTGAGGTCTCAGAGGATAGTCGCTGCTGGAAGCAGCTCCTCAGAAGATTTTTTATTTTCATCGGACAAGAGACTTGGATCACCAGAAGTGGTCTTGAGGTCTCAGGGGTCTCAGCGCTGCTGGACCCCCACCTCTCCCTTGGCGGATCTGTAATTACCCTGTATGGTGGTCCCTGCAGAACCCTGCCAGCCCTGGGGGATGAGGATTGCTTCCCTGGCGGGGACGCAAACCGCGCATCTGGGGTCACTGTGTTCCCCGCCCTGGGGGAAGCGATGGGCACAGCGCCACAAACCCCTGGGGGTCCCTGTGGCGCTCAGCTGGTGAGTACTCCGCATTTTTAATGTATGAGTGCTTCAGCGGCTGCTGCGGCAGCCGCTGCTACATGTAAATGTGACATGTTTGGTGACTGTATTTTTTGTCCGCAGGCAGATGCCTGCAGGACAGGGGAGAGCAGAGAGCGAAGGAGTTTGCGCTCTTTTTTGAAGCCAGCGGGGGGCGTGGCTTCACGCTTCCCGGTCTTCTTGTGTAGAAGCGCGCGATTTTTATGTGCTTCTCTTCCGGCTTCTCAGCGCGGCGGCCATTACAAGGCTTCCCGGGCTCCTCATGCTCCGCTCCTCCCGACTAGCAAGTATACATCACCGCGGCCAGCTGGGTGAGTGAAACGTCCTCACCCCCACAGCGCAGGACCTTTCTGTGTGACAAGTGGCAGATAGCGCTATCCTGCAGCTGCGGTCTCATATAGAGACCTTGTTTTGTCTGGGACTCGCACACCCCTTTTATTTTAATAAGGGAGTTGTGGGGAGCCTGCGACATTAACCCCTATTGGGTTAACCATTTCAGCGCAAGTATCCAGCAACTACCCGCCATAGGTTCTATTCCAGTTTGGATCAGAACATATAAGGGTTAATTATATCGCTGACATATTCTGCTGATACAGCTGGGGTAGCTCTCTCCTTTAAGAGCTTTAACCCTTCAGCGTGCTCGTTTCGTCCACTTAAGAAACCACACTTTTTTCTAGTTACTGACAGGTTTTGACCTGCCATATACTGTGTGAGGGCATGTAGGATCAGGGTCCAGAAGGTGCGGACTGTTTTCCAGATCCGCTTCAGGATCAGTCGCGCGTATCTGATACGCAGACCTCGACGGCGTCAAGCGCAGCGGTCGGAGGTTACAGCGATGCCAAATTGGATGCCATCGCTCGTTCTATTGATGGCCTGTCTGACCTTTTAGGTCATCATTGGGTGTCAGCTAGATCCTCTCATGACAGGAAGCGACACAGGCTGGTACCATCCTTCCCGCGTAGCGAATCAGAGGTATCTGATATGGATTACGGAGAGGGTTCCCCTGCAGGCTCAAATGGGGAGTTATCCGATTCGGATAAGGAGGATCGGCAGGGACATTCTGCCTCTTTTTTGGGCCGAACAGAGGCTTTTATTAAAGCCATGAGGGAGGCGTTACAGTTACCGGAGGAGGTAACTAGACGTCCTGGTAAGTCGGCCCGAATGTACCAGGAGTACCGTAAGTCGCGATCGGCATTGCCAGCTCTGGATGAGCTTAATGGAGCAGTGGAGAAGGAACGCCTGTGTCCAGATAAACGTTTTCAAGGGACACGGTTCTTTGAGGCACTATATCCGTGTTCTACGGAGTTGATAGATAATTGGATTCCTTCTCCTGAAGTGGATGTTCCTTTATCCCAGCTTAGTAAATCCTCATTGCTTCCTGTTAAAGGGAAGGCGAGTCTGCAGGAACCGCTGGACAGAAAAACGGAGATGGCGGCGAAATCCACCTACGAGGCCACGGGTCATGGATTCAGAGCGGTGCTAGGATCCATGTGTGCTTGTAAGGCTTCCCTGTGCTGGTTGGTCCTATACGGACGGCGTTGCAAAATAGATCTCCGTTATCTGAGATAGATGGGCTTCTCGAATTGTTGGAGACTGCAGCCCGATATAGCTATGATGCAGGTCTGGATACTGCGTCACTGTTGTCCAGGGCGCAATCCTCGGCGGTCACAGTCAGAAGAGCACTGTGGCTTAGACAGTGGACCAGGGACGCGGTTTCCAAGCAAGGTTTGCTGTCTTTAGCCTACAAGGGTGGTCAGCTATTTGGATCTGACCTCACAGAGCTGATTGCCAAGGCAAAGGCAAAAGAAGTGGCTTTACCGCAGTGAAGGGCTATGGCTTCTGCGTCTGGCAGGCCTAGTGCCGGTAGTGGTCGGCGGTCCTTTCGGTCCAGGGGACGATTCGGTCAGTCCTCTTGGGGATCGGGTCGTCCCTCTTTTTCGGGAAAAAAGTCCTCTCAGAAATCCCGTACTCCCTGGAAACAAAGTTTCCGTCAAGACAAGCGGGAAGCTGACAAGAAGCCCGCCAAGGCGGACTGACGCCAGGGTTCCACTCGAGAGCTCTCGAGTGGGGGGTCGTCTGCTCCAATTCAAAGCAACTTGGATTTCCCGCGTTCCGGATGCCTGGGTAACGCGGGTCGTTTCGGCAGGCTATTTCATAGAGTTTTCTTCTCGACCCCCGGACAGTTTTTGCCAGTCTCGCATCCCGTCAGAACCTGAGCTATTTGCCGCTCTGCTGCGAGAGGTCGAATTCCTTCTGCAGAAGGGTGTGGTAATACCGGTTCCGCCAGAGGACCGGGGAAGAGGATTTTATTCCAATCTTTTTGTGGTCCCCAAAAAGGAGGACAAATTTCGCCCTATTCTGGATCTCAAAAGATTGAATCGGCATGTCCACACCCAAAAATTCCGCATGGAGTCACTTCGCTCCGTTGTGGCAGCCCTGTCGCAGAACGATTTTTTGGTGTCAATCAACATTCGCGACGCTTATTTGCATGTTCCCGTCGGAAGGGCTCACCAGCGCTTCCTTCGTTTTGCCATAGGTCAGGACCATTACCAGTTTGTGGCTCTGCCATTCGGCTTGGCCTCAGCGCCCAGAGTTTTTACAAAAATTCTGGCGCGTCTCATGGCAATTCTTCGAAGACAGGGGGTTACGATTCTTCCCTACCTGGACGACCTTTTGATTGTGGCGTCCTCAAAGGAGGCGGTGACGGCTCGCAATCTATCCCTTCAGCTCCTGGAGGACTTCGGGTGGCTGGTCAATTGGGAGAAGTAGTCTCGGGAACCGTCGCAGTCAATCCTGTTTTTGGGGATGCATTTCGACACGGTACGGGCAGTGGTGTCCCTACCTCCAGACAAGCGGGCATGTCTCCTTCAACATGTACAGATTATAAAGTCTTCGACAGCAATGTCCCTTCGGAAGTGTATGCGCCTTCTGGGTTTGATGGTGGCGTCCATGGAGGCACTTCCGTTTGCCCAGTTTCATTCCAGGGCCCTCCAAAGGCTCATTCTGAGTCGTTGGGATCGATCGCGGGCTTCGCTGGATTGCAGTGTCATCATCTCTCGCAGGGTGCGAGAATCTCTAGGATGGTGGTTACGTCCAGGAGCGTTATCCCTGGGGAAGTCTTTCCTCCCTCCAAGGTGGTCGGTCATAACCACCGATGCCAGCCTGACGGGCTGGGGGGGTGTCTGGAACGATTTCTGGATTCAGGGAGTATGGTCATTGGAAGAGTCTGTTCTACCGATCAACATCCTGGAATTGTGGGCAATTTTCCTTTGCCTCCAACACTGGACGGTCCCTTTGAGCGGTCTGCCAGTCCGAGTGCAGACAGACAACGCGACGGCGGTCGCGTATATCAACCACCAAGGCGGGACGAGGAGTTCCAGGCTCATGGTGGAGGTGTCTCGGATCCTGATTTGGGCCGAGACCAGAGTGCCAGTCATCTCTGCGATCCACATTCCAGGGGTTCAGAATATCACGGCGGACTTCCTCAGTCGCGAGAAGATGGATCCCAGAGAATGGAGTCTTCATCCGGAAATTTTTGCACTGCTGTGCTCCCGTTGGGGAACTCCCCAAGTGGATTTGATGGCATCCAGGTTCAATGCCAAGTTACCGACCTTCATGTCCAGGTACAAGGACCCGAAGGCTGTGGCGGTGGATGCTCTGGTGGCTCCGTGGGACCAATTCGAGCTAATCTATGTGTTTCCGCCGATATCTTTACTTCCTCTGGTGCTGCGTCGGATCAGACTGGAGAGAATCCCGGCTATGTTGATAGCCCCAGATTGGCCAAGGAGGACGTGGTTCTCGACACTGGTGTCGCTTTTGGCGGCACCTCCATTCCCACTTCCTCTTTGCCTGGACCTGTTAACCCAGGGGCCCGTTCTTCATCCGGACTTGAAGTCTCTGCGTTTGACGGCGTGGCTCTTGAGACCGAAATATTGACCGTAGAGGTTTTTCAGCCGAAGTCATTGCCACTCTGCGACCTGCCAGAGGTCCGGCTACTACTAAGATTTATCACAAGACTTGGGAAGCCTTCTTTTCGTGGTGTTCGGGTTCTTCAAGGAACCCGAGGATTTTTTCCATTCCCAATTTGTTGGCTTTTCTGCAATACGGGCTGGACAAGGGTTTGGCAGTTAGCACTCTGAAGGGTCAGGTTTCTGCTCTGTCCTTGCTGTTTCGGAAGGCTATCGCCTCACGTAGGGACTTGCGTTCCTTTTTTCGCGGAGTAACCCGTCAGTTTCCGCCGCGGAAGGCGCCTGTGTCTCCTTGGCGGCTCAACCTTGTCTTGGAGGCTCTTCAGCATGGGCCTTTTGAGCCTATGGACTCTGCTAGCCTTTCTTTACTTTCTTGGAAGGTTGCCTTCCTAGTGGCGGTCACCTCTTTGAGAAGGGTTTCTGAGTTGGCAGCTCTTTCGTGCTCGCCTCCCTTCCTGGAGTTTTACACGGATCGAGTTGTGCTTCGCACACGGGGCGACTTTCTACCTAAGGTGGTGTCGCAATTTCATGTTAACCAGGATATTGTGTTGCCCTCGCTTTGCCCGGGCCCGAGGAATGCAAAGGAACGGGCTTTGCACACATTGGATTTAGTGCGAGCCTTGAAGTTCTATTTGTCTGTTACTCAAGGTTTTCGGAAGTCAGACTCTCTGTTTGTGATTCCGGCAGGTCGTCGACGTGGTCAACGAGCTTCCAAGGACTCTATAGCTAGTTGGATTCGGTCGGCCATTTTGGAGGCTTACCGACTTAAAGGCGAACCTTGCCCGATTAAGATTCGAGCTCACTCCACGAGGGCTGTGGCTTCATCGTGGGCCTTTCATCAAGGGGCATCGGCAGCTCAGCTCTGCCGAGCGGCGACTTGGCGCTCCGTCCACACGTTTACAGTTTTATAAGGTGGACGTCAGTGCTTCCGCTGATGCGGCCTTAGGACGTAGGGTCCTGCAGGCGGCTGTAGTTTAAAGTTCTAGTTAACTTGTATTTGGCGCCTGTTGCGCATTTATCAAGGTTGTTGGGATTCTGCCTTTTTTGTTTTTTTCCCACCCTTAATTTTTGGACTGCTTTGGGACGTCCCACTAGTAATGACTAGTGTGTCTCTCTTCCTTCCAATCTGCTGCTGAAAGACGGATTTTGGTAAGAACTTACCTGTAAAATCCTTTTCAGCGAAGGAAGGGAGACACAGCTCCCTCCCATGGCAGAAGTGTGTTGTTGTTTTCAGATGCGGCGTGACCCTTTCTCTGATAGCAATTATCTGGGCTGAGGTCAGCGTCACTAAGGCTCTGTTCCAGCATCGCCAGCTCATCGCAGTAGTCAGGTTCAGTGAGTAGTACTGGAACTGTGTGGTTTTTTTCCTGTTACATACATAACCTGTATTCTTGTTTTTTTCTCTGAAGTCCTTCAGAAGGGGTTATGTTGCTCCGCTGGTGATATTTGCTCTTCCTTAGCTTGTGTACGACTGGAGAAGCTGGAGTAGGAGGAGCCCGAGCTGGAGGGGCCGGTCAACACTCTTTTAATCTGAGGTGTCAATCCTATCTGGGCTCCGCCTACCCCACTAGTAATGACTAGTGTGCTCTCTCCTTCCTTCGCTGAAAAGGATTTTACAGGTAAGTTCTTACCAAAATCCGTCTTTCTGTGATGCAGGTTGTACCCACCTCCTCTGGACAACGAGGAAGACGCAGACTGCTAAATGACTGCAACAAAGCCTAATGGCATTACACCTGCATGGTGCAGGACAATGTCAGTCCCCCAATTACACACCCCACCACTGCTAAATGAGGATGTCTTCCAACTGTTAAAGTAGAGGTCTATAAATCTCTTAGATGAGTTCAAGCTGTGGGACAATCAACCACTGGGGCTTCATGGGTTATCCTATAGACTATACCAGTCATCTTTAAAGCAAATGATAAGAAATTCCTATGTATTTGGGATTTTATATATGTCCTGCATAGACCACGAGGTCACGTTGGAATTTGTACACCGCAATGAAAAATGTAGAAAGAGGCCGATGTTCTCTCTCTGGACACAATCTTATCTAGTGGATTCACGATATTGTGTCAACATAAATCATAAAACCTTTGTCCATAACCCTCTTGTTGACACCGTTTGTCCATGTAGAGGATATGGGACCAGAAGCAGAGTCCCCTCTGTACATGGCACCTGCCTCAAACACCAGCAATAGCAGCAAACTTCAACTGCTACTGTGTAGTCCCTTGCATGTGTGAATACTATCATGTACTGCTTAGATTAGCATTTAAATGGTTCAGCAGGGATGGTAAAAACTCACACATGGCAATTTCATGGCAGCTGGACAACCATGTCACTGCCAAGTTTTTGACTAGTTTTTGTAAGATATCTGTTACTTGACAATTTAGTTCCTGAAATGACTGCAAGTGAGTCAAAAAGAAAACAGCCTAAACTAAGCACTTGTATAGTTATGTTGATGGGGTGTGAGTGAAGGAGTTATTGATATTAAACTAGTGAGGGGAAAAAAATGAAAGTTCAAAACTAGAAAATGGCTATAATCAGAAAGGGGAAAAGACCAATATTATTTTGCAGTCTTGAGGGACCACAA
Source organism: Oophaga sylvatica (assembly GCA_033576555.1). Lineage (NCBI taxonomy): Eukaryota > Metazoa > Chordata > Amphibia > Anura > Dendrobatidae > Oophaga > Oophaga sylvatica. The sequence continues at coordinate 392,446,174 of JARQOD010000003.1, forward strand.
TTGGGACAACACTGATGCCATTTAAAAAAAAAAACTTTGTTGAACAGGGAAGAGAGAATTTTGTGGTGAGATGGTTATGTTTTGTGCAAGTGCCATGCAGTGATCATACACTGGAGAAGTTTATACATCTAACCCAGTCCAGTCACCAGAGAATTTTGGATATCAAAATTCAGAACAGCTCAATGGATATAGATATCTATAGAATGGAAACCTCAGGCTATGGTTTTCTGCTTGCCCAATCATGTCAAGCAATACAGATATTGCAGATTATTCCAAATGGACAATATCTGGTCATGCTATATATGTTGGGACTGAATAATCATTTTTAGGCCTAGACAAGCAAAGGCATGGTTTCCATCATGTGGGTACAGAGAAATATACATGCATCTAGGATGGAGCAAGAAACCTCTTGACGCCATCGGTCCACAATGACAAAGATAATACTTTGGTAAGCATAACTATGCACCATGCTCAAAATTGAGGAAAAAGTAGATGAGCACATCTAAAGATAAAAAAAAAAAATCTTCAAGCTTTATTATAAAACCATATCTTTAAAAAGTTCTTATGTGAATAGTCGTATAGGATTGGTGCATGGCTTAGACTGGTTTCCTTGTCAGTGCTGAGCAGCCCCATAGCGAATGCAGCAGCAGATGAACGTATGCACTGCTACCCCATCCTATGGGGGGGGCAGGGGTAAATACGAATTTTGGTAAGAACTTACCTGTAAAATTCTTTTCAGCAAAGGAAGCAAGGGGACACTTCTTTACTTCTGGGTAGGGCGGAGCCAGATAGTAGGACTAACCTCAGGTTCTAAAAATGGGTGTTGTCCGGCCCCTCCGGCTCTGGCCCCTCCCGCCGTACACTCCAGTTTTGTACACAAGCTAAGGAGAAATAAATCACCAGCGGAGCGCCATAACCAAACTGAAAGGATTCAAAGAACAAGGTTATGCACATAACATGAATACCACACAGCTCAGGTACCACTCACAAAACCTGACCACTGCGATGAGCTGGCGATGCCGGAAAGAGCCGTAGAGCGCTGATCTCAGCTCAGAAACTCGCTTATCAGAGAGAGCCGCGCTGCATCTGAAACAACACCTTCTGCCTTATGGGAGGGAGAAGTGTCCCCCTTGCTTCCTTTGCTGAAAAGAATTTTACAGGTAAGTTCTTACCAAAATTCGTATTTCAGCTGCAGATGGAAGCAAGGGGAACACTTCTTTACTTCTGGGATGTCCCAAAGCAGTACAAAAAACAAGGGTGGGAAAAAACCTTAAACAGGCAGAAGCCAACACCTTGATACATGCGCAACAGGCGCAACATAAACTTAACTAGAAGTTTTCAAAATACAGCCGCCTGAAGGACTCTGCGTCCTAAGGCCGCATCAGCGGAGGCACTGACGTCCACCTTATAAAACTTTGTAAAGGTGTGAACAGAACGCCAAGTCGCTGCTCGACAGAGCTGGGCTGCCGAAGTCCCTTGATGAAGGGCCCACGAAGAGCCCACAGTTCTCGTGGAATGAGCCCGAATATTAATCGGGCAAGGTTCGTCCATAACACGGTAAGCTTCCAAAATAGCTGACCGGATCCAACGAGCTATAGTATCTTTAGAAACTCGTTGACCACGACGACGACCTGCTGGCCTCACAAGAAGAGAATCCGACTTCCGGAAACTCTGCGTAACAGACAAGTAGAACTTCAATGCCCGCACTAAGTCCAATGAGTGCAAGGCCCGCTCCTTCGCATTCTTTGGTTCTGAACAAAGCGAGGGCAACACAATATCTTGATTGACATGGAATTGAGATACCACTTTAGGGAGAAAATCATGTCGCGTGCGAAAAACAACACGATCCGGGAAAAATTCCAAGAAAGGTGGCGAACATGAAAGAGCCGCCAACTCGGAAACCCGTCTCAAGGAAGTGACCGCCACTAGGAAGGCAACCTTCCAAGAAAGCAAAGAAAGATTAATAGCATCCATAGGCTCGAAAGGAGCACTTTGAAGAGCTTTCAAAACCAGATTAAGCCGCCAAGGCGACACAGGAGTTTTCCTTGGAGGAAACTGACGGGCTGCTCCGCGAAAAAAGGCACATACGTCCCTACGCGAGGCAATAGCTTTACGAAAAAGCACCGACAGGGCAGACACCTGACCCTTCAGGGTACTGATTGCCAAACCCTTATCCAGCCCGTGCTGCAAAAAAACCAACAAGTTGGGTAATGAAAATTTCTTTGGATTCCTGGAAGAACCCAAACACCATGAAAAGAAGGATTCCCAAATCCTGTAGTAAATCCTAGTCGTAGCCGGACTTCTTGACGCTCTCATAGTGGCAATGACCTTTTCTGAAAACCCTTGACGGGTTAAAATCTCGGTCTCAAGAGCCAAGCCGTCAAACGCAGAGACCTCAGGCCCGGATGACACACGGGACCCTGAGTGAGCAAGTCCGGTCGAAGAGGCAGAGGAAAAGGAGGCGCCGCCAGAAGCAACATCAGCGTGGAAACCACGTCCTTCTCGGCCAATCTGGGGCTATCAGAATAGCCGGAACCCTCTCCAGCCTGACCCGACGTAACACAAGCGGCAGCAAGGATATCGGTGGGAACACATAAACCAGCTGGTATTGGTTCCACGGAACCACCAGCGCATCCACTTCCACCGCGGTCGGATCCCTGTATCTGGACATGAAAGTTGGTAACTTGGCATTGATCCTGGAGGCCATCAAGTCTACTTGAGGAGTCCCCCATCGGGAGCACAGAAGTGCAAAGATTTCCGGATGAAGACTCCATTCTCCTGAATCCATCCTCTTTCGGCTGAAAAAGTCTGCCTGGATATTCTGAACTCCTGGTATGTGAATCGCAGAAATGGCCGGCACATGAGCCTCGGCCCATATCAGAATCCGAGATACCTCCGACATGAGTCTGGAGCTCCTCGTCCCGCCTTGATGGTTGATATACGCAACCGCCGTAGCGTTGACCGTCTGAACACAAACTGGTAATCCGCTCAAAGGGACCGTCCAATGTTGGAGGCAAAGAAAAATTGCCCTCAATTCCAGGATGTTGATCGGTAACACCGATTCTTCCGGTGACCAAACTCCCTGAATCCAGAGATTGTTCCAAACTCTCCCCCAGCCCGTCAGGCTGGCATCGGTGGTCAAGACCGACCATGACAGGGGAAGAAAAGATTTTCCCGGGAAAAACCGTTCCGGACGGAACCACCAGTCCAGAGACTCTCGCACTTTGCGGGAGATTAAAACCCTGCAATCCAGTGTTTCCTGTGCACGATTCCATCTCTTCAAAATGAAGCTTTGAAGCGTTCTGCAATGGAACTGAGCAAACGGAAGAGCTTCCATCGAAGCGACCATTAACCCCAGAAGGCGCATACATCTTCGAAGGGATACTGTCGTTGAGGACTGCACAGTCTGTGCCAGACAATGGATACTGGTTTGCTTGTCCTTTGGCAGAAAAACTACCACTTTCGCTGTGTCGAAAATCATGCCCAAAAACAGGATTGACTGAGAAGGCTCCAGGGATGACTTCTCCCAGTTGATCAGCCACCCGAAATCCTCCAGGAGCTGAAGGGATAAATCGCGAGCCGTCACTGCCTCCTCCTTTGAGGATGCCACAATCAGAAGATCGTCCAGATAAGGAAGTATCATGATCCCTTGTCTCCGAAGCATTGCCATAAGAGGTGCCAGCACCTTTGTAAAAACTCGGGGTGCCGAAGCCAACCCGAAAGGGAGGGCCACAAACTGGTAATGGTCCTGACCTATGGCAAAGCGCAGAAAGCGCTGATGAGATCTTCCGATGGGAACGTGTAAATAGGCGTCGCGAATATCTATGGACACCAGAAAATTGTTCTGTGACAGGGCAGTCACCACTGAGCGAAGCGACTCCATGCGGAACTTTTGGGTGTAACGGGAGACCCAAACCGCTTGAAACAGGAGCAGGCGCCCCCCCACTCGAGAATCCTCGAGTGAACTTCTGGCGTCAGTCCGTTTTGGCGGGCTTTTTGTCAGTGCCAAAAGCAGCCGTAGCTGCCCTACGCTGAGGCAACGCTGACTCCTTAGCCTTAGCAATCAATTCCGTGAGGTGAGAGCCGAAAAGCTGACCACCTTTGTAAGGCAAAGATAGCAACCCTTGCTTGGAGACCGCGTCTCCAGTCCACTGTTTAAGCCACAACGCTCTTCTAACAGTGATTGTAGAAGCCTGAGCTCTGGATATTAGGGAAGCCATATCCAAAAGAGCGTCACAGACATATCGGTCTGATTCTTCTATTAACTTAATGATCTCATCTATTGCCTGTAAAGACGACCCATCTTGCAGGGATATCCACAGGCGAGCTGTCCAACCCATGGAAGCTCTAGATGCACAATAGGAGGATAAAGCCACTCTAAAGGCCTGACCAGCAGCTTCATAGCCGGCCTTGGCCGCCATCTCTGACTTTTTGTCCAGCGCATCTTGCAAAGTAGCTTTCCCTTTGACGGGAAGCATAGTAGCTTTGTTAAGCTTAGATAAAGAAATATCCACCTCAGGGGACGGAATCCAGCTAGCAAATAGGTCTGCTGGACAAGGATACAAGGTTTCAAACAACCTTGTCCCCTGAAAACGCTTATCTGGACAAACGCGTTCCTTTTCTACTTTCTTAGAAAACTCACTCATAGCTGGCATCGCTAAACGTGATCTTTGCGACCCATGGTACCATCTGGGTATACCTTCATCATCATTCATCTCCTCAGGTACTTGCAGTACCTCTCGTATGGCCCTGACAAAAGCATCTACACGGCCCGACAAGGAAGCAGAATGCTCCTGAAAATCCTCTCTGCCCGAATCATCTGAGTCACTTAGTGGGGAGGGCATAGCAATCCTGGGACGCTTTTTGCTATGAGAAGGTCTAGAGGATACCCACTGACCCAAAAGGTCAGAAAGCCCACTAATAGCAGTAGCGAGCATATCAAACTTGGCATCATAGCGACCTCCAATAGCAGCGCTAGAAGGTGCAGAGGATTCCATCGTGTCAGAAACGCGGGGCTGGTCCTGGAGAGGACGAGGAAGACGATCAGCCTCCTGACTCAAATCTGACATGCCGGTTATTGAGATGGTATAGTGAGAATAACCAGAGCAGTGTGGTCTCACACAGTAGCAAAACGCTGAAGGGTTAACTTCTTTTAAAAGCAAAAGAATACCCCAGCAGTGAACAACGGCGCCCCCCCCCCCTGCTGCAGACAGCTCACAGACCGTTACTGAGGGATACAATGTCCCAATGATCAGAAAACTGCAGCGCTGCGCTAGAGAGCGCAAACAGCAAAAAAATGCTGCGGGAGGCTAAAGGGTTAAGCTGCTACCTAAGCGATAGCAGCGACTCACCCGGCTGGCTTGGTGTTGTCTCAAATGCCTGTGTACAGAAACGGAGGAGAGGAGACCAGGAGAGCTGTAATGGCTGCCGCAGAGAGCAGGAAGAGAAGGAGCCAGTCACTTCCTGTAATCAGAAAGCCGGGAAAGCCCGAAGCCACGCCCCCTCTCTGCTCAGTCAAAAAAGTGCGGGAAATCTTTTGCACTCCTCTCCCTGTACACTGTAACGGCGCTGCAGCGCCGAAAACACACAGCACATATTAAATAAAAAATCGCTTTTTTTTTTTTTTAAAAAATGCCCAATCATGAGAAAATAGTGGGAAACACCAATAACAGTCAGCGCTGTCACCGCAGACGCTGTAATCACTCGCACATATCAAAATATAATGCAGAGTACTCACCAGCCAAAAACGCCACAGGGACCCTCCACGGATATGTGACGCTGTGCCCATTGCTTCCCCATGAGGACAAGGAACGCAGTGACCCAGAACGTGGTGTGCGTCCTGTCAGGGATAGCCACCTCTTCCCCCCGGGCCGGCAAGAAAATGCAATGACCACCATTTAGGGAATACATTTCTGCCAGGGGAGAGGATGGGGTCCAGCAGCGCCGGTACCCCTGATCCTCTAGACATAAAGTCCAGGACCCTGTCCGAGTAAAATAATAAACTCTTCTGAGGTGATTTCTGAGGAGCTGCATTAGCAGCCGTCCTTCCTACTTGGACCTCAAGTCGAAACTGGAGTGTACGGCAGGAGGGGCCAGAGCCGGAGGGGCCGGACAACACCCATTTTTAGAACCTGAGGTTAGTCCTACTATCTGGCTCCGCCCTACCCAGAAGTAAAGAAGTGTCCCCCTTGCTTCCATCTGCAGCTGAAAAGCTAATTCGATGCAGGTCCCAGCAGTCAGACCCCTATGATCAAAAAGTTATCACCTATTCTGTATATATGTGATAAAGGGATTGTCAAGTGAAAACAAGTTAAAAGGGGCTGTCCAGTCTAAACCAATAAGTCTGCAGCCACTGTGTGACTGCAGACATGAATTCCCCCCAGCGCGTGCATTGTGCGCTGAGGGTATTGGCGGGTTTCAGACCAGGAAACAGACTATGTACGAGTTACACACACTCTTGCCCAGTGGGTGCAGCCTCACTCCATACAAGTGTGTGGAAAGGCTACATCCACTGGGCAGGAGTATCTATAACTCTTAAATACCCTCCATTCCCGGATCTGAAACTGGGGAATCCCCGAAGCGCACAGTGCTTGCACTGGGGCAGATACATGTCTGCAGATGTATCGGCTTTGACCGGACAACCCCTTTAACTTTGAGGTTTCTTTGTGATGGTAAACGCCTAATTTAGGGGTAATTCTTTGTCTTTTACACAAACTGTGTCATCGTAAAGTAAAATAGCAAAATATACTGGGGGTGGGATACGTTTTGGGGCTTTTTTTTCACACAATGTGAGGAACTTATTGCCTCTACAACACGTGGTCTTGCAGTTTTATACCATAGACTATGGTTTATTTCTGCCCTCGCAGGCTGTTTTTAGTGGGGACAGGGGGGTGGACAAATCTAGAATTTACACAAGTTTAAAGGGCAACTCTACACCAGCCCACAGTGGGAATGGATTTAGTTATTTGGCATTCACACAGCAAGCAATGGGCTGAAGCAACTGAATAGTTGGCACTTTGTACCGTAGAGAGATACAGCTTGGTATAGCGATCCACTTGTATGCATACATGTAGAGTGGTGGAGTCACCATCGGTTCAGGTGTTGGTACAAGTCATCCGGGTGTATAAGTCATTGCGTTTCCAGGAGGCCGAGCATAGAGGACATGGCATTCTTGTGTAAGATACACAGGTAACGTTCCAATTACATCCATTATCTTACTGGGAGAGGAACTAGAAATATGGCTGACACCGTCAGCCCCTGCCAAGCGGAGGCGAAACTCACAGATTGAGTTTGATAGCAAGTTTTGATCGCTTCACTCTCAGGCGTAGCGGCTGGACCAGAGAGACTTCAGCTGTTGCTCAAAACCACGACTTCTTCCACCGTCCCCCCCCATCACACAAAGACACTCCAGAACGGTAACAGGTTTAATAAAATCTCAAAATAAAACTTTCCTGGAAAATATTTCCATTGCGCATGTAACAAAATCTTTACAAAACAAATATGCGAACATTCCTCATACCAGGAAACGAACAAGTAAATTTATATAAAAAGCTTCACAAAAAACTGCTGCATCCCAAACCCAAGGACACAGATCAAGAGACGGAAATGTCTATAAGGGTGCTCTGTAACTGAAGCTGTGTCGGGGACCCCTTTATGTTCCTGCTATCCTCAGTGCACGTGTTAAAAGTAATGCAGATATAACACATTGTATCTGTGATCTCCAGATTGTTCACCATGTGCATGTCTTCCCAATTAATATTACTGATAGATTGTGTGACCCTGGACCTGGCATCAGTCACCCGTGTATGATAGGAGGGCTCAAGAGCCCAAGGAAAAACTGGGAGTGGACGATCATTCGCCTCTTACGTGAAGTGATATTTACAAATAAAGTAACATTTACAAATTTATAAAAGTGCAAAAAAAAAAAACAACTGTGAGAACTTAGTGCCAAAACTTCTGTCCATAGTGCAGACCTCCCCCGTGCTCGGTGTAAACTTTTTGTTTTTAAACATCAACAGCCTTATAAAACATTAAGAGTCTCCGTCCTCATTAGCTGCAGAGTCTTTGCACCTGGTCAAGGTCTCCAGTATCCAACTGCACGATCTTTGTGCCTGGAGGGAAAAGGAGGAAACAGAACAAGTCGCAAGGATGTTAGGCCGGCGTCACACTAGCGAGTTTGATGCGAGTTAGTCGCACGACTTACTCGCATCAACACCCGGCACGGCCGCCCGCTCTCGGACCAGAGTGCACGGCGGCATAGAAATACATGCAGCCGCACACTCTGGTCCGAGAGCGGGCGGCCGTGCCGGGTGTTGATGCGAGTAAGTCGTGCGACTAACTCGCATCAAACTCGCTAGTGTGACGCCGGCCTAAGAGCGGCAACTGCAGCCTCACAATTTGGGGAACAAAAGTAACCATTTTCTAAGTATAAAAAATATATTTGTTTTTTTACATTATTTTCCACTTATTTAGCATTTACACACTGAGCGGTAGTTTTTTGTATTTTTTTTTTATACCATTCTGGGGTATGTACAATGCTTTCATACATTTTTTGGGAGGAGGAAGTGATCAATAAATGGCAATATTGGTATTCAGATTTTTCTCTACTTTATGGCATTTATCTTTGAGTTAAATATCATATATGCTGCGACTAAACAGCAACGACTGGAGATAGCACTGGTCGCTGCCATCGGACAGCACCTTTTCTGCATGGAGCGAGTTCAACTCCGCACATCAGCATCCGACGTGTGATTAACATTTACCTAACCTGTTGGTCAGGGGAAAACTTCCAAATCCACAGTCCTGGGAAAATATCTACTATCCCCCCTATATATTCTCGTACGTAGCGGCGGTATTATACACGGATATTCGCTTACCGAAATGCTCTTCGATATCTTTCAGGATGTACATGAAACACTTCTCCACCAGATTGATTGCCACACCCTTCTTCCCAAACCTGCCGGTGCGACCGATCCGATGCAGGTACGTCTCGTAGTCAGTCAGGCCTTCTGCTGTGACCGGCAGGTCAAAATTCACAACTATAGAAACTTGTTCTATATCAATTCCTGAAAACAGAAAAATAAAAAGATATAATAACATTCCCTTCTGGGAAAATAAAGCAGAGCTGTGATCTCACAACCCAGTCCTGCAGAGACAAACCAGAGCCCTACTGACGACAATTCTTACCTGCTACTGACTGCAACAAGCTTTTCAGACCTGAGGTCTCCTAGGATCTCCTGCTTGTTCAGTGTCTGCACAAATGTTGCTCTAATAGCATTTTAGGAAACCTTGATACTAATGTAAACAGATGTAGTGATAACCAGCAGAACAATGAATGCAGATCTGAAGTATAATACCGGATATGTAATATCTGTACACAGTGACAGCACCAGCAGAATAGTGAGTGCAGCTCCGGCATATACTACAGGATGTAACTCAGGATCAGTAATGTAATGTATGTACACAGTGACTGCACCAACAGAATAGTGAGTGCAGCTCTGGATTATAAGGCTAAGTGCACACGTTCAGGATTATTTGCGTTTTTTTCGCAGGAAAAAACGCGTCAAAAACGCATGAATTAAGCATCCTATCATTTAGAATGAATTCTGCAACTTTTGTGCACATGGTGCGTTTTTTTCCGCAAAAAAAAACGCATCTCGGAAAAAGAACCAACATGTTCATTAATTTTGCGGAATTCTAGCGTTTTTCCCGATATATTATTGACCTAGAAAGTTCAGGAAAAAAATGCGGTAAAAACGAGAAAAATCCGCACAAAAAAAAACCGCAAAAAAAAACGTGCGTTTTTACCGCGGAAAAAGTCCATTTTGCTCAGGAAAATTCTGCACACATTCCTGAACGTGTGAACTTAGCCTAATACAGGATGTACAGTAAGTCAGGATCAGTAATGTAATGTATGTACACAGTAACTCTACCAGTAGAATAGTGAGTGCAGCTCTGGAGGATAATACAGAACAGAACTCAGGGTTAGTAATGTAATGTAAGTACATGGTGACTGCACTTTTAGGTCCATGGCAATGCACGGGTATTACTTACCGGTAATGTGTTTTTACTAAGCCCATCACAGCACCCAAACGAGAGAGGGATCCGCCCCACAAGGATAGGGAACCTTTAAGATAAAAAGGGCGGCTCCTCTCTCCGCATCAGTAGTTTACAGAGCTTGAGAGGACCTCCGGTTAGTGGACACACATACATATATTTGCACATTACCAGCTGTCTAAACTAAATTGAATTATTAGGTAGTTTTAACTCACTCTCAGCGAAGCTATGTACAATAACCCACCATCCAAAAGGGGTGAAAAGAAAAGCTTATAAACGGGAGGGAATCTACAGGTGCTGTCATGGGCTTCATAAAAACACATTATCGGTAAGTAATACCCGTGTTTTCCTAGCACTCATAACAGCACCCAAACAAGAGAATTACTGAGAATTACTCTATCAGGGAGGGACCACAGCTTGTAGAACCCTTCGTCCAAACGTCAAATCAGAAGAGGCCGATAGATCTAATCTATAGTGGCTATAGAAGGTGGAAGGTGATGACTTATCTGCCTTACAGATTTGTTCAATAGACACGTCAGCTCTCTCTGACCAGGAGGCTTGCCATCGCTCTAGTAGAGTGGGCCTTCAAATCGTCCAGGATCGACCTTCCCGCACACACATAGGCCAACTTGATTGTCTCCCTTATCCATCTGGACAGGGTACCTTTCGAGACTCCCATCCCCCTTCTAGAACCCTGGAAGAAGATAAACTGAGCCCTATCCTTCCTACTAGACTCCGTTGCTTGTAAATAGTGAAGAAGACTCCTCCTAACGTCTAGTGTATGAAATTTCTTCTCTTTATCGTTCTTAGGGTGAGGGCAAAAAGAGGGTAGGGATATGTCCTGGGACCTATGAAACCTCGACACTACTTTGGGCAAATAGGCTGGATCAGGTTTTAAGACTATCCTATCCTCCATTACTACCGTAAAGGGAGGATCAGCTAAAAGGGCCTGTATGTCCCCAATTCTACGTGCCGATGTAAGGGCTACCAGGAGTATAATCTTGAACGTCACTAATTTTATGGATGCCTCCTCTAATGGTTCGGTCAGAGCATTCAGTACTAAATTCAGGTCCCATGGAGGGACCCTGGCAATTGGGACTAGTCTACATCTAGCACAGGCCTTGATGAATCTCACTATCCAACGGTTAGCTGCTAAGTTATAATTATAAAGCGCCCCCAACGCCGATACCTGAACCTTTAATATACTCAATGCTAGGCCCTGATCTCGCCCCCTCTGGAGGAATTCCAATTTCTCTATCGCTTCATTGGGGGACACAGATAACCATGGGTGTATGCTGCTGCCACTAGGAGGCGCTGATACAATGCATATGCAAAAATAAAGGTTGGCTCCTCCTCTGCAGTAAACACCCCACTGACCGCAAGAAGCAAATCAGTTTTAGCTTAGTGTCAGTAGGAGGTGGACACGGGTCTCTATTGAGACCCATATCTACCTATTGTGCGTCGTTCCTTTTCAGGTTTTCCGGAGGGATACAGTGTGAACAGTCACTACTGTACTCCCACGTAGAGACTATGAGTACGGCGTGTACTGCCACCCCGTATCCTCATAGGTCTGTTCTTTCGGCAGGATCCCAAAGAGGATCCCTGACACGGACGGGTGTTCAGGTGATCCGAAAAAGGTAAAGGAAATCCGGGCCTGCCTCCGTCTCACAACCACTCACCCACCAGAGCCTGCGGTTGAAGAGACACGGACGTCCATCCAGATGCCGGACGTCCGACTCATGTCTAAGGTACTGTTCAGCTTTCCCCCAAATAGGAGAGAAGACAGAAGATAAGAAGACTTTGAAAAAAAAGAGAAACATTATAGGGCTCAGGGGGCATAGTAGCGTTCCTCTCCCCTTTCTTCCCTTGGGGCTCACAATTCCGGACTCATACCTGCGCATCAGGTGCTGCTTCTTGGGTCCCCCTGAGTCTTCCCTTCCCCAGGTCCCCTGCAACCTTAGGTGCCTGGTCGCGCCGCACATCGCTGCTTGGGGGGGCCTCCTTTTCATTACCGCTACATTGGGGGGGTTGTCTTCTTGTGGGGCACCCTCTCTTTTATAGGTTTCGGGGCCTCCCCCCCCCACCGCCGGCCGCAGACTTTGATTGAGGCCCCGGCTTCATTTCGGGCCTAGTCTGGCGCCGGCTCCGACCCTTTCCTCCCAGACTTCCGGGCGGGCTTTTCTCCAGCCCGTCCTTCCTTTCTGCAGGAGGAGCAAGATGGAGGCCGGCTGAGGCCCTAGCTGCTAACTCTTCGTGCATATGTGAGTAGCCAGGATGTCGCTATGTTATTGGGGGGGATATAGGATGTTGTGCTGAGACTTGTTGTTCTACAACATATGGAGATTCAGGACTCATATATATGAGTGCTAAATATATTTGCCCTCAAAAAGTGGCACTCCTGAGGGAGTGAGTGGCTATCCCCTGGCTCTCAGCACAGGTTGATGGTGAATATACACAGGCTAGAGCTTATAATTCTGTGCACATTCATTTATACCTTTGACAGTCTGTGGGTAATGTTTCATTTGCAGTGGAAGAGTGCTGTAGTATAATAGCGCCTGTTTTTAATTCTTATATATAAGATCCCCGTGACTCCGGGGTTGTGTGCTCTGTGGGGACATCTCCCCCGTACAACCTTAGGTGCCTGGTCGCGCCGCAGATCGTTACTCCCGCCCGTCCTTCCTTCCTTTTTACAGCACTGCCCAGGCTCCGCCCTCCCCTCTCAGCCCTTCGGTGGACTGCAGCCGCCATATTGCGGTTTTTAGCCTAGCGTTCCGCACCAACCCCTTCTCGACCGCACGAGAGCGGGATCCCACTTAGCAGCAGCGCGCACTCTTTTCTGACGCCATCTTCTGGAGCAGCACGACTTCTCCCAGAGCCTCTGCTACTGTTCGGGAACCGTGAGTAGCTCTGCCCTGCAGAGCTGACACCCTCCTCTGTCTCCCAACCTTCTGGCATCAGTCTGTCCCCTAGCCTTCTGGCAAATGGTTTCTGCTTACCATGCCTAAGCACAAAGGAGTGCTTGTTCGTCTTCCTCTCTTCCAGCTCCCGCAGTCGCCAGTGGATCATAGGGTTGTTCACGGGGCCCTTCCAACTCAGGCCGCAAGAGGCCCAGACAGGAGCACCCAGCCGAGGCATCTTCGGACACGCCTCTAGAACATTAGTCAGACCTGGATCCAGACAGGCCTCCAGCATTCAAACAGGGTGCAGAGCCTAATTACTGCGGTCCATCAGACCCTAGGCATCTAAGATACCTCTTCGAAACTCGCAGATCAGGCGGTTTCGTTTAGACGGTCTAACTACCTTCCAGGGTCTTTTGCCCACAAGCTGAATTTGTGGAGATACTCAAGAGGGAAGGGGACAATTCGACCAGACGCTTTCAAACAGGGAAGCGCCTCGACATCTTATACCCCTCCTCCCCTTAGCTCACCGCTATCTGGACGCCTTCCCCGGCTGTGGTTCCGCCAGTACCCAGACTGGCCACCAACATGGTCCTCAACCTTCTAATACAGATTCCTGCAAGGATTCCAACGAAAAAATTACAGGATCGCTGGAAAAATCAGCCTTGGGAACGACGGCTTCCACATTTTGCCCGGCCTCTGCCTCTACCAAAAGCCATAGCCAGATGGGCCAAAACAACTTTTTGAGGGCATGCGGGAGCCCTGCAGAGTAAGCTTACCGTCCTTGCAGACCAGATTCCCTATGCAGGAACATATTTGGCAATACGGATTCCATCTATATGAACATTTGGCTCAAAGCATGGCAAGCAGACCTTTCATCGGAGGGTCGCTTACCTGTCTACCCTTCCAGGGAGGACGCCGTTTTGGTTCCACGATTGGACTAGATCATTAAAGGAGGCAGCTGGAGCCACCAGTTCTCTCCTTCCTCAGTCCAACCTATCAGGCCTCCTGTAGTGAAGCGGTAGTTCCGCTCCCCTTGGCCTTTTCATCAGGCGACGGTGGACCCCTTCGGTCAGCGCTTGCCGCAGACCGGTCAAGTCAGGTAGAAGGCTTCCTTCGGGTTTTCTCCCTGGCATCCTCATAGCTTCCACGGTAGCCCCTCAGGTCCGGACCTGGCAGGTCCTCCTCGGCATCACTTAGATCCAGAGCCCACTGTATCTCCCAAGCCAGGTGGTTGTTTCCTGATCTCTAGTTTTCTGATCTCGAGAGACCTCCTGGATCTTTTCAGGATGGAGTTCCCCCGCTCAGTATTTGCTTCCATGGAGACGCAGAATCCTTTTTTGTATGATCCATAGTCATCCAGACTCTTACCTCCACGTTCCGATTTGCCCAGCTCATCAGAGGTTCCCGCTTTTCGCAGTACAGCGGAATCTCTTCCAGTTTCTTGCCCCGCAGTTCGATCTTGCGAACGCTCCCAGAGACTTCATAGAGATCATGACGGCATTCAAGGCCTTTTCGAGGATTAGGGACCTAGTACTTATCCCATACCTCGACATCTTCAGGAGCGTTCGTCCGCGAATTCAGTCGGACAACGCCACAGCGGTGGTATCCTTCAATCACCAAGGAGGGTCCAGGAGTCCCCTGGCGAAGTCATGATATCCAGGATTCTTCTCTGAGCGGAGACGACGTTTCCGACAATATCCGCAGCGCGAGCTTCTGGTTACAGGAGACTGGTCCCTGTGTCAGGACGTCTTTCATCTGATCTGTCTTCAGGGAGAACTCCGGACGTGGATCTCATGGCCTTCCCGGCTGTACGGGAAGGTTCCACGGTTCGTCTCCAGGTCCCGCGTCCCCCTCACGGGGTCGCCGATGCTACGGCCATTGCCTGGTCGCACTTCGCGCTCTCCCTTACCTTTCTTCCCAGGCCTTTGAAGTAGATCAAAGCGGAAGGGGTGCTGGTCCTTTTGATCGCACCACATTGGCCCAGTAGTTCTGGGTTCATCAATCTCCTGGCGGATACTCCTGAAAGCTACCAGACGGGCCAGATCTTCCGCCTTCTTTCCTTTCCAAAGTGGTATCCACTTTTTCACCTGATTGAAGACTTTGTCATCCTTTCCGTTGCCCACGCATTTTCCGGAGCATTCACTAAACAGGCTAGACCTGGTCAGGGCAGTGAGGATATATCTCACTAGGACCGCTTCCCTTAGGAAGTTGGATCTCCTATTCGTCATCCAAATGACGCACGTCTGCAAGGCTACGATTGCGCGCTGGATCAGGTCCATAAGTTTGGAGGCTCACTGGTTAAGAAGAGGCTCACTCTTCCCGGGCAGTGGGCGCCTCCTGGCCGGTATACATGGGGCATCAGCCTATAGCTCTGCAAAGCAGCAACCCGGTCTTCCATCCACAAGTTTGCCAAAGTTGTTCCGGGTCCATACCTACGCTTCGATGGACGCCAGCCTATGCAGAGGTATCTTGCAGGCGGCAGTGGTAAGCTCTTTGATCGCAATAGAGTTTTCTGCTGTTTCCCTCCCCATGGACTGCTTTGGGACGTCCCATGGTTATCTGTGTCCCCCAATGAAGCGATAGAGAAAACAAGATTTTGGTTGCTTACCGTAAAATCTGTTTCTCGGAAGCCTTCATTGGGGGACACAGCACCCTCCCATGTTTTTTTCTACAACTGTTTCTTCTTCTATGTACTATTGTTACAGTTGAGTTGTCCGTTGGATATTCTATCATGTTGTTCTCCTACTGCTTTCTCACTAACTGATTTGCTTCTTGCAGTCGGTGGGGTGTATACTGCAGAGGAGGAGCCAACCTTTATTTTTGCATATGCATAGTGTCAGCGCCTCCTAGTGGCAGCAGCATACACCCATGGTTATCTGTGTCCCCCAATGAAGGCTTCCGAGAAACAGATTTTACGGTAAGCAACCAAAATCTTGTTATCTGCTTAACATGTATTTAGCCTTCCGGAGAACATCCAGTGGAAGACAAAAACTTCTTCCACGTTCTGCCATAGATTCTTGTAGTGACTGGTTTCCTACAAGCTAACAAGGTGGCAATTAGGTTATCCGAGAATCCCTTACCTCCTAGCGCCGACCTCTCAAGTTCCAGGCTGTCAAGTGCAGCCCAGACACCTGAGGTTGAAGAACCGGCCCTTGAGCTACAAGGTCCGGGATCTCCGGAAGGACCCAGGGATCTGTAATCAACATATTCCTGAGCCAAAAAAACAAAGCCATCTTTGGCCAGGAGGGAGCGATGAGAATCACTTTTGCCCCGTCCTGCCTGATTTTCTTAAGGACCGCTGGTATCATGCATATTGGGGGAAAGGCATAAGCTAGGGGAAAGGTCCACCTGATCTGAAAGGCATCTACTGCGTATGGCCCCTCTGTCGGGTTCAAGGAACAGAATTTCTCCACCTTGGTGTTTGGCCGGTGGCAAACAGGTCGATATCCGGCTCCCCCCCCACATCTTTACCAACTGTTTGAAGACCGCTGTGTTGAGGGACCATTCCCCTTGCAGAAGTGGCGTGCGACTTAGAAAGTCTGCCGTCACATTGTCTTTCCCTTTGATGTGGAGGGCTGATAGCGATAGAATGTTCATCTCTGCCCACTGAAATATTTGTGTCGCCATCTGCAGAAGGGTCCGAGATCGTGTACCCCCTTGATGGATCAGATATGACACCGTGACCCGATTGTCTAACATTACTTTTACGTGATGGCCCCGCAGAAATGGTGAGAGCTTGTAACGCGTTTCATACCGCCAGCAGCTCCAGCATATTTGAAGGGGCTCCCTCTTCTACTCGAGACAACACACCATGAACTAGATTGAGTCCCCAGATGAGCCCCCCCATCTTTGGGAACTGGCGTCTGTGGTGACTATTCTGGAGATGTGAGGGAACCACGGGCCCCCCGGATGGTTTTTACTCTCAACCACCAACGGAGAGAATGGACGACTTATTGTAGCAGAACTAGTGTATAGTCCAATTGTCCCTGGAGGTGATGCTGACTCTCCAAGATGAACTGCTGCAAGGCTCTTGAATGGATTTGGGCCCATTTTACAGCTGGGATACATGAAGTTAGGGATCCCAGGAGTGACATGGCACTTCTGAGAGTTAATACCGGATTCCGTATTGCCCCCGAGGATGAGATTGAACATTTTCTCCTTCTTTTCCTCTGGGAGACGACACTCCTGCTTCCGGGAGTCGAACACGAGTCCCAGAAAGATTTGTGCCGTCTGTGGTACTAATCTTGATTTTTCCCGGTTTAAACACCATCCTAACCCTTCTAAGATGGCTACTATATCCTCCACTTGACGTTGGCAGTGAGTAAAGGTTCGACCGACTATCAAAAAATCGTCCAGATACGGGATTACCAATCTGTCTCTTTCCCTCAGGTGAGCGGTGACTTCTGCTATTAACTTGGTAAACACCCGAGGGGCCACTGCCAACCCAAAGGGAAGTGCCTTGTATTGAAAGTGTCTGAGTTGCCGTTCACCGATACCGCCACTCTGAGAAACCTTCTGAAGTCCAAATGTATTGGCATGTGATAATACACGTCCTTCAGATCGAGGACGGCCATGTAACAGCAACTGGATGGCCAATCTTAAGGTACTGCCACACTTAGCGATCACGACGCAAGCTAACGAGATCGTTGGTGTGATCTCTTTTAGGTCGCTAGTAGCTGCCAAACAGGAGATCTCAAACGACACATCAGCGATCTCTTTAACGACTTTGGCGGTCGTTAGGATGTCATTAGCATGTACTGAGCGCTTCTGATTCATAGGAATTTCCAGCATCGCTCCTGCTCTCTGCGTCCTGCTAGCCTGCTTTGCAACTTCTGCGATCCTCTGTGACGCAAAAGAGAACCTACAGATATTGCGATCCACTCCGTGACGCTAAAAACCCTAGTCCCGCCTGCGCCGCTGTCATATGCATCACAAACGAGGTCGCTCGTCGTTCGCAAAAGGTGCCAAACACAGCGATATAGGCTCACCAGCGGGACGCCAACGATCAAAAAATGGTCCAGAACGCTAGTGAACGATCAGCGACATCACAGCAGGGGCCACATCGTTGCTACATGCCACACACAACGAGGTCGCTAACGAGATCGCTAAATAGTGACGTTTTAGCGATCTCGTTAGCGATCTCGTTTAGTGTGGCATACCCTTTACTGACTCCATCTTAAATTTCGGAATTCGTGAGGCGTTTCAAGTTGAAAAGGAACAGAGGAGAATAAAAGCCTTTCCCTTGTTCTTCTGGTGGTACCAACTGAAGAACCTTCTCGTCCAGGAGGCCTAGAACCTCTGTTTCCAGGGCTCTCTGCTCTGAGAGGGATGTGCGAGGGGCTGTGATGAAAAATTTCTCTGGTGGATATTTTTTGAACTCCAGTCTCAGTCCTGCCCCTACTAGACTGGGATTCCAGTGACTTGATGATAGCCTTTCCCAGGCTGGAAGTGGGAGAGCCTTCCTCCCACCTTCGAGACGGAGTCATTTGGAGGACTTCCAGTCCCTCTGAGAGGAAGAGCCAAATAGGAACTCCTTGGAACCTTTCCGATTTTCTTGTCTCTTTCTCTGCTCCATGTATCCCCTTTTCTTATTATAATTTCTCTTCCGAAAGGGCTGATTGAATGAAGAGAAGGGTGGTTTAGGGAACCCTCTTTTGTTGTCGGCCGCCTTTTCCAACAAGTCGTTTAGGGCTGGCCCAAACAAATACTGTTTTTCACAGGGGAGGGCACACAACTTTACTCTCGCTTGAGCATCTCCCAGGCAGGTTTTTAACCAAACCGCTCTGCCACCGGCGTTAGACAGAGCTGCTGATCTTGCGGCCAGCCTGACTAAGTCGGCGGATGCGTCTGCCAAAAACGCCGCTGCTCCTTTGATCATTGGTAGTGCGGTTTTAACTGTCTCCATATCTGGATTTTCTTCCAACTGATCCTCCAACGAACTCAGCCACATCATAAGGGACCTGGCCATGCAAGTTGCCGCCATGGCCGGCCTTAATGCCCCTGCTGACGATTCCCGTGTAGCTTTTAGGAAGGTGTCAATCTTTCTATCCAGGGGTCCTTCAGCAACCCTGAGTCCTCGAAAGGAAGGGAAGAACCATTCGAGGCTTTTGAAATGGTGACATCTAACCTGGGCGCTTTACTCCAGGAAGAGGACGCCTCCTCCTTAAAGGGATATTTCCTCTTAAAGGAGGACGGCAAGGGTCCTTTTTTGTCAGGCTTCTCCCATTCTCTGGTTATTAGGGCCTGAAGCTGCTCATTCAAGGGAAAGGTTCTGTACTTCTTCCTTTCCAATGTCCCGAACATTACGTCCTGAAATGATTTTTTAGGCTTCTGGTCCACTAACCCCATCGTGGACCTTACCGCCTTTACCAATCTATCCACCTCCTCTAGTGCAAAGCAGTACACTGACCCCGAGTCGCTGTCTGAGGCAGAACTTGCAGTGTCGCTTAAGATTCCTTCCTCCGAGGATTCGGGTGGTGAAGGGGATGTTTCGGGCCTCTCCTTCCCCGAAGGCCACCCCGTACGAGACCAGGAACTAAGGGAACTTTCCACTTCTGCTCTAATAAGGGTCCTCAAGGAGTTGGAGAACTCTGGGCTTTCTCTGGCAATAGTGTCATTAATACATGACTGGCCTGCATTAATAAATGGCATTCTCGAAGCTCATTCACCAATCCCCACAACAAATGGTACCGGAACAGGAGGCTGGATGTAGTCCAAAAGGTCTCCTTTTGCCTTTGAGGAGCTGCTCCGCTTTGAATCCTTTGACATCTGCGTGCTGCTGGAGTCCCTATGGCGCTCCCTTGAAAAGCCTCCACGGTGCTGCTGCAGACCTTGCTGCGGACTGTGCTGCTTCTGCGGGCTCCGCTGCTGTGGAGAGGGCTTCTGCGCTTCCATGTTGCGCTATTGCCCCTGTTTGACCCGGTGATCGCCGCTTAATACTGCTGCCCTTGTGCAGGGGATCCACCGGCCGGTGTCCCCCGCACTTCCAGTACCACACACCCACTTACGGGTGTAGAAGGAGGTCCTGGCCGTATTATACCGCGACTTCCGGTCCTGTGAGTGTCACCACAGCGCCTTCCAGCGCGTCACTTCCGGTTTCCGGCCTCGTCACCATGGCGAGCTCCAGGTGCCAGCTATGCCGCCCACACGCGCCAGGACGCAGGGCCGCTGGTTTCCCAGCCGGTGTTGGGACTGCGGTCGCCTGCCCGCTTGCGGTCGGAATCCCATGGGGCCCCCCAGCGGCACTTCCACGACGCCGGCCGTAGCAGAGTCGGTGCCCTGCTGACTTGCCCGGGCATGGGTGAAGGATTCCTCAATTCTTCCGCAGCCTGGACTGCTGCCGCCAGGTGAGTAAAAGGCTCCGCCCTACAAGGACAGGAAACCACTGATGCGGAGATAGGAGCCGCCCTTTTTATCTTTAAGGTTCCCTGTCCTTGTGGGGTGTATACCCTCTCTCGTTTGGGTGCTGTCATGGGTGCTAGGAAAAAGCATATCTTACAAATGTGATAAGACTTTTGAAACCCTCAGCCTGGTGGGTCAGGATGTGTCCTCAGTGGTCTTACCTCGCGCGCAGACGTTGGTGGTGATGAGAACTTTCTCTTTGCCTTCCCGGAATCTCTGGATAATATTCGCTCGGTCGCTCACCGTCAGTTCTCCGCTCAGCAGAGCCACCCTATGCCCATCTTTACCCATTTCTTGGGAAAGCCAATTTGCAGTTTTCCGAGTCTATTTCACAAGAGAAACAATGGTTGGTATCAAAGAAATTCCTTCTGACAGTGAGTGTTACATGGTCTGAGATGCGACTGTACCTGACAGAAGATGATTGCCTGTGCTATAGTCATCGACCCATACATGTTGATTAACGCCAAGTATTTTTCTTCACTGCTCTCACAAAAGTTGTAAAATTGGCGAATATTCTTCAGAGTCACTTCCTCCTTCTTTACTTTTATGATGTTTGGATTTGGAACAATCCTCTCAGCAAAACACAAGACGGAGTCCTCAAAGGTGGCAGAAAACAGAAGCATCTGGCAGTTGTGTGGCATCACCCTGCGAGGAGGAGACAGGTCAGGACATCCCTAGATGAAGAGGCACCACAGCACTGAGTCCCACAAACATGGAATAGTGCAGCACTAAATCAAGGTGTGGCCCACTTTAATCTTCTGATCATTGAGGGTTCCAGAGGTTAAACGTCCATAAAATTATGATACATTACACCTACATAGACTGGGAGACAGACTTAGGACTGTATCCTCATCAGACACATTTCTGGCACATCCTGTGGCTGCCATGAGTGATTGACAGGTGAGTGCATCGGGTGTACAACTCGATTTAGATGATGGAAATATCGAACATTGAAAAGACGTCCCCTCCTGTCCTTGGAAACTCACCGCTTCACTCGGACGCTGTGGTCAGAATATCCCTGGTAGCCGATCATGATGTCAGCTTCATCCAGGACGAATACTTTTATGTTTTCGACATTGAAAAGCTTGAGCTTGAAACACCAGTCCATTACTGTTCCTGGAGTTCCAACAATGATCTGAGCGTCTATTCTGGTTCCTTTGGTTGCTGACAAATAGAGTGGAAAAAAAAATCAATTTGCAGCTGAAATGCTCCATGCAACTTCTATGCTTGGAGGAGGATGAGATTCCTGATCCATAGATCAGGGTAGTAGTACATACTAAAAGACTACAGCTCCATACGCCATCTAACGGCTGTTCACCAGTACTGTAGTTCAGATCACATTCATTTCAATAGGAGCTGAGCTGAAGTACCAAGAACAGCCACTGTTAATAGAAGACAGGAATTATATTGTACAATTATTCCCATTTATTGAATGATATTGGAGCCAAAATGCAAAAGTGAAGTGAAAATGTATCCGCAAGGGGCAAAACATTGCAGACTCTGCTCTGATACTACTCACGTCTGTTCCCACGTATCGCAAAGATCACATCAATTCCTTCACAAAACTTCCCCATCTGTTTCAAGACTTCTCCCGTCTGTAAAGCCAACTCAAATGTGGGACTGAGGCAGATGCACTGAGGACAGGAACGAGAGGTTATCTCACCTTTTTTTTTTCTGGCATCTGCGCTAAAATCATTTCACTTTGCTGTTTACATGAGGATTTTTTTTTCTTTTTCATGAAGAGGTTTTGAAAAAAATAAAAAAACTACATATCACTTCTGTGAAGCAAATCCTAAAGGAAATCTCTCCAAACTAAGCCCTGACCAATGAAAAGGCCGCAAATAACACTTTGGGGGGGAATCCACCAAAAACTCTAAAGAGGATGGTTTCTGCCTTAAAAAAATAAAAACAAGAATCAACCGGGGAGAATGTCAGGAACCTTGTTTGATGCCCGTGATGTACTCATAGGCAGATCTGCAGCAGAAATATCAGCACCTTTCTTGTTCATCTGAATTAGATCCATTCAGATTTTTGGGAGTGGACAGAAATTTCTGCAATTAATCTGCAGCATGTGAACATACAATAACTGAAGGAAACTACAAGTTCCAGCATTCCAAGGCAGCCACAGGCTGGGCAGGTGTCAGGGTATGTTGGGAGTTATAGTGTAAGCAGATATGGACTGCAGCAAGTTACTGATCTCTGTCTAATGCCGGGGTCACACTTGCGAGAAACTCGCACGAGTCTCGCACCTCAATACTTGCCACTGCCGCCGGCACATGGTACCGGAGTGTGCGGCTGCATGTATTTTGTATTTCTATGCTGCTGAACGCTCCGGACCCGAGTGCAGGCGGAAGTGCCGGGTATTGAGGTGCGAGACTCGATCGAGTTTCTCGCAGGTGTGACCCCGGCCTAATAGTGTGAAATGCAGCTCTTAGTGGCATAGGGTCACAGTGGGGGGGGGGTCTCACCACTAGGACCCAGAGCGATTGTCAGAACAGTCCTGGTCCTACCCTGGCTGCAAGTCCGTGCCCAGGAGTAGATGGATGTACCAGCTGGTTGCCAAGCTATGGTGCCTGTTCGTTTAGCTCCTCCTGGCAGTGGTCTTATGTCCAAGGGTGAACCAGGGAACAAAGTGGCACAAGTCCCTGTTCGGGCCCACACCGAACCACAATTATCACCTATCAACTGGACAGGTGATGATTCATCTAGACCAGAGGACCCCCTTTAAGTGCCATGTGTATGAGCCCTTACTCTCACCTGGGGTATTTTTTCTTGCCATCAACCCTGCTGAGCATCGCCAGAACAAACGCTGCCGTCTTCCCTGTCCCTGACTGGCTCTGAGCGATCAGATTCTGGGGTCTGGAGAGAGAAAAAAAATAAATAAAAACAGCACAAAAAGTTTTCTTAACAGCTTAGTCAATTTGTTACTTAATGACCGGGCCAATTTTTACAATTCTGACCACTGTCCCTTTATGAGGTTATAACTCTGGAACGCTTCAACGGATCTTGTTGATTCTAAGACTGTTTTCTCGTGACATATTGTACTTCATGTTAGTGGTAAAATTTCTTCGATATAATTTGCATTTATTTTTTAAAAAAAAAAAAAACGGAAATTTTGCAATTATCAAACACTTAATTTTTGTACCCTTAAATCAGAGCGTGGTGTCACACAAAATAGTTAAGAAATAACATTTCCCACATGTACCTAAACAGTGGAACCCCCCAATTCCAACCATAACCCCAACTTTAGCCCAACCCTAATGGAAATCGATACTTTTTTTTATTTTATTATTTTTAACTAACTAATAACTAAGGGGGTGATAAAAGGGGGTTTGATTTACTATTTTTTTTATTATTTTGATCAATGTGATAGGGTTAATGAGTGAATTTGCAAAGTTCTTATAAAACCATGGAACTTTGTAATCTACGTCCTATAATTTTATGGCTTATTGGTCACCCTGTGGTATCGGAGAGGCCAGTTGCCCAGGTGAGGAGCACATGACACCTGTGGGATCCATGCTTTACAGCAGCGGTTCTCAATCTGTGGGTCGCGACCCCGGCGGGGGTCGAACGACCAAAACACAGGGGTCGCTTAAAGCCATCGGAAAATACATATTTCCGATGGCTTTAGCCCAGTGGCGAGGCGTGGCGTAGCATGGGCGGGCGGGCGAGCGAGCGAGCGGCGGTCCGCCCCAGGGTGCACGTGTGTGGGGGCAGCGTGGCAGCAGCAATTCCTCATCGCGTGGAGGCACAGTGCAGCGGCCTGGGACCCTCTGGAGCTGAGCGGCGGGTCCGTGAGTCCAGGGCCAGCGTCAGCACCCGGCACACCCGGGCAAGTGCCGGGGCCCTGAGCAGGCGGGAGGCCCACTCGCCGTCGGGCACCCAGGCGCCCGTTAGCGGAGGAGAGCGGTGTCAGCGCCGCCACTGGGCCCCCACCCCCCTTGCTCAGGGCCCCGGCAGCAGCTGGCACAATACTTACCTCTCCCGTGCCTCCGCTGCCGCAGCTCCAGGCTCCAGGGGCGCCGGCGCTTCCTCTCACAGCAGCGCTGCTGAATGACATCATTCAGCGGCCGGCTGTGGCAGAGAGCGCGTGGACGCCGGACAGGTGAGGCGTGTGTTTGTGTCTGTGTGTGTGTGTATGTATGTATGTATGTGAGAGTGCTTGTGTGCTGTGTGTGTGTGATGATGGGCAGGCATTGATGATGATGGGGAGGAGATGATGATGATAGGCAGGCATTGATGATGATGGGCAGGCATTGATAATGGGCAGGCATTGATGATGATGGGGAAGCGATTATCATCAATGCCTGCCCATCATCATCATGGGGAGGTGATGATGATGATGGGCAGGCATTGATTATATTGGGGAGGCGATGATGATGATGGGCAGGCATTGATGATAATGGGGAGGCCATGATGATGATGGGCAGGCATTGATAATAATGGGCAGGCATTGATAATAATGGGGAGGCCATGATGATGATGGGCAGGCATTGATGATAATGGGGAGGCAGATGATGATGGGCAGGCATTGATAATGAATGGGCAGCATGAATATGGGCAGGCATTGATAATGATGGGGAGCCAATGATGATGGGCAGGCAATTGATGATGATGGGGAGGAGATGATGATGATGGGCAGCATGATGATGGGGGAGCCAATGATGATGGCAGGCAATGATGATGATGAATGGGGAGCATGATGATGGGCAGCCAATGATGATGATGGGGATGGATGATGATGGGGAGCCAATGATGATGGGCAGGCATGATGATGATGATATGGGGAGCCAATGATGATGGGCAGGCAATGATAATGATGGGGAGCCAATGATGATGGGCAGGACAATGATATGATGGGGAGCCGATGATTGATGATGATGGGAGGTGATGATGATGATGGTGAGGAAATGATGATGATAATGGGGAGTCTTTCCACAGTGCCCTTTCCTGAGCCGTAACAGTGCAGAATGCAGCACAGTGCAGAGGAGAGCTCCATATTTTGTATGGAGCATTATATGGGGACCAGTATTCTTTATGGAGCATTATATTTGGCCCATAATACTGTATGGAGGACTATGTGGTGCCCATAATATTGTATGGAGGACTGTAATTATTTTTTGGTTTGGGGGTCACCGCAACGAGGAACTGTATTGCGGGATCACGGCATTAGAAAGGTTGAGAACCACTGCTTTACAGCCTTGCTCCGCTCTAAAGCTGGCAGCATTGCTGGATCCGCCTGAGCTGCTCACATGCTGCAGGAACAAGACCACCTCTGCAAGCAGCCTGGGAGAGGGCTCAGTTCAGACCAGCAGCCCGTCCTTGCCGCTGATCCAAATTGTCCATAAGCACTCCGACAACCAGTGAGCCGGTAGATAGAGCGGAGTGCTTCTGAAAACGGAAGATTGAAACAAGGGCGCAGTCAGTTGGCCATATAAAAATAGGACGGCAGGGCACAGACTGACCAGCAGCTTTCTCGACCAGAGAGTGACAGCATTATGTATTTCTCTGCCGCTAGCCAGTCTGTGCACGGTGTTCCAAGTTTGTAATCGTAGTTCTAATGTTGGACCAATGTGTAATATCGGCCCTAGAATTAGCCAATTTCTAAAATTTTCACCTGAGAAAGCACGGGATATTTTATTAGTCAAACTAATAGCATTAAATCTCTGCCAAATTGTGATTAAGACATCGGTCACCGGCGTGAGACTGAAGACAAAAACCCCAGTACCATTCTGAGGGTTTAACAAAATGGGTCCACAGACGGCCACCCATGGGGATTTGATTTACACCTGGACACACATTTATCCTGTAGTTTATAGCTAGAAGACACATGAATGACATCTATACTTACGGGTCAGCGAGAATCATCGGGAGAGCCGTGGCCTGGATTTTGGAGGGTCTGTTGAAGCCCATTCCATAGATGCCCTTCAGCAGGTCGGGCTTCCTGCAAAAACAGCAGCACGTCATGCGTGTCCTGTAACACCACTGATGTGCACCAGCTCTGCTAGCGACTTGTCCCCCCTGTCCCTTTACATCGGACCCTGCACCTTTGGTTACCGCTGGATTAACCCATTTAGGGTCACTGGGTTTTCTGTACTGTGATCACTTACAAGTGCAGCTCATCAAAGGACTTCACAGAGTACAATGGAGACGAGGGGTCTCTCTGCTGCACCTCCAAATTCTGGCTGGACTCCACCAGAGAGATCCGGATCAGCTTATTCAGGAGGGAGTTCGTCGCCTGTTCATCTGCAACAAGAGATCACAAATTCCTTAATTTTCTAATGATTTATATACAAATTTTGCTCTAATCCCAGTGGTTGTGGCCACAGGGGCAGCCATGTGTGCTCGGTGCATGTCAGCCTATGGAGCAGCCCCCGCAACTCCTGAATAGTGAAAAGGTGCAGGCAGCAGCACCATCCTGTATGGAAGAGACACTGCCTGTCCTATATACACCCATACACAAAGGTGACAGTGACGCGCCCTAGTGCCAGAAACATGAGGATTGGGCTACAGAGACTGTAGTGGATGGAAAGAGACCCTTGCACTGAGGATAATTTATAGGTTACAAAACGCTAAACTTACGGACACCGTCCTCCTCTCCATGGTCCCAGTAATCTCCTGAAAAAGGATATTAACCCATTGTCACGAAAACCAGCACACGGTTTGGGTTTGCGCCTGCAAGGGTTAATCTATCTGCTCTCACTCAGTCCAGCATTATCCTCTGTTCTATGCTGCAATGGGAGCATAAATCACACCCCGACACAGACCACACACCCCGCTTCATACACGCTGCCACCACTCACCGAACACACGGGCGATGAGTCCCAGAAATATTACTACTACTATGTGCCAATCACCAGGAGCACACACTTTTTATGGCTATGGATTCTTTAGAGCAACAAGGTTCAGACTTATTAAAGTTTTAAGCTTAAATATAAAAGGTACAGTGCTTACAATAAAAGGAATATAAAAATGGAAATAAAAAGGGACATACAAATATGCAAAACAGTATAAAATAAAGGGAGAAACTTACAGAACTATATAACTTTGCATTCTGGTACTCTGTCCCAGAGGAGGGGGGAATATGAGATGGCGCACATCAGCTGGGCTGCCCTCACATGTGACACTGTTCCTTGTGTGTAAAGGGTATGCCACACTAAACAACATCGCTAACGGGATCGCTAAAAAACATCACTATTTAGCGATCCCGTTAGCGATGTTGTTGTGTGCGGCATCTGCCAGCGACGAGCTTCCTGCTGTGATCTCGCTCGTCGCTGGAATCGTTCTGGACCCTATTTTATCGTCGGCGCTCCCGCTGGGTAAGTATATATCGCTGAGTGTGGCACCTTTTTTAGCGATTTAGCGGTACTTTTGTACCGCTAAAGTCGTTAAGGAGATCGCTAACCGCGATAGCGTCCTTAACGATATCGCTAAATGTGGCCGACACTAGCGATATAGAAACAATCCCGCTAGTGATCTCATTAGTATGCGACGCTAACGAGATCGCTAGCGGGATTGTGTAGTGTGGCAGTACCTTAAGTCTAATTTATAGATATGACTTGGGAATCCAATTTCTAGACCAGCCTCTCATTTTCATATTCTAATTGCTGGTTTGTGAGTGGACCATGCCATGCTACCAATGAATACATTATTTTTCTCTGAAATTCTAGTGTAAACTTTCTCATAGATAGCTAGCATTTGGCATCTTAAGGTACTGCCACACTAAACAATCCCGCTAGCGATCACGATAACGACGCATACTAATGCGATCGCTAGCGGGATTGTTTCTATATCGCTAAGTGCGGCCACATTTAGCGATATAGTTAACGACGCTATCGCCGTTAGCGATCTTCTTAACGACTTTAGCGGTACAAAAGTACCGCTAAATCGCTAAGAAAAGGTGCCACACTAGCGATATATACTTACCCAGCGGGAGCGCCGACGAGAAAATAGGGTCCGGAACGATTCCAGCGACGAGCGAGATCACAGCAGGAAGCTCGTCGCTGGCAGATGCCGCACTGAACAACATCGCTAACGGGATCGCTAAATAGTGACGTTTTTTAGCGATCCCGTTAGCGATATTGTTCAGTGTGGCATACCCTTTAGTTCAAAAGAGCCAGAAAGTGTGAAATGCTCCAATTCTATGTGCTCTCAGGAAGGCACCCTGGAGAGATTGGAGACTAGGAGGCTGCCAGTCAGGCTAACATATGCTGTGGCCTCTGAGAGACCTGCAGCCTAAGACAAATGTTACTTACTGCTGGTCATACAGGCATGCATATACATATTTCACTACACCTCGCTCCTTATGAACGTGCATGGGGGTTGACTTACAGGTCAGCTCCCGAGTGCGTATCTTGTTCTGCCCCACCTTGGCGAGATGGGCTAGGTGGGTGGGCTAAGTGAGTCCTTCCAGGTTTCCCTGTGAAGACTTCTGTGAAGTCGCTGAGCACCCCCATCAACTCAGACCTCTGACTGTGGGATAGCTCAGGGTCAAACTCCGCTGACTCCAGGGACTCCATATACTGAGTCCCAGCACCCACATTTAGTAAGAGATCAGCCTCCCCTTCTTCAGTCAGGCTACAGACAGGTAACACACAGGCCTCCCTGTCATGATGAGCCTTCAACATATTTACATGGAATACCTTCTGATGCTTTGCATGCTCATCTAGGG
Source organism: Oophaga sylvatica (assembly GCA_033576555.1). NCBI lineage: Eukaryota > Metazoa > Chordata > Amphibia > Anura > Dendrobatidae > Oophaga > Oophaga sylvatica. The sequence goes on from JARQOD010000003.1 coordinate 392,475,202, forward strand.
TCAACACATAGTTATCATTTAGCCGCTTGTGTACAGTGTATGGTCCCTCCCATGCGGTCTGTAATTTATTCTGTAACATAGGGACCAACACCCAAACCTTCTGCCCCTCCTCATAGGCCTTCAGTCTGGCATTACGATCGTACCAGACCTTCTGGTTGATTTGGGCCTGAGTCGTTCTCATGGCCAGGTTGCTCAGTTTTTGCATTCTTTCTCTGAGTCGCAGTACAAATTAGACTACCGAGACGCCCGTAGTTTTGGGGTCGCCCTCCCAACAGTCCTTAATCAAATCAAGTGGCCCCCTGACCCTCCTCCCATAAACCAGTTCAAAGGGGGAGAATCCTGTAGACGCCTGGGGTACCTCTCTGTATGCAGACAACAGATGAGGGAGGCACTGCTCCCAGTCTCTGCCTTCAGTCTCAACCAGCATTTTGAGCATTTGTTTTAATGTCCCGTTAGGACGCTCGCAGAGTCCGTTGGTTTGGAGATGATAGGCGCTGGCCACAAAATGCTGCACTTGTATTTTTTCGCAGAGGCTTTCCATCAGATCGGACATGAATTGGGTTCCCTGATCAGTTAACATTTCCCTGGGGAAACCCACATGAGAGAAAACAGTCAGTAAAGCATCCGCCACTTTGTCTGCTCGGATGGAGGACAGTGCCACAGCTTCCGGATATCGTGTAGCATAGTCCACCACTGTGAGGATGAACTTTTTGCCAGAGCTGATAGGAATTGCAAGTGGCCCTATGATATCCACAGCCACTCGCTGGAAGGGCTTATCGATCACTGGCAGTGGTTTCAATGGGGCTTTCTATATCCCCAGACTTCCCAACTCTCTGACAAACCGCGCAGGATCGACAGTAGTTGGCTATATCAGTCCCCATCTTAGGCTAATACAAGTTATGTGTCAGGCGCGCTTTAGTCTTTTGTATTCCAAGGTGCCCGGCCAAAGGAATTTCATGAGCAATTCTCAATAATTTTTCCCTAAATGGATAAGGGACGACCAGCTTCTTTTCACAGTCCCAAGGTTCTGTAGTATCCATGGGGAAAGTCTCTTTATACAGTCTGCCCTGCTCCCAGTATATTCTCTCTTTGTCAGAAGCAGTGAGGAGAGGGGGGGGGGGGTGATCTGCAAGACATCTGAGCTTCTCCAGACTGACATCTGTCCGCAGGGCCTCCTGGAAGCTCTGACTGCCAGTCTGCGGCCCCTGGCCTAGTGTGACTGCCAGGCCTTGGTCTGAAGCGGAGTCATCAGTGTCAGTTATCAGGGACCTTGTTGGGTCCACCATGAGGAGGCTCATGGGCCACGGTATGGCCCCCTGGTTCAGGCAGTTCTATTTGAGCCTTATCCTCTAATCTCTGGGGTTGAGTCTGAGCCACAGCCTGACTTCGGGTCACAGCGGCCACATACGTACATTGCTGTGCATTGTTACATTTTCCCTCCTCGCATGGGATCTCAGGTGGGTCACTTGCTTCCACCTTCTCTGTAGCATTTATTTGTAAGGGAGGGATATAGAGGGACACCATCCTCCCCAAGTCTGTGCCTAGCAACACATTGGTGGGAATAGCCTCTGATACTCCCACTTCTCTCAGTCCTTTCCCTGCTCCCCAGTCCAGGTACACACAGGCCAGGGGCACGGCAGGGCTGACAACCCCAATTCCGGTTATAGACATAGTCTTTCCTGGTATGATATCCACAGGGGTTACCATTTCTGGGCGCACCAGAGTCACTTCTGCCCCACTGTCTGAGGCCAATGGTGACTTTACTGCCAACAGTGACAGATTGACAGTTCTCATTGGTCCTCACATCAGAGCCGGCCACAAACAGGATGGCAGGTGGGGACCCAGACAGCTTTCGGGTGGTAGTTGGGCGGTTGTCCCCATAAGGGCAGACAGCGCTAACATGTCCCACATTACTGCAGGAGAAGCATCGGCGTGTATTGCCTAAAGAATGTCTATTCCCCGGGACCCCATAGGAGGTGGGCTTGGACAGCACGGGTGATCGGCCGGCAGAGGAAGAAGGGTCCCCGTTTGGCTTACCTCCCCTCCAGCTGAATCCCAATGGCTTCCGTACCTCAGGCATCCTGTTCGCCACATAGCAGTCAGCAATCCTTGCAGCCCGATCCGCAGTTCGTGGCTCCCGATCACACACAAATTGACGTACATCCGTGGGGCACATATGAAGAAATTGATCCTTGACCATAAGATCCGTTAAGTCCTCAAAAGTGTTAACAGAAAGTCCCCTGATCCATTGGTGGAACGTGGTCCTCAAGGTGCTCATAACATCCGCATAGCTGTCCGTTGATCCACGTTGTAGATTCCGGAACTTTCTCCGATACACTTCTGGGGTGAGGTTGTACTTCCTGATCAGGGCCTCTTTTATTGCCTCATAGTTCCAATCTAGCTCTGGTGGGAGTCCAGCAAAAACTTCCAGGGCTTTGCCTCTCAACCCTGGGGTTAGATACTGCGCCCACTGTTCACTGGGTAGATGGTATTGCCTGCAGGTTGTTTCAAACCCCCGAAGGAAAGTATCTTATATCTTAGTCCGTATCCTTCTCCATCACAGGGAAGGTTTCCAGACGTGGTTTCCTTGGATTTATGTCCTGGAAAGAGGTCAGCTGCGGACTGTTACCTCTCTCTATTTGAGCCATCTGAAGCTTGAAAGCTCTCTTAGCCTGGCGTTCTGCGGCCTCCCTCTCAGCCCGGCGTTCTCGCCTCCTCTCAGCCGGCGTTCTGCGGCCTCCCTCTCAGACCGGCGTTCTGCGGCCTCCCTCTCAGCCCGGCGTTCTGCGGCCTCCCTCTCAGCCGGCGTTCTGCGGCCTCCCTCTCAGCCGGCGTTCTGCGGCCTCCCTCTCAGACCGGCGTTCTGCGGCCTCCCTCTCAGCCCGGCGTTCTGCGGCCTCCTCTCAGCCCGCGTCTGCGCCTCCCTCTCAGCCCGGCGTTCTGCGGCCTCCCTCTCAGCCCGGCGTTCTGCGGCCTCCCTCTCAGCCCGGCGTTCTGCGGCCTCCCTCTCAGCCCGGCGTTCTGCGGCCTCCCTCTCAGCCCGGCGTTCTGCGGCCTCCCTCTCAGCCCGGCGTTCTGCGGCCTCCCTCTCAGCCCGGCGTTCTGCGGCCTCCCTCTCAGCCCGGCGTTCTGCGGCCTCCCTCTCAGCCCGGCGTTCTGCGGCCTCCCTCTCAGCCGGCGTTCTGCGGCCTCCCTCTCAGACCGGCGTTCTGCGGCCTCCCTCTCAGACCGCTCTGCGGCCTCTCTCAGCCGGCGTTCTGCGCCTCCTCCAGACCGGCGTTCTGCGGCCTCCCTCTCAGACCGGCGTTCTGCGGCCTCCCTCTCAGACCGGCGTTCTGCGGCCTCCCTCTCAGACGGCGTTGCGCCCCTCTCAGACCGGCGTTCTGCGGCCTCCCTCTCAGACCGGCGTTCTGCGGCCTCCCTCTCAGACCGGCGTTCTGCGGCCTCCCTCTCAGACCGGCGTTCTGCGGCCTCCCTCTCAGACCGGCGTTCTGCGGCCTCCCTCTCAGACCGGCGTTCTGCGGCCTCCCTCTCAGACCGGCGTTCTGCGGCCTCCCTCTCAGACCGGCGTTCTGCGGCCTCCCTCTCAGACCGGCGTTCTGCGGCCTCCCTCTCAGACCGGCGTTCTGCGGCCTCCCTCTCAGACCGGCGTTCTGCGGCCTCCCTCTCAACCGGCGTTCTGCGGCCTCCCTCTCAGACCGCGTTCTGCGGCCTCCCTCTCACCGCGTTCTGCGGCCTCCCTCTCAGACCGGCGTTCTGCGGCCTCCCTCTCAGACCGGCGTTCTGCGGCCTCCCTCTCAGACCGGCGTTCTGCGGCCTCCCTCTCAGACCGGCGTTCTGCGGCCTCCCTCTCAGACCGGCGTTCTGCGGCCTCCCTCTCAGACCGGCGTTCTGCGGCCTCCCTCTCAGACCGGCGTTCTGCGGCCTCCCTCTCAGACCGGCGTTCTGCGGCCTCCCTCTCAGACCGGCGTTCTGCAGCCTCTCAGACCGGCGTTCTGCAGCCTCTCAGACCGGCGTTCTGCAGCCTCTCAGACCGGCGTTCTGCAGCCTCTCAGACCGGCGTTCTGCAGCCTCTCAACGGCGTTCTGCAGCCTCTCACACTGGCGTTCTGCAGCCTCTCAGACTGGCGTTCTGAAGCCTCTCAGACTGGCGTTCTGAAGCCTCTCAGACGGCGTTCTGAAGCCTCTCAGACCGGCGTTCTGCAGCCTCTCAGACCGGCGTTCTGCAGCCTCTCACACTGGCGTTCTGCAGCCTCTCAGACTGGCGTTCTGAAGCCTCTCAGACTGGCGTTCTGAAGCCTCTCAGACTGGCGTTCTGAAGCCTCTCAGACTGGCGTTCTGCGGCCTCCCTCTCAGACCGGCGTTCTGCGGCCTCCCTCTCAGACCGGCGTTCTGCAGCCTCTCAGACCGGCGTTCGACCGGCGTTCTGCAGCCTCTCAGACCGGCGTTCTGCAGCCTCTCAGACCGGCGTTCTGCAGCCTCTCACACTGGCGTTCTGCAGCCTCTCACACTGGCGTTCTGCAGCCTCTCACACTGGCGTTCTGCAGCCTCTCACACTGGCGTTCTGCAGCCTCTCACACTGGCGTTCTGCAGCCTCTCACACTGGCGTTCTGCAGCCTCTCACACTGGCGTTCTGCAGCCTCTCACACCGGCGTTCTGCAGCCTCTCACACGCGTTGCGCCTTCAGACCGGCGTTCTGCAGCCTCTCAGACCGCTCGCCGCTTCTGCAGCCTCTCAGACCGGCGTTCTGCAGCCTCTCAGACCGGCGTTCTGCAGCCTCTCAGACCGGCGTTCTGCAGCCTCTCAGACCGGCGTTCTGCAGCCTCTCAGACCGGCGTTCTGCAGCCTCTCACACTGGCGTTCTGCAGCCTCTCACACTGGCGTTCTGCAGCCTCTCACACTGGCGTTCTGCAGCCTCTCACACTGGCGTTCTGCAGCCTCTCACACTGGCGTTCTGCAGCCTCTCACACTGGCGTTCTGCAGCCTCTCACACTGGCGTTCTGCAGCCTCTCACCTGGCGTTCTGCAGCCTCTCAGCCTGGCATTCTGAAGCCTCTCAGCCTGGCGTTCTGAAGCCTCTCTCTCAGCCTGGCGTTCTGCAGCAGCAGCCTGTCGGTACTGTAGAATAAGCTGCATACGCAGATTGGGATCACTTGTTCCCAGCTGTTGTAAGTCCAGTTGTAGAGTCCATAGGCTCCTCAGCACTGGCATTACTGCCACCTCCATCAGGTATCTCCGGTGCAAGAGCTGGCATTGCTGGGTCTCCCTGAGGTGGACGCTCTCCTTGGCCAGATGCTTCAGTATTTTGCTCTATGTCCTGCTCGACCAAGGCACGTATCAGCAGTTCCTTGGATTTGTCGACCGTCTCTATTCCTCTCTGCTCACAGAGGTCGATCAAAGCCTCTTTGCTCTGCTTCTTGTATTGGGCTGCCATATCTATGTACAGCCTTTGCCAAATAAAAGATAGAAAAGAAAAATGGGGAAGGGAAACTGTTTGCAAGTATGTCTAGATAAGCACTGAGCTGAACCTTGTAGAACTGATGCACTCCTCACAAGGAGACCAATTCTTTAGTACAGGGAGTATTTGCTTACAGCGTGCACTAATGCTCTAATAGAAATAAATTCTATCCCACCGCTCTGCCACCAATTGTCACGAAAACCAGCACACAGTTTGGGGTTGCACCTGCAAGGGTTAATCTAGATTGGAGACTGTCAGTCCAGCTAACATATGCTGTGGCCTCTGAGAGACCTGCAGCCTAAGACAAATGTTACTTACAGCTGGTCATACAGGCATGCATATTCATATTTCACTACACCCATTTACTGATTGGATATATACAGGCCAAGCTTCCATTCACAGACAGCCAGCAGGGATCTTTAACACTCAGGAAGGACAGGTATATCAGAATAACTGGACTTACTGAACTGAATGTGATCCAGAGAATCAGGAGCAATAACCTGTAAGACATGGAGGCAGTCAGTATGACGATCACGTATGGAGAAGTTATCTGCAGCTGCATAAATTCAATAATCCAGCAGGTTACAGTCAGGGAAACCTGATAATCCGATGCACTAAGAAACTGTCGTGGCTGATGTGCTGGACGATGAGATACATTGCTGCACACGGACGGGGCGGGGACAGGAACGCAGCAAGCACAAGCCGTCAGCACCGCAGACTCTGCCTAGCAGGGGCAGCGCGAAGCCACAGAAACGTACAGACAGCAGGGGGAGCACGAACCACGGACACGTACAGACAGCAGGGGCAGAGCGAAGCCACGGACACATACAGACAGCAGGGGCAGCACGAACAACGGACACGTACAGACAGCAGGGGGCAACACGAACCACGTACACGTATAGTCAACAGGGACAGCGCCAAGTCACGGACACGTACAGACAACAGGGGCAGCATGAACCACGGACACGTACAGACAGCAGGGGCAGCGCCAAGTCACGGACACGTACAGACAGCAGGGGCAGCATGAACCACGGACACGTACAGACAGCAGGGGCAGTACGAACCAATGGACACATACAGACAGCAGGGGCAGCACGAACCACGGACACGTACAGACAGCAGGGGCAGCACGAACCACGGACACGTACCGACAACAGGGACAGCGCCAAGTCACGGACACGTACAGACAGCAGGGGCAGCACGAACCACGGACACGTACAGACAGCAGGGGCAGCACGAACCACGGACACGTACAGACAGCAGGGGCAGCACGAACCACGGACACGTACAGACAGCAGGGGCAGCACGAACCACGGACACGTACAGACAGCAGGGGCAACACGAACAACGGACACGTACAGACAGCAGGGGCAGAGCGAAGCCACGGACACATACAGACAGCAGGGACAGCACGAACCACAGACACGTACAGACAGCAGGGGCAGCACGAAGCCACGGACACGTACAGACAGCAGGGGCAGCACGAACCAGACACGTACAGACAACAGGGCAGCCGAAGCCACGACACTACAGACAGAGGGGCAGCACAACCACGGACACGTACAGACAGCAGGGCAGCACCAACCCGGCACGTACAGACAGCAGGGGCAGCACAACACGACAGACACAGCAGCAGCACGAACCAGACAACGCAAAGACAACAGGGCAGCGACCACGGACACGTAAGAAGCAGGGCAGCACGAACCACGGACACGTACAGACAGCAGGGGCAGCACGACCACGGACACTAAACAGCAGGGGCAGAAACCACAGATTACAGACAGCAGGGGCAGCCGAAGCCACGGACACAAGCAGCAGGGGAGAGAACCACGACCTACAGACACAGGGCACACGAACACACAGTACAGACAGCAGGGCAGCGAGCACGGAACAGAAGCAGGGCAGCGAACCAGACACTACAACAGCAGGGGCAGAGCAACCACACACGTAAGACAGCAGGGCAGCGACCACGACGTAAGAACAGGGCACGAAGCCACAACGTCAGAGCAGGGCAGCCGAAGCCACGACATACAGACAGCAGGGGCAGAGAACACGACACGTACAGACAGCAGGGGCAGCACGAACACGGACAGTACAGACAGCAGGGCAGCGCCACAACCACGGAACGTACAGACAGCAGGGCGCACGAACCACGACATACAGACAGAGGGCAGCGAACCACGGACACGTCAGACAGCAGGGCAGGAACCACGGACACGTACAGACAGCAGGGGCAGACGAACCACGGACACGTACAGCAGCAGGGCAGCACGAACCACGACACGTAAACGGGGCAGGGCCAGCCGAAGCACGACACACATACAACAGCAGGGCAGACAACAGACACTACAGACAGCAGGGGCAGCACGAACACGGACCGACAGCAGCAGGGCAGGCGAAGCACAACCGTACAGACAGCAGGGGCAGCACGAACCCGACAGACAGACAGCAGGCAGACGAACCACGGAACGTACAACAGCAGGGCAGCAGAACCAGACACGTACAGACACAGGGCAGCGAACCACGACACGTCAGAAGCAGGGCAGCCGAACCACGACACGTCAGAGCAGGGCAGCCAAGCCAGGACACTACAGACAGCAGGGGCAGAGAACCACAGACATACACAGCGGGGCAGCCGACACGGACATTACAGCAGCAGGGGCCGACCAGACCAGGCAGCGAAGCCACGAAGTACAGACAGCAGGGCAGCAGAACCAGACACTACAGACAGCAGGGCAGACGAAGCACGGACACTAGATAGCAGGCAGGCGAGCCACGACACTAGAAGCAGGGGCAGCGCAAGCCACGGACACGTCAGACAGCAGGGGCACAAAGCCACGACATACAGACAGCAGGGGCAGAAGCCACAGTACAACAGCAGGGGCAGCACGAAGCCACGAGTACAGACAGCAGGGCAGACGCAGGGAGACCAGGGCCGAACCACGGAACGTAAGACAGCAGGGGCAGCGAACCACGACACGTACAGACAGCAGGGGCAGGAACACGGACAGAAGCAGGGCAGACGAACCACGGACACGTACAGACAGCAGGGCAGCACGAACCACGACACGTACAGACAGCAGGGCAGCACGAACCACGACACGTAAGACACAGGGGCAGCACGAACCACGGACACTACAGAAAAGGGGCAGCACGAACCACAGACACTTACAACACAGGGCACCGAAGCCACGGACACTACAGCAGCAGGGCAGAGCGAAGCCACGACACGTACAGACACAGGGGCAGCACGAAGCCACAGACATGTACAGACAGCAGGGCAGAGCGAAGCCACGGATAGTACAGACAGCAGGGGCAGCATGAACCACAGAACGTACAGACAGCAGGGCAGAGCGAAGCACGACACGTGCAGAAGCAGGGGCAGCGCGAAGCACGGACACGTGCAGATAGCAGGGGCAGCGCAAGCCACGGACACATCAGACAGCAGGGCAGAGAGAAGCCACAGACACGTACAGACAGCAGGGCAGCACGAAGCCACGGACATGTACAGACAGCAGGGGCAGCAGACCGCGCAGGGCAGAGCGAAGCCACGGATACGTACAGACAGCAGGGGCAGCACGAACCACAGACACGTACAGACAGCAGGGGCAGAGCGAAGCCACGGACACGTGCAGATAGCAGGGGCAGGGCGAAGCCACGGACACATACAGACAGCAGGGACAGCGCGAAGCCACAGACACGTAGACAGCAGGGGCAGCACAAAGCCACAGACATGTACAGACAGCAGGGGCAGCACGAGCCGCAGACAGCAGGGGCAGAGCGAAGCCACGGATACGTACAGACAGCAGGGGCAGCATGAACCACAGACACATACAGACAGCAGGGGCACAGCGAAGCCACGGACACGTGCAGATAGCAGGGGCAGAGCGAAGCGACGGACACATACAGACAGCAGGGGCAGAGCGAACCACAGACACGTACAGACAGCAGGGGCAGCACGAACCACAGACACTTACAGACAGCAGGGGCAGAGCGAAGCCACGGACACGTACAGATGGCAAAGTGAAGCCACGGACACGTGCAGATAGCAGGGGCAGCGCGAAGCCACGGACACATACAGACAGCAGGGGCAGACCGAAGCCACAGACAGCAGGGGCAGCACGAAGCCACGACACGTACAGACAGCAGGGGCAACACGAACCACAGACACGTACAGACAGCAGGGGCAGCACGAACCACAGACACGTACAGACAGCAGGGGCAGGCACAAACTACAGACACGTACAGACAGCAGGGGCAGAGCGAAGCCACGGACACATACAGACAGCAGGGGCAGAGCGAAGCCACGGATACGTACAGACAGCAGGGGCAGCATGAACCACAGACACGTACAGACAGCAGGGGCAGCAGCGAAGCCACACACGTACAGAAGCAGGGGCAAAGCGAAAGCCACAGACACGTACAGACAGCAAGGGCAGCACGAACCACAGACACTTACAGACAGCAGGGGCAGAGCAAGCCACAGACACAATACGACAGCAGGGGCAGAGCGAAGCACGGACACGTACAGAAGCAGGGCAAAGCGAAGCCACGGACACGTACAGACAGCAGGGGCAGAGACGACAGACACGTACAGACAGCAGGGGCAGCAGCAAAGCCACAGACAGCAGGGGCAGCGAAGCCACGACACGTACAGACAGCAGGGGCAGCACGAACCACAGACACGTACAGACAGCAGGGGCAGAGCAAGCCACAGACACGTACAGACAGCAGGGGCAGAACGAAGCCACGGACACGTACAGACAGCAGGGGCAGAAGCGAAGCCACGGACACGTGCAGACAGCAGGGGCAGAGCGAGCGAAGACAGCAGGGAGCACAAAGCCACAGACAGCAGGGGCAGCGAAGCCAGGACACGTAGCAGACAGCAGGGGCAGCACGAAGCCACAGGACACGTACAGACAGCAGGGGCAGGCACGAACACGACACGTCAGACAGCAGGGGCAGCACGAAGCCACGGACACGTACAGACAGCAGGGGCAGACGAAGCCACGGACACGTCAGACAGCAGGGGCAGCGCGAAGCCACGGACACGTACAGACAGCAGGGGCAGCGCAAGCCACGGACACGTGCAGACAGCAGGGGCAAGCGCGAAGCCACGGACACGTACAGACAGCAGGGCAGAGCGAAGCCACGGACACGTGCAGACAGCAGGGGGCAGCGCGAAGCCACGGACACGTGCAGACAGCAGGGGCAGAGCGAAGCCACGGCACATACAGACAGAAGGAGCAGCACGAACCACAGACACGTACAGACAGCAGGGGCAGCACGAACCACAGACACGTACAGACAGCAGGAGCAGAACGAAGCCAGGACACGTGCAGACAGCAGGGGCAGCGCGAAGCCACGGACACATACAGACAGCTAGGGCAGAGCGAAGCCACGGCACATACAGACAGCAGGGGCAGCACGAACCACAGACACGTACAGACAGCAGGGGCAGCTCGAAGCCACAGACACATATAGACAGCAGGGGCAGAGCGAAGCCACGGACACGTACAGACGGCAAAGCTAAGCCACGGACACGTCCAGAAAGCAGGGGCAGAGCGAAGCCACAGACACGTACAGACGGCAGAGCGAAGCCAAGGACACGTACAGACGGCGAGCAAAGCCAAGGACACGTACAGACGGCGAGCAAAGCCAAGGACACGTACAGACGGCGAGCAAAGCCACGGACACGTACAGACGACAGAGCAAAGCCACGGACACGTGCAGACGGCAGAGCGAAGCCACGGACACGTTCAGATGGCAGAGCGAAGCCACGGACACCTACAGACGGCAGAGCGAAGCCACGGACACCTGCAGACGGCAGAGCGAAGCCACGGACACGTGTAGACTGCAGAGCGAAGCCACGGACACCTACAGACGGCAGAGCGAAGCCACGGACACGTTCAGACAGCAGAGCGAAGCCACGGACACCTACAGACAGCAGAGCAAAGCCACGGACACAGACGGCAGAGCGAAGCCACGGACACGTTCAGACGGCAGAGCAAAGCCACGGACACCAACAGACGGCAGAGCGAAGCCACGGACACGTGCAGACGGCAGAGCGAAGCCACGGACATGTAGAGACAGCAAGGGCAGAGCAAAGCCACGGACACCTATAGGTCAGAGATCATGGCTGGAGGATCGCCCCTGAAATGGGGTCTGCAACTGGGGGCTCAAGCATTTGCTGAGAGTTGTAGTCTCCCCTCACGGCAGGGGCACAGGTGGCTGGGAGTAGTAGTCCCTCCCTGCACACAGTAAAAGGCCCGGACTCGCACATTACATGTATTTACGTTGTTGTTCCGGTCGGACACTTCTCCACATGAAGCCCCGCACACTGTGAGGCTCTGGGAGACGGCGGACACCTCTCCTTGTCCCCGCCACGCAAAGCCGTTACCGCGCACAGACGCCATTGATCTTTCCTCCAACTGATTGTAGCATGCAACGCTCGGGCGGGACTGTCCGCTCCTGATTCCGCCTCTTTCCTGCAGAAGCCCGGGCAGTGACGTCAGCCCGCAGGCAGCAGTAAGGGAAGAGACCATTCACCAGAAGGTGGCGCTGCTGTGACGGAAATGGAGAGCGAAGGCCGTCACTGAGCTGAGGAGGCCGCGGTGCACGGTGAGCGTGTATATATGAGCGTGCGTGTGTATATGAGCGTGCGTGTGTATATGAGCGTGCGTGTGTATATGAGCGTGCGGGTGGTGTGTATACACCGCTATAGGGCGTGCCGACACAGAAGTAAAGTGTTATGTTTTGCCCACACAGCACCACACACGAGAAAGCAGTACTGAGCCCTATAATTAGTACCGCCTCTCCACTACTGTGCCCTATAATTAGTACCGCCTCTCCACTACTGTGCCCTATAATTAGTACCGCCTCTCCACTACTGTGCCCTATAATTAGTGCCGCCCTCCACTACTGTGCCCTATAATTAGTGCCGCCCCTCCACTACTGTGCCCTATAATTAGTGCCGCCCCTCCACTACTGTGCCCTATAATTAGTGCCGCCCCTCCACTACTGTGCCCTATAATTAGTGCCGCCCCTCCACTACTGTGCCCTATAATTAGTGCCGCCCCTCCACTACTGTGCCCTATAATTAATGCCGCCCCTCCACTACTGTGCCCTATAATTATGCCGCCCTCCACTACTGTGCCCTATAATTAGTGCCGCCCTCCACTACTGTGCCCTATAATTAGTGCCGCCCTCCACTACTGTGCCTATAATTAGTGCCGCCCTCCACTACTGTCCCACTATAATTAGTGCCGCCCCTCCACTACTGTGCCCTATGATTAGTGCTGCCCCTCCACTACTGGGCACTATAATTATACCCGCCCTCCACTACTGTGCCCTATGATTAGTGCCGCCCCTCCACTACTGTGCCCTATAATTGTGCCGCCTCTCCACTACTGTGCCCTATAATTAGTGCCGCCCCTCCACTACTGTGTACAATAATTATGTGCCGCCCCTCCACTACTGTGTACTATAATTAGTGCCGCCCCTCCACTACTGTGCCCTATAATTAATGCCGCCCCTCCACTACTGTGCCCTATAATTAGTGCCGCCCTCTCACTACTGTGCCCTATAATTATGCCGCCCCTCCACTACTGTGCCTATAATTAGTGCCGCCCCCTCCCACTCACTACTGTGTACTATAATTTAGTGCCGCCCCTCCACTACTGTGCCCTATAATTAGTGCCGCCCCTCCACTACTGTGCCCTATAATTAGTGCCTGCCCCTCCACTACTGGGGCCACTATAATTAGTGCCGCCCCTCCACTACTGTGCCCTATATTAGTGCCCCCCCCCCCCCCCCCCCCCCCCCCCCCCCCCCCCCCCGCCCCTCCACTACTGTGCCATAATTAGTGCCGCCCCTCCACTACTGTGCCTATAATTAGTGCCGCCCCTCCACTACTGTGCCCTATAATTATGCCGCCCTCCACTACTGTGCCCTATAATTATGGCCCCCCTCCACTACTGTGCCCTATAATTATGCCGCCCCTCCACTACTGTGCCCTTAATTAGTGCCGCCCTCCACTACTGGCCTATAATTAGTGCCGCCCTCCACTACTGTGCCCTATAATTTAAAAAAAAAAAAAAAAAAAAAAAAAAAAAAAAAAAAAAAAAAAAAAAAAAAAAAAAAAAAAAAAAAAAAAAAAAAAAAAAAAAAAAAAAAAAAAAAACCCCCCCCCCCCCCCCCCCCCCCCCCCCCCCCCCCCCCCCCCCCCCCCCCCCCCCCCCCCCCCCCCCCCCCCCCCCCCCCCCCCCCCCCCCCCCCCCCCCCCCCCCCCCCCCCCCCCCCCCCCCCCCCCCCCCCCCCCCCCCCCCCCCCCCCCCCCCCCCCCGCCCCTCCACTACTGTGCCTATATTAGTGCCGCCCTCCATACTGTCCCTATATTAGTGCCGCCCTCCACTACTGTGTACTATAATAGTGCCGCCCCTCCACTACTGTGCACTATAATTAGTGCCGCCCCTCACTACTGTGCCCTATAATTAGTGCGCCCCTCCACTACTGTGCCTATAATTATGCCGCCCCTCCACTACTGTGCCCTATATTAGTGCCGCCCTCCACTACTGTGCCTATAATTAGTGCCGCCCTCCACTACTGTGCCCTATAATTAGTGCCGCCCTCCACTACTGTGCCCTATAATTAGTGCGCCCCCCCACTACTGTGCCTATAATTAGTGCCGCCCTCCACTACTGTGCCCTATAATTATGCCGCCCCCACTACTGTGCCTATAATTATGCCGCCCCTCCACTACTGTGCCTATAATTAGTGCCGCCCTCCACTACTGTGCCCTATAATTAGTGCCGCCCCTCCACTACTGTGCCTATAATTAGTGCCGCCCCTCCACTACTGTGCCTATATTAGTGCCGCCCCTCCACTACTGTGCCTATAATTATGCCGCCCTCCACTACTGTGCCCTAATTATGCCGCCCTCCACTACTGTCATATTAGTGCCGCCCCTCCACTACTGTGCCTATAATTAGTGCCGCCCCTCCACTACTGTCCCTATAATTAGTGCCGCCCTCCACTACTGTGCCTATAATTATGCCGCCCCTCCACTACTGTGCCCTATAATATGCCGCCCTCCACTACTGTGCCTATAATTAGTGCCGCCCCTCCACTACTGTGCCCTATAATTAGTGCCGCCCCTCCACTACTGTGCCTATAATTAGTGCCGCCCCTCCACTACTGTGCCCTATAATTAGTGCCGCCCTCCACTACTGTGCCCTATAATTAGTGCCCCCCTCCACTACTGTGACATAATTGTGCCGCCCTCCACTACTGTGCCATAATTATGCGCCCTCACTACTGTGCCTATAATTATCCGCCCTCACTACTGTGCCTATATTAGTGCGCCCTCCACTACTGTGCCTATAATTATGCCGCCCTCCACTACTGTGCCTATAATTAGTGCCGCCCCTCCACTACTGTGTCTATAATTATGCCGCCCTCCACTACTGTGCCCTATAATTAGTGCCGCCCCTCCACTACTGTGCCCTATATTATGCCGCCCCTCCACTCTGTGCCTATAATTATGCCGCCCCTCCACTACTGTGCCCTATAATTATGCCGCCCTCCACTACTGTGCCCTTAATTAGTGCCCCTCCACTACTGTGCCTATAATTATCCGCCTCCACTACTGTGCCTATAATTAGTGCCGCCCTCCACTACTGTGCCCTATAATTAGTGCCGCCCCTCCATACTGTGCCTATAATAGTGCCGCCCCTCCACTACTGTGCCTATAATTAGTGCGCCCCTCCACTACTGTGCCCTATAATTAGTGCCGCCCCTCCACTACTGGCCTATAATTATCCGCCCCTCCATACTGTGCCTATATTAGTGCCGCCCTCCACTACTGTGCCCTATAATTATGCCGCCCTCCATACTGTGCCTATAATTAGTGCCGCCCCTCCTACTGTCATAATTAGTCCGCCCCTCCACTACTCTTTATTATCACCCCCCACCCCCCACCTATTCGCCCACTGCTATATGCCGCCCTCCAACTGGCAATACCGCCCACGTCTTATGCCGCCCCACTGCTAAGCGCCCCTCTGTGCTTAATATGCGCCCCCATCGCTATTTGCCCCCATCGGCAAATGCCGCCCCTCCACGTGCCATTGCCCCCCTATGCCAATGCGCCCCACGGCCCATATAGTGCCGCCCCTCCACACTGTGCCTAATTATGCCGCCCTCCACTACTGTCATATAGGCCGCCTCCACTCTGTCCTATATGCGCCCCTCCATATGCCTATAGCCACTCATCGGCAATATCCGCCCTACTCTGTGCCTTATTGTGCCGCCCCCCTACTGTGCCTAATTAGTGCCGCCCTCCACTACTGTGCCTATTATGCCGCCCCATACTGTGTAATAATGGCCCCCCTCCCTATGTACTATTATGCCGCCCCTCCCACTGTCCTTATTAGCGCCCCCCACTACTGTCCCTATAATTATCCGCCCCTCCACTACGTGCCCTATATTAGCCGCCCCACTACTGGCCCAAATTAGTGCCGCCTCCACTACTGTCTATAATGTGCCCCCCACTACTGTGCTATATTGGCCGCCCCCACTTCCATATGCCGCTCCCCCTGTGCCCTATATTCGCCCTCCACTACTGTTTTTATGCCCCCTCACTACTGCCCTAATTATGCCCCCTCCCCTAAACTCCTATGCCGCCTCATACGTCCCATAATTGCCTCACCTCCCTATGTTCCTATATGCCCCCCTCATCGCCTATTAAGTCCGCCCCCCTATGTGCCTAATTGGCCCCCCACATGTCCCTAAATATCCCCCCTCCACCTGTCCAAATATGCGCCCCTATAATCCCATAATATGCTGCCCCCATATGATGCCGCCCCCCATACTGATAAATTATCCCCCTCCACTCTGTGCCCTATATTGCCGCCCCCCCCTGCCCT
>JARQOD010000003.1:392491679-392562149 GCA_033576555.1 Oophaga sylvatica
AATGCAGACGAGCTGAAGGCTGCTATCAAAGCAACCTGGGCTTCCATAACACCTCAGCAGTGCCACAGGCTGATCGCCTCCATGCCACGCTGCATTGATGCAGTAATTGAGTATTGAGTGCATTTACTGAACATTCATTTCAGTAGGCCAACATTTCAGATTTTATAATTCTTTATCAAGCTGGTGTTATAAAGTATTCTAATTTACTGAGATAATGACTTTTGGGTTTTCATTGGCTGTAAGCCATAATCATCAACATTAACAGAAATAAACACGTGAAATAGATCCCTCTGTGTGTAATGACTCTATATAATATATGAGTGTCACTTTTTATATTGAAGAACTGAAATAAATTAACTTTTTGATGATATTCTAATTTTGTGAGATGCACCTGTACATTTTTAACAAAACTCATCTGCAAATTGCTGATAATATCTTTGCTCAAATTATCATAGGGTGAAGTCTGCACAAGTAAAAACTTTATAGGGAATTCATGTTGGATTTCACCCCTTGCGGGACTTCGCTCACACACAGTTTTTCATGTGGATTTTGACACAAATTCTGTCTTAAAATCTTAAAATCCACATTAAGAACTGTTCTAAAAACTTTAAAAATCTTTCTACTGATATCAATGGAAAAACACATAGTGCACATCACAGAGTATTTTTTTGCCATTTTATTAATGTGGAAAAAGCAGCAACATGTAAATTCTTGATGTGTTTATGACAGAAAATTTCACTACTGCAAGCAAAGAAGCGGAAAAAAATTCCGTAAAAAAAAAAAAAAAGAGAATCTGCAACAAAGAACATTTTTTAACCTTGATTTTTTTTAGCATTAAAATCTCCACTATAAACAAAACTGTGTAAGCCAAACTCAAAGAAAGGACAAAATCTGTAGAAAATCCACAAAAGTATCCACAGCAAAATCTGCAAAGTTTTTTTTTTTTTTTTTGCGTTAAAAAATGACGAGTTTTCTGTTGGAAATAGCTCCTTGTTTTTGGAGAGGTTTTTTCATTTCCTGAAGTAGTTTTGAAAAGTTTTAAAGAGTTTTAGGAGACTGTTCTTTCCTGGAGTGGTTTTTGCAGGCTTCTGTTTGGACAGGGCCTAGTTTGGGAGACGCTTCACAGATGTGACATGCACTTTTTTTTTTTTTTTTATTCCACCTGGCAGCTTTCAAAATCTGAAGCAGAAAAAAAAGTGATCAAAAGACAGATCATATTATTATTTTACTATAGGAATGAATAGAAAGAGTCAAGCAGGTGGTTTTAAGAAATTTTTCAGTCTTTTTATTTTTTTAAGGAAAAAAACAAAAAACTGTGCACAAAATCTTTTTTGCTGGAGAAAAATCTATGGTAAAAATACTCAAGGTGTGAACTTACCCTTACTGGCTAAAGCAGACTGAAGAGCCCCAAACGTGAGACCCCGCTGTCCTCCATTCCTTTACTGGCAGGCACCTCGATGATACATATGTAGTAACATTGTGACTGATCGGCAGCACCGTCTGCAGGCCCGGAGCAGATGATGGAAAGCCGGTGCGTTATTGAGTAGGACACGTTTTCTGGCGTGCGATGATTGATGCGCGAGCCCCCATGTGTCCAACACCAGTTTAGTCTGCCGCTCGAGATGCGCTGTTCTTCGTCATATCATGGGGATTCGTCCAAACAACATGAAATATTATCTGTCCAGTATCTTCATCAGAATAAGATATTTCTATTGGGATCAACTATGTAAATTTTGGATGAACGCAGAAAAATTAAGTTTATCCAGACGCCGCTGCGCTTTGCGATGGACGGCCGGGGAGGAGTCTCGTGTGAAGGCTCGTTTATAACATGGGGTAGACAGTGAGTCTGGCCAAGAGCAGCTATACAATGTATCCATCACCTGTCATAGGTCAGCACCACGGCAGTGATGGGACACCCCCCTACTAGTGACAGAAACACCAATGATTAGCAGATGAGGCAGCTGCGTAATGAGCAGGCTGGAATGTAATATTACTCATGTCTGCAGCCGGGGAGCCCTGCCAGATAAAACCATCTCATGTGAACACCGCCGAGCAATCAGACATGCTCTACAATTAACTAGATGCAAAACCGTGCTCATGTAACCCTTTCATAACCAAACCCCTCACCTCCATAAATATTATAAGACCATTAAAGTGTGGAGTCTTCAAGACAAGAAAAAATTGCCCCATGCTGGGCATTGTGGTTGGTGCCTCCGCTCGCGTAGCCTCCTCCCGTGTAGCACAGCAGCGCGGACTTCGCACTGCACATGCGCCGAGCACAAGCCGTGATGACATGTCAGTGTAACACTTAGGCTAAGTTCACACGTTGCGGAATTGCCGCGGAAATTTCCGCGGCAATCCCGCACTTCTCCCGCGGGAAATACGCACTTTTTTTGTATGCATATTCCCGTCAGAATAATAGCGTTTTGCAAGCGTAATTAGCTTGCAGAATGCTAGCGTTTTCCTAGCGATCTGTAGCATCGCTTGGAAAACTGATTGACAGATTGGTCACACGAGTTAAACATAGTGTTTGACATGTGTGACCAACTTTTTACTATTGATGCCGCCTATGCCGCATCAATAGTAAAAAGATCT
The DNA here is from genome assembly GCA_033576555.1 of Oophaga sylvatica. Lineage (NCBI taxonomy): Eukaryota > Metazoa > Chordata > Amphibia > Anura > Dendrobatidae > Oophaga > Oophaga sylvatica. Next base: position 392,494,275 of record JARQOD010000003.1, read on the forward strand.
AATGTAAAAATATTAAAAAAAATAATAAATAATGATATTCTCACCTTCCGGCGGCCCCGCAGCCTTCCCGCCTTCAGCAACGCTCCCGGCAACTCCCGGTCCCAAGGATGCATTGCGGCAAATCACCCCGATGACGTAGCATCTTGCGAGACCGCTACGCCATCTGGGTGATTCTCGCAAAGGACTCTTGGGACCGGGAGTTGCCGGGAGCGTCGCTGAAGGCGGGAAGGCTGCGGGGGCCGCCGGAAGGTGAGAATATCATTATTTATTATTTTAATTATTGTTTTACCAGGGATATGGTACCCAGGGCCTGGAGGAGAGTCTCCTCTCCTCCAGACCCTGGGTACCACCGCACATGAACCGCTTACATTCCGCAAAATTAATGAACATGTTGCTATTTTTTCCGCTAAGCGTTTTTTTCGCGGAAAAAAAACACAACATGTGGCCAAAACATGCGGAATCAATTAACATGTATAGGATGCTTAATGCTTGCGTTTTTTTTTGCGTTTTTACAGCGGAAAATCGCGGAAAAAACGCGAAAAAAACGCAAATATTCCTGAACGTGTGCATTAGCCTTAAGGTTGATGCTAGAAACGCATCAGCCCGAACAACACGCACATCCAACCTCCATTATAAATCGTGAGCTTTCTCACAGGATTGCCAGGACATGTCTTATTGCCGAGTGCAGCTCCTGCCACGTTCCTTTAGGCCTGTTTCACACATCAGGTTTTTGCAATCAGGCGAGTTCCGGCATTTTTTCTGTAAACCGGATCCGGCAAAATCTAAAACCGGATCCAGTTTTATACCATTGATTAACATTAGTGCTGGATCGCGCCGCATAGGCATGTGGCGCGTCCGGTTTTTGCTGTATCCGGCGTCTGGTCTCCATCCAGCGTCTGGAAAAAACGTCTACTGTAATGTTTTTTGTCTCCGGCGAAAAGGCCTTCCGGCTTTTTGTTACAATGAAAGTCTATGAGCGCCGCAATGCGCCGGATCCGGCGTCCGGATCAGGTTTTTTTTGTCTGCTTTTTGTTTTGTAGCCCAGCCCACAGCCAACCTATATAAACAATGCCAGTGGGACCACCCTCAGCCATAACCATGCAGCCAGCAAAGAGAGCAGGAGCCAGCCGCCGAGGAGGACAGGAAACCAGACCAGCACCACCAGCACGACCCAAGAATTTGTGGCCATGGTGCAGCCGGGACCAGATGCAAGACGGTAAATATCACAGACAAGCACTTTCAGCGAGGGCCATGCAATATCAATATATTCATGGCCCTTTTTTTTCTCTTTATTCCACAGCACAAGTCAGCCAACAGCAGCAGCTAAGTCACCAGGAGCACCTACACCCCCAGGACTCCAACAGATGCGGCTGCTGATGGAGAGTATGGGAGCAGAGGCCAGACGGTAAATATCACACACTACCCCTTCCAGCCAGGACCATGCAATATCAATTGATATTGCATGGGCTTTTTTCTCTTTATTCCACAGAACAAGCCGGCCGACAACGCCGACAGCACCAGTGAGTCGCACTTAGTACCAGAGCTATGGGGTACTCGGCACCGAGCCCATGAAAGTCTATGGGGTTTGTCACTGGCAGCAGGACTCGGTCCGTGGCCCTGGGCGCTCATACAATGGGGGATATTTACAGGGGAATTGTAGATTAGATAGTTTGTGACGCCACCTGTGGTATCTGATCAATTGGACCAGCGCTGCTATATGAATCTTCACAGGGGATGTTATGGGGCAGCTAGATGGTAGGTCTCCCACAGGTGAGACTGGTCCCTGGAAGTCTGGGGTGGTGATGCAGGGTGTAGTAAATGAAACAGTCTCACACAATGCAGCTTCTTTCCATACCTTTACTTGTAGGTGTTTCAGGCAGGTCCGGGGAGCTGGTCGGGGTGGAGAATGCACATTCGGGATAACCGCTGAGCAGGTTAGAGGCCTCCTTTACTTCATATGTATCTGAGTCCAAACTTGCATGAAGCGAAGTTAACTCTGCAATCTCCAGCTTTCTCAATAGCTGCAACTCCCGGCCGACATTGTGGTGGAGCCTTCTATGTCTCTGATTATCAGATGTTGAGAGAACTAAGTCCCTACTTTTGTAGCGTCCCACTCAAGGTCCTTGTTCCCCCTGACTCAGTTTACGTATCAGCGCTTAGGGCTACCTTCTGCGACCTGTAGTCCAGAAAGCCTCCGGTTATCTTGTTACTAGGCGTGAAGCGCTAGCAACGCTTCGGACCCCGGTGTCCGGTGAATTAGTGCAGGTAATCTGGTACCTGGTGCACTAGCATCTATCTTCTCCACTGTGCCCTTCGCCCGGCTCTCGCTCTTAACATAAGCACTTGTAGCTTTGATGGAAATGTCAGCTTTCTCCAGAGCTCACTGAACAGCTCTCAGTATCCTCCAAGTCCAGACTGAACTGACACTGAACTGCACTGTACTAAGACAGGAAGCTTGAATGAACTCTGAACTGATCTGTCCGAAGACAGGAAACAGACTGAACACTGACTGCTACGTGTCACTACCTTTTATACCCCTGATGGGTGTGTCTGAAAGTGTGAGTGACGTGAATGGATATCAAGCTTTTGCGGTTACCTTCCTGTGCATTTTCCTGGATTATGTGTGCCTGACATAGCTGGGCCACACATCCCCCCTTGGTTAAACACAGCACTCCCGGGCTGTAAAAGAGAAAAGAAAAACATTTTGTTTTGCGTTAACATAAACATTTTAACTCATCCCATCCGGGAGGTGAGGATTCTTTAACGTTACAATTTGTACATTAGAAAAATACAAAAGTATCAAAGGCACTTTCATAATACAAGACAATATTCTTGTGGAGGACCCGCACCAAACCTCCCACGTGGGTCCTGGGTGGGCTGCAGGACTTCTGACTGCAGACCTCACTCTAGGCCACACCATACGGGTTTTTCTTCAGAGGTAATTCAAGGCTTTGTGTAAAACCAAGATAAGGCACCGTAGTGCAAACTATTTACATTAAAAGTTTATGGGCTGGCACAGTCCACAGCCACGCAGTCCTTTGCATGGGAAAAACACATTTCAAGTAAAATCACATTAATACTTTAACTTTTTAACTCTTTACCCAGCCGGGTATTCTACTTAAATATGTAAACATCATCATACATATTATTAAACATTAATAAAGTGCAAATTGGCAAAACTTCTCCATCAACTTCTTTTTCAAAAACTTTTTACATTCTTCAGTTGCAGTAAACCCCTGTCTGGGTCCTACTGTGTTTCATCTTTGCTTGAGGTGACATTTACTTTTTCCATCCCTGGGGACAGAATTACACGATGCCCTTGGGTACCCATTACCAGGATATCATGTCCTGCGATGTAGGTTTGGGTAGCTACAGTCTTCATTCTTACTATAGTCCCACCGGGTGCTTCTGTCATGTAGGACGCAAGTGGCGTTGCTGAAGGTGCCGCAGTAACTTGCGATTCAGGACAGGTCGCAGATTGCGATGCAGAACGTGACGTAGACTGCGGTGCAGAAGTGTATGCAGGGGGCGATGCTGAAGTCATCACAGGTTGCGATGCAGAGCAAGATTTGGGTACAGAGGAGTACGCAGGGGGTGATGCTGGTGCACGGCCTGGTGCGGACGCCAAAGACGACGCTGCTGGGGTTTGCGATTCCGAGTAGGACGCAGGTGCGCGCAGTGGCTCAGTTGGGAACGCACTAACCTGCTGCTGTCGCTGCTCCCAGTAGTTTTCTATCGCTGACAGTTGGGTCTCCTCCGGTGTCCCTACCGGGGATCGGCATTCTGCTGCGGCCTCCAGGCCTGGCTGGTACTCCGGAAGGGCAGGGCCTCCTCAGCCTCCTTCTCTCCCGCCGCTTCATCGGTGGAGTCGGGATCAGCACTTTTGGAGCCGGCCTCCGGTTTCTCATCAGCCGCTGGCACTGGTGCCACAGGTAATGGTTGCGCTCCTGGAGGGGAGAGTGTTGCGTCCCACAGCAGCCGCTGTTTCAGGGCACGCCAGCTTTTCTCCATCTCCTCCACTTCTTTGCGGTGGCGGGCCACATCTTCCAGCACCGCATCCACCTTCTCCATGACATAGAGGAGGAAGAGAAGGCGGATCTCCCTTGCAGTGGGGTAGGATCTCACATTATAATAGCATTTTGAGAGGGCGGCCATAACTTTCGCGCCACAGGGGGGTACACGCCCACGAATGCACGCCCACCTTCTTCACCAGCGCCTCAGAGCGCGAATATGGCGGTAAAATGGCGGAAAAATGGCGCCAAAAGTGACAAGCAGCAATACAGTCTTTTCTGCACAAAACAGTCAATATAGGCAACACAGGACTCACAATTTTGCAAGCTTCGTATCCTGTTTGTGACGCCAGATAGATGGGTGTGTCTGAAAGTGTGAGTGACGTGAATGGATATCAAGCTTTTGCGGTTACCTTCCTGTGCATTTTCCTGGATTATGTGTGCCTGACATAGCTGGGCCACACATCAGTACCACCACCACCAGCCCAAGAAGAGCCTGACAGTGAGCAGGAGACCACAGCAGCAGACAGCAGACTGTAAATATCACACACTACCCCTTCCAGTCAGGGCCATGCAATAACACTTGATATTGCATGGCCTTTCTTTCTGTTTATTCCACAGCAGAAGACGGCCCTCAACGCCAGCAGCACAGGACACGTCTGGGAGTGAGGAGACCACAACAGAAGACAGCAGACGGTAAATATCACACACTATCCCTTCCAGCCAGGCCCATGCAATATCAATTGATATTGCATGGCCTTTCTTTCTCTTTATTCCACAGCAGAAGACGGCCCTCAAGTCCAACAGCACAGCAGGACACGTCTTCTTCTTCTGGGAGCCCTCCAACGCATCGTCAGCGTTTACAGGTAAGTTTTTTTTTTTTTTTCACAATCGCATCTCTGTTATTTATATGTTAATTGCATTACTTTTTATTTATACCAGGAAATTGAACCTGAAGAGGAGCTCCCAGAAGAAGAACGAAGGGGTGGAGAGATACCCGGAGTGGGCTCCGCAGTTCGTAAGTTTCCTGCATGCATCGCTCAAACACAACATCACACTACACACAACACATAGAAAACAATTTAGTACAGACATCACACTGCACCCAAACACACATGCCTACATCCAAGCACATAATATATATTTTTTTTATAGTCTTCCGGAACTGGTGCTCGGCAAAGAGGTCATCGCAGTGCCTCCCAGGGTTGTCGGCGTTAGCGACGCGGCGGTCACCATCATGTAAATATATATATAATATATATATATATATATATATATATATAAAAACTTTTTTGTTTTATTTTTTAATTACAATTTTTTTTTCCTTGGTAGTTTGGAGACTAATGTATATTTTTTCTCTTTTTCTTTAACAGGCTTCACAGCGTGCTCCCGACACGGACGGTGAGGAGGGGGTTCTGAACGTGGATCTCCTCATCGATCTGGTCCGTGAAAGGAAGCCGCTGTGGAACATGGGGGACCGCCGGCATGCTGATGTCATAGTGACCCGGCGGCTCTGGGAGGAAATCTTTTCACAACTCGTGGACCGCTGGGAGGACCTCGATGCTCGGGCCAAGATTGAACACCGTAAGTACCGTATATACCCATGTATAAGCCGAGATTTTCAGCCCATTTTTTAGGGCTGAAAGTCCCCCTCTCGGCTTATACGCGGGTCATATACGGGGGTCGGCGGGGGAGGGGAAGCGGGGGGTGTCGGATCATACTTACCCCTCCGCCGGCGCGGTCTCTGCAGCCCCCCTGCTTCTCCCACGATCTCCGGCTCCTTCCTGCAGCTGTCACATGGCACCGCTCATTAAAGTCATGAATATGCACATATTCATGACTTTAATGAGCGGTAGCACGTGACCGCTGCAGGACTGAAGCGCTGCGGAGAGCGCCGGGAGAAGAGGAGACACTGCAGGGACGCGCGGCGGAGGGGTGAGTATAGTTATATTTACCTGTCCGTCGGTCCACCGCTGCGCACTAATCCCTTGGTCCGACTCCTCTGTGTGTAAATGATCAGGCAGAGGGCGCGATGACGTCGTTAGTGCGCGCCCGCCCCCTGCCAGATCATTTACACACAGAGGAGTCGGACCGAGGGAGCAGTGCGCTGCTGTGGACCGACGGACAGGTAAATATCTCAGGTGCCGGGGTCCTGAGCGAGCGGTGACACCCCCGCCTGCTCAGGACACCGGCACCTGGCCCCCAGCGACGAGAGGTGAGTATGGCATTTTTTTTTTGCAGCAGCAGCAGCAGCATATGAGGCCTAATACTATGGGGCATAATTGTGCAGAATATGGGGCATAATATGGAGCATATGGGGGCATAATATGGAGCATATGGGGGCATAATATGGAGCATATGGGGCAAAAGCTGTGGAGAACATATGGGGCATAATCTGGAGCATATGGGGGCATAATATGGAGCATATGGGGGCAAAAGCTGTGGAACATATGGGGCATAATCTGGAGCATATGGGGGCATAATATGGAGCATATGGGGCATAAGCTGTGGAACATATGGGGCATAATCTGGAGCATATGGGGGCATAAGCTGTGGAACATATGGGGCATAATCTGGAGCATATGGGGGCATAATATGGAGCATATGGGGGCATAATCTGTGGATCATACGGGGGCATAATCTGTGGAATATATGAGGGCATAATCTGGAGCATATGGGGGCATAATCTGTGGAGCATATTGGGCATAATCTGTGGAGCATCATATGGGGGCATAATCATTTTTCACCCTAGGCTTATACACGAGTCAATAAGTTTTCCCAGTTTTTTGTGGCAAAATTAGGGGGGTCGGCTTATACGCGGGTCGGCTTATACATGAGTATATACGGTATATACAGTTCAGGTTGCTGGACTTAAAGCAGTGTTTCCCAAACTCCAGTCCTCGTGGCTCCCACGGGTCATGTTTTCATGATTTCCTTTTGTGCAACACTGGAAATCCTGAAAACATAACCCGTGGGGGCTGTGAGGACTATAGTTTGGGAAACACTGATGTTGTATACTAAACAATTTTTGCTATCTCGTTTCAGAGGAGAGAATTGTGAAGCGGTGGCGGTCTGTGAGGGATCGCTTCAAGAAGGAGTTCAACAAAGAGATGCGGGCCCCGAGTGGATCTGGAGGACGCAGGAGCAAATACAAGTATGCAGAAGCCCTGTCGTTCCTCCGGGTAACAATGGTCACCAGAAGGTAAATATTACCCACCCCAAGATTAAAAAAATGCTAACATGTCTAAATAATTTTTTTTTTTTTACAGCCAGGGCCATTCAATATCAGTATATTAATTGTAGTTTTTCTCTTTATTTCACAGAACGGTGACCAGCACTCGGGCGCCCGCAGAGTTGGACCCTTCTGGAGCGATCCCTCAGGAGACCGGCACCGAGGGACACTTCGACAGCCCCGGCCGATCCGCACCTTCCCAGACACGTGAGCCTTCTGTCCCCTCCACCAACGCTGCAGCATCGTGGCCGAGTGCATTGCATGAGGCTACTGGTCAGGAGATAGATTTCCCCTTACCCCACCCTTCTGCCGCTGCCACCTCTAGTACATCTGTGGCTACTGGCGGCTGCGGCAGAGGGTTCAGGAAAGGAACTATGCGCCCGAATTCTTGCATCTTAATGCATCATTTCAGAACTGTCTTAAAGTCTTGTCAGAGCAAATGGCTACAGGCTTTAATCAGCTCAACTCCAGCATTCTGGAGGTTAAGACACTTCTGCAAACGATGCATTCAGAAGCAAGAAGTTCGCCAAACCACAGTTTTTTCAGGTCTGTAGCCGAGCGCATGGATACGCTATCTCCTAGCCAGCAGATGCATGTAATGCATACTTGCCATGGTGCTCTAGCGCAGGTTACCTCCCAACCTACACCCACCCCAGTCGATCCTCCTGAGTCGCACGTACCAGGGCTTTGGGGTACTCGGCAATGAGCCCGTTCACTTCAATGGGTGATGTCACGGGTAGCGCAGCTCGGTCCGTTGCCCTGGGCGCTCACTAAAGGGGGATATTTACAGGGGATGATAGAATGTATAGAAATGTTCGTGACGCCACCTGTGGTTTCTGATCAGGGTGACCAGCGCTGCAGGGTGAATCCTCTGAGGGGTTGTTATTGGGCAGCAAGGTGTTAAATCTCCCACAGGCGAGACTGATCCCTCGAGGTATATGGCGATGTAGGGGTGCAGGGCATAAAGGCAGACACACACAATAAAGTCTCTTTTCTGTACCTTTACTGGTGATATTTGCAGGCACGTCCCGGGAAGCTGCTCAGGGTGGAGGATGCACGTCCAGTAATCCACTGAGTAGGTGTAAGGCCTCCTTGCGTCTTTATGAGTGTGAGTTTCTAACTTGCATAAAACAAAGTTTAACTCCGTGTGAAACAGCTACGCCCGGCTGACTTTGTGGTGGAGCCTTCTTTTGGACAGAACTAGTCTCTATATGCAGGGCCCTGCTAGACTCTTGTTCTTCCTGACCCCGGTTACGTATCAGCACTGAAGGGCCCCTCTGTGACTTGTAGTCCAGCAAGGTCTCCGGTGTCTACTACCAGTCGTGCAGATGCTGGTAAGCGCGGACCCGGTGTCCGGTGGTGCAGAGTCGAGGTAAGCTATCAATGCTGGTTGACCTCGGTCACTCTCTTTCTCTTTTCCACTTGCCTGTCGTCCTACTCTCACCACTATCATAAGCACAAACTAGCAGCAGATGTCAGCTTTCTTTTCTTCACCGCTCTCCAAGCGTCGGCACGCTTACTTACTGAAAACACTCACTGTTGGACTCTCAGTGGACTCAACCTTGACCAGACCAAGTGGCAATCCTTTCCACTACACTGGACTCCACTATATAAGCGGAGTGATTCCTGAAGTCCTCAGGCTTTCAGATAAGTCTTTCTTTCTAGCTAGAGTTCCCTCTCAGCATGTCTGAGGTAACTAGCTCGTTTTCTTCCGTCTCGTCTGACAGGAAAGTCTCTCTCCTTCCTCACTCTCTGAGGTGTTCTGCTGTTCTGAGGTAAAACTAACGACTAGCTATGTCAGGAATCGAACCCAGTACCTCTTGTCCACTGGCCAGCAGCTCTACCGTCTGAGCTATTCTGCTGGCTGCAAAGTTCCTTGCTGAACCCAGATACCATTGACTGTTCTTCCTGATCGGCTCCACCCAGTGTTCTCTTGATTGGCCCTCTGATTGCCAATTACACACCCTATATAAACCTGGCCCTGTGGGTGTGTCATTGCGAGATTATTGTGCTCTTAGCCTTTAGTCAAGCGTTTCCTGCTGTTCCTGCTGCTACAAACACTGCTCTCCTGTGAACCGACCTCGGCCTGCCTTCTGACTACGCTCTTCGCCTGATCCATTGCTACAAACACTGCTCTCCTGTGAACCGAACTCGGCCTGCCTTCTGACTACGCTCTCCGCCTGATCCATTGCTACAAACACTGCTCTCCTGTGAACCGACCTCGGCCTGCCTTCTGACTACGCTCCCTGCCTGATCCAGTGCTACTAATAACGCCTTTCCAGTGTACCGACCCGGCTATCCTCTGACCACGTTACCTGCCTCCGCTTCCCCTAGTGTTTGCAGTAACATCGGCTCCAACCCAGACGGGATCTTGACAAGCTAACTCGCAGCTAGACTGCCTTCATTTCACTGCTGTCATTTCAAGGGCTCCCTCTGGTGGCACCAGGGAAAATGTGAAATGTTGTGTGTGCTATGGGTTATCGTGGATTTACCTTTCCGTGCATCCTCCAGGGTAACATGTGGCTCCAGTCACAGCTGGGCTACACACTCCCACACCTGCCCCCCCTCCAGCCACCGTCCCTCCTCCCCCTCCCATTCAATACCAACAACCTCCCCACTTCCAACAACCTGCCCCATACCAATAACCTGCCCAATACCAGTTCCCAACCACATCTGCTCCTCTACTACCTGCCCAATCCTCCTCTCCACCACCTACCTGTTTTGCCTCCCACCTCTCCACCCGTTCCATTTCTTTTTCCACCCCTTCACCTCTTTTACCTGATCCTTCCCCAACACCATCCCAGTCCGCTCTCCACACTCCCACTGTCGAAGGGTCCCACAGCCCCTCCAGTAGTATCTCCACGCCATAGTACACAAACCTGTAATGTTATGTATATAAAAAAAAAATTATTAAAAGAAACAGAAATAAAAAATTATTGCACATTGCAAAAAATACGAATTTTGGTAAGAACTTACCTGTAAAATTCTTTTCAGCAAAGGAAGCAAGGGGGACACTTCTTTACTTCTGGGTAGGGCGGAGCCAGATAGTAGGACTAACCTCAGGTTCTAAAAATGGGTGTTGTCCGGCCCCTCCGGCTCTGGCCCCTCCCGCCGTACACTCCAGTTTTGTACACAAGCTAAGGAGAAATAAATCACCAGCGGAGCGCCATAACCAAACTGAAAGGATTCAAAGAACAAGGTTATGCACATAACATGAATACCACACAGCTCAGGTACCACTCACAAAACCTGACCACTGCGATGAGCTGGCGATGCCGGAAAGAGCCGTAGAGCGCTGATCTCAGCTCAGAAACTCGCTTATCTGAAACAACACCTTCTGCCTTATGGGAGGGAGAAGTGTCCCCCTTGCTTCCTTTGCTGAAAAGAATTTTACAGGTAAGTTCTTACCAAAATTCGTATTTCAGCTGCAGATGGAAGCAAGGGGGACACTTCTTTACTTCTGGGATGTCCCAAAGCAGTACAAAAAACAAGGGTGGGAAAAAACCTTAAACAGGCAGAAGCCAACACCTTGATACATGCGCAACAGGCGCAACATAAACTTAACTAGAAGTTTTCAAAATACAGCCGCCTGAAGGACTCTGCGTCCTAAGGCCGCATCAGCGGAGGCACTGACGTCCACCTTATAAAACTTTGTAAAGGTGTGAACAGAACGCCAAGTCGCTGCTCGACAGAGCTGGGCTGCCGAAGTCCCTTGATGAAGGGCCCACGAAGAGCCCACGAAGAGCCCACAGTTCTCGTGGAATGAGCCCGAATATTAATCGGGCAAGGTTCGTCCATAACACGGTAAGCTTCCAAAATAGCTGACCGGATCCAACGAGCTATAGTATCTTTAGAAGCTCGTTGACCACGACGACGACCTGATGGCCTCACAAGAAGAGAATCCGACTTCCGGAAACTCTGCGTAACTGACAAGTAGAACTTCAATGCCCGCACTAAGTCCAATGAGTGCAAGGCCCGCTCCTTCGCATTCTTTGGTTCTGAACAAAGCGAGGGCAACACAATATCTTGATTGACATGGAATTGAGATACCACTTTAGGGAGAAAATCATGTCGCGTGCGAAGAACAACACGATCCGGGAAAAATTCCAAGAAAGGTGGCGAACATGAAAGAGCCGCCAACTCGGAAACCCGTCTCAAGGAAGCGACCGCCACTAGGAAGGCAACCTTCCAAGAAAGCAAAGAAAGATTAATAGCATCCATAGGCTCGAAAGGAGCACTTTGAAGAGCTTTCAAAACCAGATTAAGCCGCCAAGGCGACACAGGAGTTTTCCTTGGAGGAAACTGACGGGCTGCTCCGCGAAAAAAGGCACATACGTCCCTACGCGAGGCAATAGCTTTACGAAAAAGCACCGACAGGGCAGACACCTGACCCTTCAGGGTACTGATTGCCAAACCCTTATCCAGCCCGTGCTGCAAAAAAACCAACAAGTTGGGTAATGAAAATTTCTTTGGATTCCTGGAAGAACCCAAACACCATGAAAAGAAGGATTCCCAAATCCTGTAGTAAATCCTAGCCGTAGCCGGACTTCTTGACGCTCTCATAGTGGCAATGACCTTTTCTGAAAACCCTTGACGGGTTAAAATCTCGGTCTCAAGAGCCAAGCCGTCAAACGCAGAGACCTCAGGCCCGGATGACACACGGGACCCTGAGTGAGCAAGTCCGGTCGAAGAGGCAGAGGAAAAGGAGGCGCCGCCAGAAGCGACATCAGCGTGGAAAACCACGTCCTTCTCGGCCAATCTGGGGCTATCAGAATAGCCGGAACCCTCTCCAGCCTGACCCGACGTAACACAAGCGGCAGCAAGGATATCGGTGGGAACACATAAACCAGCTGGTATTGGCTCCACGGAACCACCAGCGCATCCACTTCCACCGCGGTCGGATCCCTGTATCTGGACATGAAAGTTGGTAACTTGGCATTGATCCTGGAGGCCATCAAGTCTACTTGAGAAGTCCCCCATCGGGAGCACAGAAGTGCAAAGATTTCCGGATGAAGACTCCATTCTCCTGAATCCATCCTCTTTTGGCTGAAAAAGTCTGCCTGGATATTCTGAACTCCTGGTATGTGAATCGCAGAAATGGCCGGCACATGAGCCTCGGCCCATATCAGAATCCGAGATACCTCCGACATGAGTCTGGAGCTCCTCGTCCCGCCTTGATGGTTGATATACGCAACCGCCGTGGCGTTGACCGTCTGAACACAAACTGGTAATCCGCTCAAAGGGACCGTCCAATGTTGGAGGCAAAGAAAAATTGCCCTCAATTCCAGGATGTTGATCGGTAACACCGATTCTTCCGGTGACCAAACTCCCTGAATCCAGAGATTGTTCCAAACTCTCCCCCAGCCCGTCAGGCTGGCATCGGTGGTCAAGACCGACCATGACAGGGGAAGAAAAGATTTTCCCGGGAAAAACCGTTCCGGACGGAACCACCAGTCCAGAGACTCTCGCACTTTGCGGGAGATTAAAACCCTGCAATCCAGTGTTTCCTGTGCACGATTCCATCTCTTCAAAATGAAGCTTTGAAGCGTTCTGCAATGGAACTGAGCAAACGGAAGAGCTTCCATCGAAGCGACCATTAACCCCAGAAGGCGCATACATCTTCGAAGGGATACTGTCGTTGAGGACTGCACAGTCTGTGCCAGACAATGGATACTGGTTTGCTTGTCCTTTGGCAGAAAAACTACCACTTTCGCTGTGTCGAAAATCATGCCCAAAAACAGGATTGACTGAGAAGGCTCCAGGGATGACTTCTCCCAGTTGATCAGCCACCCGAAATCCTCCAGGATCTGAAGGGATAAATCGCGAGCCGTCACTGCCTCCTCCTTTGAGGATGCCACAATCAGAAGATCGTCCAGATAAGGAAGTATCATGATCCCTTGTCTCCGAAGCATTGCCATAAGAGGTGCCAGCACCTTTGTAAAAACTCGGGGTGCCGAAGCCAACCCGAAAGGGAGGGCCACAAACTGGTAATGGTCCTGACCTATGGCAAAGCGCAGAAAGCGCTGATGAGATCTTCCGATGGGAACGTGTAAATAGGCGTCGCGAATATCTATGGACACCAGAAAATTGTTCTGTGACAGGGCAGTCACCACTGAGCGAAGCGACTCCATGCGGAACTTTTGGGTGTAACGGGAGACCCAAACCGCTTGAAACAGGAGCAGGCGCCCCCCCACTCGAGAATCCTCGAGTGAACTTCTGGCGTCAGTCCGTTTTGGCGGGCTTTTTGTCAGTGCCAAAAGCAGCCGTAGCTGCCCTACGCTGAGGCAACGCTGACTCCTTAGCCTTAGCAATCAATTCCGTGAGGTGAGAGCCGAAAAGCTGACCACCTTTGTAAGGCAAAGATAGCAACCCTTGCTTGGAGACCGCGTCTCCAGTCCACTGTTTAAGCCACAACGCTCTTCTAACAGTGATTGTAGAAGCCTGAGCTCTGGATATTAGGGAAGCCATATCCAAAAGAGCGTCACAGACATATCGGTCTGATTCTTCTATTAACTTAATGATCTCATCTATTGCCTGTAAAGACGACCCATCTTGCAGGGATATCCGCAGGCGAGCTGTCCAACCCATGGAAGCTCTAGATGCACAATAGGAAGATAAAGCCACTCTAAAGGCCTGACCAGCAGCTTCATAGCCGGCCTTGGCCGCCATCTCTGACTTTTTGTCCAGCGCATCTTGCAAAGTAGCTTTCCCTTTGACGGGAAGCATAGTAGCTTTGTTAAGCTTAGATAAAGAAATATCCACCTCAGGGGACGGAATCCAGCTAGCAAATAGGTCTGCTGGACAAGGATACAAGGTTTCAAACAACCTTGTCCCCTGAAAACGCTTATCTGGACAAACGCGTTCCTTTTCTACTTTCTTAGAAAACTCACTCATAGCTGGCATCGCTAAACGTGATCTTTGCGACCCATGGTACCATCTGGGTATACCTTCATCATCATTCATCTCCTCAGGTACTTGCAGTACCTCTCGTATGGCCCTGACAAAAGCATCTACACGGCCCGACAAGGAAGCAGAATGCTCCTGAAAATCCTCTCTGCCCGAATCATCTGAGTCACTTAGTGGGGAGGGCATAGCAATCCTGGGACGCTTTTTGCTATGAGAAGGTCTAGAGGATACCCACTGACCCAAAAGGTCAGAAAGCCCACTAATAGCAGTAGCGAGCATATCAAACTTGGCATCATAGCGACCTCCAATAGCAGCGCTAGAAGGTGCAGAGGATTCCATCGTGTCAGAAACGCGGGGCTGGTCCTGGAGAGGACGAGGACATGCCGGTTATTGAGATGGTATAGTGAGAATAACCAGAGCAGTGTGGTCTCACACAGTAGCAAAACGCTGAAGGGTTAACTTCTTTTAAAAGCAAAAGAATACCCCAGCAGTGAACAACGGCGCCCCCCCTCCCCCGCTGCAGACAGCTCACAGACCGTTACTGAGGGATACAATGTCCCAATGATCAGAAAACTGCAGCGCTGCGCTAGAGAGCGCAAACAGCAAAAAAATGCTGCGGGAGGCTAAAGGGTTAAGCTGCTACCTGAGCGATAGCAGCGACTCACCGGCTGGCTTGGTGTTGTCTCAAATGCCTGTGTACAGAAACGGAGGAGAGGAGACCAGGAGAGCTGTAATGGCTGCCGCAGAGAGCAGGAAGAGAAGGAGCCAGTCACTTCCTGTAATCAGAAAGCCGGGAAAGCCCGAAGCCACGCCCCCTCTCTGCTCAGTCAAAAAAGTGCGGGAAATCTTTTGCACTCCTCTCCCTGTACACTGTAACGGCGCTGCAGCGCCGAAAACACACAGCACATATTAAATAAAAAATCGCTCTCTTTTTTTTTTTTTTTTTTAAAAATGCCCAATCATGAGAAAATAGTGGGAAACACCAATAACAGTCAGCGCTGTCACCGCAGACGCTGTAATCACTCGCACATATCAAAATATAATGCAGAGTACTCACCAGCCAAAAACGCCACAGGGACCCTCCACGGATATGTGACGCTGTGCCCATTGCTTCCCCATGAGGACAAGGAACGCAGTGACCCAGAACGAGGTGTGCGTCCTGTCAGGGATAGCCACCTCTTCCCCCCGGGCCGGCAAGAAAATGCAATGACCACCATTTAGGGAATACATTTCTGCCAGGGGAGAGGATGGGGTCCAGCAGCGCCGGTACCCCTGATCCTCTAGACATAAAGTCCAGGACCCTGTCCGAGTAAAATAATAAACTCTTCTGAGGTGATTTCTGAGGAGCTGCATTAGCAGCCGTCCTTCCTACTTGGACCTCAAGTCGAAACTGGAGTGTACGGCGGGAGGGGCCAGAGCCGGAGGGGCCGGACAACACCCATTTTTAGAACCTGAGGTTAGTCCTACGATCTGGCTCCGCCCTACCCAGAAGTAAAGAAGTGTCCCCCTTGCTTCCATCTGCAGCTGAAATAAGTATTTTTCACATTGGAAAAAAAAAGTGTAATATTTTTGACATTAAAAAAAACATTGTTAAACATTTTCATTAAATAAATGTTAATTTGGTTGATTAAAATGGTTGTCATTTATTTCTAAGGTTAAATAAAGGTAATATTTATTGGTTATACAAAAGCAGGCACATAACTTTGGGTAAAAGGTAAATAATTTTACCTTTTGTCCAAAGTTGTGTCCCTGGTTGTGTATTAGCAAAGTATTTCACCTTTTAAACAAAGTTCTGTACCTTGTTGGGGATTACCTACAGAACTTTGGTTAAAAGGTGAAATACTTTGCTAATTCGCAACCAGGGACACAACTTTGGACAAAAGGTAACATACTGTACATAATACACAACAAGGTAGACAACTTTGGTTGGCAAAGGTATACTGTGGGTACACAACATACAAAGGTCACAGTGCAGTTTATTAAACTCTGTCATCATGCCAGTCTACTCTTCCTTTAGGGGACATAAAGTATTGGGCAAATTTGTCGCTCATTCAGGAAACAGTCACAGAAGTTGGTAACGTTCTGGTAATCATGCAAGGTGGTTTCTTCAGAGTGGTCCTCAATGGAAATCTGCTCCTAGCTGATGAAAAAAATTGTGTAGGACCACACAAGCTTTGATTACCTCGTCCACAGTTTCAGTTTTTAGGTTGATAGCGGTCAATAGAACACGCCATTTTGCTGTCAGAATCCCAAAAGCGCACTCCACCATTCTTCTAGCTCTTGTGAGGCGGTAATTAAAAATTCTTTTTGTGTGTGTCAATCCTCTGCTGGAGTACGGTTTTAGCAGGTGTTCTGACAGCTGGAAGGCTTCATCCCCTACACAAACAAAAGGCATTGGTGGGCCTGAAGTTTGAGGCAGTGGTCTAGGGGGTGGGAACTGGAAGGTGCTTCCATACAGCTGACGGCCCATTGCTGACAGTTTGAAAACTTGAGAGTCATTGGAGCGGCCATAGGCATCAATATCTACGGCAATAAATTTGTGTTCTGCGTCAGCGATGGCCATGAGGACAATGGAGAAATATTTCTTGTAATTAAAATATTCGGATCCAGATCCTGCTGGCTTGACAATCCGGATATGTTTCCCATCCACAGCGCCCAGGCAATTAGGAAACTGACATATTTGAAGAAACTTTTCTGCAATTGCAATCCAACTGTCTGTTGTGGGCTCTGGTAGAAATTCCGCAACTAGAGAGTCCCACAATGCATGGCATGTGTGCTTCACAATTCCAGAGATGGTGGAAATCCCAAGTCTGTATTGAAAATGCAGTGAGGAAAGAGATTCTCCAGTTGCCAGGAATCTGTGAATAAACAAAAAAATGAGTTTCAAATCACAGCATTACATACCAGACCTCAGCTATAACAATTGGAGATACTATAAAAATAAATATTTTTTATAGTATCTCCAATTGTTAAAGCTGAGTCAGATGGCCGTATACAAACTACCAGCAACAACATTCCAGGACAAGTGTGCTCTGATGCAAGCAGATACAATAAGGCCCTGTGCACACGTTGCGGTTTTAGATGCGTTTTTTCAACGTGCGGAAACGCATCCAACCCGCAGCACAGTGCACATGCAATGTAATCCAATGGGAACGCATGTCTGCTGTGCACATGCTGCGGAAAAAAACGCACAGTTTCGCCGCGCTTTTTTTTCCGCAGCATGTCAATTCTTTGTGCGAAACTGCAGCGGTTCGGCGCCCATTGACTTGCATTGAGTCGGGCACTTCCGCAGCAAAACAGCAGATCTAAAAAAGATCTGCGGTTTTGCTGCGGGTGAAACCGCTGCAGTTCCGGAGGAGGGAAGTGTGTGGGCGGTGCGTGGGCGTGTATAGTGTGCGGCGCTGTGTGTGTGGGCGGTGATTGTGTACCGGTGTCTGCGTGATCAGTGTGCGGGCCTGTGTGCGTGATCGGTGTGCGGGGCTGTGTATGCAGGCATCGTCGGATGGGACTACAAGTCCCATCCGGCTATGCCTGCTACAGTGACAGTGACTGACACATTAGCCAATGATGGGACAGTAGTAGTGCTGAATGTAAAAAAAAAAAACATACATGACGTGCAACATATAACATACAGAACATACAATGACATACAGAACATACATGTCATACAACACATAACATTGAGCATATACTCACCTATTTCAGCAGCAGATGAAGGAAGGGAGACACACTAGTCATTACTAGTGGGTAGGCGGAGCCCACACAGGATAGAACACCTCAGATTAAAAAGAGTGTTGACCGGCCCCTCCAGCTTGGGCTCCTCCTACTCCAGCTCTCCAGTCTAAAATTTGAGGTCACAGAGGATAGTCGCTGCTGGAGCAGCTCCTCAGAAAATTTTTTTATTTTAGTCGGCCAGAGACTTGGCCGCCAGTGGTCTAGAGTACTCAGGGGTCTCAGCGCTGCTGGACCCCCACCTCTCCCTTGGCGGATCTGTATTACCCCTGTAAGGTGGTCCCTGCAGAACCCTGCCGGCCCTGGGGGATGAGGATTGCTTCCCTGGCGGGGACACAAACCGCGCTTCTGGGGTCACTGCGTTCCCCTCCCTGGGGGGAAGCTACGGGCACAGCGCCACAAATCTCTGAGGGGTCCCTGTGGCGCTCAGCTGGGTGAGTACTTCACATTTTAATGTGTTTAAGTGCTTCAGCGACTGCTGCGGCAGCCGCTGTTACATGTGACATGTTGGTGACTAGTGTCTTTTGTCCGCAGGTGGATGCCTGCAGGACATGGAGAGCGGAGGAGTCGCGCGCCCTTTTTTTGAATTTTCGCGGCGCTCTGAGCGCGCGCTTTACTACTGTCTTCTTCCGGCTTCTCTCTCAGAAGCACAGCGCGGCGGCCATTACTGGATCAGGGAGCTGAAGGCTTCCTTCCTCACTCTCCTCCCCTCCCGACAATCGAAGACGCTACACCGCGGCCAGCTGGGTGAGTCGCTTCTGCCTGTCAGGGCAGAAGCTTAACCCCCTCACCCCCACAGCGCAGGACACTGAACGCTACCCCTAACGATCATTATAACGACGCATACTAATGCGATCGTTTTTTTTGTGATCGTTTTAATGTCGCTAGTAGCTGCCACAGTGGGCGATCTCATTGACGACGCATAAGTGGTTAGCGATCCCCTTAGCGACTTTGGCGGTCATTGCGATGTACAAATCAGCGCAATATTTTAGCGTTCTTGTTTAGTGTACAAAGGCAAAAGAAGCATACCTTTGAGAGCACTGTCCTGCAGCTGTTACCTCATAAGAGGCACCTGGGGCTCGCACACCCTTTTCATTAAACAAGGGTTGTGGGGAGTCTGCGACATTAACCCCTTCTTTGGCGGTTAACCCTTTATTGGGGGACAGCTGGGGTAGCTCTCTCTTTAAGAGCTTTAACCCTTCAGCGTTCGTTTCTTCTTTAAGAAACCACACTGTCCTAGTTACTGACAGGTTTAACCTGCCATATACTGTGTGAGGACATGTCAGATTGCGGATCGTCTCCCAGATCCGGTAGAGGATCAGTCTCGCGTATCTGACACGCAGACCTCGACGGCGTCAGGCGCAGCGGTCAAAGGTTTCAGTGATGTCAAAATGGAGGCCCTCGCTCGTTCTATTGATGGCCTGTCTGACCTTCTAGGTTATTGGGTGTCAGCTAGATCCTCTCAGAGGAAGCGACACAGGCCGGTGCCTTCATTCCCGCGCAGCGACTCGGAGATCTCGGGCATGGAGGGTTTCCCTTTCAAGCTCAGATGGGGAGGTGTCCGATTCGGATAAGGAGGATCGGCAGGGACTCTCTGCTTCTCTTTTGGGTCGTACAGAGGCTTTTATTGGAGCCATGAGGGAGGCGTTACAGTTACCGGAGGAGGTAACTAGACGTCCTAGTAAGTCGGCCCGGATGTTTTCAGGAGTCGCATAGGTCGCGATCACCATTACCACCCTGAACACGCCCGATCTCATCTGATCTCGGAAGCTAAGCAGGGTTGGGCCTGGTTAGTACTTGGATGGGAGACCGCCTGGGAATTCCAGGTGCTGTAGGCTTAAAGGAACGCCTGTTCCAGATAAGTGTTTTCAGCTGTATCCGTGTACGACGGAATTGATAATTGGATTCCTTCTCCTGAAGTGGATGTCCCTTTATCCCAGCTTATCAAGTCCTCATTACTTCCTGTTAAAAGGGAAGGCGAGTTTGCAGAATCCGCTGGACAGAAAAACGGAGATGGCGGCGAAATCCATCTACGAGGCCGTGGGTCATGGATTCAGAGCATGTGTGCTTGTAAAGCTTCTCTAAGCTGGTTAGACCGTCTACTGACGACGTGGCAAGATAGATCCCCTCTATCCGAGGTAGATGGGCTTTTTAAGTTGGAGGATGCAGCCCGATATGACAGTAATGCAGGTTTGGATACTGCGTCACTGCTGTCCAGGGCGCAATCCTAGGCAATCACAGTCAGGAGAGCACTGTGGCTTAGACAGTGGACCGGAGACGCGGTTTCCAAGCAAGGTTTGCTATCCTTAGCTTACAAGGGTGGTCAGCTATTTGGATCTGACCTCACGGAGCTGATTGCCAAGGCAAAGGCAAAAGAAACGGCTTTACCACAGCGAAGAGGCAGGCATAGTGCCGGTAGTAGTCGGCGGTCCTTTCGGTCCAGGGGACGGTTCGGTCAGCCCTCTTGGGGATCGGGTCGTCCCTCTTTTTTCGGGAAAAAAGAACGCTCAGAAATCCCGCACTCCCTGGAAACAGAGCTTCCGCCAAGACAAGTGGGAAGCTGACAAAAAGCCCGCTAAGGCGGACTGACGCCAGGGTCTCACTCGAGGGCTCTCCTGGGTGACGCGGGTTGTGTCGGCAGGCTACTTCATATAGTTTCTTTCTCGACTCCCAGACAGTTTTTGCCACTCTCGCATTCCGTCAGAGCCCGAGCTATTTGCCGCTCTACTGCGGGAGGTCGATTCCCTTCTGCAGAAGGGTGTGGTGGTACCGGTTCCGCCGGAGGACCGGGGAAGAGGGTTTTATTCCAACCTCTTTGTGGTCCCCAAAAAGGAGGACAAATTTCGCCCCATTCTGGATCTCAAAAGATTGAATTGGCATGTCCGTACCCGGAAATTCCGCATGGAGTCACTTCGCTCCGTTGTGGCGGCCCTGTCGCATAACGAATCGACATTCGGGACGCTTTTTTGCATGTTCCCGTCGGAAGGGCCACCAACGCTTCCTTCGTTTTGCCATAGGCCAGGACCATTACCAGTTTGTGGCCCTGCCATTCGGGTTGGCCTTAGCACCCAGAGTTTTTACGAAAATTCTGGCACCTCTCATGGCGATTCTGCGAAGACAGGGGGTTACGATTCTTCCCTATCTGGACGACCTTTTGATTGTGGCGTCCTCAAAGGAGGAAGCGGTGACGGCTCGCAATCTATCCCTTCAGCTCCTGGAGGACTTCGGGTGGCTGGTCAATTGGGAGAAGTCGTCTCTGGAACCGTCACAGTCAATCCTGTTTTTGGGAATGCATTCGAACGGTACGAGCAGTGGTGTCTCTGCCTCCAGACAAGCAAGCGAGTCTTCTTTGACATGTAATGAAGTCTTCAACAGCAATGTCCCTTCGAAGGTGTATGCGCCTTATGGGTTTGATGGTGGCGTCAATGGAGGCAATTCCGTTTGCCCAATTTCATTCCAGGGCTCTCCAAATGCTCATTTTGAACCGTTGGGATCGATCGCAGTTTTCACTGGATTGCAGTGTCATCATCTCCCACAGGGTGCGAGAGTCTCTAGGATGGTGGTTACGTCCGGAAGTGTTATCCCTGGCGAAGTCCTTCCTCCCTCCGAGGTGGTCGATCATAACCACCGATGCCAGCCTGACGGGCTGGGGGGGTGTCTGGAACGATCTCTGGATTCAGTTAGTATGGTCGTTGGAAGAGTCTGTCCTGCCGATCAACATCCTGGAATTGAGGGCAATTTTCCTTTGCCTCCAACACTGGACGGTCCCTTTAAGCGGTCTACCAGTCTGAGTGCAGACAGACAACGCGACGGCGGTCGCGTATATCAATCATCAAGGTGGGACGAGGAGCTTCAGGCTCATGATGGAAGTGTCTCGAATTCTGGTATGAGCCGAGGCCAGAGTGCCAGCCATCTCTGCGATTCACATTCCAGGAGTTCAGAATATCACAGCGGACTTCCTCAGTCGCGAAGAGATGGATTCCGGAGAATGGAGTCTTCATGCGAAAATTTTTTGCACTGCTGTGCTCCCGTTGGGGAACTCCCCAAGTGGATTTGATGGCATCCAGGTTCAATGTCAAGTTACCGACGTTCATGTCCAGGTACAAGGACCCGAAGGCCGTGGCGGTGGATGCTCTGGTGGCTCCTTGGGACCAATTTGAGCTAATCTATGTGTTCCCGCCGATATCCTTACTTCCTCTGGTGTTGCGTCGGATCAGACTGGAGAGAGTCCCGGCTATATTGATAGCCCCAGATTGGCCAAGGAGGACGTGGTTCTCGACACTGGTGTCGCTTTTGGCAGCGCCTCCACTTCCACTCCCTCTTCGCCCGGACCTGTTAACCCAAGGGCCCGTTCGTCACCCGGACCTGAAGTCTCTGCGTTTGACGGCGTGGCTCTTGAGACCGAAATCTTGACCCGTCAAGGTTTTTCAGCCGAAGTCATTGCCACTCTGCGAGCTGCCAGAGGTCCGGCTACTACTAGGATTTATCACAAGACTTGGGAAGCCTTCTTTTCGTGGTGTTCGGGTTCTTCTAGGAACCCGAGGATTTTTTCCATTCCCAATTTGTTGGCCTTTTTGCAGTACGAGCTGGACAAGGGTTTGGCAGTTAGCACTCTGAAAGGACAGGTTTCTGCTCTGTCCTTGCTGTTTCGGAAGGCTATCGCTTCGCGTAGGGACGTACGTTCCTTTTTTCGCGGGGTAACCCGTCAATTTCCGCCGCGGAAGGCGCTTGTGTCTCCTTGGCGGCTCAATCTTGTCTTGGAGGCTCTTCAACATGGGCCTTTTGAGCCTATGGACTCTGTTAATCTTTCCTTTCTCTCTTGGAAGGTTGCCTTCCTAGTGGCGGTCATTTCTTTGAGAAGGGTTTCTGAGTTGGCGGCTCTTTCTTGCTCGCCTCCTTTTTCTGGAGTTTCACCCAGATCGCGTAGTGCTTCGCACACGGGGCGACTTTCTACCTAAAGTGGTGTCACAGTTTCATGTTAACCAGGATATTGTGTTGCCCTCGCTTTGTCCGGAGCCAAGAAATGCGAAGGAACGGGCCTTGCACACATTGGATTTGGTGCGGGCTTTGAAGTTCTATTTGTCTATTACTCAAAGTTTTCGGAAGTCGGATTCTCTGTTTGTGATTCCAGCAGGTCGTCGACGTGGGCAACGAGCTTCCAAGGATTCTATAGCTCGTTGGATTCGGTCGGCCATTTTAGAGGCTTACCGACTTAAGGGCGAACCTTGCCCGATTAAGATTCGAGCTCACTCCACAAGGGCTGTGGGTTCATCGTGGGCTTCTCATCAAGGAGCCTCGGCAGCTCAGCTCTGCCGGGCGGCGACCTGGCGCTCCATCCACACATTTACGAAATTTTATAAGGTGGACGTCAGTGCTTCCGCTGATGCGGCCTTAGGACGTAGGGTCCTGCAGGCGGCTGTAGTTTAAAGCTCTTGTGAACTTGTATTTAGCGCTAGTTGCGCATTTATTTAGGTTGTTGGGTATCTGCCTCTTTTGTTTTTTTTGCCCACCCTTATTTTTGGACTGCTTTGGGATGTCCCACTAGTAATGACTAGTGTGTCTCCCTTCCTTCATCTGCTGCTGAAAGACGGATTTTGGTAAGAACTTACCTGTAAAATCCTTTTCAGCGAAGAAGGAAGGGAGACACACATCCCTCCCATGGCAGAAGTGTGTTGTTGTGTTTTCAGATGCGGCGTGACCCTTCTCTGATAGCGATTATCTGGGCTGAGGTCGGCGCGCTAAGGCTCTGTTCCAGCATTGCCAGCTCATCGCAGTGGTCAGGTTCAGTGAGTAGTACCTGGACTGTGTGTTTTTTTCGGCTATATGCATAACCTGTCTTCTTGTTTTTTCTCTGAAGTCCTTCAGAAGGGGTTATGTTGCTACGCTGGTGATATTTGCTCTTCCTTAGCTTGTGTATGGACTGGGGAGCTGGAGTAGGAGGAGCCCAAGCTGGAGGGGCCGGTCAACACTCTTTTTAATCTGAGGTGTTCTATCCTGTGTGGGCTCCGCCTACCCACTAGTAATGACTAGTGTGTCTCCCTTCCTTCTTCGCTGAAAAGGATTTTACAGGTAAGTTCTTACCAAAATCCGTCTTCCATCTGTGTACCGCTCTGCCGCCAGGGAGAGAATGACGTCACTACAGTTCATTCTCTCACGGCAATGCTGGGTGAGAAAATTCCCACGCAGCATTGCCATAAAGTGAGAAAATGAACTCAGGTAACCTCAGTGATGCACTGCAGGAGCCATTGTCTCCTGTCAGTGCATCACTGGGATGCCCTACAGAGCAGTGGCATCACCTGATGTCACCATTCTATAGGGGAGACCGTCGTGGGACATTCGTTATTAATTGGACTGCGTCGGACAGGGAGTATACGGTTGTTTTATTTTTTTACGTTTTTTTACAGGAGATCTGGGATCTGAGCATATAATAAAGAGTAATGAAAACCGTCTTGTTTTATTTCATTAAAATAATTTATTCTTATGTGTGTTTTTTTGAACCCTTTATTAATATAAGATTAATAATGGATAGGCGTCTTATTGACGTCTCTCCATTATTAACCGGGCTTAATGTCACCTTACAATAGAAGGTGATATTAACCCCTTATTACCCCATATCCCACCGCTACAGGGTAGTGGGAAGAGAGTGGCTAAGTGCCGGAATTGGCGCTTCGTGCAGATGCGCCAATTCTGGGGCGGCTGGGTGCTGGTATTTTTAGCCGGGGGGGGCGCCAATATCCATGGCCCCTTCCTAGGCTATGAATATCAGCCCACAGCTGTCTGCGTAGCCTTTCTGGCTATAAATTATAGGGGGACCCCACGTCATTTTTTATGGGGGGTCCCCCTATTTTAATAGCCAGTGAAGGCTAGCTGCGGGCTGATATTCATAGCCTGGGAAGATCCATGGGTATTAACCC
This sequence comes from Oophaga sylvatica, assembly GCA_033576555.1. Lineage (NCBI taxonomy): Eukaryota > Metazoa > Chordata > Amphibia > Anura > Dendrobatidae > Oophaga > Oophaga sylvatica. The sequence continues at coordinate 392,519,069 of JARQOD010000003.1, forward strand.
CTTCCCAGGCTAGAAATATTGGCCCCGGCTGTCGGCTTTCCCCTTCTGGCGCAGAAAATTGCCACGCCATTTTTTTTCCTATTTTTTTTTTTTATTAACTATTGAGTTAAGATTTTGTGTGTGTGTACGCGTGTGTGTCTTTAACTATTTATGTACCATTTTATCCATCTATCTATCTACCTATATATCTTTCTGTCTATATATCTATATATATATTTCTAACTATCTATTATCCATCTATCTATGTATTTTCTATCTATCTATCTAACTACTGGTATCTATTATCTATCTATGGCCGGCGTCACACTTGTGAGTGTGATGTGAGTAAGTCGCACAACTTTCTCGCATCAACACCCGGCACGGCCGCCCGCTCTCGGACCCGAGTGTGCGGCTGCATAGAAATACATGCAGCCGCACACTCGGGTCCGAGAGCGGGTGGCCGTGCCGGGTGTTGATGCGAGAAAGTCGTGCGACTTACTCGCATCACACTCGCAAGTGTGACGACGGCCTATCTCTATCTGTGTGTGTGTGTAATGGAGTGTGGGTTGGAAAAATGTAAAAGAGGAGGTTGGACAAGAAATGACATCACAAATCTTTTTTTTTTTTTGTTAAACAACATATCTTTATTTAGCTGTCAAAACCGCATACAAAACCACATGAGAAAAATCATGAAAAACCGTGTCAAAACCACGCCTGCGGTTTCTGCCAAGAGGTGTGGTTTCGGCGTGGAAAAATCCACAGGCAAATCCGCAATGTGTGCACAGGCCCTAAATATGGCTTACCGAAGAGTCACCATCAGACGCTCCGCCGGTGAAATGGAGAAGCGGCAATAGGTGTCCGATCTTCTTATGAGGTCTCCAACACGCTCCACCAACAAATCAAAGTTCCATTTCATGCGAAGATATGAAAAAAATTCTGAGGGTTTCCTCGTAGCTCTATGTATAGTGTAGAAAACACCCCACGCATCATTCTCTGGGCTGTGATGGGTGGATCCAGAAACGTCATTGTCGTCGTCGCTGCTGTATCTTTCTCTCCTTCTCCAGAACAATCGCTTTCAGACGATTCGCCTCCACTGTGAAATCCACCAAATTCTTCAGAATGTTTCCTATCACAACATCCATCTTCAGCAGCCACTTGCTCTTCTCTCCAACCGCCACTTGCTCCTATACAACAAGATGGGCTGTAGGAAAAGTGTATATATAGGTTTTCAGTAGCCAATCACGTTTGGAACCCCAAAAAGGGCGTTTTAAAAACCGGATCCGCCGTAATCCGTCGAAAAACGGATGAAAAAAACAGATACGCCAGATGAGACGGATCCGGTTTTCGGCTGGATCCGTTCGACTAATTCGGCTGAAAACCGGATCCGTTGTATCCGATTTTACATTTATAAAGCCGGATCCGGCGAGACGCCGCATCACGCCTGATGCCGAAAACCTGATGTGTGAAAGAGGCCTTACCGATTTGAAACCTGTTATTTTTTCCCCCATTTTATAATTTGGAGTTTATTCTACAATTTTATGATTTGCGTCTTGTGTGGACACATTACACATGATTTGGGATTTTATATATATTTTTCAGGCCGGATCACTGCTCCACTGCAGATCGTATTCACGTCATAAGGACGTTAATTTAAGGTATTAGCTTTCTGGTCACTTAAGCCTCAGGGCCGGGAAGGAACTGGAAATTGTCCTTGGCGCAGGACGTGCCGCAGCCCAGTATCAAGTGCCAATCACTGAGCAGAGCTGGAGGCTGGGGGAGGCCAGGAGAAGACCGAAAGAAGGCCAGGAGGAGACCGGGAGGAGGCCAGGAGGAGGCCCAGAATTCTCACTTTTGTACATGTAGTAGGTCTGTGACACCAGGGGACAGATGCGAGTGGCTGTAGGACAGGACTGTTTGCCTCCTGGACACAGACAACTATTCGTTTTTCTGCTTTTGTTTTTATCTCCCCTTCTTCCAAGAGCCACTTAGATGTATAAGGATTTTATTTTGTGGAATGAGTTGCAGTTTTGAATGACACCGTTAACGTTACTATATAATGTGCTGAAAAATCAGAAAAAAAGCCTCCTCAGGGCGCAGGGAGCCCGGCAGACCCCAAAAGAAAAGACTGAGGGGTTTTCCCTTCTCACAATGGAGCTTTAGGCCTCTACTTAATGTCGTGGGGATGATAATAATAATGTTATTTCCATAGCGGCAACATATACCGCAGCACTTTACATTTTAGAGGGGACTTATACAGACAATAAAAGACATTACAGCATAACAATAAACACAGATCAACAGATACCAAGAGAAATGAGGGTCCTGCTGCTCACAAGCTTACAATCTATGTACAGATAATGTAGAAGATATCACCTGCAGTCCTATGTAAACACCACAGAAAACAGTGATAACTCTCTGGATATAGTTAATGTAGTAGAGGTCACCTGCAGTCCTATGTAACAGCACAGATAACACAGTGATAATTCTCTGAGTACAGATAATGTAGTAGAGGTCACCTGCAGTACTATGTAACAGCACAGATAACAGTGATAACTCTCTGAGTACAGATAATGTAGTAGATGTCACATGCAGTCCTATGTAACACCACCGATAACAGTGGTAACTCTCTGAGTACATGTAATGTAGTAGATGTCACTTGCAGTCCTATGTAAGATCACAGATACCACGTTGTACTTTCTGCTGTACTACCTTCGTGTACTGATATAAGGTTTTGCCGCGTGGTTTTGGGAGTCAGTATCACACATTTCCTGCTCAGATGCAGCAGAAAGACGGATTTTGGTAAGAACTTACCTGTAAAATCCTTTTCAGCGAAGGAAGGAAGAGAGACACAGTCATTACTAGTGGGTAGGCGGAGCCCAGATAGGATTGACACCTCAGATTAAAAAGAGTGTTGACCGGCCCCTCCAGCTCGGGCTCCTCCTACTCAGCTCTTCAGTCGTACCAAAGCTTAAGGAAGAACAATATCACCAGCGAAGCAACATAACCCCTTCTGAAGGACTTCAGAGAAAAAACATAAGAGTACAGGTTATGCATGCATTCGGCAAAAAAATCACACAGTTACAGGTTCTACTCACTGAACCTGACTACTGCGATAAGCTGGCAATGCTGGAACAGAGCCGTAGCGCGTCGACCTCAGTCCAGATAATCGCTATCAGAGAAGGGTCACGCTGCATCTGTAAATACAACAACACACTTCTGCCATGGGAGGGAGCTGTGTCTCTCTTCCTTCCTTCCTTCGCTGAAAAGGATTTTACAGGTAAGTTCTTACCAAAATCCGTCTTTCAGCTGCAGATGGAAGGAAGAGAGCCACAGTCATTACTAGTGGGACGTCCCAAAGCAGTCCAAACATTAGGGTGGGAAAAAACCAAAATAGGCAGAAACCCAACAACCTAGATAAATGCGCCACAGGCGCCAAATACAAGTTAACTAAAAACTTTAAATTACCGCTGCCTGCAGGACCCTACGTCCTAAGGCCGCATCAGCGGAAGCACTGACGTCCACCTTATAAAACTTTGTAAATGGGTGGACGAAACGCCAGGTCGCCGCTCGGCAGAGCTGAGCTGCCGAAGCCCTTGATGAAAGGCCCACGATGAAGTCACAGCCCCTCGTGGAGCGAGCTCGAATCTTAATCGGGCAAGGTTCGCCATTAAGACGGTAAGCCTCCAAAATGGCAGACCGAATCCAACGAGCTATAGAGTCCTTGAAAACTCGTTGATCACGCCTACGACCTGCTGTAATCACAAACAGGGAATCTGACTTTCGAAAACCTTGAGTAATAGACAAAATAGAACTTCAAGACCCGCACTAAATCCAATTTGTGCAAGTTCCGTTCCTTTGCATTCCCTGGGCCCGGGCAAAGCGAGGGCAACACAATATCCTGGTTAACATGAAATTGCGACACCACCTTAGGTAGAAAATCGCCCCGTGTGCGAAGCACTACTCGATCCGGGTAAAACTCCAGGAAAGGAGGCGAGCAGGAAAAAGCTGCCAACTCAGAAACCCTTCTTAAAGAGGTTATCGCCACTAAGAAGGTAACCTTCCAAGAAATTAAAGAAAGGCTAGCAGAACCCATAGGCTCAAAAGGTATATGCTGAAGAGCCTCCAAGACAAGGTTGAGCCGCCAAGGAGACACAGGCGCCTTCCGCAGTGGAAACTGACGGGTTACTCCGCGAAAAAAGGAACGTACGTCCCTACGCGAGGCGATAGCCTTCCGAAATAGCAAAGACAGGGCAGAAACCTGACCTTTCAGAGTGCTAACTGCCAAACTTTTTGTCCAGCCCGTACTGTAGCAAAGCCAACAAATTGGGAATGGAAAAAAATCCTCGGATTCCTTGAAGAACCCGAAACCACGAAAAGACCAAGTCTTGTGATAAATCTTAGTAGTAGCCGGACCTCTGGCAGCTCGCAGAGTGGCAATGACTTCGGCTGAAAAACCTCTACGGGTCAAGGTTTCGGTCTCAAAAGCCACGCCGTCAAACGCAGAGACTTCAAGTCCGGATGACGAACGGGCCCCTGGGTTAACAGGTCCGGGCGAGGAGGAAGTGGGAATGGCGGTGCCGCCAAAAACGACACCAGTGTCGAGAACCACGTCCTCCTTGGCCAATCCGGGGCTATCAACATAGCCGGAATTCTCTTCCAGTCTGATCCGACGCAGCACCAGAGGAAGTAAAGATATCGGCGGAAACACATAGACTAGCTCGAAATGGTCCCACGGAGCCACCAGAGCAACCACCGCCACAGCCTTCGGGTCCTTGTACCTGGACATGAAGGTCGGTAGTTTGGCATTTGAACCTGGATGCCATCAAATCCACTTGGGGAGTTCCCCAACGGAAGCACAGCAGCGCAAAAATTTTCGGATGAAGACTCCATTCTCCAGGATCCATCTTCTCGCGACTGAGGAAGTCCGCCGTGGTATTCTGGACTCCTGGAATGTGATCGCAGAGATGGCTGGAACCTTGGTCTCGGCCCATAGCAGGATCCGAGACACCTCCATCATGAGGCTGGAGCTCCTTGTCCCGCCTTGGTGGTTGATATACGCAACGCCGTCGCGTTGTCTGTCTGCACTCGGACTGGTAGACCACTTAAAGGGACCGTCCAGTGTTGTAGGCAAAGGAAAAATTGCCCTCAACTCCAGGATGTTGATCGGTAAAACAGACTCTTCCGATGACCATACTCCCTGGATCCAAAGATCGTTCCAGACACCCCCCCCAGCCCGTCAGGCTGGCATCGGTGGTTATGACCGACCACCTCGGAGGGAGGAAAGATTTCCCCAGGAATAAAGCTCCTGGACGTAATCACCATCCTAGGGATTCTCGCACCCTGTGAGAGATGATGACGCTGCAATTCAGAGAAGCTTGCGATCGATCCCAACGACTCAGAATGAGCCTTTGGAGGGCCCTGGAATGAAATTGGGCAAACGGAAGTGCCTCCATGGACGTCAAACCCAGAAGGCGCATACACTTCCGAAAGGACATTGCTGCCGTAGACCTCATAATCTGTACATGTCGAAAGAGACATGCCCGCTTGTCTGGAGGAAGGGACACCACCGTCCGTACAGTGTCGAAATGCATTCCCAAAAACAGGATTGACTTCCAGAGACGACTTCTCCCAATTGACCAGCCACCCGAAATCCTCCAGGAGCTGAAGGGATAGATTGCGAGCCGTCCCCGCCTCCTCCTTTGAGGACGCCACAATCAGAAGGTCGTCCAGGTAGGGAAATCGTAACCCCCTGTCTTCGAAGAATTGCCATGAGGGGCGCTAGAATTTTTGTAAAAACTCTGGGCGCCGAGGCCAAGCCGAATGGCAGAGCCACAAACTGGCAATGGTCCTGACCTATGGCAAAACGAAGGAAGCGCCGGTGAGCCCTTCCGACGGGAACATGCAAATAAACGTCGCGAATGTCGATTGACCAAAAAGACGTTCTGCGACACGGCTGCCACAACGGAGCGAAGCGACTCCATGCGGAATTTTCAGGATGTAAACATGCCGATTCAATCTTTGAAATCCAAAATAGGGAGAAATTTGTCCTCCTTTTTGGGGACCACAAAGAGGTTGGAATAAGAATCCTCTTCCCCGGTCCTCTGCGGAACCGGTATCACCACACCCTTCTGCAGAAGGGAATCGACCTCTCATAGTAGAGCGGCAAATAGCTCGGCTCTGACGGAATGCGAGATTGGCAAAACCTGTCCGGGGGTCGAGAAAGAAACTCTATGAAGTAGCCTGCCAACACAACCTGTGTTACCCAGGCGTCCGACACACGGGAAACCCAAGTCGGTTTGAATTGGAGTAAACGACCCTCCACTCGAGAGCGCTCGAGTGAGACCCAGACGTCAGACCGCTTTAGCGGGTTTTTTGCCAGCTTCTGTCTTAATGGAAGTTCTGTTTCCAGGGTATGCGGAATTTCTGAGAAATTCCCCCTTTTTTTTTTTTTTTTTAAAAAAGAGAGGAACGACCCAAACCCCCAGAGGGTTGACCGGATCATTCCCTGGACCGAAAGGACCGCCGACAACTACCGGCACTAGTCCTGCCAGACGCAGAAGTCACAGCTCTGCGCTGCGGTAAAGCTGTTTCTTTTGCCTCAGAAATCAGCTCTGTGAGGTCAGATTCAAATAGCTGACCACTTTGTAAGCTAAAGATAGCAAACCCTGCTTGGAAACCGCGTTCCACTGTCTAAGCCACAGTGCTCTTCTGACTGTGACTGCCGAGGATTGCGCCCTGGATAGCAGTGACGCAGAATCCTTCAACTTGAAAAGCCCATCTATCTCGATAGAGGGGATCCATCTTGTCACGCCGTCCGTAGACGGTCCAAACGGCTCAGGGAAACTTTATAAGTACACATAGATCCTTAATACTGAATCCATGACCCGTGGCCTCGCAAATGGATATTGTTGCCATCTCCATTTTTTCTGTCCAGCAGGTCCTGCAGACTCGCCTTCCTTTACCAGGATAAAGGGACGTTCACTTCAGGAGATCCAATTAACAATCAACTCCGTAGAAAACGGATACAGATTGTAAAGCCGTCGCGACCTATGCGACTCCTGAAACATCCGGGCCGACTTACCAGGACGCCTAGTTACCTCTCTCTGGTAACTGTAACGCCCTCATGGCTCCAATAGTACGGTCCATGAGAGAGGCAGAGTGTCCCTGCCGATCCTCCTTGTCCGAAACGGACATCTTCGCTACGCGAGAAGGAAGGCACCGATTTGTGTCGCTTCCTTGAGAGGATCTAGCTGACACTCCATAACCTAGAAGGTCAGACAGGCCATCATAGAAACTAGCGAGGGCCTCCATTTTGACACCACTGGAACCTCCGACCGCTGCGCATGACGCTGTCGGGGTCTGCGTGTCAGATAGTCCGCATCTGACATGTCCTTGCACAGTATATGGCAGGTTAAACCTGTCAGTAACTAGAATAGTGTGTTTCTTAAAGAAAAAACAATCGCTGAAGGGTTAAAGCTCTTAACCCCTTCATGACCCAGCCTATTTTGACCTTAAAGACCTTGCCATTTTTTGCAATTCTGACCAGTGTCCCTTTATGAGGTAATAACTCAGGAACGCTTCAACGGATCCTAGCGATTCTGAGATTGTTTTTTCGTGACATATTGGGCTTCATGTTAGTGGTAAATTTAGGTTGATAATTTTTGCGTTTATTTGTGAAAAAAATGGAACTTTGGCCAAAATTTTGAAAATTTTGCAATTTTCAAATTTTTAATTTTTATTCTGTTAAACCAGAGAGTTATGTGACACAAAATAGTTAATAAATAACATTTCCCACATGTCTACTTTACATCAGCACAATTTTGGGAACAACATTTTTTTTGTTAGGAAGTTATAAGGGTTAAAAGTTGACCAGCGATTTCTCATTTTTACAGCAAAATTTACAAAACCATTTTTTTAGGGACCACCTCACATTTGAAGTCACTTTGAGGGGTCTATAGGCAGAAAATACCCAAAAGTGACACCATTATAAAAACTGCACCCCCCAAGCTACTCAAAACTACACTCAAGAAGATTATTAACCCTTCAGGTGCTTCACAGGAACTAAAGCAACGTGGAAGGAAAAAATGGACATTTTAATTTTTCCAACAAAATTTTTCTTTTAGCATCAATTTTTTAATTTTTGCACGGGCAACAGGATAAAATGGACCCTAAAATTTGTTGGGCAATTTCTCCTGAGTACACAGATACCTCATATGTGGTCATAAACCACTGTTTGGGCGCACGGCAGGGCTCAGAAGGGAAGGAGCGCCATTTGACTTTTTGAATAGAAAATATGCTGGAATATTTAGCGGTTGCCATGTCGCATTTGGAGAGTCCCTGTGTGCCTAAACATTGGAGCTCCCCCACAAGTGACCCCATTTTGGAAACTAGACCCCCCAAGGAACTTATCTAGATGCAGAGTGAGCACTTTGAACCCCCAGGTGCTTCACAAATTGATCTGTAAAAAAAAAGAAAGTACTTTTTTTTCACAAAAATTTTCTTTTAGCCTCAGTTTTTTCATTTTCACATGGGCAACAGGATAAAATGGATCCTAAAATTTGTTGGGCAATTTCTCCTGAGTACACAGATACCTCATATGTGGTCATAAACCACTGTTTGGGCGCACGGCAGGGCTCAGAAGGGAAGGAGCGCCATTTGACTTTTTGAATGGAAAATATGCTGGAATATTTAGCGGATGCCATGTCGCATTTGGAGAGTCCCTGTGTGCCTAAACATTGGAGCTCCCCCACAAGTGACCCCATTTTGGAAACTAGACCCCCCAAGGAACTTATCTAGATGCAGAGTGAGCACTTTGAACCCCCAGGTGCTTCACAAATTGATCCGTAAAAAAAAGAAAGTACTTTTTTTTTCACAAAAATTTTCTTTTAGCCTCAGTTTTTTCATTTTCACATGGGCAACAGGATAAAATGGATCCTAAAATTTGTTGGGCAATTTCTCCTGAGTACACCGATACCTCATATGTGGTCATAAACCACTGTTTGGGCGCACGGCAGGGCTCAGAAGGGAAGGAGCGCCATTTGACTTTTTGAATAGAAAATATGCTGGAATATTTAGCGGTTGCCATGTCGCATTTGGAGAGTCCCTGTGTGCCTAAACATTGGAGCTCCCCCACAAGTGACCCCATTTTGGAAACTAGACCCCCCAAGGAACTTATCTAGATGCAGAGTGAGCACTTTGAACCCCCAGGTGCTTCACAAAAGTTTATAACGCAGAGCCGTGAAAATAAAAAATCATTTTTTTTCTCAAAAAATGATTATTTAGCCCCATATTTTTTATTTTCACAATGGTTACAGGAGAAATTGGACCCCAAAAGTTGTTGTCTAATTTGTCCTAAGTACGCTAGTACCTCACATGTGGGGGAGAACCACTGTTTGGGCATACGTCAGGGCTTGGAAGGGATGTAGTGACGCTTTGAAATGTCGACTTGATGGAATGGTCTGCGGGCGGGCAGAGCCCCTGATGTGCCTAAACAGTAGAAACCCCCCACAAGTGACCACATTTTGTAAACTAGACCCCTCAAGGAACTTAACTAGATGTGTGGTAAGCACCTTGAACCCCCACGTGCTTCACAGAAGTTTGTAATGCAGAGCCGTGAAAATAAAAAATCATTTTTTTTCCTCAAAAACTGATTTTTTTAACCCGCAATTTTTTATTTTCACAAGGGTAACAGGAGAAATTGGACCACAAAAGTTGTTGTACAATTTGTCCTGAGTACACTGGTACCCCATATGTGGGGGGGAACCACTGTTTTGGCGCATGGGAGAGCACAGAAGGAGCGCCATTTTGGAATGCAGACTTGATGGAATGTTCTGTGGGCGTCATGTTGCGTTTGCAGAGCCCCTGATGTGCCTAAACAGTAGAAACCCCCCACAAGTGACACCATTTTGGAAACTAGACCCCCCAAGGAGCTTATCTAGATGTGTAGTGAGCACTTTGAACCCCCAAGGGCTACACAGAAGTTTATAACGCTGGGCCATGAAAATAAAAAAATCATATTTTTTCCACAAACATGATCTTTTAGTCCCCAATTTTTTTATTTTCCCAAGGGTAACAGGAGAAATTAGACCTCAAAAGTTGTTGTGCAATTTGTCCTGAGTACGCTGATATCCCATATATGGGAGAAAACTACTGTATGGGCACACTTCGGGGCTCGGAAGGGAAGTAGTGACGTTTTGAAATGCCGACTTGATGGAATGGTCTGCGGGCGTCATGTTACATTTGCAGAGTCCCTGATGTGCCTAAACAGTATAAACTCCCCACAAGTGACCCCATTTTGGAAACTAGACCCCGCAAGGAACTTATCTAGATGTGTGGTGAGCACTTTGAACCCCCAAGTTCTTCACAGAAGTTTATAACGCAGAGCCGTGAAAATAAAAAATCATTTTTTTTCCACAAAAATAACTTTTTTAGTCCCCAATTTTATTTTCCCAACACTAACAGGAGAAATTAGACCCCCAAAGTTGTTGTTCAATTTTTCCCGAGTACGCTGATACCCCATATGTGGGGGTAAACCACTGTTTGGGCACACGTCGGGGCTTGGAATAAAGGGAGCACTGTTTGACTTTTTGAACGCAAAATTTGCAGGAATCAATGTTGGCGCCATGTCGCGTATGGAGACCCCCTGATGTACCTAAATAGTGGAAACCCCTCAATTCTAACTCCAACCCTAACCCCAACACACCCCTAACCCAAACCCTAACCCCTACACACCCCTAACCCTAATACAAACCCTAACCATAACCCTAACCCCAACGCACCCCTAACCCTAATCCCAACTCTAACCATAAACCTAACCACAAGCCTAACCCTAATCCCAACCCTAACCCCAAAACACCCCTAACACTTATCCCAACCCTAACCCTAATCCCAACCCTAAATTCCAACCCTAACCCTAATTCCAACCCTAACCCTAATTCCAACCCTTACCCTAGTTCTAACCCTAACCCTAGTTCTAACCCTAAGGCTGGGTTCATATTGCGTTTTACCAGCCCGTTCAACACGTAGCGTTGACGGGTTGGTAACGGTATAGCATAAAGCGATCGCGTTATGCTATACCCGCTAGTGCAGAGGAATCAGCGATGATTCATCTGTGCTAGCGGTGATGGAGCCCAGACGCTGCAGCCTGCGTCCAAGGCTCCGTCACTGAATGACGACACTGTCATGTGTGCATTGCCACGAAGATCGTCGCGGTTGCACATTTTGACTTCTCACAGCTGAGCTGCTGTTTCTTTGTGTTTGGCAGCTAGGGAGTTAATTCTGTCTGTGCTCGGTGCTGGGACTGGGTGCAGTTTCTCCCGGCTGCAATTGATTATTTGTTGATTGGTTTCCTTTAAATTCCTGGTTGTCTGCTTGGGGAGTTGCCAGTGAAACCTTCATGCAGACCACAGATAGGAATGAATCTGTATAGACTTTAGTTGTGAGCTCCTTAGTTGTTCTAAGCTCAACTTGGTTAGAGTTTATTTCCCAGACCATTTATGTTCCTTTGGTGTTTGAGTGTGTATGCAAGCGAGTGTTATCCTGTCTGTCTTATATGTCTAATCTGTGTATTTAGCTAAGATCAGCCCATATCCCTTTGGTGGTAGTCAGGATCCTTCTTAGGACTGATTACAGGGTTCAGGGTCTGATAGGAGACAGGGTTAGGTTGGAGACTTGGACCTCTGAACCATTATTAGTACCTCCAAGGTGAGGGATTAGTTAGGACCCCAGTTTAGGGTCAGGTTAGATCCCGGTCCACCTCTTTCCTGTTTCAGCTCATCAAGTCCTCAAGATTAACCCTGAGTTCAGCAGATATCGTGTCAGGTAAATCTATTCTATACTTACATGCTGATGTTGCTATACTAGTTGTTGTATAGAGTGTTGTTCCTGTATTAATAGTTTACTGACATTGTATACATATCATTAGGCAGCGTGACATTTTCACTGGCCATAAAAATTATCTCCAGTTACCATGGATCCAGTAGCCCAGCTGGCTCTGCAGTTGCAGGGATTATCCATGGAGCTGACGGACATTAAGTCCAAAGTTTTGTCTCCCCTGGAGCAAACCAGAGTTGAACCTAAGGTTGCTCTCCCGGACAGGTTCACTGGTGGGCGAGACAAATTTTTCACCTTCCGGGAGGCATGTAAATTGTATTTTCGGCTTCGGCCTCGATCATCAGGGAGTGAGGAGCAGAGAGTGGGAATTGTTATCTCACTTCTGCAAGGGGACCCTCAATCCTGGGCATTTTCCCTTCCTCCGGGATCCCCGGCTCTACTGTCTGTAGATCAATTTTTACTGCCCTGGGATTGGTATATGATGACCCAGATCGGGTCTCTCTTGCTGTGACAAAATTACGTAAGATACAGCAGGGAGATCGTCCGGCAGAGGAATTTGCTTCTGAGTTTCGTAGATGGGCCACAGATACTCAGTGGAATGACCCAGCTCTTAGGAGCCAGTTTTGTCATGGGCTTTCTGATAAATTAAAAGACGTTTTGGCTCAGTATGAGTCTCCTCCTTCTCTGGAGGCTGCTATGGCCTTAGCTATCCGTACTGATAGACGGCTTCGGGAGAGGGGTGAGGTAACCCCACTCCCTGTTGTTTCTCCACCTACCACTAAAGTCCCTTATGTTGAGGTTCCCCTTGTCTGTTCGGATGAGCCTATGCAGTTGGGAGGGACATCATTTCGTAGGAGGGGATTGGCGGTACGCCGCAGGACTAGAAGATGTTTTTTCTGAGGGAAAGAGGGACATTTTGTTGGAGAATGTCCATCCCGTGCCTTGTTGAGCCAAAAGTCGCCGGAAAACTGTTAATCCCAGGTTGTGTGGTGGACGACAACCTGGGAGTATGTATTTCATCCGCCAGTTCTTCTCAGTTCCTTGTACCAGTGGAGGTGGTAGTTGGTACGAGAGTGGAGAGATTGTCTGTTCTTCTTGATAGTGGTTCCGGGGCTAATCTGGTTGACGCTCAGTTTGTTCAGGCTCAAGGTATGCATCTGAGTGTATTGGTCAAACCGATCCCTATATTCTCCATTGACGCCAGGCCTCTCGGCCAAGGTAGCTTTGTTCATGAGGTTCATAACATTGACCTTCGGGTAGGGGCAATACATAGGGAACAATTATCTTGTTATGTGTTGGAGGGTCTACCTACTCCCATTGTGTTGGGACTTCCTTGGTTGGTTAAACATAACCCTGTGATTAATTGGCAGTCCAGAGAAATAAGCCAATGGGGTGAGTTTTGCAAAAGCAACTGCATGAACACAGTCATCAGTGCGGTCGTGCCTAGTACATTGCCTCCTTTTTTGGAGGATTTTGGGGATGTTTTCTCTGAGGAGGGGTGTCAGGAGTTGCCTCCTCATCGCGTGTATGACTGCTCTATTAATCTCCTTCCTGATGCTAAGTTGCCTAAAGCTAGGTTGTATAATCTTTCTGGTCCTGAGAGGCAGGCTATGAAAGATTATATTTCTGAAAGTCTGGCCAAAGGGCATATTAGACCTTCATCTTCCCCAGTAGCCGCGGGGTTCTTCTTTGTGAAGAAGAAAGATGGAGGCCTACGCCCTTGCTTGGATTTCCGCGAACTTAATCGGATTACTGTTCGAGATCCGTATCCACTCCCTCTTATTCCTGATCTCTTCAATCAAATTGTTGGCGCCAAATGGTTTTCTAAATTGGATCTCAGGGGGGCGTATAATCTGATTAGGATAAAGAGGGGGATGAGTGGAAAACGGCGTTTAACACGCCGGAGGGACATTATGAGAACCTAGTCATGCCTTTTGGTCTGACTACTGCACCAGCAGTATTCCAACATTTTGTTAATGACATTTTTCGTCACCTTGTGGGGCTGTTTGTGGTTGTATATTTGGACGACATTTTAATTTACTCGCCAGATCTTGTGTCTCATCAGGAGCATGTGAGACAGGTGTTGCAGATCTTGCGAGACAATAAATTATACGCCAAACTGGAGAAGTGTGTATTTGCCGTACAGGAACTTCAGTTTTTGGGTTTTTTGGTGTCAGCCTCCGGTTTCCGTATGGACCCTGAAAAGGTGAGAGCAGTGCTTGAATGGGATCAGCCAGGGGATCTTAAGGCTCTGCAGCGTTTTTTTGGGGTTTGCTAACTACTACCGGAAATTTATTTGTAATTTCTCATCTGTCGTCAAACCTCTCACTGACATGACAAGAAAAGGGACGGATTTTTCTAAATGGTCGGACAAAGCTTGCCAAGCCTTTTCCTCTTTGAATAAATGTTTTGCTTCGGCACCCGTTCTCATCCAACCAGATGCATCTCAGCCGTTCATTGTGGAGGTGGATGCGTCTGACGTAGGGGTGGGTGCTATATTGTCCCAGGGTCCGTCCCCTGGTAAATGGCATCCGTGCGCTTTCTTTTCTAAGAAATTGTCGTCCGCCGAAAGGAATTATGATATCGGCAATAGGGAACTTTTGGCCATTAAGTTAGCTTTTGAAGAATGGCGTCACTTTTTGGAGGGGGCAGTCCACCCGGTTACCGTTATTACTGATCACAAGAAACTGTTGTATTTGGAATCCGCTAAGCGTCTGAATTCCAGACAAGCTCGATGGTCGTTGTTTTTTACCAGGTTTAATTTTGTCGTCACTTATCGCCCGGGGTCTAAGAATGTAAAGGCTGATGCCTTGTCTCGCAGTTTCCCAGGGGCCGGGAAAACGGATGACCCGAGTCCTATCCTTCAGGAGGGGGTGGTAGTGTCGGCTGTATTTTCTGAGCTTGAGGAGGAGGTGTTAGAGGCTCAGGGGGACGCCCCTGCAGGACCTCCAGGGAGACTGTTTGTCCCAAATCTGTTGAGACAAAAGGTTATTGAGGCACATCATAATTCTGCTCTAGCAGGACATCCAGGGAGTAAGGCTACTTTAGATCTCCTTTCTCGCCGGTTTTGGTGGCCTAATGCTAATAAAGATGTTATAACTTTTGTCGCGTCATGTGGGGTGTGTGCTCGCTCTAAAACCCCTCATACCCGTCCGTCTGGGACCCTTTTACCCTTGAAACTTCCGGAGCGTCCATGGACTCATTTATCTATGGACTTCATTACGACCTTCCTCCGTCGTCAGGGAATACTGTCATACTGGTGGTTGTTGACAGGTTCAGTAAGATGGCACATTTCGTTGCTCTTCCTGCACTCCCTAATGCTAAAACTCTGGCGCAGGTGTTCATTAGGGAGATCGTTAGACTTCATGGGTTGCCTTCTGATGTGGTGTCAGATAGGGGGTCTCAGTTTGTGTCCAAATTTTGGAGGGCATTTTGTTTACGTCGGGGGATGCAATTGTCATTTTCCTCGGCTTTTCATCCGCAGACCAATGGTCAGACAGAGCGTCTGAATCAGAGCTTAGAGACATATCTCCGGTGTTTTGTCTCAGAGAACCAAGAGGACTGGTCTTCTTTCTTGCCTCTGGCAGAGTTCGCTCTTAACAACAGGCGGAGCGAGTCCACTGGTAAGTCCCCGTTTTTTGGGGCATATGGTTTTCATCCCCAGTTTTGTACTTTCAATGGGGGGGGCCCTTCTGGGGTTCCTGAGGAGGAGCGTTTCTCGTCGTCACTTGCTTCTGTGTGGAGAGGTGTATTGAATAATCTGAGTGCGATGGGGAACCGTTACAAACGTATGGCTGATAGGAGGAGAGTTTCTGGTCCAGATCTGAATGTGAACGATCTGGTATGGTTGTCTACCAGGAATATAAAACTTAAGGTGCCCTCCTGGAAACTGGGTCCCAGATTCATCGGGCCGTACAGGATCAGTTCCATAATTAATCCTGTGGCATTTCGTCTGGACCTCCCTCCTACGTTTAAAATTCATAATGTGTTCCACAAGTCATTACTTAAAAGGTATGTGGCACCAGTCATACCGTCACCTCTACCTCCTCCTCCTGTGTTGGTCAATGGTAACTTGGAATTTCAAGTATCAAAGATCATTGAGTCACGTCTGAATCGCCGGTCCCTTCAGTACTTGGTGCATTGGAAGGGGTATGGTCCAGAGGAGAGGACGTGGGTCCCTGCGTCTGATGTTAACGCAGATCGTTTGGTTCGGACCTTCCACAGAACTCACCCGGGCAGGCCTGGCCCTGAGGGTCCGGAGGCCCCTCGTAGAAGGGGGGGTACTGTCATGTGTGCATTGCCACGAAGATCGTCGCGGTTGCACATTTTGACTTCTCACAGCTGAGCTGCTGTTTCTTTGTGTTTGGCAGCTAGGGAGTTAATTCTGTCTGTGCTCGGTGCTGGGACTGGGTGCAGTTTCTCCCGGCTGCAATTGATTATTTGTTGATTGGTTTCCTTTAAATTCCTGGTTGTCTGCTTGGGGAGTTGCCAGTGAAACCTTCATGCAGACCACAGATAGGAATGAATCTGTATAGACTTTAGTTGTGAGCTCCTTAGTTGTTCTAAGCTCAACTTGGTTAGAGTTTATTTCCCAGACCATTTATGTTCCTTTGGTGTTTGAGTGTGTATGCAAGCGAGTGTTATCCTGTCTGTCTTATATGTCTAATCTGTGTATTTAGCTAAGATCAGCCCATATCCCTTTGGTGGTAGTCAGGATCCTTCTTAGGACTGATTACAGGGTTCAGGGTCTGATAGGAGACAGGGTTAGGTTGGAGACTTGGACCTCTGAACCATTATCAGTACCTCCAAGGTGAGGGATTAGTTAGGACCCCAGTTTAGGGTCAGGTTAGATCCCGGTCCACCTCTTTCCTGTTTCAGCTCATCAAGTCCTCAAGATTAACCCTGAGTTCAGCAGATATCGTGTCAGGTAAATCTATTCTATACTTACATGCTGATGTTGCTATACTAGTTGTTGTATAGAGTGTTGTTCCTGTATTAATAGTTTACTGACATTGTATACATATCATTAGGCAGCGTGACAGACACGTCGCGAACGCATGCCGCTTCATGGCATGCGTTGCGATGCGCACACAAATGGGGTGAATGGCAGCGTTAACGGACTGCGTTACACCGCGTTATACCGCGGTGAAAGCAGTCCATCTAACGGACTGCCATAATGCAATATGAACCCAGCCTGACCCTAAGGCCCCGTGCACACGTTGCGGATTCACTTGCGGATTTTTCTAAAATCCGCAGGTAAAACGACCTGCCTTTTACCTGCGTATTTAGCGCGGATTTGCTGCGTTTTTCTCTGCGGTTTTACGCCTATAATGGAATAGGTGTAAAATCGCTGCGGAATCCGCACAAAGAATTGACATGCTGCGGATTTAAAACCGCAGCAAATCTGCGCTGAAAAATCTGCAGCATGTGCACAGCGTTTTTTTTTTACCATTTATTTGCATTGTACTGTACATGGTTTCTGGATCTGCTGTGAATCCGCAGCGCCATATCCGCTGCGGATCCGCAGCGAAATCAGCTGCGGATCAGCAGCGAAATCAGCTGCGGATCAGCAGCGAAATCCGCTGCGGATCAGCAGCGAATCCGCTGCGATCAGCAGCTAATCAGCTGCGGATCAGCAGCGAAATCAGCTGCGGATCAGCAGCGAAATCAGCTGCGGATCAGCAGCGAAATCAGCTGCGGATCAGCAGCGAAATCAGCTGCGGATCAGCAGCGAAATCAGCTGCGGATCAGCAGCAAAATCAGCTGCAGATCAGCAGCGAAATCAGCTGCGGATCAGCAGCGAAATCCGCTGCTGATCCGCAGCTGATTTCGCTGCTGATCCGCAGCTGATTTCGCTGCTAATCTGCTGCTGATTTAGCTGGTGATTCGCTGCTGATTTCGCTGCTAATCCGCAGCGAAATCAGCAGCGAATCAGCAGCGAAATCAGCAGCGGATCAGCAGCGAAATCAGCTGCGATCAGCAGGAAATCCGCTGCGGATCAGCAGCGAAATCCGCTGCGGATCAGCAGCGAAATCCGCTGCGGATCAGCAGCGGATCAGCAGCGAAATCAGCTGCGGATCTGCAGCAAAATCCGCAACGTGTGCACAGGGCCTAAAAGGAAAAAAAAAAAATTCTTTATTATTTGTCCCTACCTATGACAGGGGGGGTTCACTTACTTTTTTTTATTTTGATCACTGTGACAGTTTATCACAGTGATCAAAATAAATTTTTTGACTATGTAGGGCGCACTGCGCATGCGCCGGCCGGCGGGCGCACTGCGCATGCGCCCGCCATTTTCCAAGATGGCGGCGCCCATGAAGAATCCCGGGCAGCCGCCGGGAAGGATCCAGGGACATCGGTGGACCAGGAGAGGTGAGTATGGGGGTCGGAAGTCGGGGGGGGGGGGACGGAAGTCAGGGGGGTGGGATCGGAAGGTGGGGGCAGCGGAGGCCAGGACGAGGGGTGCTTTTAGTGACGGCGGTGACCGACCGCTGCCATCTTTCGGTGGCGGCGGCCGATCGCCGCCGTGAATCCGTGTTGGGGGGTCAGGGCTCGGTGTCCAGCCATGGCAGATGCTATTGCAGCATCGGCCATGGCTGGATTGTAATATTTCACCAATTATATTGGTGAAATATTACAGATTGCTCTGATTGGCTGTTTCACTTTTAACAGCCAATCAGAGCGATCGTGGCCACGGGGGGGTTAAGCCAACCCCCCTGTGGTGAAGCACAAAGGGTCCTGTGCCGGCGGGTCGGGTGACCTTTCAGTGACCCCGGTCACCCGACCCGCAGGGACGCGATCCTTTCATGACGCCACATAGGCGTCATGGGTCAGATTGGCACAGGTTTTCATGACGCCTACGTGGCGTCATGGGTCGGGAAGGGGTTAAAGAGAGAGCTACCCCAGCATTAATAGTTAACCGCCTAAGAAGGGGTTAAAGTAGCAGACTCCCCACAACCTTGATAATGAAAAAGTTGTGCGAGCCCCAAGTGCCTCTTATAAGGCAGCAGCTGCAGGACAGCTTTTTATGCCACACTAACAGAAAAACGTTCCACAAGATCGCTAAAAATTGCGCTGTTTTGTATATCGCAATGACCGCCAAAGTTGTTAAGGAGATCGCTAACCGCTTATGCGATGTTAATGAGATCGCCCAGATTGGCAGCTACTAGCGACATTAAAAAATGATCACACAAACGATCGCATTAGTATGCGTCGTTATCAGGATCGTTAGTGGGAACGTATAGTGGCAGTATTAAAATCGCAGACTCCCCACAAACTCTTTATTATTATTGAAAAGAGTGTGCGAGCCCCTTATGCGATAACAGCCGCAGGACAGCGCAGTCTGTCACTCATTAGTGCCCCAGAAGGCGCCCGCGCTGTGGGGGTGAAGGGGTTAAGCTTCTGCCTGCGGGCTAGAAGCGACTCACCCAGCTGGTAACAGTGTAACATCTTGCCGGGAGGGGAGGAGGGAGAAGAGCCAGAAGAAGCTTTCAGCCTGCTTCTTTAATGGCCGCCGCGCTGTGCCTCCGTGTGCTCCATGAGGGAAGCCGGAAATGGAGACAGCAGTAAAGCGCGCGCTCAGAGCGGCGCGAGAATTCAAATAAAAAGGCGCGCACTCCTCTCCTATGTCCTGCAGGCATCCACCTGCGGACAAAAAAACACAGTCACCGACATGTAATGTACAGCGGCTGCCGCAGCAGTCGCTTGAACACTCACACACACATTAATAAAAATGTGAGGTAAAAATGTGAGGTACTCACCAGCCGAAGCGCCACAGGGACCCCCAGGGGTTTCTGGCGCTATGCCCATGCTTCCCCCCAGGGCGGGGGACGCAGTGACCCCTGCAGCGCGGTTTGCGACCCCGCCAGGGAAGCCATCCTCATCCCCCCGGGCCGGCAGGGTTCTGCAGGGACCACCATTAGGGTAATACAGATCCGCCAAGGGAGAGGTGGGAGTCCAGCAGCGCTGAGACTCCTGAGACCTCTAGACCACATTTGGTGATCCAAGTCTCTTGTCCGATAAAAAATAATAAAATCTTCTGAGGAGCTGCTTCCAGCAGCGACTATCCTCTGAGACCTCAAATTGTAAACTGAAGAGCTGAGTAGGAGGAGCCCGAGCTGGAGGGGCCGGTCAACACTCTTTTTAATCTGAGGTGTCAATCCTATCTGGGCTCCGCCTACCCACTAGTAATGACTGTGGCTCTCTTCCTTCCATCTGCAGCTGAAATGTTTTATTTTTCTTTGACCATAGAAGTGATTGGTCTTTAGTGCAATCTTTAGATGTGACCCCGGACGTGCCAACCATCGGGGCAGAGACTCAGGACTTATGGCCATCGAAGCAGAGACCCCGGAAGTGCGGCCATCGGGGCAGAGACCCCATGACATGCGACCATTGGGGCAGAGACCCAGGACGTGCGACCATCAGGCCAGACATTTACATCCTCCTTTCAAACATCACAAGGTAGAGCAGCGGATTATCCTCGTTGTTGGCTTTCATGTCTCTTGCGCATTACAAGAGGACAAGACGTCTCTGGGCGATGATTAAAGACAGGAAATGTAGCAGGACACGCGGGGCCACAGATCTGTGATGTCCCAGTCTCTGCGGCAGTGAATGTGACAACCAATACATCCACAATAACAGTTCCCACAAGTTGTCAGCAAGCTATACAGTAAGGGCCCCGTCACACTCTTTGATGTCCCAGAGATCCCACCAACGATCCGACATGGATGGGATCGCTGGGACATCGTTAGCTGATCGCTGGTGAGCTGTCACATGGGCAGACTCACCAGCAATCAGGACCAATGAGCACGCTGGTATCTAGGGTACATATCAGGTAACTAAGCGCTGCACCGCACTTAGTTACCCGATGTGTACCCTAGATACCATCTCCCAGCTTCTGCTGTATGCGCTGGGAGCTGGTATCTAATGTACACATCGGGTAACTAAGTGCTGCGCCGCACTTAGTTACCCGATATGTACCCTAGATACCAGCTCCCAGCTTCTGTTGTACGCGCTGGGAGCTTGTGATCGTTGGTCTCCGTTGTCACACGCAGCGATGCGCGCTGGCCAGCGGGAGAACTAAAGATAAAAAAATGGTCCAGGCCATTCAACGACGATCAGTGATACCCAGCAGGGGGGCTGGTCGTCGCTGCGTGTCACACTAAGCGAGATCGCTGGCTAGGTCGCTGTTGCGTCACAAAATCGGTGAGGCTTCTGCGATCTCGCTTAGTGTGACTGGGGCTTAAGAGGCCTGACTGGACAAAGAAGTGGGAAACTATAACTGAAGGATCAGCGATTTTCTGTTTTGTCTCCTTCTCATAGTTCTTACTTGTTTTTTTGTGGACGAGTCACAGCGATTAATGACATTGTTCATTTTACCATATAATCTACCGAAAAATGAAGACATTTTGAGATTTTCTTACTGCGTTTTCGGTGGGAAGGAGAAGTAACAATGAGGGCGTTTCTCTGTTTCCTGTATTGGCAAAAATATTGTGATGTTTTCTTAGTTTGGACGATTACACGAGTTGGGACCAAATATGAACATTTTTGTTATCACTTAATTCACAATCACATTTGGAGAGAACCAACCGCACCAGTTCCTGGCTGTGTAAAGGCCCTGTCACACATAACGAGATCGCTAGCGAGATCGTTGATACGTCACGGGTTTTGTGACGCAATAACGATTTCGCTAGCGATCTCGTTACGTCTGACAGGTAGCAACGATCAGGCCCCTGCTGTGAGATCGCTGATTGTTACAAAGCTTCCTGGACCATTCCTGGGTTGTTGCGCTCCCGCTGGGCAGTGTGCATCGCTGTATTTGACACTTAACCAACGACCTCGTTAGCGATTCAGAACTGAGACACGTAGGCGTGCATAAATTGGACTTTTCCGCGCCCCTCTTCCTCGATTGGTGGTCGCTACAGCATTCTCATTTCCCGCCGTGCATAAAGAAAGCAACAGAATAGCGATTCCATCCTTTGTTTCTGACCTCGTGCTGGATTGCAGATCTTAGCAGAATTCTCCGGGCTGTGTGGAGTCACAGCCGAAGAACACTACAATCCACAAACCAGAACGCTTGTCAGGAACAAAGCCCAGATGAATGGATACAGAGTCACAGCTGAAGAACGCTGCTACGATCCGAAACCAGAATGCAAACAGGAACAAAGGGATGGAATTGCTACAACGTGGCTTTATTTTAAACCTGTCGCCCAATCAAAACGCAGTAGCGTCCACCAATCGGAGATGATTGGTGACACAGTACAGCCCCTATCAAGGTGTGGATCGTTGAAATAGCTGCTGTGTGAAAGCGTCCCAACGAGCAACGAGATCGTTAGTTAGATCGCTGGGGCGGCCGAAATCGTTGGGAAGTTCTGCATGTTTGACAGCTTCCCAACGATCACGATACGGCTCTCCAGCGATCTCAAAACCGTGACGTAATAACGATCTCGCTAGCGATCTTGTTATGTGTGACGGGGCCTTAATACAGCACACATCTGTATTGGATCTCGGATTACCAGGATCCATCTGTGAGTTTGCTACCTGGGAATTAATGTGCAGAAAATGATTCCAAGTTCCGAAGTGATCAGCGGCACAAGGGAGTCTGGAGGAAGAGGAGGGAGAACAGAGGGGTCTGGAGGAGGAGGGAGGACAGAGGGGTCTGGAGGGGGAGGGAGGACAGAGGGGTCTGGAGGGGAGGACAGAGGGGACTGGAGGACAGAGGGGACTGGAGGACAGAGGGGACTGGAGGAACAGAGGGGACTGGAGGACAGAGGGGACTGGAGGGAGGACAAAAGGGACTGGAGGACAGAGGGGACTGGAGGGACAGAGGGGACTGGAGGACAGAGGGGACTGGGACAGAGGACTGGAGGACAGAGGGGACTGGAGGGAGGACAGAGGGGACTGGAGGGAGGACAGAGGGGACTGGAGGGAGGACAGAGGGGACTGGAGGGAGGACAGAGGGGTCTGGAGGGAGGACAGAGGGGTCTGGAGGGAGGACAGAGGGGTCTGGAGGGAAGACAGAGAAGTCTGGAGGGAGGACAGAGAAGTCTGGAGGGAGGACAGAGGGGTCTGGAGGGAGGACAGAGGGGTCTGGAGGGAGAACAGAGGGGTCTGGAGGGAGGACAGAGGGTCTGGAAGGAGGACAGAGGGGTCTGGAGGGAGGACAGAGGGGTCTGCAGTCTGGAGGGAGAACAGAGGGGCTGGAGGATAAAGGGGTCGGGAGGACCGAGGGTCCGGAGGAGAGAGGGGTTCGGAGGACTGAGGAGTCGGGAGGAGCCTGGAGGGGTCCGGAGGAAGACTAAAGAGGAGTCTGGAAGGGGGACAATAGTATGTAGGAGGAGGAGCGGGAGTTTGGCTGTGTCTTACTCTTCTCCTCCTGAGAACACTTGTATATCTATATGGGAATTGGGAGGAGCAGTTGTCGGCCAAAAAAGACGGATTTTGGTAAGAACTTACCTGTAAAATCCTTTTCAGCGAAGGAAGGAAAGGAGACACACTAGTAATGACTAGTGGGTAGGCGGAGCCCAGATAGGATTGACACCTCAGATTAAAAAGAGTGTTGACCGGCCCCTCCAGCTCGGGCTCCTCCTACTCCTGCTTCTTCAGTCGTACAAAAGCTTAGGGAAGAGCAAATATCACCAGCGGAGCAACATAACCCCTTCTGAAGGACTTCAGAGAAAAAGCAAGAATACAGGTTATGCATGCATGTAGGCAAAAAAAACACACAGTTCCAGGTACTACTCACTGGACCTGACCACCGCGATGAGCTGGCAATGCTGGAAAGGAGCCGTAGCGCGTCAACCTCAGTCTAGATAATCGCTATCAGAAGAGGGTCACGCCGCATCTGAAAACACATCAACACACTTCTGCCATGGGCGGGTGCTCTGTCTCCTTTCCTTCCTTCGCTGAAAAGTATTTTACAGGTAAGTTCTTACCAAAATCCGTCTTTCAGCAGCAGAATGGAAGGAAAGGAGACACACTAGTAATGACTAGTGGGACGTTCCAAAGCAGTCCAAAAATTAAGGGTGGGAATATAACCAAGAAAAAACAGGCAGAATCCCAACAACCTTGGTAAATGCGCAACAGGCGCCAAATACAAGTTAACTAGAACTTTACACTACAGCCGCCTGTAGGACCCTGCGTCCTAAGGCCGCATCAGCGGAAGCACTGACGTCCACCTTATAAAACTTTGTAAACGTGTGGACGGAGCGCCAAGTCACCGCTCGGCAGAGCTGAGCTACCGAAGCCCCTTGATGAAAGGCCCACGATGAGGCCACAGCCCTCGTGGAATGAGCACGAATCTTAATCGGGCAAGGTTCGCCTTTAAGTCGGTAAGCCTCCAAAATGGCTGACCGAATCCAACGAGCTATAGAGTCCTTGGAAGCTCGTTGACCACGTCGACGACCTGCTGGAATCACAAACAAGGAGTCTGACTTCCTAAAACCTTGAGTAACAGACAAATAGAACTTCAAGGCCCGCACTAAATCCAATGTGTGCAAAACCCGTTCCTTTGCATTCCTCGGGCCCGGGCAAAGTGAAGGCAAAACAATATCCTGGTTAACATGGAATTGCGACACTACCTTAGGTAGAAAGTCGCCCCGTGTGCGAAGCACTACTCGATCCGGGTAAAATTCCAGGAAAGGAGGCGAGCAAGAAAGAGCCGCCAACTCAGAAACCCTTCTCAAAGAAGTGACTGCGACTAGGAAGGCAACCTTCCAAGAAAGCAAAGAAAGGTTAGCAGAATCCATTGGCTCAAAAGGCCCATGCTGAAGAGCCTCCAGGACAAGGTTGAGCCGCCAAGGAGACACAGGTGCCTTCCGCGGCGGAAACTAACGGGTTACCCCGCGAAAAAAGGAGCGCACGTCCCTACGCGAGGCGATAACTTTCTGGAACAACAGGGACTGGGCAGAAACCTGACCCCTCAGGGTGCTAACTGCCAAACCCTTGTCCAGCCCGTACTGTAGAAAAGCCAACAGATTGGGAATGGAAAAAATCCTCGGGTTCCTTGAAGAACCCAAACACCACGAGAAGAAGGCTTCCCAGGTCTTGTGGTAAATTCTAGTAGTAGCCGGACCTCTGGCAGCTCGCAGAGTGGCAATGACTTCGGTTGAAAAACCTCTACGGGTCAGTATTTCGGTCTCAAGAGCCACGCCGTCAAACGCAGAGACTTCAAGTCCGGATGACGGACAGGAACCTGGGTTAACAGGTCCGGGCGAAGAGGAAGTGGAAATGGCGGTGCTGCCAAAAGCGACACCAGTGTCGAGAACCACGTCCTCCTTGGCCAATCTGGGGCTATCAACATAGCCGGGATTCTCTCCAGTCTGATCCGACGCAGCACCAGAGGAAGTAAAGATATCGGCGGAAACACATAGATTAGCTCGAATTGGTCCCACGGGGCCACCAGAGCATCCACCGCCACAGCCTTCGGGTCCTTGTACCTGGACATGAAGGTCGGCAACTTGGCATTGGACCTGGATGCCATCAAATCCACTTGGGGAACTCCCCAAAGGGAGCACAGCAGTGCAAAGATCTCCGGATGAAGACTCCATTCTCCGGGATCCATCTTCTCTCGACTGAGGAAGTCCGCCGTGGTATTCTGAACTCCTGGAATGTGAATCGCAGAGATGGCTGGTACTCTGTCCTCGGCCCAATTCAGGATCCGAGACACTTCCACCATGAGCCTGGAACTCCTCGTTCCGCCTTGGTGGTTGATATACGCGACCGCCGTTGCGTTGTCTGTCTGCACTCGGACTGGTAGACCGCTCAAAGGGACCGTCCAGTGTTGGAGGCAAAGAAAAATTGCCCTCAATTCCAAGATGTTGATCGGTAGAACAGACTCTTCCGATGACCATACTCCCTGAACCCAGAGATCGTTCCAGACACCCCCCAGCCCGTCAGGCTGGCATCGGTGGTTATGACCGACCACCTCGGAGGAAGGAAAGACTTTCCCAGTGATAACGTTCCTGGACGTGACCACCAACTTAGGGACTCTCGCACCCTGCGAGAGATGAGGATACTGCGATCCAGTGCAATCTGCGATCGATCCCAATGACTCAGAATGAGCCTTTGGAGGGCTCTGGAATGAAACTGGGCAAACGGAAGTGCTTCCATGGAAGCCACCATCAGACCTAAAAGGCGCATACACTTCCGAAGGGACATTGCTGTCGAAGACTTCATAGTCTGTACATGTCGAAGGAGACATGCCCGCTTGTCTGGAGGTAGGGACACCACTGCCCGTACCGTGTCGAAATGCATCCCCAAAAACAGGATTGACTGCGACGGTTCCAGAGACTACTTCTCCCAATTGACCAGCCACCCGAAGTCCTCCAGGAGCTGAAGGGATAGATTGCGAGCCGTCACTGCCTCCTCCTTTGAGGACGCCACAATCAAAAGGTCGTCCAGATAGGGAATAATCGTGACTCCCTGTCTTCGAAGAATTGCCATGAGAGGCGCTAGAATTTTTGTAAAAACTCTGGGCGCTGAAGCCAAGCCGAATGGCAGGGCCACAAATTGGTAATGGTCCTGACTTATGGCAAAACGAAGAAAGCGCTGGTGAGCCCTTCCGACGGGAACATGCAAATAAGCGTCGCGAATGTCGATTGACACCAGAAAGTCGTTCTGCGACAGGGTTGCCACAACGGAGCGAAGTGACTCCATGCGGAATTTTTGGGTGTGGACATGCTGATTCAATCTTTTGAGATCCAGAATAGGACGAAATTTGTCCTCTTTTTTGGGGACCACAAAGAGATTTGAATAAAAACCTTTTCCCCGGTCCTCTGTCGGAACCGGTATTACTACACCCTTCTGCAGAAGGAATTCCACCTCTCGCAGCAGAGCGGCAAATAGCTCGGGCTCTGACGGAATGCGAGACTGGCAAAAACTGTCCGGGGGTCGAGAAGAAAACTCTATGAAATAGCCTGCCGACACAACTCGCGTTACCCAGGAATCCGGAACGCGGAAATCCAATTCGCCTTGAATTGGAGCAGGCGACCCCCCACTCGAGAGCCCTCGAGTGAGGACCTGGCGTCAGTCTGCCTTGGCGGGCTTCTTGTCAGTTTCCCGCTTGTCTTGATGGAAACTTTGTTTCCAAGGGGTGCGGGATTTCTGAGAAGACTTCTTTCCCGAAAAAGAGGGACGACCCGATCCCCAAGAAGACTGACCGGATCGTCCCCTAGACCGAAAATACCGCCGACCATTACCGGCACTAGGTCTGCCAGACGTAGAAGCCATAGCCCTTCGCTGTGGTAAAGCCGCTTCTTTAGCCTTTGCCTTGGCAATCAGCTCTGTGAGATCAGATCCAAATAGCTGACCACCCTTGTAGGCTAAAGACAGTAAACCCTGCTTGGAAACCGCGTCCCCGGTCCACTGTCTAAGCCACAGTTGTTGTGAATGGGCTTGAGATGAGTTCTGAGCAGAGGCTCCCTCTGGTGGTTACAAGCGGTACTGGTCTGTTCAGTGAAGATTGTGAGGACTGGGAATCAGGTGTTACTGACTGGTCTTATATAAGGGAGTCACCTTCCCATCAGGGTTGCCGGTGATCAATTGTTCTGGTCTGAATCCTTGATTCCAGTTTCCCTTGTAGCCTGCTGTGTCGTGTCTGCATCTCCTTCTAACAGATAAGACATTTTCTTCTTTTTGTTTCTGTGCTTGATTTTTGCATTTTGTCCTGCACTTCTGTGGGGGCCTTCTGGGTCCCCTCAGGGGGCTTTTGCCCCCTCAGTTTAGTTCAGCCACTGATGTTTGTACTTTTGCTTTTTCCAGTTTTTTCAGTGGCTGCTGTTTTGATTTTGTTACACCAGAGAGCTAATTTAGGTGGTAGAGGTCGTGTGATCTCAGGCGTTTTTGAAATTAGTAGAGTTGGTGCTTTCAGGGTTTTTTTGGGATTGCAGTAAGTACCCTTCCTATCCTTTTCTATTTAGTTAGTTTGGGCCCCAACGTTTGCTCATACTATTTTCTGTCTGTGTCAGTATTTCGTCTTGTCTAACCGCCATTACATGTTTGGGGGCTTGCTATTATCTTTGGGGTTCTGCTCCGGGGCAGATAGCTTTCCTATTTCTATCTTTAGGTGTAGTTAGTTTCTCAGGCTGTGACGAGGCGTCTAGGACCAACGTAGGAACGCTCCACGGCTGCCTCTAGTTGTGGTGGTTAGTCAGGGTACTGCAATCTCATAGATTCCAACTGCTCTGGTGTATTGCCTTTTTGCCTGCACTCCTCAGCTACCGAATCATAACACACAGTGCTCTTCTGACTGTGACCGCTGAGGATTGCGTCCTGGATAATAATGACGCAGTATCCAGACCTGCATCACAGCTATATCGGGCTGCAGTCTCCAATAAATCGAGAAGTCCATCTATCTCGGATAATGGAGATCTATTTTGCAACGCCTTCCGTAAACGGACCAACCAGCACAGGGAAGCCTTAGAAGCACACATGGATCCTAGTACTGCTCTGAATCCATGACCTGCAGCTTCATAGATGGATTTCGCCGCCATCTCCGTTTTTCTGTCCAGCGGCTCTTGCAGACTCGCTTTCCCTTTAACCTGGAAGCAATGAGGATTTACTAAGCTGGGATAAAGGAACATCCACTTCAGGAGAAGGAATCCAATTATCCGTCAATTCCGTTGAACACGGATATAATGCTTCAAAGAACCGTGTCCCTTGAAAACGTTTATCTGGACACAGACGTTCCTTCTCCACTACCATATTAAGCTTTCCAGAGCCGGTAATGTTGACCGCGACTTATGGTACTCCTGGTACATGCGGCCCGACTTACCAGGCCGTGTAGTTACCTCCTCCGGTAACTTAACGCCTCTCTCATAGCTTCAATTAAAGCCTCTGTTCGGCTCACAAGAGAGAAAGAATGTCCCTGCCGATCCTCCTTATCCGAATCGGATAACTCCCCTTCTGAGTTTGAAGGAGAACCCTGACCGCATTCCATATCAGATACCTCTGATTCGCTACGCGGAAAAGATGGCACCGGCCTGCGCCGCTTCCTGTATGAGAGGATCTAGCTGACACCCACTGACCTAAAAGGTCAGACAAGCCATTAATTGACTGAGCGATGGTATCTAATTTGGTATCGCTGTAAATCGCAGCGCTTGATGCCGTCGAAGTCTGCGTATCAGATACTTGCGACTGATCCTGTAGCGGATCTGGCAGATGGTCCGCACCTTCCGGACCCTGAACCGACATGTCAGCAGTAAATGGCAGGTCAAAACCCTGTTAGTAACTGGAAACAGTGTGGTTACTAAGCAGACTGAGCAAGTACGCTGAAGGGTTAAAGCTCTTAAAGAAGAGAGTTACCCCAGCTATCTCTCATATATAAATAACCTCCTGCGTTCTGATCCCTACCGGGTAGAACCTGCGGCGGTTATTGCTGGAAGGGTTAACCCTTCATAGGGGTTAATGCCGCCAACTCCCCACAACTCCCTATATAAAATAAAAGGAGTGTGCGAGTCCCAGGTCTCTATAAGAGAACGCGGCTGCAGATAAACGCTATCTGTCACTTGGAACACAGATAGGTTCTGCGCTGTGGGGTGATGATATTCACTCACCCAGCTGGCCTCGGTGAAAGTATACCTTAAACAGGAGGAGCGGAGCATGAGGAGCCCGGAGCCTTTGTAATGGCCGCCGCACTGAGAGAAGCCGGAAGAGAAGGACAGTGAAGCTGCAGTCTCCTCAGAGCGATTCCTGTCACAAAAAGAGCGGGAAGCGTGAAGCCACGCCCCCTCCGGCTTCAGAAAAGAGCGCAAACTCCTCGCTCTCTGCTCTCCTCTGTCCTGCAGGTATCTGCCTGCGGACATAAAATACAGTCACCAAACATGTCATCTAATACATGTACCAGCGGCTGCCGCAGCAGCCGCTGAGAGCACACACACATTCACATAAAAATGCGGTACTCACCAGCCGAGCGCCACAGGGACCCCCAGGGGTTTGTGGCGCTGTGCCCATCGCTTCCCCCCCGGGCGAGGAACGCAGTGACCCCCGATGTGCGGTTTGCGTCCCCGCCAGGGAAGCAATCCTCATCCCCCAGGGCCGGCGTGAAACTGCAGGGACCACCATACAGGGTATTACAGATCGCCAAGGAGAGGTGGTGGTCCAGCAGCGCTGAGACCCTGAGACCTCTAGACCACTTCTGGTGATCCAAGTCTCTTGTCCGATAAAAAATAATAAACTTTTCTGAGGAGCTGCTTCCAGCAGCGACCATCCTCTGGACCTCAAATTTTAGACTGAAGAAGCAGGAGTAGGAGGAGCCCGAGCTGGAGGGGCCGGTCAACACTCTTTTTAATCTGAGGTGTCAATCCTATCTGGGCTCCGCCTACCCACTAGTCATTACTAGTGTGTCTCCTTTCTTCCATTCTGCTGCTGAAAGCATTTGGCTAACGACTATGGAAAATAATGGTCACCTTACGACCGCCCCTTTAAGAGTGAGCCCAACAGACACTAATCCACCATTAATCCCAGCAGGCCTGTGATTTTCTAGCCAACTACCGCTGAGAGTCAAGTCCCTAATGACAGGAGGACGTGCAGACGTCCCCGGAGGATGGAGCCGAGGCACAGACATATAATTGTTCCATGCAGAGTTAAAGGCAAAGTGCTTGCGGGGCAGTTCTCATGATTAAATTGTTTCTGCTTGTTTGCCTAATCATAAACAGCTCAAAATCGAGGCCAGAGATGATGTGCATCCAAGCGGCTACTTATTAATGGTCACAGCCCCAGAGCAGGAAGCTCTGCAAAAACAAAGATTATTGTGGGATTGTAAAGTCATCCTGGTTTAATAAATTACTAATCCCACAAAAAATCCACCAGGAATCATTAATTTATGCTTTAAGAAAAAGATCATTTGTTATAAAACTCTCTCTAAAAAAAGAAGCCCCAATTCCAACCACAGGGGGGTCTCTGATGACAATGTATAGCAAGCTGACAAGTGCATGTTTTATCAGAGATCACATGGATTGCAGGGCAGAAGTCATCAGAGGTGACGCTAATAACAATGCATACACCGGTCCACGACACACGCAGTAAGGAAACGTCTCCTGGCTGAAGGCAGATATCTGACGACACGGCACCAAGCAATTTCCCAATTAAAATCACCGAGCAATCGTAATGAAGAGAGAGGTGGAGGTGTATTATTCCCGTCCAGCCAACCTCGCCGAATCTCAGGCCAACATTGCACTCACTAAATATAGTCCGCTGAAAGCCTCGTACAAAATAACGCACTGTGCGGAGAAGAAAGAGGTCATTTTAATGGTGAAAGAGACGATCAAGTGTAATTATCCATCATTACTCCCAGGTAATTACAGAGGAGTCTTAAGACTGAGCTCTGTGTCCAGCGCTCTGTAATGCAATATATCTCAGGTCTTGTAGAAGTTACTGTAGATGCCAGTCTGGGCCAGACTCATTAATACATCAATACATTAATACATTAATTGTTTTTATTGGATGTCGACATTTTGGTTAGCTCAAGTCCCATGTAGAGAAAAAAAAACGTTTTAAAGGACTATGCTGCCACCTTGTGTCCACACTGTGGAGTGCAGAGTGGATAGAGGACTCTGCTGCCACCTGGTGTCCACACTGAGCAGTGCAGTGTGGATAGAGAGGACTCTGCTGCCACCTGGTGTCCACACTGAGGAGTGCAGCATGGATATAGAGGACTCTGCTGCCACCTGGTGTCCAGACTGAGGAGTACAGAGTGCAGCGTGGATGACTGCACTGATCAAGTAAAAGCTAAATAACTCATTATGACCCACAATTGCGTAAAAGAAAGTTAGTTTTTATACTTTAATTTTGTTGCTGTTGATTAAGTGTCTAATTCCCAGCCGCTGTCCATATATTCAGTATGCAATACACAAAAAACAAATATAATAAGGCCACATTCACACATTCAAAATTACTGCAGTTTTCTGCATCAAAATTAGCAATATAATCTGCTCAGATTATTGCTTTTTGCTGCTTTTTTTGTATATATTTTCCCCTTGATGCAGTATAATGTTTTATTATACATTTTTAATTCAGTTTTTTTTAACGGATTTTTTTTAGAAACGTATGAGAAAAAACAATGCATAAAAAACATTGTTCCACAGCGGCTTTTTAATGCGCGTCGGCTGTAAATTATAAACGCACCTGATTTTCTGTAAAAAAAAATATAAGCAACATTTACACTACAAGAGAATGGGTCTAAACATTAAATGGGTAGCAGACTGGAATAGAGAGAGCAAGAGAGAGGACCCTGCCCGCAAAGTATGGGGGACGGAGAAAGTAGGTACTGAGAGAAGCCGCTCATGTGCTACTGGCCGCAGAGTTAATGCAGGTTGTTGGCTTTTCCGAAACTTTGCGACTTCAGGTTAGTTTTGAAAGTTTCAAAAGGTGGAAAATAAAGTTCAAGAGAATATGGAAAGACCAGAGAAAACTTGGAGATCGGAGACCAAAAGAGATCTTGTGTAGGGAGGAGGCAGGTAATTAGCCTAGAGATGTATGGAGGGGACGGGTTGTGGACAGTCTTGTAAGTCATTGTTAATATTAGGAACTGTATGCGCTGGGCAGTGGGAAGCCAGCAGAAAAGGATAAACCAGGGAATGCAAGAGACCAAAAGATAGATGAGAAGACACAGAGAAGGATGCGGCATTAGTCCCGGCATGTACAACACTCAGGAAAAGTTTCAGAAAATCTCAGGACTCGGCGGCTGATCTGGAGTCTTCGACACGGTGAGCAGTGAATTGGAGAAGCCCGTCGAGATGAGCCTGGTAACACTCATTCAGCCTTGTTAATCTGGAGAATCGCTGGGCCACTTGTGTCGCCTACCAGGAGAAATTTTACCTTTTATTACATAGCAAGAGGAATTTCTATTAACTAAAGGTGGTGGTAAAATATGAAGCGGCGTTCACAGTTTGTCACATTTTTTTCTGGATTTTAACCCCCTTATTACAGACATGACTGATACACTCACCTCCTCTGTTATGGAAACAGTCAGTATGTCATGCCATTTTTTTCCTCCCTTCTGACTTCTTGCTCTATTCAAGGCTTTGTGAAAGATTCCGGAACATGCGCTGATCTCCTGGAAATAATAGGGCGTATAAGACACGCAGCAAGCTTCCTCCTCTTCGATGGGTGATGTAATACTAAATAACGATCCTCTCTTATTCATGGATGTAAGTGATCGATGTCTGGGGGCTGATCAGTGACCACCCTGTGCCGTGATGATGGACCTCACCTGCAGCGATGCCGTAAGGGTCTGCGCCTCCTGCACATATTCTGCCAGCTTCTCGCAGATCACTTCACTGTCTTTTCTGATGCTCTGCAAATATCAGGTAGAGGAAGACCGTCCAGTCCGGCATGACAAAAGTGCAGACTTAGTTTTGCTTTTATGTGCATTATTGTTTACAGACAAAACTTAGGAATGTTACAAAAACATCATCTGCTACTAAGCTGCCATCATAGCTTGTCATGTACAGTTATAATGGCAATATAGGTATCACTCAGCTCTCCTAGAAGTAGACAAACTGAGAAATAGTGAAATAAATTATTCTTAACACGATACAAGTTGCGGGACTTTGCACTGATGAAACACTGCCTGTAATATTACCATTAGCAATGAGGAAAGCTGCCGGATATCCATGCGGCTGCGACAGGCCGCACCGTGAAGATTCTCATGAAACTCCAGCGCTTCAGACATCCAAACCTTCAGTGCCATCCCCTTCTCTGTGAATGTCGATAGCTGCCTCTGAGTGGTGGTGAGCAAGTACCTCCTGGAAACAGAATGTGAAAAAGGCTTATATTAGCAAATCCAGTAGCAATGTGTTATGCAAAAATAAAAAGTGTAACATTGACGCTGGCAGCTGCAATGCAGAGAGCGCCCTCTAGTGATGCTGCCAGCAGATGTAATAGTGCAGGGAGCTCCCTCTAGTGGTGCTGCCAGCAGATGTAATAATGCAGAGCGCTCCCTCTAGTGGTGCTGCAGCAGATGTAATAATGCAGAGAGCACCCTCTAGTGGTGCTCCCAGCACATGTAATAATGCAGAGAGCTCCCTCTAGTGATGCTGCCAGCAGACGTAATAATGCAGAGAGCTCCCTCTAGTGATGCTGCCAGCAGATGTAATAATGCAGAGCGCTCCCTCTAGTGGTGCTGCCAGCAGATGTAATAATGCAGAGCGCTCCCTCTAGTGATGCTGCCAGCAGATGTAATAATGCAGAGAGCTCCCTCTAGTGGTGCTGCCAGCAGATGTAATAATGCAGAGAGCTCCCTCTAGTGGTGCTGCCAGCAGATGTAAATGCAGAGCGCTCCCTCTAGTGATGCTGCCAGCTGATGTAATAATGCAGAGAGCTCCCTCTAGTGGTGCTACCAGCAGATGTAATAATGCAGAGCGCTCCCTCTAGTGATGCTGCCAGCAGATGTAATAATGCAGAGAGCTCCCTCTAGTGATGCTACCAGCAGATGTAATAATGCAGGGAGCTCCCTCTAGTGGTGCTGCCAGCAGATGTAATAATGCAGAGCGCACCCTCTAGTGGTGCTCCCAGCACATGTAATAATGCAGAGAGCTCCCTCTAGTGGTGCTGCCAGCAGATGTAATAATGCAGAGAGCTCCCTCTAGTGGTGCTGCCAGCAGATGTAATAATGCAGAGCGCTCCCTCTAGTGATGCTGCCAGCTGATGTAATAATGCAGAGAGCTCCCTCTAGTGGTGCTGCCAGCAGATGTAATAATGCAGAGAGCTCCAGCTAGTGATGCTGCCAGCTGATGTAATAATGCAGAGAGCTCCCTCTAGTGGTGCTGCCAGCAGATGTAATAGTGCAGGGAGCTCCCTCTAGTGGTGCTGCCAGCAGATGTAATAATGCAGAGCGCACCCTCTAGTGGTGCTCCCAGCACATGTAATAATGCAGAGAGCTCCCTCTAGTGGTGCTGCCAGCAGATGTAATAATGCAGAGAGCTCCCTCTAGTGATGCTGCCAGCTGATGTAATAATGCAGAGAGCTCCCTCTAGTGATGCTGCCAGCTGATGTAATAATGCAGAGAGCTCCCTCTAGTGATGCTGCCAGCAGATGTAATAGTGCAGGAGCTCCCTCTAGTGGTGCTGCCAGCAGATGTAATAATGCAGAGCGCTCCCTCTAGTGATGCTGCCAGCTGATGTAATAATGCAGAGAGCTCCCTCTAGTGATGCTGCCAGCAGATGTAATAATGCAGAGAGCTCCCTCTAGTGGTGCTGCCAGCAGATGTAATAATGCAGAGAGCTCCAGCTAGTGATGCTGCCAGCTGATGTAATAATGCAGAGAGCTCCCTCTAGTGATGCTGCCAGCTGATGTAATAATGCAGAGAGCTCCCTCTAGTGATGCTGCCAGCAGATGTAATAATGCAGAGAGCTCCCTCTAGTGGTGCTGCCAGCAGATGTAATAATGCAGAGAGCTCCCTCTAGTGATGCTGCCAGCAGATGTAATAATGCAGAGAGCTCCCTCTAGTGGTGCTGCCAGCAGATGTAATAATGCAGGGAGCTCCCTCTAGTGGTGCTGCCAGCAGATGTAATAATGCAGAGCACACCCTCTAGTGGTGCTCCCAGCACATGTAATAATGCAGAGAGCTCCCTCTAGTGATGCTGCCAGCTGATGTAATAATGCAGAGAGCTCCCTTAGTGATGCTGCCAGCAGATGTAATAGTGCAGGGAGCTCCCTCTAGTGGTGCTGCCAGCAGATGTAATAATGCAGAGAGCTCCCTCTAGTGATGCTGCCAGCTGATGTAATAATGCAGAGAGCTCCCTCTAGTGATGCTGCCAGCTGCCTGTAATGTAATAATGCAGAGAGCTCCCTCTAGTGATGCTGCCAGCAGATGTAATAATGCAGAGAGCTCCCTCTAGTGGTGCTGCCAGCTGCCTGTAATGTAATAATGCAGAGAGCTCCCTCTAGTGATGCTGCCAGCAGATGTAATAATGCAGAGAGCTCCCTCTAGTGGTGCTGCCAGCAGATGTAATAATGCACAGAGCTCCAGCTAGTGGTGCTGCAAGCAGCTGTAATGTAATAATGCAGAGCTCCCTCTAGTGGTGCTGCCAGCAGATGTAATAATGCAGAGAGCTCCAGCTAGTGGTGCTGCAAGCAGCTGTAATGTAATAATGCAGAGCTCCCTCTAGTGGTGCTGCCAGCAGCTATAATGCAGAGAGCTCCCTCTAGTGGTGCTGCCAGCAGCTGTAATAATGCAGAGATCTCCATCTAGTGTTGCTGCCAGCAGCTGTAATAATGCAGAGTGCTCCCCCGTTTAGTGGTGCCTCAGCAGAAGTAATAATGCAGAGACCTCCCTCTAGTGGCACTGATGGTAGATGTAGTAATGCAGAGCGCTCCCTCTAGTGGCGATGCCAGTAGCTATAATTATGCTCGTACAGAGATCTCCCTGTAGTGGTGCTTGCTGGTAGCTGCAACAAAGCAGAGAGCTCCCTCTAGTGGTGCTGCAGACAGCTGTAATACAGAGTGCTCCCTCAAGTGACGCTGATGTCAGATGCAGAGAACCCCCTCTAAAGGCGCTGATGGCAGCTGTAATAATGCAGAGAGCTCCCTCTAGTGGCGATGCCAGCTGCTATAATTATGCTCGTAATGAGAGCTCCCTCTAGCGGTGCTGCCGACAGCTGTAATACACGGATTTTGGTAAAGACTTACCTGTAAAATCCTTTTCAGCGAAGGAAGGAAGAGAGACACAGTATTCATTACTGATGGGTAGGCGGAGCCCCAGATCAGGATGTTACCTCAGATCAAAAGAGTGATGACTGGCTGGCCCCTCCAGCTCGGGCTCCTCCTACTCAGCTCCAGTCGTATCAAAGCTTTTAGGAAAAGAGCCAAAATCACCAGCGGAGCAACATAACCCCTTCTGAAGGAACTTCAGAGAAAAAACACAAGGATACAGGTTATGCATGCAAAGAAAGCCAAAAACCACAGAGTTCCAGGTACTACTCACGGAACCTGACTACTGCGATGAGCTGGCGATGCTGGAACAGAGCCTTAGCGCGCTGACCTCAGCCCAGATAATCGCTATCAGATAAGGGTCGCGCTGCATCTGAAAACATCAACACACTTCTGCCGTGGGAGGGTGCTGTGTCTCTCTTCCTTCCTTCGCTGAAAAGGATTTTACAGGTAAGTCTTTACCAAAATCCGTGTTTCAGCTGCAGATGAAGGAAGAGAGCCACAGTATTCATTACTGATGGGACGTCCCAAAGCAGTTCAAAAATAAGGGTGGGAAAAAACCAACAAAAGGCAGAAACCCAACAACCTTAACAACAAAGCGCAACCAGCGCTAAACACAAGTTCATCCAGAACTTTAAACTACAGCTGCCTGCAGGACCCTACGTCCGAGGGCTGCATCAGCGGAAGCACTGACGTCCACTTTATAAAATCTTGTAAACGTGTGGACAGAGCGCCAAGTCGCCGCTCGGCAAAGCTGCACTGCCGAAGCACCTTGATGAAAAGCCCACGATGAAGCCACAGCTCTCGTGGAATGGGCTTGAATCTTAATCGGGCAAGATTCACCCCGAAAAACGGTAAGCTTCCAAAATAGCTGACCGGATCCAACGAGCTATAGAACCCTTGGAAGCTCGTTGACCACGCCGACGACCTGCCGGAACCACAAACAGGGAGTCCGTCTTACGAAAACCTTGAGTAATAGATAGATAAAACTTCAAGGCCCGCACTAAATTCCAATGTGTGTAAATCTCGCTCTTTCGTATTCTTCGGATCCGGACAGAGTGAAGGCAACACAATATCCTGGTTAACATGAAATTGTGACACCACTTTAGGCAAAAAATCACCCCGAGTGCGAAGCACTACACGATCCGGAAAAAACTCCAGAAAAGGAGGCGAGCAAGAAAGAGCTGCCAATTCAGAAACTCTCCTCAAGGAAGTGACTGCAACAAGGAAAGCCACCTTCCAAGAAAGTAAAGAAAGGCTAACTGCCAAACCCTTGTCTAGCCCATGCTGCAGAAAAGCCAACAGGTTGGGAATGGAAAATTTTCTCGGGTTCCGAGAAGACCCCAAACACCACGAAAAGAAGGTTTCCCAAATTTTGTGGTAAATCCTAGAAGTAGCCGGACATCTTGCAGCACGAAGGGTAGCAATGACCTCGGCTGAAAAACCTCTACGGTTCAAGATTTCGGTCCCAAGAGCCACGCCGTCAAACGCAGGGACATCAAGTCCGGATGACAAATGGGCCCCTGAGTCAACAAGTCCGGTTGAAGAGGGAATGGAAACGGAGGTGCCGCCAACAGCGACATTATTGTCGAGAACCACACCCTTCTTGGCCAGTCTGGAGCTATCAGAATAGCTGGAATTCTCTCTAGTCTGATCCGACGCAGCACTAGAGGAAGTAAGGATATCGGCGGGAATACCTAGATCAGCTCGAACTGATCCCACTGAGCCACTAGAGCATCCACCGCCACCGCCTTCGGGTCCTTGTACCTGGACATGAATGTCGGTAACTTGGCATTGGACCTGGATGCCATCAAATCCACTTGGGGGTTCCCCAGCGAGAGCACAGTAGTGCAAAGACTTCCGGGTGGAGGCTCCATTCCCCGGGATCCATCCTTCTGCGACTGAGAAAGTCCGCTGTAATATTCTGAACCCCTGGAATGTGAATCGCCGAAATGGCTGGTACATTGGCCTCTGCCCAAATCAGAATTCGGGACACCTCTACCAAGAGTCTGGAACTCCTTGTCCCACCTTGGTGATTGATATACGCGACAGCCGTCGCATTGTCTGTCTGCACACGGACTGGCAGACCGCTCAAAGGGACCGTCCAATGTTGGAGGCAAAGGAAAATCGCCCTCAATTCCAGGATGTTGATCGGAAGCACAGACTCTTCCGGTGACCATACCCCCTGAATCCAGAGATTGTTCCAAACACCCCCCCAGCCCGTCAGGCTGGCATCGGTGGTTATGACTGACCACTTCAGAGGGAGGAAAGACTTCCCCAGGGAGAATGCCCCTGGCCGTAACCACCATTCTAGAGAATCCCGCACCGCGCGAGAAATGGTGACACTGCAATCCAGCGATTGCGACTGATTCCATCGACTCAAGATGAACCTTTGAAGAGTCCTGGAGTGGAACTGGGCAAAAGGAATTGCCTCCATGGACGCCACATCAGTCCCAGAAGACGCATACACTTCCGTAGGGACATTGCCGTTGAGGATGTCATAATCTGTACATGTCGAAGAAGACATGACTGTTTGTCTGGTGGTAGGGAAACTACCGACCGAAACGTGTCGAGATGCATTCCCAAAAAGAGAATTGTCCTCGATGGTTCCAGGGACGACTTCTCCCAATTGACCAGCCAACCGAAGTCTTTCAGAAACTGAAGAGACAAATCCCGAGCCGTCAACGCCTCCTCCTCCGAGGAAGCCACGATCAAAAGATCGTCCAGATAAGGGAGAATCGTAATCCCTGTCTTCGAAGGAGTGCCATGAGGGGCGCCAGAATTTTTGTAAAGACCCTTGGCGCTGAGGCTAAGCCGAACGGCAGAGCCACGAACTGGTAATGATTCTGACCTATGGCAAATCGAAGAAAGCGCTGATGAGCCTTTCCGATGGGAATATGCAAATAGGCGTCGCGAATGTCGATTGACACCAGAAAATCGTTCTGTGACAGAGCTGCCACAACGGAACGAAGCGACTCCATGCGAAATTTCCGGGCATGGACATGCCGGTTCAATCGCTTGAGATCCAGAATCGGGCGAAATTTGTTCTCCTTTTTGGGAACTATAAAAAGGTTGGAATAAAACCTTTCCTTCGGTCCTCTGACGGAACCGGTATCACTACACCCTTTTGTAGTAGCGATTCGACCTCTCGCTGTAGAGCGACAACAAGCTCGGGTTCCGACGGAACGCGAGATTGACAAAAAACATTTGGGGGTTGAGAAGCAAACTCTATGAAATAGCCTGCCGACACTATCCGCGTTACCCAGGAATCTGGAACGCGAGCCGTCCAAGTCTCCTTGAAAAGAAGCAGGCGACCCCCCACTCGAGAATCCTCGAGTGGACCCCTGGCGTCAATCCGACTTTGCGGTTTTCTTGTCAAGTTCCCGCTTGTTCTGGCGGAAACTCTGCTTCCAGGGAGTACGAGTTTTCTGAGAGGGATTTCTTTCCTGAGAAAGAAGGACGACCCGATCCCCACGAGGAGTGACAGATCGTCCTCGGCCCCGAAAGGACCGCCGACCACTATAAACACCAGGCTTACTGGACACCGAGGCCATGGCCCTTCGCTGTGGTAATGCTGATTCCTTTCGCCTTAGCCTTGGAAATCAGCTCTGTGAGGTCGGATCCAAAAAGATGGCCACCCTTGTAAGGTAAGGCCAACAACCCTTGTTTTGGAAACTGCGTCCCCGCCCACTGTCTGAGCCATAAAGCTCTTCTGACTGTGACCGCTTGAAGCTTGCGCTTTGGCCAGCAGAGATGCCGTATCCAGACCGGCATCAAAGGTATAACAGGTTTTCCGTATCTCAGATAACGGAGATTCATTTTGCAACTCCGTCTTCAGACGTGCCAACCAGCTTAGAGAAGCTCTAGCAGCACAAAATGGATCCTAGCACTGCTCGAAATCCATGACCCGCAGCCTCATAGCTTGCTTTTGCCGCCAATTCTGCCTTTCTATCCAAAGGCTCCTGTAAGCTCGCTTTTCCCTTTAATAGGGAGTAGAGAGGGATTTACTAAGCTGAGACAAAGACAATCCAACTTCAGGAGCAGAAGTCCAATTAGCCTTTAACTCGTAGAGCAAGGATAAAGTGTATCAAAGAAATGCGTTCCATGAAAACGCTTATCTGGACATAGACGTTCCTCCTCTATTACACCATTAAGCTCATCCAGAGCGGCAATGTTGTGCGCGAAGCACGGGACTCCTGGAAATTGCGTGCTGATTTACCAGGACGACTAGTTACTCCTCCGGTAACTGTAGTATATCTCTCATGGCTTCAATTAATGCCTCCGTACGCTTCGTCATAGAGGAACGCCCCTGCGGCTCGTCCGCACTGAATCGGATATTTCTCCATCCGAATTTAAGGGGAACTCTGCCAATATCAGATATATCTGACTCGCTCCGTGTAGAGGCCGGTAACGGCCTGCGTCGCTTCCTCTGAGAGGAATTAGCAGACACCATATTGACCTAAAAGGTCAGATAAGGTTATTAATCGATCGAGCGATATCATCCAATTTTCCACCGCTGTCGACCGCAGCGCTTAGACGCTGTGGAGGTCTGCGTATCTGATTGCCGCAATGGCACTGGGACGTGATCCGCGGCATCTGAACTCTGTTCAGACATGTCTCGCCTGTATGAGCAGGTCAAAGCGGTAATACCAGCAAAAAAACTATGCGGTTTTTTTTTTTTTTTTTTTTTCAAACGCTGAAAGGGTTAACGCTCCACCAAGCAGAGTTACCCCAGCGGTATTCAGTCAGCAAATTTAGCAGGTTAGAAATAACCCTCAAAGGGGTTAACATTGCAAAACTCACCAAAATTATAAATATATTGTGAGCCCAGCCAATTTTTATGTCTCTGATGAGACTGCAGCTGCAGGATAAGCAATCGCTGCGCTGCGGGGTGAGGAATCCGCACTACCCAGCTGGCCGTGGTGTCTATATGAGGAGGGGAGCGGTCCGAGGAGCCCAGGAGCCTGAGTAAGGCCGCCACAGTGAGGGGGTCGCAGGAGAAAAGCCAGAGCGCGCGTCTTCCTGCTCAAAAGACCGGGATAGATAGGCACGCCCCCCTGCTAGCTCAAAATAATGAGCGCGAACTCTCCCCGCTCCTGCCTCCCTCTCTGTCCTGCAGCTATCTGCCTGGGACAAAAAATCACCACATCTTCCCCTTGAAAAACTGTCACAGCAGCGGTGAAGCATACTTTTACATTACATGTAGTAGCCTGTCACACAGCGTTAAAGATACTGCATTACATGTAGTAACGCTGTCCCAGTAGCGCTGAAGCATAACTGATATTACATGTAGTTTGCGCTGTCACAGCAGCGTGAAGCAACTGACATTCATGTAGTACGCTGTCACAGCAGCGTTGAAGCATACTGACATTACATGTAGTAGCGCTGTCACGTACGCTGAAGCATACCGACATTACATTAGTAAGCCTGTCACAGCAGCGCTGAAGCTTACTGACATTTAATGTAGTAGCGCGGGCACAGCAGCGGGTGAAAGCATACTGACCTTACATGTATTAGCGCGGGCACAGCAAGCTTTACGCAACGACACAGTAAACCTGACATTATAAAAACGCTGCTATTCAGACGCTAAAGCAATCACAAAAATAATTATTATTAAAATTTTGTGGAGTACTCACCAGCCAAGGCCCACGGGGACCCTCAGGGGTTTCTGGCGCAGTGCCCATGGGTTCCCCCCGGGCGAAGAACGCAGTACCCCACGTGTGGTTTGCCCTTTCCCGCCAGAGAAGCTCTCCTCATCCCCCCGGGCCGGGAGGATTCTGCAGGGACTTTGAGTAAATACAGATCCGCCAAGGGAGAGGTTGGGGTACAGCAGCGCTGATACCCCTGAGACCTCTAGACCAACTAGTATCCAAGTCTCCCGTCCGAATATTAAAAAAAAATAAAATTTTCTGAGGAGCTGATTAGCACCCCCCATCCTTGGACCTCAAATCTTAGATGGAGCTGAGTAAAAGGGACCCCAGCGGGGGGCCACCATTTCATACTCTTTTGATCTGGGTAACATCCGGGGGGGGGCCCCGCTCCCTTAAAAATGAATACTGTGGCTCTCTTTTTCCCCTTGGCAAAAAAAGGGGGGGTTTTTTCCCTCTAGTGGCCTGCTGGCAGCTATAATTCTACTCGTTACAGAGGTTTCCCTTTGGGGACGTTGATGGCAGAAAAAAAATTTTGGGGGTTGGGGGGTATTGAAAAAAAAAGGGGTGATGGGGTTTTTTCCCGGGGGGCCCCCCCTAAAAAGACGGGGCACTGATCTCAGGGACGGGCCGGCCCGGGGGGGCTCCATATGGGCCTTTGTCCCCCAAAAACTTGTCAACGACCTGAACCTCCTGGAACCCTTTCAGGGGGGGGGGGAATTTTGTAAAAACCTGGGTTTCAGAGAGTAAAATGCGATCTGGCCTTTCCCCCCGGGGCCCTTTTTGGGGGCAAGGGGGGAAAAAAGATGAAAAGTTTTTTAACCACTGCGAAGAGGACAAAACCAGGGCTACAGGAGTGCGAGGTCAGCGCAAAGAAGAAACAAGGAGGGAAAAAACTATGAACTTTGTCACAAAATCTGCCGGGTGGGCCGCGCCTACGTAACTGAAACCATAAAAGTTTGAAATAAAACAGG
>JARQOD010000003.1:392562249-392596235 GCA_033576555.1 Oophaga sylvatica
CCACTACTGTGCCCTATAATTAGTGCCGCCCTCCACTACTGTGCCTATAATTAGTGCCGCCCTCCACTACTGTGTACTATAATTAGTGCCGCCCTCACTACTGTGCTATAATTAGTCCGCCCCTCACTACTGTGCCCTATAATTAGTGCCGCCCCTCCATACTGTGACTATAATTAGTGCCGCCCCTCCACTTACTGTGCCTATAATTAGTGCCGCCCCTCCACTACTGTGTACTATAATTAGTGCCGCCCCTCCACTACTGTGCCTATAATTAGTGCCGCCCCTCCACTACTGTGTACTATAATTATTGCCGCCCCTCCATACTGTGTACTATATTAGTGCCGCCCTCCACTACTGTGCCCTATAATTATACCGCCCCTCCACTACTGTC
The DNA here is from genome assembly GCA_033576555.1 of Oophaga sylvatica. Classification (NCBI taxonomy): domain Eukaryota; kingdom Metazoa; phylum Chordata; class Amphibia; order Anura; family Dendrobatidae; genus Oophaga; species Oophaga sylvatica. Next base: position 392,562,641 of record JARQOD010000003.1, read on the forward strand.
CATATAATTAGTGCCGCCCTCCACTACTGTGCACTATATTAGTGCCCCCTCCACTATGTGCCTATAATTAGTGCGCCCCTCCACTACTGTGCCTATAATTAGTGCCGCCCCCACTACTGTGCCTATAATTATCCCCCTCCACTACTGTGCCTATAATTGTGCCCCCTCCACTCTACTGTGTCTATATTAGTCCGCCCCTCCACTCTGTGCCCTATAATTAGTGCCGCCCTCCACTACTGTGCTATAATTAGTGCCGCCCTCCACTGTCTTTAGCCTATAAATTAGTGCCGCCCCTCCACTACTGTGCCTATAATTAGTGCCGCCCCTCCACTACTGTGCCCTATAATTATGCGCCCCTCCACTACTGTGTACTATAATTATGCCGCCCCTCCACTACTGGCCTATAATTAGTGCCGCCCCTCCACTACTGTGCTATAATTAGTCGCCCTCATACTGTGCTATAATTAGTGCCCCCCTCATACTGGCTAATGTGCCCTCACTATGTGCTATATTAGTGCGCCCCTCCCTACTGTCTAATTACGCCCACTACGATTATGCCCCCCTACGGCCCTATATGTGCCCCTCACACTGTGCTTAATATCCCCTCACTGTGCAAATGTGCCCTCATATGCTATTGCCCTCATGTGCTAATTATGCGCCCTCCACTGTACTATATTGCCCTCCACTGTGCTAATTAGGCCCCCACTATGTAATGCCCTCCTACTGTCTATAGTCGCCCCTACTCTATATTAGTGCGCCCCTCCACGGCTATATGGCCCTCATAGGCATATGCCGCCCTCATCCCATAAGTGCCCTCCACCTTGCTAATTTTGCCGCCCCCACTATTGCCATAATATGCCCCCTCCCTACTGCCTAGTGCCCCTCATACGTAATATGCGCCCCGTATATTGTATTATTAGCCCTCCTATGGCTAATATCGCCTCACGTGACTTAATAGTCCTGCCCTCCACACTGGCATATATCCCCTCACTACTGCTTATATGCCCCTCACACTGGCTAATTGCCCCCATCTGCTAATTGCCCTCATACTGTGCTAATAGTGCGCTCCATGGCATATTGTGCCCTCCATCGCTTATAGCCCTCTGTCTAATTGCCCTCACTGTATATTGTGCGCCCTCCATACGCATAATAGTGCGCCTCTACTGTGCAATGTGCGCCTCCATTGTGCAAATGCCCCCAACTGTCTATAATTAGTGCCCCTCATATTGCTTATTCCGCCTCATATGTGCCTATAGTCGCCCCCTACTGTGCATAATTAGCGCCTCACACGTGCATAATTATCGCCTCATACGTCTATGTGCGCCTCATCTGCTATATAGGCCGCCCCTCCACTACTGTGCCCTATAATTTGCGCCCCTCCACTACTGTGCCTATAATTAGTGCCCCCTCCACTACTGTGCCCTATAATTAGTGCCGCCCCTCCACTACTGTGCCCTATAATTATGCGCCCCTCACTACTGTGCCCTATAATTAGTGCCGCCCCTCCACTACTGTGCCCTATAATTAGTGCCGCCCCTCACTACTGTGCCTTAATTAGTGCCGCCCCTCACTACTGTGCCTATAATTAGTGCCGCCCCTCCACTACTGTGTACTATAATTAGTGCGCCCTCCACTACTGTGCCTATAATTATGCCGCCCCTCCACTACTGTGCTATAATTATGCGCCCTCCACTACTGTGCCCTATAATTAGTGCCGCCCCTCCACTACTGTGCCTATAATTAGTGCCGCCCCTCCACTACTGTGCCCTATAATTAGTGCCTCCCTCACTACTGTGCCCTATAATTAGTGCCGCCCCTCCACTACTGTGACTATAATTAGTGCCCCCTCCACTACTGTGCACTATAATTAGTGCCGCCCTCCACTACTGTCCCTATAATTAGTGCCGCCCTCCACTACTGTGCCCTATAATTAGTGCCGCCCTCCTACTGTCCTATAATTAGTGCCGCCCTCACTACTGTGCTATAATTAGTGCCGCCCTCCACTACTGTGCCCTATAATTAGTGCCGCCCTCCACTACTGTGCCTATAATTAGTGCCGCCCCTCCACTACTGTGCCTATAATTAGTGCCGCCCCTCCACTACTGTGCCTATAATTAGTGCCCCCTCCACTACTGTGCCTATAATTAGTGCCGCCCCTCACTACTGTGTCTATAATTGCGCCCCTCCACTACTGTGCTATAATTAGTGCCGCCCTCACTACTGTGCCCTATAATTAGTGCCGCCCCTCCACTACTGTGCCTATAATTAGTGCCGCCCTCCACTACTGTGCCCTTATTAGTGCCGCCCTCCACTCTGTGTACTATAATTAGTGCCGCCCTCCTCGTGCTATAATTAGTGCCTCCTACTGTGTATATTAGTGCCGCCCCTCCACTACTGTGTACTAAATTAGTGCCGCCCTCCACTACTGTGCCCTATAATTAGTGCCGCCCTCCACTACTGTGCCTATAATTAGTGCCGCCCTTCCATACTGTGTACTATAATTAGTGCCGCCCTCCCTACTGTGCCTATATTAGTGCCGCCCCTCCACTACTGTGACTATAATTATGCCGCCCCTCCACTACTGGCTAACTATAATAGTGCGCCCCTCCACTACTGTGCCCTATAATTAGTGCCGCCCCTCCATACTGTGTACTATAATTAGTGCCGCCCTCCATACTGTGCCCTATAATTATGCCGCCCCCACTACTGTGCCTATAATTAGTGCGCCCCTCACTACTGTGCCTATAATTAGTGCCGCCCTCCATACTGTGCCTATAATTAGTGCCGCCCTCCACTACTGTGCCTATAATTAGTGCGCCCCTCCACTACTGTGCCTATATTAGTGCCCCCTCCACTACTGTGCCTATAATTATGCCGCCCCTCCACTACTGTGTACTATAATTAGTGCCGCCCTCCTATCTGTGCCTATAATTAGTGCCGCCCTCCACTACTGTGCCTATAATTAGTGCCGCCCTCACTACTGTGCCTATAATTAGTGCCCCCCTCACTACTGTGCCCATAATTAGTGCGCCCCTCCACTACTGTGCTTAATTAGTGCCGCCCCTCCACTACTGTGCCTATAATTAGTGCCGCCCCTCCACTACTGTGTACTATAATTAGTGCCGCCCTCCACTACTGTGCACTATAATTAGTGCCACCCCCTCCACTACTGTGCCCTATAATTAGTGCCGCCCCTCCACTACTGTGCCCTATAATTAGTGCCGCCCCTCCACTACTGTGCCCTATAATTAGTGCCGCCCCTCCACTACTGTGTACTATAATTAGTGCCGCCCCTCCACTACTGTGCCCTATAATTAGTGCCCCCCTCCACTACTGTGACTATAATTAGTGCCGCCTCCACTACGTGCCCTATAATTAGTGCCGCCCCTCCACTACTGTGCCCTATAATTAGTGCCGCCCCTCCACTACTGTGCCCTATAATTAGTGCTGCACCTCCACTACTGTGCCCTATAATTAGTGCCGCCCCTCCACTACTGTGCCCTATAATTAGTGCCGCCCCTCCACTACTGTGCCCTATAATTAGTCCAAATAGAAGAGTAGATTAGCTCACCTGTTTCAGCATGTATCAGCACGGACTCCAAGAAAGCCAGCTTGGAAAGCACTGAAGAAAAAAAGGGGTGTGTAGTCCAGCTGATGTAAAATAGACTGTTTATTCAAAATCCATAAAATAGCATGCCACAGGCACAATAGCGGTAATGCAGCAACGCGTTTCGAACACTGAGAGTGTTCTTTGTCAGAGCTGCATTGGAGACGCAAGCGAGTCAATTTATACTCCAATGTGGAAACAAAGCCACTCCCCGAACAAATCACATGATAAAAAAATATACAATTCAGTACAAAAACACACAAAACATAAAAATACAAAAATATACAAAATGACATCCGTTAACAACAGAAATATTATAAAAATATAGAATTATGGGCGGATGCATGATTCAATAGTGGAACAACAATTCACGGCGCAAGTTAAGACCAGACGGATGACAGGTGTCTAAATGGAACATCCAAAAAGCCTCCCGATCACGGAGACGCTTGCGGATATCCCCTCCTCTTGGAGATGAAAAAATCCGATCAATTGCATAGACCTGAAATGAATCAGTGTTGTGTTCATGATGTTGAACAAAATGTCTGGAGGCCTGAGACATAGTACGAAAAGAATCAGAATAATTATATATATCACCCAAATGCTCAGAAATGCGTTTTTTCACATTTCGGCTCGTACAACCGACATACATCTTACTGCAAATAGAGCAATTGATGATATAAATTACATTTTCGCTATTACAGTTCAAAAATTGTGTAATATGAAACTGTTCAGATCACGCAGAATTGAAAAATATATTTCTGTGTGAAACAAATTTGCACATCCTGCAACGGCTATCCCCACACTTGTAAAAACCCCTGCAACTAAGCCAAGTTGATTTGTCACCTTTTTTGTTGATATTTTTATCAAAACTGCCTAAAATGTTATCCATGGTTTGTGCCCGCTTGGCTACCACAGCACAACCCGGTTCCAAAATTTTAGATAACAAGGAATCCTCTTCTGAAAGAGGACGATATTTGAGAACAATTCTTGTAATATCCTTGAATTGGGGACTAAATTTGAGAGATAGAACAGGTTTATTTTCCCATTTTTTCTTAGATTTTGCACTATTGTTTAATAAATCAAAGCGTTTTTTCTCATTAATGATTTTTTTTAGCCCTGTTGAGCATCCAGTCCTGGTAACCCTGATCCCTTAGTTTTCTGCTACTCTCCTGAAGTTCAATCAATAAATTGGTACCGTCACTGCAATTTCGTTTTATACGGGTGAATTCCCCCACCGGTATAGATTTAATAGTGTGCCTGGGATGGCAACTGGAAGCGTGTAAAATACTATTCCCTGATAGTGGTTTACAAAATGTAGAAGTAAAAATGGTATTACCTGAGCCAATCAAAGAGAGATCTAAAAAAGAAATGGAGGATTTATGAGTAGTTGAACTAAACAATAACCCCAAAGTATTATTGTTCATGTATTGTACAAATTCCGGTATAGCAGTAATATCACCCTTCCAAATAAATAATAAATCGTCAATAAATCTCCGATACCAAAATAAATTAGAAATTAATGGGTTCGTGTTGACATAAAGAAATTTTAACTCCCAATAGGACATAACTAAATTAGCAAGGGATAGAGAGAATTTGGCACCCATTGAAACACCCTTGCACTGTAAATAAAATTGTTTGTCAAAAAGAAAAAAAATTATGGGTCATGAGAAAAAAGTCAAATCCAAAATATAGTTACACAAATCCTGGTAATAGTTACTATAACGAGATAGATGGAATTTCAACGCTTTCAGAAGAGGATTCCTTGTTATCTAAAATTTTGGAACCGGGTTGTGCTGTGGTAGCCAAGCGGGCACAAACCATGGGTAACATTTTAGGCAGTTTTGATAAAAATATCAACAAAAAAGGTGACAGATTAACTTGGCTTAGTTGCAGGGGTTTTTACAAGTGTGGGGATAGCCGTTGCAGGATGTGCACATTTGTTTCACAAAGAAAAATATTTTTCAATTCTGCGTTATCTGAACAGTTTCATATTACACAATTTTTGAACTGTAATAGCGAAAATGTAATTTATATCATCAATTGTTCTATTTGCAGTAAGATGTATGTCGGTTGTACGAGCCGAAATGTGAAAAAACGCATTTCTGAGCATTTGGGTGATATATATAATTATTCTGATTCTTTTCGTACTATGTCTCAGGCCTCCAGACATTTTGTTCAACATCATGAACGCAACACTGATTCATTTCAGGTCTATGCAATTGAATGGATTTTTTCATCTCCAAGAGGAGGGGATATCCGCAAGCGTCTCAGTGATCGGGAGGCTTTGTGGATGTTCCATTTAGACACCTGTCATCCGTCTGGTCTTAACTTGCGCCGTGAATTTTTGTTCCACTATTGAATCATGCATCCGCCCATAATTCTATATTTTCTGTTGTTAACGGATATGTCATTTTGTATATTTTTGTATTTTTATGTTTTGTGTGTTTTTGCACTGAATTGTATATTTTTTTATCATGTGATTTGTTCGGGGAGTGGCTTTGTTTCCACATTGGAGTATAAATTGACTCGCTTGCGTCTCCAATGCAGCTCTGACAAAGAACACACTAAGTGTTCGAAACGCTTTGCTGCATTACCGCTATTGTTCCTGTGGCATGCTATTTTATGGATTTTGAATAAACAGTCTATTTTATATTAGCTGGACTACACACCCCTTTTTTTCTCCTACAATTAGTGCCGCTCCTCCACTGCTGTGCCCTATAATTAGTGCTGCCCTCCACTACTGGGTACTATAATTAGTGCCGCCCCTCCACTACTGTGCCCTATAATTAGTGCCGCCCCTCCACTACTGTGCCCTATAATTAGTGCCGCCCCTCCACTACTGTGCCCTATAATTAATGCCGCCCCTCCACTACTGGGTACTATAATTAGTGCCGCCCCTCCACTACTGTACCCTATAATTAGTGCCGCCCCTTCACTACTGTGCCCTATAATTATTGTCGCCCCTCCACTACTGTGCCCTATAATTAGTGCCGCCCCTTCACTACTGTGCCCTATAATTATTGTCGCCCCTCCACTACTGTGCCCTATAATTAATGCCGCCCCAACATTACTGGTTACTATAATTAGTGCCGTCCCTCCACTACTCGGTACTATAATTAGTGCCGCTCCTCCACTACTGGGTACTATAATTAGAGCCGCCCCTCCACTACTGTGTACTATAATTAGTGCCGCCCCTCTACTGTGACCTATTATTAGTGCCGCCCCACCACTACTGTGCCCTATAATTATTACAGTCCCTCCACTACTGTGCCCTATAATTAGTGCCGCCCCTCTACTGTGCCCTATAATTAGTGCCACCGCTCCACTACTGTGCCCTATAATTAGTGCCGCCCCTCCACTACTGTACCCTATAATTAGTGCCGCCCCTTCACTACTGTGCCCTATAATTATTGTCGCCCCTCCACTACTGTGCCCTATAATTAATGCCGCCCCTCCACTACTGTGCCCTATAATTAGTGCCGCCTCAACATTACTGGGTACTATAATTAGTGCCGTCCCTCTACTACTGGGTACTATAATTAGTGCCGCCCCTCCACTACTGGGTACTATAATTAGTGCCGCCCCTCTACTGTGCCCTACAATTAGTGCCGCCCCTCCACTACTGTACCCTATAATTATTACCGCCACTCCACTACTGGGTACTATAATTAGTGCCGCCCCTCTACGGTGCCCTATAATTAGTACCGTCGCTCCACTACTGTGCCCTATAATTAGTGCTGCCCCTCCACTACTGGGTATGTGTAGCCCTGGTATGTAAGGCACACATTATCCGGGAGGATGAGTGGAGAGGTAACGGTTAAGGGCTCGACATGACTCATATACATTTCAGACACACCCAGCAGGGGTGTATAGGGGAGTGTCCTGTAGCACAGTGCGGTCAAAAAGTTTTGTCCTGTGAGCGTGCAGAGAGGGGGACTGGTGCCTGTTGGAGAGTCGAGATCTCCTGTCAACACAGGGAGACGGTACAGAAGTGGAGGCTAGTACGGATGACTGAATATTATCCTAGTCTAGTCAGTGCTTATGTTAAGAGCGCAAGCAGGGCGAAGGGCGCAGTGGAAAGGAATTATAGAAGTGCCTTAAGGATTGAACTATCCTGCATTAGTCACCGGTCACTGGGGACCGAAGTGTTGCTACAGCTTCAAGCGTAGTGATAGAATAACCAGAGGTTCGCTGGACTTCAAGTCACAGGAACAAGCCCTTTTGTCAGTACGTAACCGGAGTCAGGAGGATAAGGCTTTTGAGTTCTGCAGGACAAAAGCAAGGTCTTAATTCCACCCTGAGGAGGCTCCATCACAACACCGACAGGGCAGTACAGCTACAGAATTAGCTGGAGTTTTAGAGTGAACTTAGCTTCATGCAAGTTGGACTCATTACATTGAAAGTTAAGGAGGCCTCTAACCTGCTCAGCCGTTACCTTGAAACGCATCCTCCATCCACCCCAACAGCTTCCCGGGACCTGCCTTATCATCTTGGAAAGTAAAAGGTATGGAAAGAAGCTTTAATGTGTGAGACTGTGTCATTTAATTGCATACCTTCACGACATCATCATCACTATAGACCCTGAGGGAAGAGTCCCACCTGTAGGGGACCCGACATCTAGCTGCCATACCATCCCCTCAGAGATCTACAGCAGCGCTGGTCTTAGTGATCAGAAAACTACAGGTGGCGTCACAAACTGTTATATACCAGTCCCCTGTAAATAAATCCCCCCCAACATACGCCTGACCGCCAGGGCCACAGACCGAGCCACCGCTACCTGTGACAACCCCATAGACTTCCTTGGGCTCGGCTCTGAGTACCCCATTGCCCTGGTAATCCACAATTGTGGTGCGGGTCACAACAGGTACTATAATTAGTGCCGCCCCTCTACTACACCCTATAATTAGTGCAGCTCCTCCACTACTGTGCCCTATAATTTGTGCCGCCCCTCCACTACCGTGCCCTATAATTAGTGCTGCACCTCTATTGTGCCCTATACTTAGTGCCACCCCTCTACTGTGTCCTATTAGTGCCACCCCTCTACTACTATGCCTGCCCTACAATTAGTGCCACCCCTCTACTTCTGTGACCCTATAATTAGTGCCGCCCCTCCCCTACTATGCCCTATAATTAGTGCCGCCCCTCTACTATGCCCTATAATTAGTGCCACCCCTCTACTGTGCCCTATAATTAGTGCCACCCCTTTACTGTGCCCTTTTAGTGCCACCCCTCTACTACTGTGCCCTACAATTAGTGCCGCCCCTCTGCTGTGCCCTATAATTTGTTCCGCCCCTCTACGCTTGTTCCCTATAATTAGTGCCACCCCTCTGCTGGGCCCTAATAATTAATACTGGCCTTCTAATCCAGTTTCCTATAATTAGTGCCGCCCCTCTACTGTGCAATATAATCAGTGCCGCTCCTCTAATCCTGTGCCCTATAATCAGTGCTGCTCATCTAGTCATGTGCCCTAATAATTAGTGCTGGCCCTCTAATCCTGTGCCCTATATTCAGTGCTGCTCCTCTAGTCCTGTGCCCTATAATTAGTGCCGCCCCTCTACTCCTGTGTCCTATAATTAGTGCTCCCCTCTACTCCTATTCACTATAATTAGTGCCACCCCTCCAATACTGTGCCTTATAAGTTGTGCCGCTCCTCTAATCCTGTGCCCTATAATCAGTGTCACTCCTAGTCCTGTGCCCTATAATCAGTGCTTCCCCTTTAGTCCTGTGGCCTATAATAAGTACGGCTTTTCTAGTCCAGTGCCCTATAATTAGTGCGGCTCGACTAGTCCTGTACCCTATGATCAGTGCGGCTCCTCTAGTCCTGTGACCTGTAATCAGTGTCACTCCTCTAGTCCTGTGCCCTATAATCAGTGCCGCACCTCTAGTTCTGTGCCCTATAATTAATGCCGCCCCTCTACTAGTGTGCCCTATAATCAGTGCCACACCTCTAGTCCTGTGCCCTATAATCAATTCTGCTCCTCTTCTGTGCCTTATAATCAGTGCTGCCCCTCTACTGTGCCCTATAATTAGTGCCACCCATCTACTCCTGTGCCCTGTAGTTAGTGCCGCCCTTCTTCTCCTGTGCCCTATAAACAGTGCCGTACCGCTACTCCTGTGCCCTATAATTAGTGCCACCCCTCTTTCCTGTGCCCTATAATCAGTGCCGCCCCTCTACTACTGTGCTCTATAATCAGTGCCGCAACTCTACTCTTGTGCCCTATAATTAGTGCTGCCCCTATGTGCCATGTGCCTCATAGACATCACTGGCTTCTTTAACCCTTTATTAGATTAGTGTTAGCTATTAGTGATGAGCGAGTATACTCGAGTATGTTCGAGTGATCTCTTGAGTATTTAGGCGTGCTCGGAGTCGGAGATTTAGTTATTGTCACCTCAGCTGTATGATTTGCAGCTGCTGGACAGCCGGAATACATGTGGGGATTCCCTAACAAACAGGCATTCCACACATGTATTCAGGCTGTCCAGCAGCCGCAAATCATGCAGCTGCATCGACAGAAACTAAATCTTCAAGCACGCCCAAATACACAGAGGACACCCGAGCATGCTCAGGAAAACCCGAGTAATGAGCATACTCGCTCATCACTAGTAGAGAGCGCTGTTGCTTCGGGGGTCACGTGTCTCCCTCTGTTACGCTCATATGTCTTGCGCCCCCCGATACACAATTCTCTCCCTAAATGACTAATGAGACAACACTTCATTCCTGCTTCTGAAGGTATCGAGTTCGGCAGTAACTGGAGCCGGCACCTTACAGGATGGCAGAACGGGCGAGGACGGCATCGAATGCTGACTCCATGCTGAAAACAACTTATCTAATCAGTGGGGGACGTCGGAGGATGTGCGCAGGGAGTCACTGTGGGGTATCCTTACTAGACCCCCAGGATTACAACTTCCAATATCACCTGCAGGTAAGTATGGTGCCGGTCCCTCATAATGTACCGAATGATGGATATGACAATATCAGAAGCTCAGTGACTGCACATAACCAACCGCAGGGGGCTGATGATATTCCTGTAGTGTAAGGTCAGGACACGGCATTCCTGATGATGCACACTGCTGCTGCAGAACCTCTTCATCACATAGAAGCAGGAGCTCCATATCTTTGAAAAACGTGAACAACTTTAAATCGAGGGTCTTAAATGAGGCGGTTTTAGCTATCGACCGGAAAGTGTGCGGCACCCAAAACCGTGCCAACCTCCGAATAGTCACATAATGTGGCAACCACACAATACCCCTCCATAGTGCCAGCCATACTGTGCGCAACATCCTTTACCACCCCCATACATTACCAACCTCGGAGAGTCACGTCCAGGGCCAGCCTTACTGTCCCCACCATATAGAGACCACCATCCTTAAACCGCCCCCCCCAATACATTACCAACCTCAGGTTGTCACATCCAGTGCTGGCCATTCTGTGCCCACCATATAGAAACCACCCTTTACCCCCCATAACCAACCTCAGGTTGTCACATCCAGTGCCAGCCATACTGTGACCACCATATAGAGACCACCATCCTTTGCCCCCACATACACTACAAACCTCGGGTTGTCATGTCCAGTGCCGGCCTCGGGGAGCCATGTTCAGTATCAGCCAAACTGTGCCAACCATATAGAGACCACCATCCTTTACCCCTCCCCCCATACATTACGAACCTCGGGGAGCTACGTCTAGTGCCGGACTGACTGTGCCCCCAATATAGAGACCACCATCTTTTACCCCCCCACATACATTACCAACCTCGTGGAGCCATGTCCACTGTCGGCCATACTGTGCCCACTATATAGGGACCACCACCCTTTACCCACCCCACTCCGCCACATACATTACTAACATCGGGGAGCCATGTCCAGTGCTGGCCATACTGTGCCCCTCCTAATGCTCCACTCCGTACCTCCTGCTCGGTCTTCTTCTGTTATCGGTATTCTTTAATAGTGAGCAGCGCTCCTGTCCATTGTTGCTTCCCCAACGGCCCCAGCAGACCTGATCTCAGACTTGTGTTGCCGTTGGGATGTGTTCACATGCAGCCGAAGAAAACCGCACTGAAAATGAATGCTGAAATACATTTGGAAAGTTTGAAAAAAAATAATGATGGTTTTTTGCGGTATTAGTTACTGTAAAGGGACTTCGGTAACAAGAAGTTACATAACGTGTTAGACTATTGTTCTTTGCAATTCTGCAGTTATATGAATACAAAATAAGTAAAATACATTGAATATGAGAGGTCGCTGCTAATAGTGACCCCCTAGTCACCACATACGTGACAACATCGGTCCGACAACCCTCACTCTTCTGATGTCTACTATCCCAAGGACACGTGATAGCTTCTTGTTCCACAAGACCCCTTACATTGCATTCCCATGTTACTGTATTTCCTTCTTATGTTTTTAACTAGATGGAGGCCCTATGCTTTTCGCAACGGGAGGGCGATAATGTCACGATGGGGCAGTCTTTGCAGCGTTGAGAATCTCTCCCCCCCATGTGCGTACGGCGTATACAGTGTGTGTGTGTGTACAGCGTATATAGTGTGTGTGTGTGTGGTGCATACGGCGTATACAGTGTGTGTGTGTGCTGTGCGTACGCTGTATACAGTGTGTGTGTGTGGTGCGTACGGCGTATAAAGTGTGTGTGTGTGGTGCGTACGGCGTATACAGTGTGTGTGTGGTGCGTATGGCATATACAGTGTGTGTGTGGTGCGTACGGCGTATAAAGTGTCTGTGTGTGGTGCGTACGGCATATACAGTGTGTGTGTGGTGCGTACGGCCAGCGTCGGACTGGAACACCTTGGGCCCACCAGAGAAAATCATTCTTGGGGCTCACTATGTAGCTACATAGAAATAAATACATACAAGATCACCAATTGTGCGGTAAAACACGCTAATATCCGGGTATAATATGAGGTAGTACACGTCTTAATTATGTAGCAGTAGTTGGGGTAACTTCACTCATAGATTATAAAGCAGCCCTCCCCATAGAATATAATGCTGCCCCCCTCATAGGGGATAATGCTGCCCCCCTCATAGGTTATAATGCTGCCCCCCTCATAGGGTATAACGCTGCCCCCCTCATAGGGGATAATGCTTCCCCCCTCATGGGGATAATGCTGCCCCCCTCATAGGGGATAATGCTGCCCACCTCATGGGGATAATGCTGCCTCCCTCATTGGGGATAACGCTGCCCCCCTCATAGGGGATAATGCTGCCCCCCTCATAGGGGATAACGCTGCTGCCCCCCTCATAGGGGATAACGCTGCCCCCCTCATAGGGTATAACGCTGCCACCCTCATAGAGTATAACGCTGCCCCCTCATGGATAATGCTGCCCCCCTCATGGGGGTAATGCTGCCCCCCTTATGGGGATAAGCTGCCCCCCTCATAGGGGATAACGCTGCCCCCCTCATAGGGTATAACGCTGCCCCCCATAGGTATAACGCTGCCCCCCTCATGGGATAACGCTGCCCCCCTCATGGATATGCTGCACCCTCATAGGGGATAACGCTGCCCCCCTCATAGGGGATAATGCTGCCCCCCTCATGGGGATAATGCTACTCCCCTCATAGGGGATAATGCTGCCACCCTCATAGGGGATAATGCTGCCCCCCTCATGGGGATAATGCTGCCCCCCTCATAGGGTGTAACGCTATAGAGATAGATAGATAGAGATAGATAGCTATAGATAGATATAAAAAAAAAAAAAAACCACAATACTCACCTCTCCTCCTCGCTCCCACGCTGATTCCGGCAGCGGCTCTGCTTCAGTGTCAGGAGCTGCCGTCTGCCAGACACACACACAGCGGGTGCGCGATGAAGTGACGTCATCGCGCACCGGCTGTGAGTGAGAAGCAGAGGGGACTGATGGAAGAGAGAGAGCGTCAGATGACGCTCTCTCTCCATTCACCGTTAAGATTGAGGGCGGCGCCGGCCCTGACTTACTGCCGCATAGCGGCTGCCTGGGGGCCCCTGTGGGAGCGGGAGGCCCCTGGGGGAGCGCGGGGCCCTGGCAATCTTAGCCGCTAAAGTGAAATGATATTCACTGCTTCCCACGCCCATGTGGGCGTGGGAAGCAGTGAATATTCATTTCTCTTTAGCAGCGGGGACAGGGGCTCCTGCCTCCTGTCACCCGCTGCTGCTCCGCTAGCACGGGGCCCCCATAGCAGCTGCGTGGCGTGCCACTATTAGCGACACGCCACCGGTTGGGGGGCCCCTGTATGCCAGCAGGTGCCAGGGCCCACCAGATGCCAGGGCCCACCGTAGAATCCTCCGGTTCTCCGGTGGGCCAGTCCGACCCTGCGTACGGCATATAGAGTGTGTGGAGTGTATGACGTATGCCGCGTGTGTGTGTGGTGCATATGGCGTATACAGTGTGTGTGTGGTGCGTACGGCGTATACAGTGTGTGTGTTGTTTATGGCGTATACAGTGTGTGTTTCTGGTGCGTACGGCATATACAGTGTGTGTTGTGCGTACGGCGTATACAGTGCGTGTGTGTGGTGCATACGGCATATACAGTGTGTGTGTGTGGTGCATACGGCGTATACAGTGTGTGTGGTGCGTACGGCATATACAGTGTGTGTGTGTGGTGCGTACTGCGTATACAGTGTCTGTGTGTGGTGCGTATGGCATATACAGTGTGTGTGTGGTGCATACGGCATATACAGTGTGTGGTGTGTATGGCGTATACCGCGTGTGTGTGTTGTGCATATGGCGTATACAGTGTGTGTGTGGTGCATACGGCGTATACAGTGTGTGTGTGTGCATACGGCGTATACAGTGTGTGTGTGGTGCGTACGGGGTATACAGTGTGTGTGTAGTGTGTATGGCGTATACAGTGTGTCTGTGTGGTGCGTACGGTGTATACAGTGTGTGTGTGTGGTGCATACGGCGTATACAGTATGTGTGTGTGGTGCGTACGGCATATACAGTGTGTGTGTGGTGCATACGGCATATACAGTGTGTGTGTGGTGCGTATGGCATATACAGTGTGTGTGTGGTGCGTACGGCGTATACAGTGTCTGTGTGTGGTGCATACGGCATATACAGTGTCTGTGTGTGGTGCGTACGGCATATACAGTGTGTGCTGTGTATGGCGTATACCGCGTGTGTGTGTGGTGCTTACGGCGTATACAGTGTGTGTGTGGTGCGTACGGCATATACAGTGTGTGTGTGGTGTGTACGGCGTATACAGTGTGTGTATGTGGTGCGTACGGCATATACAGTGTGTGTGTGGTGCGAACGGCGTATACAGTGTGTGTGGTGCATACGGCCTATACAGTGTGTGGTGCGTACGACGTATACAGTGTGTGTGTGTGTGTGTGTGTGTGTGTGGTGCATACAGCGTATACAGTGTGTGTGTGGTGCGTACGGCATATACAGTGTGTGTTTGGTGCGTACGGCGTATACTGTGTGTGTGGTGCGACAGTGTTACGCTGCTGGTACCGTGCAAGGGGCTGGTACCACCAGCAGTTTCCATATTGAGACACCCATCACTTGGGTGTCCCAATATGGCGGTCGGTGAACTTCCGCCGCTTGGAATTCTGGGATCCAGACACATCTGGACGGAACAGAATATGAAGACATTACAAGGTAAGTATATATTAGACTAGATGGAGGCCCGATGCTATCACATTGGGAAGGTGGTAATGTCACGATGGGGGCAGGCTTTCCAGCGTTGAGAATCTCTCCCCCATGTGCTCACCCACCTATCCACTCTCTCTTTCCCCATGTGCTGACTTCTCCCGTCTGTGCTCTCTTCTTTGACCTGTCTACCCCATGTGCTATCCCCCTTGTCTGCTGTCTCTCTCCTTCCTGTGCTGTGTTCTCCCCTCATGTGCTGTCCCGTTTGAGCTGTGCGCTTTCTCTCTCCCCATCTGCTGTCTTCTCCTCTCATGTGATCTCTTCTTTGACCTGTGCCCCATGTGCTCTCCCCCTTGTCTGCTCTTTCTCTCTCCACCACTGTGCTCTCTTCTTTGACCTGTCTACCCCATGTGCTATCCCCCTTGTCTGCTGTCTCTCTCCTTCCTGTGCTGTGTTCTCCCCTCATGTGCTGTCCCGTTTGAGCTGTGCGCTTTCTCTCTCCCCATCTGCTGTCTTCTCCTCTCATGTGATCTCTTCTTTGACCTGTGCCCCATGTGCTCTCCCCCTTGTCTGCTCTTTCTCTCTCCACCACTGTGATCTCTTCTTTGACCTGTCTACCCCATGTGCTATCCCCCTTGTCTGCTGTCTCTCTCCTTCCTGTGCTGTGTTCTCCCCTCATGTGCTGTCCCGTTTGAGCTGTTCACTTTCTCTCTCCCCATCTGCTGTCTTCTCCTCTCGTGATCTCTTCTTTGACCTGTGCCTCATGTGCTCTCCCCCTTGTCTGCTCTTTCTCTCTCCACCACTGTGCTCTCTTCTTTCCTCTTGTGTTCTCTCATTTGAGCAGTTTCCATATTGAGACACCCATGACTTGGGTGTCCCAATATGGCGGTCGGTGAACGTCCGCCGCTTGGAATTCTGGAATCCGGACACATCTGGACGGAACAGGATGTGAAGACATTACAAGGTAAGTATATATTAGATTTTTTTAATCATTAGCTTAAAAGTGCGTTTTATCTCGCGGCAGCGTTTATCTCCACTTGTATCAGTCTGATAACGTGACAAGTAAAACGTCCAATCAGCAGAAAAGAACAGCGCAAGAACCGTAACCGCAGTGAAAATATAGAAATATCAGATTTAGTATTTCTGTTTCCAACAGTAACATAAAATGGTAATAAGTGCACAGATGGACCCGTGTGTGTCAGCAAATCTGTGTAGGATCCCATGGCCGCCATGTTGGCCTGCACCCAGCTTTTCTGTGTTCTCTGTAGGATCTCCTGACCGCCATGTTGACCAGCACCCAGCTTTTCTGTGTTCTCTGTAGGAGCTCGTGGACACCATGTTTGCCGGCACCCAGCTTTTCTGTGTTCTCTGCAGGCTCTCATGGATGCCCAGCACAATGGTCAGTGCTCTTCTTTTACCTTTCTTTTCTGCTTTAACCACTTACCTTAATAACCTTAGAGATTAATTTCCCGGCTACAGCGGAGACTCGAGGCTGAAGGAGGTTTCATGTTCGGGGAGCGCTGCTCCGGCTCCTGCATTATACATTGTGATAGGACCATAGTGTGTAACAGGAACCACGATTACAGCTCCGGACTGAATAATTCACTGCCTGAAACACGATCGTCCATTCAGTATGGAAACTGTGAGAGCATTCCTTCAGTAGTGATTGCAGTGGATGCGGTTTGGCAGAGGATAATCTGTCCGAACATCTAACAACTTCTCCTCGTAGGTTTCATCCAGGAGCGACATGGGGACATGGATCATGGTGTGAGCAAGGATTGTAAACTGCAGAAACTCCTGGCACTTCTGTGTGCTCTGCACACGCTGCTGACAGTGGGTGAGTACGACCACCATAACTGCAGGGGTAGGCGACATATGGTGGGGCACTACGTACTGGATCGTACGCACACTGCATGGACCCTCCGCACACTGCATGGACCCTCCGCACACTGCGTGGACCCTCCGCACACTGCGTGGACCCTCCGCACACTGCGTGGACCCTCCGCACTCTGCGTGGACCCTCCGCACACTGCGTGGACCCTCCGCACACTGCATGAACTCTCCGCACACTGCATGGACCCTCCGCACACTGCATGGACCCACCTCACATTGTGTGGACCCTTTGCACACTGCTTGGACCCTTTGCACACTGCGTGGACCCACCTCACACTGCGTGGACCCTTTGCACACTGCGTGAACCCTCTGCACACTGCGTGGACCCTTTGCACAGTGCGTGGACCCTCCGCACGTTGTGTTGACTCTCCGCACGTTGCATGGACCCTCTGCACGTTGCGTGGCTCCTCCTCACGTTGCGTGGACCCTCCACAATATTGTGACTGTTGTCACTTATGCAGAGAAAATCTATGGAATTAGATGCAATTTTCCAGTTACTGTCGCAGCATTAGTTGCTTTATTTGACTTATTGTCCCCAACACGTGTGGTCCCAGCCTGCAGGAGGCAAGTATGGGGGGCAGCACAGCTACGGATGGGGCATCTGAGGGGGATCCTGCTACAGCAGGCGACATATATCATAGATGGGAACTTCTGGGGCATTAGAGGGAGCGCTAAGGCCTCGTTCAGACATCAGGGGGCATTTTTTACTTGGAAAAAAGCAAATTTCATCCACTTTTGGTCCATATTTCAGCATCATATTTACAGTGGGTGCGGAAAGTATTCAGACCCCTTTAAATTTTTCACTCTGTTTCATTGCAGCCATTTGGTAAATTCAAAAAAGTTCATTTTTTCTCATTAATGTACACTCTGCACCCCATCTTGACTGAAAAAAAAACAGAAATGTAGAAATTTTTGGAAATTTATTTAAAAAGAAAAACTGAAATATCACATGGTCATTACAAGCAGCCACCAATCATCCCATTACAAGCGGCCACAAATCATCCTGTTACAAGCGGCCGTCGTCCCATTACAAGCAGCCACCAATCATCCCATTACAAGCGGCCACTAATCATCCCGTTACAAGCGGCCGTCGTCCCATTTCAAGCAGCCACCAATCATCCCATTACAAGCGGCCATCAATCATCCCGTTACAAGCGGCCGTCGTCCCATTACAAGCAGCCACCAATCATCCCATTACAAGCGGCCGTCATCCCATTACAAGCAGCCACCAATCATCCCATTACAAGCGGCCACCAATCATCCCGTTACAAGCGCCATCGTTCCATTACAATCAGCCACCAATCATCCCATTACAAGCGGCCATCAATCATCCCGTTTACAAGCGGCTGTCGTCCCATTACAAGCAGCCACCAATTATCCATTACAAGCGGCCGTCATCCCATTACAAGTAGCCACCAATCATCCTATTACAAGCGGCCACCAATCATCCCGTTACAAGCGGCCGTCGTTCCATTACAATCAGCCACCAATCATCCCATTACAAGCGGCCATCAATCATCCCGTTACAAGCGGCCGTCGTCCCATTACAAGCAGCTACCAATCATCCCATTACAAGCGGCCACCAATCATCCCGTTACAAGCGGCCGTCGTTCCATTACAATCAGCCACCAATCATCCCATTACAAGTGGCCATCAATCATCCCGTTACAAGCGGCCGTCGTCCTGTTACAAGCTTCCGTCGTCCCAGCTCAGTCCGTTTTGCCGTATTCGTTGCTGACCACGAAATCCACAATGTAAACCTGCACATCAGAGCCGGAATCACCACCGTAATATGTCTCGTCTTCATTGAACCTTTTTTCCATCCCCAGGTGAGGCGCTAAGTCTTGAGAACAAGGTGCTGTTAGTGAACGGGTGCTGGGCCGGTCTGTGCAGCTGAAGTGCGGGGACATTGACGCCTCCTTCGTCCTCATCTGGACGTTTATTATAATCGGAACGGATGAAATCGTCCTCATCGCTCGCAAGGGTAATGTGTACGAGGAAGCGTCAGCTCTGGGAGTCGTCACGCTGGCCGGCAGCTCGCTCCTCATAGAGAACCTGAAGCCGGCGGCAGCAGGCCGGTACACGTGTATAGCGTTCAGGGAGGAGACGTACATCACCGCACCCACGGTCTACATTCTCCTGACTGTTCTAGGTAAAGCGTTTATCTGCTCTGCTCTCACAGCTGCACTTTGTTACAGTGTATCTGACTCGCTTGTTCAGTGTAACAAACCATCAGCTGTGCACATACAGTGCTGTGCACATACAGGGCACTCTCCATGTCTTCTCTCATTGGGACTTTTCTGTTTTAGTGCCGGTGACAAAGCCCAGTCTACACATCGACGAGCAGACGCCGGTGGAAGGGTCCGGAGTTGTGTTGTCCTGTACTATTGAGGCTGGAACCGGACCCCTCATCTTCATCTGGCAGAGACACACGATCCTGGACGGAACGTTCACTGTACATGACGGCAACAGCAGCGTCCTCCTCCTGCAGCCGGCGACACGATCCCACACCGGCTGGTACACCTGCACCGCCAGGAACATGGTCAACGAGGAGACCAGCGGGAGACTCTACCTGGACGTCATATGTGAGTCCTCCAACTACACCACTGCAGAATAGTGAGTGCAGCTCTGGAGTTTAATACAGGATGTAACTCAGAATCAGTAATGTAATGTATGTGCACAGTGACTGCACCAACAGAATAGTGAGTGCAGCTCTGGAGTATAATACAGGAGGTAACTCAGGATCAGTAATATAATAATTGTACACAGTGACTCCACCAGCAGAGTAGTGAGTGCAGCTCTGGAGTATAATACAGGATGTAACTCAGGATCAGTAAAGTAATGTATGTACACAGTGACTGCACCAACAGGATAGCGAGTGCAGCTCTGGAGTATAATACAGGAGGTAACTCAGGATCAGTAATATAATAATTGTACACAGTGACTCCACCAGCAGAGTAGTGAGTGCAGCTCTGGAGTATAATACAGGATGTAACTCAGGATCAGTAATGTATGTCCACAATGACTGCACCAGCAGAATAGTTAGTGCAGCTCTGGGGTATAATACAGGAGGTAACTCAGGATCAGTAATATAATAATTGTACACAGTAACTCCACCAGCAGAATAGTGAGTTCAGCTCTGGAGTATAATGCAGGACGTTAACTCAGGATAAGTAATGTAATGCATGTAGAATTCTAGTATGTTAGAATTGGAAGGGACCTCCATGGTCCTGGTGTCCGACCCCCTGCTCAATGCAGGAGTCACTAAACCATCCCAAACAGATGTCTGTCCAGTCTCTGTTTGAAGGCTTCCATTGAAGGAGAACTCACCACCTCTCGTGGCAGCCTGTTCCACTCATTGGTCACCCAAACTGTCAAAAAGTTTTTTCTAATATCTAATCTGTGTCTCCTCCCATTCAGTTTCATCCCATTGCTTCTAGTCTTTCCTTGTGCAAATGAGAATAAAGATGATCCTTCTACAATGCGACAGCCCTTGAGATATTTGTAGACAGCTATTAGGTCTCCTCTCAGTCTTCTTTTTTGCAAGCTTAACATTCCCAAATCCTGTAACCGTTCCTCATAGGACATGGTTTGCAGGCCGGTCACCATTCTGGTCGCTCTTCTCTGAACTGGCTCCAGTTTGTTGATGTCTTTTTTTAAAATGTGGTGTCCAGAACTGGACACAGTATTCCAGATGAGGTCTGACCAAAGAGGAGTAGAGGGCAATAATGACTTCACGTGATCTAGACTGTATGCTTCTGTTAATACATCCTAGAATTGTATTTGCATTTTTTGCTGCTGCATCACACTTTTAACTCATGTTCAGTCTGTGATCTATTAGTATACCCAAGTCTTTTTCACATGGGCTGTTGCTTAGCCCTATTCCTCCCATTCTGTATATGCTTTTTTCATTTTTATTGCCCAGATGTAGTACTTTGCATTTTTCCCTGTAAAAAAACATTCTGTTAGTTACTGCCCACTGCTCCAGTTTATTTATATCTTTTTGAATCCTCTCTCTCTTCTCTAGTATTAGCTATCCCTCCTAGCTTTGTGTCATCAGCAAATTTAATGAGATAAGTTCTTTCATTCACTAATCGTTGTAGATTAGTTTACCTTCAGTTCCCTTATCTAGATCATTTCTAAAAAATGTTGAACAACTCTGGGGCCAGGACAGAACCTTGTGGTCACCTGTTCCTATTGGATGTGCAACCATTTATTACTGCTCTTTCAGTACGATTACTGAGCCAGTTATGAATCCACCTAACTGTAGCTTTGTCAATCTCATACTTGGTCATTTTTTCAATAAGGATAGTATGAATATCAGTTTATGTTACCTTTGCTTTCTTAGAGAACAGACGCAAAATAGGAATTTAAAAGTTCGTCTTCTCAACTTCATTTCTGACCACTTCACTCTTTTCATCCTGTAAAAATCCTGTAGCATCTTTGACTTTTCTTTTGCTTTTGTCATCCCCAAAAGCCTTTTGTACTCCTTTTTGGTCTCCCTTTACAAGCCTCACTTCATTAATGGCTTTAGCTCTTCTAACGCTTTCCCTACATTCCCTGCAGACAGCATTATATTCTTCTTTAGATATGCCTCGCTCTTTCCTTTTAATATACAGTACAGACCAAAAGTTTGGACACACCTTCTCATTCAAAGATTTTTCTGTATTTTCATGACTATGAAAATTGTACATTCACACTGAAGGCATCAAAACTATGAATTAACACATGTGGAATTATATACTTAAAAAGTGTGAAACAACTGAAATTATGTCTTACATTCTAGGTTCTTCAAAGTAGCCACCTTTTGCTTTGATGACTGCTTTGCATACTCTTGGCATTCTCTTGATGAGTTTCAAGAGGTAGTCACCGAGAATGGTTTTCACTTCACAGGTGTGCCCTGTCAGGTTTAATAAGTGTGATTTCTTGCCTTATAAATGGGGTTGGGACAATCAGTTGTGTTGTGCAGAAGTCTGGTGGATACACAGCTGATAGTCCTACTGAATAGACTGTTAGAATGTGTATTATGGCAAGAAAAAAGCAGCTAAGTAAATAAAAACGAGTGGCCATCATTACTTTAAGAAATGAAGGTCAGTCAGTCCGAAAAATTGGGAAAACTTTGAAAGTGTCCCCCAGTGCAGTTGCAAACACCATCAAGCGCTACAAAGAAACTGGCTCACATGAGGACCGCCCCAGGAAAGGAAGACCAAGAGTCACCTCTGCTTCTGAGGATAAGTTTATCCGAGTCACCAGCCTCAGAAATCACAGGTTAACAGCAGCTCAGATTAGATACCAGGTCAATGCCACACAGAGTTCTAGCAGTAGACACATCTGAAGGCAAAAGGGCCAGCAAGTGCTAAGCATCTCTGGGAACTCCTTCAAGACTGTTGGAAGACCATTTCCGGTGACTACCTCTTGAAGCTCATCAAGAGAATGCCAAGAGTGTGCAAAGCAGTCATCAAAGCAAAAGGTGGCTACTTTGAAGAACCTAGAATATAAGACATATTTTCAGTTGTTTCACACTTTTTTGTTAAGTATATAATTCCACATGTGTTAATTCATAGTTTTGATGCCTTCAGTGTGAATGTACAATTTTCATAGTCATGAAAATACAGAAAAATCTTTGAATGAGGTGTGTCCAAACTTTTGGTCTGTACTGTACATTTCTTTTTTCCTTTTTAACAAGTGATTAAGTTCTGTGTTCATCCATCCTGGTCTCTTTAAATTCTTCCAATTCTTCCTTTTTTTCGGGATTGTTACCGATTGTGCGGTGAGAATTTTCATTTACTGTATATGCTTGTGTATAAGCCAACCTAAGTATAAGCCGAGGCACCTAATTTTGCCATGAAAAACTGGGAAAACTTATTGACTCGAGTATAAGCCGGGTATTCATTGTCCCCTTATCCCTATCCTTGTATGCATGGTTCCCCATCCTTGTCTGCATGGCTCCATATTCCCATCTTTGTCTGCATGGCTCCTTATTCCCATCCTTATTTGCATGGCTCCTTATTCCCATCTTTGTCTGCATGGCTCCTTATTCCCATCCTTGTCTGCATGGCTCCTTATTCCCATCCTTGTCTGCATGGCTCCTTATTCCCATCCTTGACTGCATGGCTCCTTATTCCCATCCTTGTCTGCATGGTTCCTCATTCCTATCCTTGTCTGCATGGCTCCATATTCCCATCCTTGTCTGCATGGTTCCTCATCCATATCATTGTATGCGTGGCCCCCATGAGAAATGCATTTTAAAAAACAAACATCTTACTTACCTTCCCTGCGTGCCCTCGCAGCATCTTGTTCCAGTGCTTGCAGCTCGTCCGGCCAGGCGTGTCCCCCTCATTAAGGCAATGAATAGTCACCTCTCTCCACGCCTATGGAGTGGAGAGAGGTGACTATTCATTCCTCATAAGAAGCGCGCACCCGTGATAGCCCGGCAGCTACTGGAAACCTGTGGCTTTAACTATGTGCACTATAAGAGAAATTAATATTCACTAACAGTGCAATGAATATTCATTTCTCTTTAGCAGCGGGCACAGACTTTGGCCTCCGCCGCCTCCTGCCTCTTGTGACCTGCTGCTCCGCTGTTCCCCCTCCCCCGCCGTTTTCTGGGACAGTGACTCATGTATAAGCCAAAGGGGGTGTTTTCCGTGCAAAAAAAATGTGCTGAAAAAGTCGGCTTATACACGAGTATATACAGAAGTAAAATCTCCCATCTTTCTTGGACATTTCTGTCCTTTAGAACATCCAGCCATTGGACCTTTCCTACCCTCTTTCTGAGTCCACTAAGATCTGCCTTTCTGTAGTCCAACCTTAAAGTCTGAGTCCTCACTGATCTTCCTCCTCTTGTAATCCAAAATTGGAGGATAGCATGATCGCTGCCTCCTAAATTCCTGGCCACCTTTACTTCCTCAACCATTTCCTCCATGTTGGTAAGAATTGGGTCCAAGATTGCAGATCCTCTTGTTCTCTCCTATCTTTTGAAAGATAAATTGGTCAGCAAGAGAAGATAAGAATTTTCTGGACTTAAGCCCCCGTCTCACATAGCGATATCGCTAGCGAGATCGGTGCTGAGTCACTAGTTTTGTGACGCAGCAGCGATCTCCCCAGCGATATCGCTGTGTGTGACATTCAGCGATGATCAGCCCCCTGCTGGGTATCGCTGATCGTCGCTGAATGTCCTGGACATTTTTTTGATCGCTGGTCTCCCGCTGACAGGCACGCATCGCTGCGTGTGACAGGCAGGAGACCAGCGATCCGCTGGTAACCAAGGTACACAGCGGGTTTCCAGGCGCGGGGCTGTGCCTAGAAACCCGCTGTGTACCTTGGATACCAGCTCACTGAAGCAGGGAGCTGGTAACCAAGGTACACAGCGAGTTTCCAGGCACCGCGCAGCGCCTGGAAACCCGATGTGTACCTTGGTTACCAGCTCCCTGCATCAGGGCGCTGGTATCCAAGGTACACTGCGGGTAACTAAGCGATGTTACCCGCAGTGTCGCTTGTACTGATCGCTGCCTGAGCTGCCTGTTTGGCAGCTCAGCAGCGATAATGTAGCGATACACCAGCGATCCTGATCGTTGTCGGGATCGCTGGTGTATCGCTATGTGAGACCCAGCCTTTAGTACTTTTGCCTGAGAGAGATTCCCAACAAATATCTGGACAGTTAAAATCTCCTGTGATCACTGTTGTACTGTTTTGAGACCAGAGATATCTGATGAAAAAAGACTTCATCCATATCTTCAGCTTGACCATGTGGCATATAGTAAACCCCTAGAATACTGTCCTTTCTGTTCTTCTCTCCTTGAATTCTTCCCCAAACAGTTTCTACAGAGCTAGCAGTTTCTGAAGCTTGGATCTCTGTGGAGATATACTTTTTTCTAACATACAATACGACACCTCCTCCTCTCTTATTAATCCTGTTTCTAATAAATAAGTTGTAGGTTCAAGGTTTGTATTCCAATGATGTGTATCATCCCACCAAGTTTCAGTGATGCCTATGACATCATATCTCTCTTCCTGTGTTAGCAGCTCCAATTCTCCTTGTTTCCCATGCTGTGTGCCTTTGTATAGACACATTTTAGTTTATAGTCGATTTCTCTTCCTCCTCTATTTTCATTCAGAATTTGTTATTTTTGTTCTTCCTTTCCACTTCTAATATCAGGTTCTCAAAAGAACTCATTAGCTGCATATTTCTTCCTGGCTGTATATTTCCCATCCCATATTGCTCTAGTTTAAAACTCTCCTGATGAGTGGAGCAAGGCTTTTACCAAATATGTGTTTTCCATGTAAACAGTGACTGTACCAGCAGAATAGTGAGCGCAGCTCTGGGGTATAATACAGGATGTAACTCATGGTCAGTAATGTATATACACAGTGACTGCACCAGCAGAATAGTGAGTGCAGCTCTGGAGTATAATACAGGATGTAACTCAGGATCAGTAATGTAATGTATGTACACAGTGACTGCACCAGCAGAATAGTGAGTGCAGCTCTGGAGTATAATACAGGATGTAACTCAGGATCAGTACAGGATCAGTAATGTAATGTATGTGCACAGTGACTGCACCAGCAGAATAGTGAGCGCAGCTCTGGGTATAATACAGGATGTAACTCAGGATCAGTAATGTAATGTATGTACACAGTGACTGCACCAGCAGAATAGTGAGTGCAGCTCTGGAGTATAATACAGGATGTAACTCAGGATCAGTACAGGATCAGTAATGTAATGTATGTGCACAGTGACTGCACCAGCAGAATAGTGAGCGCAGCTCTGGGGTATAATACAGGATGTAACTCATGGTCAGTAATGTATATACACAGTGACTGCACCAGCAGAATAGTGAGTGCAGCTCTGGAGTATAATACAGGATGTAACTCAGGATCAGTAATGTAATGTATGTACACAGTGACTGCACCAGCAGAATAGTGAGTGCAGCTCTGGAGTATAATACAGGATGTAACTCAGGATCAGTACAGGATCAGTAATGTATGTACACAGTGACTGCACCAGCAGAATAGTAAGTGCTTCTCTGGGGAATAATACAGGATTTAACTCGGGCTCAGTACAGGATCAGTAATGTAATGTATGTACACAGTGACTGCACCAGCAGAATAGTAAGTGCAGCTCTGGAGTATAATACAGGATCATTAATGTATGTACACAGTGACTGCACCAGCAGAATAGCGAGTGCAGCTCTGGAGTGTAATACAGGATGTAACTCAGAATCAGTAATGTAATGTATGTACACAGTGACTGCACCAGCAGAATAGTGAGTGCAGTTCTGGGGTATAATACAAGATGTAACTCAGGATCAGTAATGTAATGTATGTACACAGTGACTGCACCAGCAGAATAGAGAGTGCAGCTCTGGGTATAATACAGGATGTAACTCAGGATTAGTACAGGATAAGTAATGTAATGTATGCGCACAGTGACTGCACCAGCAGAATAGGGAGTGCAGCTCTGGAGTATAATACAGGATGTAACTCGAGGTCAGTAATGTAATGTATGTACACATTGACTGCACCAGCAGAATAGTGAGTGCAGCTCTGGAGTATAATACAGGATGTAACTCAGGATCAGTACAGGATCAGTAATGTATGTACACAGTGACTGCACCAGCAGAATAGTAAGTGCAGCTCTGGAGTATAATACAGGATCATTAATGTATGTACACAGCGACTGCACCAGCAGAATAGTGAGTGCAGCTCTGGAGTGAAATACAGGATGTAACTCGGGATTAGTAATGTATATACACAGTGACAGCACCAGCAGAATAGTGAGTGCAGCTCTGGAGTATAATACAGGATGTAACTCAGGATCAGTAATGTAATGTATGTACACAGTGACTGCACTAGCAGAATAGAGAGTGCAGCTCTTGGGCATAATACCGCATGTAACTCAGGATCAGTACAGGATCAGTAATGTATGTACACATTGACTGCATCAGCAGAATAGTGAGTGCAGCTCTGGGGTATAATACAGCATGTAACTCAGGTATCAGATCTAATGTAATGCATGTACACAGTGACTGCACGAGCAGAATAGTGAGTGCAGCTCTGGAGTATAATACAGGATGTAACTCAGGATCAGTAATGTAATGTATGTACACAATGCCTGCACCAGCAGAATAGTGAGTGCAGCTCTGAAGTATAATACAGGATGTAACTCAGGATCAGTACAGGATCAGTAATGTAATGTATGTACACAGTGACTGCACCAGCAGAATAGTGAGTGCAGCTCTGGTATATAATACTGGATCAGTATGTAATGTATGCAGTGACTCCTCTGTATTTGTAACCTGGAGAAAATGCTGTGAATTTATTTTTTAGTACATGTCTTCCTCCTTGGTAACGGTACATCTGCTGTTTCTTCTAGACGGCCCAGATGAACCGGAAATCACCATTAAGCCATACGCCATCAGTGAGACTGGTTTTGCTGCCAACGAGCTGGAGGAGGTGACTCTGAACTGTTCAGCGTCTTCCAATCCTCCATGCCACTACGTCTGGTTCTATAACAACTCTCAGATGTCCACCGGGCAGATGTATGTCATTCCCAAGATCTCCCGCACACAGACCGGCTTGTACACCTGCCTGGCACAGAACGCCCAGCTCAACACACGGACCCAGAGCACCATCATCCTCACTGTCTACTGTAAGTGCGTCGCCCCTTCACCTGTGCAGACGGTTTCCTAATTGTGTTATTTTATATTAACACCGAATCTGCAACTTCCTGTTCCTCTTGTGATACAATTCCTCATCCAGATCTCTGCTTGCTGTCAGAGATTAGCAACATTTTTATTTACAACATCTACAAACCTAACACTTGTCACAGCTGAGCGTTTGCTACTATTGTTTCCAGCCTCGGCAATCCTCAGCTGAATAGCAAGCCAATGTTTCAGTGCAGACCTGTCCAGGGGCCTCACTTCTCAGCTAGGACAGGATGACATCTGTTTGCTTTTACACCCTGTGACTGTAAAGCCAAAGAGGTTTCATTCACTGAATACAAGCTTGCTTCTTATTTGTCCGTCTCTTGTTGATGTGATCACTTGTAACCATCTTGTGTTTCTCTTCTTCTGGGTGTTTCTTTTCTTGCACCTGTCCAGATGTGGCACCACGTCCAACATTCTGTATGCTGGAGGCAATCGTGTTATATTAGGTTCATGTCTGACTTTCACTGCAGTGTTTTGTCAGACCTTGCACTTGTGATATCTGCTGATATTATATTCAGAACTCTACAAAAGTTTTATGCAGGTGAGGGGAAAAAAGTGCAGCAATAGAAGGGTTAATGGTTTATTTATATGAATGAATAAAATGCAAAGTGCATAAAGGAAAGAGAAATGTAAATATCCTCATTATCTAGTGACCACCCATCACCTCCATCATTATCTGGTTACAGCATGTCGCCTCCATCATCATAATCTGGTGACCGCCCATCGCCTCCATCATCAGTATCTGGTGACCACCCATCACCTCCATCATCATTATCTGGTGACCGCATGTCGCCTCCATTATCAGTATCTGGTGACCGCCCATCGCCTCCATCATCATTATCTGGTGACCGCCCATCGCCTTCCATCATCAGTATCTGGTGACCGCCCATCTCCTCCATCATCAGTATCTGGTGACCGCCAGTGTTCTCCATCATCAGTATCTGGTGACCGCCCATCTCCTCCATCATCAGTATCTGGTGACCGCCTGTCGCCTCCATCATCAGTATCTGGTGACCGCCCATCTCCTCCATCATCAGTATCTGGTGACCTCTTATTGCCTCCATCAGATACTAATGATGGAGGTGACGGGCGGCCACTAGATACTGATGATGGAGGCGACGGACAGTCACCAGATACTGATGATGGAGGGAGGTGACTGGCGATCACCAGATATTGATAATGTAGGTGATGGGCGGTGACCAGGTACTGATGATGGAGGAGACGCTCGGCCACTAGATACTGATGATGGAGGTGACCGATGTTCACCAGGTACTGATGATGGAGGGAGGTGACTGGCGATCACCAGATACTGATAATATAGGTGATGGGCGGTAACCAGGTACTGATGATGGAGGAGACCGACATTCACCAGGTACTGATGAAGTAGGTGACAGGCGGTTACCAGATACTGATGGGTCTTACTGTTCTATTCTGTTCATTCACTTTGGGTTTTGATAATTGATATAAATAGACCATTATCTCTTCTACTTCTGACAATTGTCCCTTGTCAGCATTTTTCTCACCTGTCTAACACTTTTGCACTGCACTCTGTACATCATATACGTTCACACTAATTTGTCTACGCAGGGGCCTGAAGGTGGCGAGACGGCAGTGACGGGCGGCAGATATGGCGGGGATTGTGGCCGTTGATGTGTTTTTGGTGCATTCTCACTGTTTCTCGTGCAGATTTACCAGAGGGGTCTCCCACCTGCACTGCACTGCCTCACGGTAACTACAAGGATGTGGTGCTGTGGTGCTCCTGGCCGGGGGGTCTTCCCCTGGCGCAGGTCCACTGGGTGCAACCAAATGAAGTCAGCAAAGTCATTGTGTCAAACTCAAACACAACCCTGGTAAAAAATGGCGCAGAGCTGCAGAACGGGAGCGCCTTCATCTGCACTGTCTCCCACCCATCTCTCAAGAAAGACATCAACTGCAGTACCACAGTGGGTGAGTAACAACCCCGCCACTCCACTGTGGGTGGAGAGTAAGGGAACATCAAGGGTGACCACAGCCCAGCTGTCCGATATGCTGTAGGGCACCCCCTGTATATAGATAAAGGTGTTATCAGCCATTGTACAGGAGGAGGAGGTGAGCTGTGACATCCCCTGTATATAGAGGTGTTATCAGTCATTGTACAGGAGGAGGTGAGCTGTAACATCACCTGTATATAGAGGTGTTATCAGTCATTGTAATGGAGGAGAAGTTGAGCTGTGACATCACCCATTGTGAATGGTGGATCCTGTGTTATCTACTGTATATAGAGGTGTTGTCAGTCATTTTACAGGAGGGGGAGGTGAGCTGTGACATCGCCTATTGTGAATGGTGGATCCGGTGTTATCTACTGTATATAGAGGTGTTGTCAGTCATTTTACAGGAGGAGGAGGTGAGCTGTGACATCACCTATTGTGAATGGTGGATCCTGTGTTATCTACTGTATATAGAGGTGTTATCAGTCATTGTACAGGAGGAGGAGGTGAGCTGTGACATCACCTATTGTGAATGGTGGATCCTGTGTTATCTACTGTATATAGAGGTGTTATCAGTCATTGTACAGGAGGTGAGCTGTGACATCACCTATTGTGAATGGTGGATCCTGTGTTATCTACTGTATATAGAGGTGTTGTCAGTCATTGTACAGGAGGAGGAGATGAGCTGTGACATTGCCTATTGTGAATGGTGGATCCGGTGTTATCTACTGTATATAGAGGTGTTATCAGTCATTGTACAGGAGGAGGAGGTGAGCTGTGACATCACCTATTGTGAATGGTGGATCCTGTGTTATCTACTGTATATAGAGGTGTTATCAGTCATTGTACAGGAGGAGGAGGAGGTGAGCTGTGACATGACCTATTGTGAATGGTGGATCCTGTGTTATCTACTGTATATAGAGGTGTTATCAGTCATTGTACAGGAAGAGGAGGTGAGCTGTGACATCACCTATTGTGAATGGTGGATCCTGTGTTATCTACTGTATATAGAGGTGTTATCAGTCATTGTACAGGAGGAGAGTGAGCTGTGACATCACCTATTGTGAATGGTGGATCCTGTGTTATCTACTGTATATAGAGGTGTTATCAGTCATTGTACAGGAGGAGGAGGTGAGCTGTGACATCACCTATTGTGAATGGTGGATCCTGTGTTATCTACTGTATATAGAGGTGTTATCAATCATTGTACAGGAGGAGGAGGTGAGCTGTGACATCACCTGTATATAGAGGTGTTATCAGTCATGTTAAGTGTTGTGCAATGTACATGAGGTATGGAGGTATAATATAATATAACCCCAGTGTCAAGGGCAAAATTTATTTTTTTATACAGATTGTGATGTGCAAAATAACAAAAAAAATGCTATTTTTTTTTTAAAAAGTATCGGTCATTTTATTCTTTGTTTCACTCATATTTTTTTGCATCTTTGTTATAAAAATCTTCTGTGATGAGGAGGTGATGCGTAGAGCCGCTGTGCATGGTTTATTCATTCGCTGCATTTTGCTTCTTTGTGTCAGTGATGCCTCCCGGTGGCCCCAATTGCTCTGCGGTAGCCACGAAGATGAATGAGTTCATCATGTTGACGTGTGAGTGGAGTGGCGGGCTGCCCCGGATCACCCTGCAATGGAACAACCATGAGATCGGAGACATAAAGGAGTCCTCCAACATCTACGTTTTTAAGCCAGACAGGACATACAATGGCAAATTATTCACCTGCACTGCGCTACATCCCATGATGGCGGAGCCCGCACACTGCCTCATCCACCTCGGTAAGGCACAGAACACCAAAACGTAGACGAAAAAGATGCAAATTCCCCAAAGTTTATAAATGTTTCAAAGATTTTATTTTGAGGATAATTTGGCTTCGTTTTCAGGACATCGGGGTGAAGGCGATGACCCCTGAGCCCCAATTAGTCTGAGGTCCTCACTGTGTGACCCCTGAGCACGTGCCGACCTCTGACATTTGCCTTGTTCCCCCTTTTTGTCTTCTCAGTTATATTTGCACCTTTGTCAAATAGACCGTATGTAAGTCTACAGAATATTTGCTGAACTGTCCTGTTCCTCCGCTTTTCGCAGTTGCTCCAGTTTTGGACTCTCCGAATCTTGACACCTCCATACTAGAAGGACATAACGCCCAGCTGAGCTGTCACCTAATGCTGGCCACTCCCATCTCCGAAATCAACTGGTACGACAACTCCAACAAAGAGATAATCACCGATTCCCAGAAGTACGGCATGTACCGGGAGAACGGGCTATCGGTGCTGACGGTGCGGGAGACGGAGTGGGACACGGACAGCGGACTGTACCGATGCCTGGCCTCCAATGCTGTGGGGAACACGTCCCTGTTATTGCGGCTGCGTGTGAACAGTGAGTACAAGTTGCCATTGTTGTAAATATAAATGGGGTCCCCCTCTTCTTCTGCTTCTACCGAACCAACACCAGGGAGAAGAAACCCTACCACTGGTGAGAAGAAACCCAACCACCGGTGAGAAGAAACCCAACCACCGGGGAGAAGGAACCCAACCACCGGTGAGAAGGAAGCCAACCACCGGGGAGAAGGAAGCCAACCACCGGGGAGTAGAAACCCAACCACCGGGAAGAAAGAACCCAACAATCAGGGAGAAGAAACCCTAGTATTTGCTTCCCTCAAACTCCATTTCCAAGTCTTTTGAGACTGTAATCCATCCCCCGGCGCAACCAAAAGCCCCAGAAAACGGTGTAAGCCTAATTAATTGTTTATTTTAGCCTTTTTTTGTGTTTCCTTGCCAGAATATCCTACGCCTCCCAATGTGACCATCAGTAAACTTCTGTACAGCCGGCAAAGGACGGAGGTGGATCTGGAGTGGATGACACAAGGCACCGGGGACCTGACTGGTTTTATGGTCCAGCGACAAGCCAGCATCCGTTCCGTCCCAATTCCTAAGCGATCCGTCCAGGCTGCTACCTGGGACACAGTGGCCAATGATATCGAGCCTGAAATCCGGGGGCACAAACTAGGAGGACTGGACCCTTCAATCGTATACGCCTTTAGGATACTGGCCGTCAATCATAAGACTACGGGATTTCCTTCAGAGGTGAAAACACCAGGTACAATCTGAGGTCCATTGGTCTGGTGCAAAAGTATTGGTACCCTTGTACCAAAGATATCAGCGCCGGGGTGTGAGTGATATTTATCAGTGATGTTGGTGACCTTACTGCCTTCTGGGGCTCGTACGGGGCCCGGACCTCCAGCATACAGATGTGAGAAGTGGTGCTGTACTCTGACATCTGCTCCTTATTCCTTTCCATACTCCTGTTCTTCTGGGGCATCTTGGGGATTTTCTAAAGCAGTGGTCCCCAACCTTTTTTGCACCAGGACCGGCTTCAAGCAAGACCATTCTTCCATGGCCCAGCAGGGCGGGGATGGAGGTGTGGCAGGGGTGGGGCTTTGGTCATAAGGGGGGGGGCTACGGACAGGGTTGTAGTTTAGTAGTAGTGCATACTTATCATTTAATTATAACATTTATAATGTGAATGTGACTCCCTTGTATACCAAGCTCCGCTCCCACTCTTGTATACATGGCTCCGCTCCCACCCTTGTATGCATGGCTCCGCTCCCACCCTTGTATACAAGGCTCCGCTCCCACCCTTGTATACAAGGCTCCGCTCCCTCCCTTTTATACAAGGCTCCGCTCCCACCCTTGTATACAAGGCTCCGCTCCCACCCTTGTATGCATGGCTCTGCTCCCACCCTTGTATACAAGGCTCCGCTCCCACCCTTGTATACAAGGCTCCACTCCCACCTTTGTATGCATGGCTCCGCCTCCTCCCTTGTATA
>JARQOD010000003.1:392596335-392631047 GCA_033576555.1 Oophaga sylvatica
AAAGTTGAGAGATATTTTTTTTTTTTTTTTTCCCTCTGTATCTCTGGGTGCTGGGGAGGATTTTTTCTTTTCTCTCAATGGAGTTTGCACAGTTGTCTGGCCGTGTGGATCAGCTTGCCACTGAGTGTTCGGAGTATTGCTGCCTATCTTGCTGGTTGCCTGTTGTGGAACCTAGGATCCCCATGCCAGATTTGTTTTTAGGGGATCGAGCTAAGTTTCATGAATTTCAAAAATAACTGTAAAATTGTTTTTTGCCTTAAAATCTAAGTCCTCAGGGAACGCAGCGCAGCAGGTTCAAATTGTCATCTCTCTCCTGCGCGGCGATCCTCAGGATTGGGCTTTTTCCTGACACCTGGGGATCCTGTTTTGAGTGATGTTGATGCATTTTTCAGGCTTTGGGTTATTGTACGATGAGCCTAATATCACTGATCAAGCTGAAAAAACTTTGTTGGCATTAAATCAGGGGCTTGAGGACGCTGAGTTATACTGTCAGAGATTCCGTAGGTGGGCAGTCCTGACCAAATGGAATGACGACGCTTTGGCAGCTCTTTTCTGGAAGGGTACTGTCAGATAATGTAAAGGATGTTATGGTGGATTCCCTGTTCCCTCGGTGTCAATGATTCTATGTCATTAGCGATTCAAATTGACAGACGTTTGCGTGAGCGGAAAGGTATGCGTGGAATAGTGTTGCCTTGTGAACCTGCTTCTGAATCCATGCAGTGTTGATAGAGTGGTTCTGGGCACAGCGTCATGAACTTCGAAAGCGCAATGGGTTATGTTTCTACTGTGGTGATGCCTCTCATGCTATTTCAGTCTGCCTAAGGGGAAGACGTTTTGCACGCTCAGTTGTCTTGGGTAGTGTTCGACTAGTTTTTATTAACTGTACTCTGATATCCCTCTCTGTCCTCATTTTCTGCTCAAGGCTTTTGTTGATTCTGGAGCAGTATTAACCTAGATATGTTTTCTAAACGGGGGTTACCCTGATACCCTGTCTATTCCCTACTGGATCGATTCTACCTTTGACTGAGAATAAAGTTTTATATGTAATGAGTTGATGTGGTTCTTCCCTTTTATTAACCCCGTACGGTCGAAGTCTCATAATCCTCTTATTGGGAATCGTTTACAGCCTTGGCTGCAGGAATAAACCTCTGTTTTTTCTCTACTCAGGATGATATGAGTTGATGAACCTGATTATCAGGAAAGTAAATTTTTGGTTCGCATAATAGCTATGACATTCGTATTGGATTTGCCTGGTGTAACATCTCCTAAAGTCCTGTTTTAATTGGATGAAATGCTAATGTCTTTACCAGTTGGGGCTGCCATTGTAATCCACATCACCTTGTGCTTTTTCTCTCCCCCAAAGGTAGGATGTATCCGACTGTTTTGACTTGATTTTCTCTGAATGAGTTTTACGAAAGTAAATTGCATCCTTGCTACCCCTAGGGCTATGATTGCCTATTGAATTAGTGCTGTGTATTCCTAAAGATCGCCTTTTTAACTTGTCTGACCTGAACATGACTATGCGGATCGTATTCAAGAGAGGTCATTGGAAGGGCATTCAGCCCATCCTCTCACCCTTATGGTGCCGGTTTTTCCTTTGTGCCAAAATGTTCATTAAGGCCGTGATTGATTATTCTCTATGAAAATTACTGTGAAATTATAATTATCCGTTACCTTTCTTTTTAAATCAGATGATTTTTATTTAAAAATTGTCAGCATGAAACTTTGACAGTACATTTAACTTTAGCATATAATATAAACCGTATTCAACCTGACAGGCAATATAACTATTCTTACATCCTAAGTCCCCTACCCTCCCCCCTCCCCCCTAACCCCGTCCCTTTAAATCATTGCACATATCACACACCATGTCACATTTTGAATCCTTTTTTTCGAGACAACCCCTTACGATCCCTGTTTAAAGTACCAACTCAGAGGGTCAAGGGCGCGTAGGCAGACGCATTCTTTCTCTCATAAGAGCCTCCGAAGCCAGGCCCGGGTGCTCTATCCAGCCACCCACACATTCTCAAACTGCATGTGTTGACCTCTTTAAGCATATATGTTCTGTTCCATCATAACAATAAAGTTAACCTTATTAATCAGTTCTTGTCTAACTGGCGCTTTGTCATCTAACCAGTGGGCCGCAATGAGCTTTCTGGCAGCATATAGGATTCTGGCTATGGTCAGCTTTCCACACTCATCAACTGCGATATCCTCCATGCACCCCAATACACACGTCAGCGGGTTCCTTATAAGATCCACTCCCATTACCTCCTGTGTCAAATTAAGTGTTTGTACCCAAAAGTTCTGTAGGGCAGGGCAGGACCACATCATATGTAGGAGATCTGCCCCATCCTCAGAGCAGCGCGGACAGCAGGAATCCCTCCTCAGGCCCGCCCTCTTCATCCAGACCGGGTCCTGTATACCCTATGTGTTAGGTAGAATTGTGAGACTCTCCTGGCTTCACTCATAGAGACCTTGGGGATGAATTGTAATACGCTCTCCCACTGAGAGTCCGAGATTGGTCCCACATCCTCTTCCCATTTTTCTCTGGACTTAGCCGGGTGCCGTACCAGGAATGAATCCAAAAAACCCCTATATACGAGGGAGATGAAACCCTTAGTGCCCCTTAGTGACCCTATAAGATTCACCATCGCATCTGATTGCACCACTATTCTTGATGTTTTAAGCTGTCGATTGATTGCATGCCGCAGCTGCAAATATTGAAAAAAGAGGGATTGACTCAGAGGGAACTCCTCCCTGATCTCCTCAAAAGTCTTAAGCATGCCGCCAACCAACAGCTGTGACACAAACCATATCCCGACCCTTCTCCATTGAGCAAATCCCCTCAGACGCATTAACTCCCCCAGTCTCGGGTCAAACCAAACCGACGAGAAGCGCGTGAGCTCCGTAATGCCCCTCCATTGTCTAACTCTTTGCCAAATCTTGTCCACCATAGCGATCGTCGGGAGCCTTTTAGGGTTCACCCGGAACCTACCAGCCTCTAAACTAGCAAGCAACGGACCTCTGCCCACTATAAACTCAATGAGCTTCCCAGCCGACGTAGATTGGGTAGGCTCCCCCCACCCCACCATATGCTGACATTGGGATGACACATAATAAACCCACGGGTTCGGGATTGCCAGGCCCCCCTCCTCTTTTGACCTCTGTAGATGTTCAAGTTTAATGCGTGCCCTACTACCCTTCCAGATCAAGTCCCGGAAAAGAGAATCAATCCGGTAGAATTTATTTTGCGCCAACCAGACAGGCGTATTATGGAGTATATATAGGAGTTGGGGCATGAGGATCATTTTTAATAAATTTGCTCTACCCGCCACAGACAGGAATAGTTTCTTCCACGCTGCAATTTTTTGTTGAAACTTATTGATAAGGGGGGTAAGATTGAGCCGTTCATATTCCTCCAATTTAGCAGAGATCACAATGCCCAAATATTTAAACTCACTAACCACCCTCAAAGGGGTCCCAGGATCTAGCACTAGGGGAGCAGCAGAGTCCACGGGAAGCAACACGGATTTATCCCAGTTGATAGTCAGTCCAGAAATAGAGCCGAATTTACTAATAACTGCCATAGCCGAACTTAGGGAGTCGCTCGGGTCAGCCAGAAACAGTAGCACATCATCCGCATATAAGGCCACTTTCTCTACGTGGGAGCCATATTGGAATCCCCGAATATCTGTGGTACCACGTATCTTTGCAGCTAACGGTTCTACAGCGATCGCAAACAGCAGGGGGACAGGGGGCACCCCTGCCTCGTTCCCCTATGTAGGGAGAAACTCTCAGACAGCAGACCATTAACCCGTATTTTAGCACTAGGGATGTATATAGCAAACGAACCCAACCCACAAACAGATCACCAAATCCCATGGTTTTCATTACCGCCCACAAATACCTCCACTCCACACTGTCGAACGCCTTAGCGGCATCCAGGGAAACTATTACTCTCTGTCCCACATTATCCGCCCTCGCCTGCATGTTTAAGTATAATCGCCGGAGATTTATAGCTGTGGATTTATTGGGCATAAACCCTGACTGGTCTTGGTGAATTAGGGATTCGATGACCTTGTTAAGTCGGTTCGCCAGCATTTTGGCCAATAACTTAATGTCAGTGGTCAACAAAGAGATCGGACGATATGAAGCTGGGTCCGTCAAATCTTTTCCCTGCTTTGGTAGGACAACAATTATCGCCTCTCGCATGGACCGGGGCAGCTCCCCCCCCGCCAAACTCGCAGTGTAAACCTCCATCAACTTGGGAAGCAACACCTCTTTGTATTTTTTGTAGACTTCTCCTGGGATACCGTCCCCCCCTGGGGCCTTGTCACTAGGTACAGAGGCCAGAGCGGCCTCAAGTTCCTCCATATCAAAGGGCTCCTCAAGAAGCCTCTGCTCCGCCAGTGAGAGTCGTGGAAGCCGCACCCCCACTAAAAAGTTATCAATTTCCTCCTCCGATGGCTGCACATGTGACTGGTACAGATTTGAGTAAAATCCCATCATTACCTCCAGTATGGCCCTACTGCCTGTATGCTCACATCCGTCTTTCCCCTTTAATTTAGTGATATACGCCGATTCCCTTTGGGCCGCCACCACCCTGGACAGAAGGTGACCCGCTCTCTCTCCCTCCTCGAAAAACTTCATCGTGCAGAACAGCCTTTTCCTCTCCGCAGTTTTCATAGTCATATTACAAACCTCTCTCTGCGCTGATCTCAAACGTTCTCGGGCCTCAGGGGTTTGCTCCTCAATTAGTGCCGCCTCTGCTCCCTCTAATGACCTAATCAACTCCTGGTCTCTCCTGCCCGTTTCGGTTTTAACTTGCGATATGTTTTTAATGCACAACCCTCTGAAGTAAGCCTTCATGGCTTCCCATACCATCAATACCGAAGCCGAGCCCATATTAATTTTAAAGAATTCTGTCAGGTCATCCCCCACATGGCCGTCCAGATCAATCAGCTGGAGCCAGAACGGATTTAGCCTCCACAGGGGTCTCCTGGAAAACTCAGAGCCCTGCCCCTGAAGCACCACACACATAGGCGAGTGATCCGACAGAGTTCTAGCCAAATAAGTTACCTCACCCACTAGACTTAGCATCGGACCATTCCCCAGGGCCAGATCAATCCTGGACAGCGAGGCAGAGGCGGGAGAGAAGCAGGAGTACTTATAAATTCCGGGGTGATGGGTTCTCCATATGTCTATTAGTGCAGTCTCCTTCAGAACCGCCCCAAAGGGGGTGCAATTACCACCCAGTCTCAGTGCCTCCCGACCACCTCTGTCCCAATGGGCATCAGGAACATTGTTGAAGTCACCAATTATCAGAAAGGAACCCCCGGGAAATCGCCCACTACCTCCATGACTTTGTGCAGCACTTTCCCACAATACGGCGGAGGGATATATATCGAGATCAGTAGCATCAGTATACCAGACAATTTACATAGCAAGCATATGAACCGTCCCAGCGGGTCTATAATCACTTTACACTGTTCAAAAGGTATACCTGTGCGAACAAGAACACTGACCCCCCGTGAGTATGTGGAATATGTTGCATGATACCCCGCCTGCAGCCATCTTTTTTTAAGAAGATGCGTTCTACTCTTTATCAAGTGGGTTTCTTGCAAGCATATGACTGCAGGTTTGGCATCAAGCAAGAAAGTAAACATTGCCTGTCTTTTTACTCCAGACGCCAACCCTCTAACGTTCCAACTTATTATTTTTATTTTATCCGCCATTACCCTGCAACCCCAAATACCGTGTCATCCATTTCCTCATTTGTGAATTAGTAAGGCTGTCTCCCCTCGAACCTGTGTGACATAGACAATAGTTTAACATTCCCCCCTCCCTCCCCACCCTCCACCCCCCCTCACACAATACCCCAACTTCACCCAACTCAAGCTTTCCATCTCCTCCAGGTGTCACGGAGGAGAGGGCGTACTTTATCCGATTCAGAGTATCCACTTCACCGAAGCAAACCCGCTTTACTCCCCAAACTCTGGGAGTAGCATATGGCTAGTGATTGCAGCCAAACAATACTCAACAGTTAACCATAAAACATTCACATTTAGCTTTCTGTTAAATACATTTAACATGTCCAGAACACATGAACTAGAAAAAGGTAGGAAAATTTCTCCCCCTCCCCCTCCAATGCACAGCAAGATTATTTCCCAAAATGAGAGGGAGGGTCTTCCTCCTGAGAAAAAGGTGTTCAGGAGGGAAGAGCGGATATATGTAAGATCCGGTCCCGATTAAAGGACAAGACCCGTCCCGATTAAAGGACAAGTCAGCTCAGTCAGCCAGCGGAGTCCTTAGAATTTGCCTTGCTGAGACGCGTCTCGTTGCTGTCCAT
Source organism: Oophaga sylvatica (assembly GCA_033576555.1). Classification (NCBI taxonomy): domain Eukaryota; kingdom Metazoa; phylum Chordata; class Amphibia; order Anura; family Dendrobatidae; genus Oophaga; species Oophaga sylvatica. The sequence goes on from JARQOD010000003.1 coordinate 392,602,688, forward strand.
CCAGTTAAGGGCCTCCTTTGCATCCGGGAAGAAATGGACAGTGTCCCCGTCTACCACTCTCAGTTTAGCCGGATATATCATTGAGTACGGCACACCCAGGGCTCTCAACCTCTTCTTAATGTCAACAAATTTGGCCCTCTGCTTTTGAACCTCCATAGAGAAGTCCGGGTAAATGGAAATCCTGGAGCCGTTGATTTTCAGGTCCGGATGATTCTTGGAAAAGCGAAGAATAGCATCCCTGAACCGATAATGCAGAACCTTGACAAGCACTTGTCTTGGAGGACGGCCAGGGGGAGGGGAATGCGGGGACACGGTGAGCTCTTTCCACGGCATATAAACGGGACAGGTTGTTCTGGCCAATAGTGTTCAACAGCCACTGTTCAAAGAACTCGGTGGGTGCAGAGCCTTCCGTTTTTTCCGGCACCCCAATAATCCGCACATTATTACGTCTTGACCTATTCTCTAGGTCATCAGTCTTTGCCTGCACAGCTGACATTGCAGTAGCCATACGCTGATGCAGCTTGTCAGATTTTGCAATAGTATCTTCCACAGTGCTAATACGTTTCTCAGCTTCCCCCATCCTCTCCTTAGTGACATGCATGGAGTGCTGTAACTTAGACATGCTGGCCTGCAGGACCCCAAGCTGTGCTGCCACCTCAGTAATAGTAGTGTGAGAGTGCATTGCCAGCTTGAACAAGTCTTTTAATGTGGGCTCCTCTGGGATCACCATCCCCCCCATTTGCCGCTTACATTCCTCCATCTCACCTCTCTCCCATTTCATAGTTCCTTGGTCTTCCTCCCGGCTTTCACAGTCACTCTCCTCACCATCCTCCACACCAGATTCCTCTGGCTCCTCTGCACTCCCCGCAAGCCCCCTCTGACCTCTACCTGCACTTGCCGGACACCGCTTATCTTCCTCCAGCCTAGCGAACCTCGCAGTTTAGACACTGCATCTGACCTGCTGGGAATTCCCCCATCTTCCTCCGGGCCCACCATCAATACATCTTCTTCACCGGCGCCATCTTGTGCCTTCTTCTCCGACTGGCCTGCTGGCCTTTTGCTTCCTTTCTTCCCAGCCATTTGCTTGTGCACTCCTGATTTACAGAGCCTGTGGTCAGGGTCAACACCCTCTCCAAGGAATGTGAATTTAACAGCTAAATAGTGGCTGCAATCTATCAAACTGTCATATATCCAGCGGGAGCTCCTGCTGCACGCGTCTGATCACATCTCCCTCAGGCCACGCCCCCCTTACCCTTGATCTCTGATCTGTTTTCCAGGGTGAAAAAACGCTACTTAGTTTACCAAGCTTGACCTCAGGGGGGCATATAACCTTATTCGCATTAAGCACGGGGATGAATGGAAGACGGCATTTAATACCCCTGAAGGGCATTTTGAGTACCTTGTGATGCCCTTTGGGCTCACTAATGCTCCTTCTGTCTTCCAGTCCTTCATGAATGACATTTTCAGGGATTTTGTGGATAAATTTCTGATTGTTTATTTGGATGATATCTTGATTTTTTCCAATGACTGGGACTCTCATGTGAAACATGTTCGGACTGTGTTCCAGATTTTGAGAGAGAATGCTCTGTATGTGAAGGGATCAAAGTGTCTTTTTGGCGTTCAGAGGATCTCATTTCTGGGATTCATTTTGTCCCCATCTGTTATTGAAATGGATCCGGTCAAAGTTCAGGCCATCTGTGATTGGGTCCAACCTACTTCATTAAAGGCTCTTCAAAGATTCTTGGGTTTTGCCAATTTTTATCGTAAATTTATTGGTAATTTCTCGGTTATTGTTAAACCATTAACTGATTTGACCAAGAAGGGTTCTGATGTGGTGAATTGGCCTCCTGAGGCAGTCTCTGCATTTCAGTAACTTAAGCAGAGATTCACTTCTGCTCCTGTTCCACGGCAGCCTGATGTTTCTCTACCATTTCAGGTGGAGTGTATGCCTCTGAAATTGGGGCAGGTGCCGTTTTGTCCCAAAGAGATCCAGAGACCTCTAAAAGTAACCCTTGTGCCTTTTTCTCTCGAAAATTTTCTCCCACTGAACGTAATTATGACGTGGGTAATCGGGAGTTATTAGCCATGAAGTGGGCTTTTGAAGAGTGGAGACATTGGCTGGAGGGAGCCAAACATCAGGTGGTGGTCCTTACGGACCATAAGAATCTAGTTTATCTGGAACCTGCCAAGCGACTTAATCCTAGACAGGCCAGGTGGGCCTTGTTTTTCACACGTTTTAATTTTGTGGTTTCATTTCTTCCTGGCACTAAAAATGTTAAGGCGGATGCCCTCTCGAGGAGTTTCCTGGCGGACTCTCCTGAGTTATCTGATCCTTCTGTTATTTTGAAGGAGGGTGTAGTTCTTTCCGCCATCTCGCCCAATTTGAGACTGGCTCTGGAGGGGTGTCAGGAGGATAAGCCCGAGCGCTGCCCTGTTGGGAAATTGTTTGTCCCGGACCAGTGGAAAAAGAGTGTAATGTCTGAAATTCAATGTTCCGCGTTGGCCGGTCATCCCGGAATTTTTGGTACCAGAGACTTGGTTAGTCGGTCCTTTTGGTGGCCTACCTTGTCTCGTGATGTCAGGGAGTTTGTGCAGTCCTGCGGGACTTGCTCTCGCTCCAAGCCTTGCTCTCGTTCTAGTGGTTTGTTGATGCCATTACCTGTGCCCAAGAGACCATGGACCCATATCTCTATGGATTTCATTTCCGACCTCCCTGTTTCTCAGAGAATGACCGTCATCTGGGTGATTTGCGATAGGTTTTCCAAGATGATACATCTTGTGCCATTACCTAAGTTGCCTTCCTCCTCTGAATTGGTGCCTTTGTTCCTTCAGCACGTGGTTCGTTTACACGGCATTCCTGAGAACATTGTGTCTGACAGAGGAGTCCAGTTTGTTTCCAGATTTTGGAGGACCTTTTGTTCTAAAATTGGTGTTCAATTGTCTTTCTCCTCGGCGTTTCATCCTCAGACCAATGGTCAAACTGACAGAACAAACCAGACATTGGAGACTTATCTAAGATGCTTTGTGTCTGCTGATCAGGATGACTGGGTCTCTTTTTTGCCTTTGGCTGAGTTTGCTCTTAATAATAGGGCTAGCTCTGCCACTTTGATGTCTCCATTTTTCTGTAATTCTGGGTTTCACCCTCGATTTTCTTCAGGACAGACGGAGGCTTCTGTCTGTCCAGGTGTTGACTCTGTTGTGGAGCGTATGCAGCAGATTTGGGACCAGGTAGTGGAGAGGTTGTCCCTCTCTCAGGAGAGGGCCCAGCGGTTTGCTAACCGGCATAGGACTGATGGTCCTCGGTTTAAAGTGGGGGACTTGGTTTGGTTGTCCTCAAGAAATATCCCTATGAGAGTGGCATCTCCTAAATTTAAGCCTAGGTTCATTGGACCTTATAAGATCATGGAGATTCTTAATCCTGTTTCTTTTCGTTTACTTCTTCCAGGGACATTTAAGATCCATAACGTGTTCCACAAGTCCTTGTTGAAGAGGTTTGTTGAGCCAGTGGTTCCTACTACTGTGCCTCCTGACCCTGTTTTGGTTGAGGGCAATCTGGAGTATGTGGTTGAGAAAATATTGAATTCTCGTTTTTCTAGACGGAAATTCCAGTATTTGGTTAAATGGAGAGGTTATGGTCAGGAAGACAATTCTTGGGTGTTTGCTTCGGACATCCATGCTAGGAGACTCATCCGTGCGTATCATAGAACTCATCCTGACCGACCTGGTTGCTCAAATGAGGGTTCGGTGACCCCTCCTCAAGGGGGGGTACTGTTGTGAATAGGCTGGAAATGAGTTCTGAGCAGAAGCTCCCTCTGGTGGTTACAAACGGTACTGGACTGTCCAGTGAAGATTGTGAGGATTGGGAATCAGGTGTTACTGACTGGTCTTATATAAGGGAGTCACCTTCCCATCAGGGTTGCCGGTGATCAATTGTTCTGGTCTCAATCCTTGATTCCTGTTTCCTTGGCAGCCTGCTGTGTCGTGTCTGAATCTCCTGCTTACAGATAAGACATTTTCTTCTTTTTGTTTTTGTGCTTGATTTTTGCATTTTGTCTTGCACTTCTGTGGGGGCCTTCTGGGTCCCCTCTGGGGGCTTTTGCCCTCTCAGTTCAGTTCAGCCACTGATGTTTGTACATTTGCTTTTTCCAGTTTTTTCAGTGACTGCTGTTTTGATTTTGGTTACACCAGAGAACTAATTTAGGTGGCAGAGGTCGTGTGATCTCAGGTGTTTTTGAAATTAGTAGAGTTGGTGCTTTTCAGGGTTTTTTGGGATTGCAGTAAGTGCCCTTCCTATCCTTTTCTATTTAGTAAGTTTGGGCCCCAACGTTTGCTCATACTATTTTCTGTCTGTGTCAGTATTTCTTCTTGTCTAACCGCCATTACATGTTTGGGGGCTTTCTATGTTCTTTGGGATCTGCTCCGGGCAGATAGCGTTCCTCTTTCTATCTTTAGGTGTAGTTAGTTTCTTAGGCTGTGACGAGGCGTCTAGGACCAACGTAGGAACGCTCCACGGCTGCCTCTAGTTGTGGTGGTGAGTCAGGGTACTGCAATCTCATAGTTTCCAACTGCTCTGGTGTATTGCCTTTTTGTCCTGTACTCCTCAGCTACCAAAACATAACACCCGTCCATTATGCAGACTATTGTAACGAGCCGTTTGTACACCCGTCCACGATGCGAATGATTGCACCAAGTCATTCCTACACCCGTCCATAATGCAGATGATTGCAGCGAGCCCCTCGTACACCCATCCACGATGCTGATGATTGCACCGAGCCGCTCCTACACCCGTCCCCAATGTGGATGATTGCACTGAGCTGCTCCTACACCCGGTCTAATCGGCCTGATTATTTCACTTGTCTAAGTTTTGATTAAAGTCTAAGGTTTTGGGAGGCAAAAAAAAACAAACACAAACCCCAATTCTCTGCTACTTTCGACACAGTGAATGGCGATTGCTGAGGAGGTCACGGCTGGGGTTTCCTGGAATCTTCAATCCAGACAGGAGGCAGAGACCCGGGAAATGTCAGAATCAGATCAATGTTTCTTTTTTCTGCCAGACAGAATTTGCTGATTTCAGCTGCAGATGAAGGAAGGGAGACACAGTCATTACTAGTGGGTAGGCGGAGCCCACATAGGATAAACACACCTCAGATTAAAAAAGTGTTGACCGGCCCCTCCAGCTATATAGGGCTCCTCCTACTTCCAGCTCTCCAGTCTAAAATTTGAGGTTCACAGAGTATAGTCGCTGCTGGAAGCAGCTCCTCAGAAGATTTTTTTATTTTAGTCGGACAGAGACTTGGACCGCCAATCGTCTAGAGGTCTCAGGGGTCTCAGCGCTGCTGGACTCCCACCTCTCCCTTGGCGGATCTGTATTACCCTGTAAGGTGGTCCCTGCAGAACCCTGCCGGCCCTGGGGGATGAGGATTGCTTCCCTGGCGGGGACGCAAACCGCGCTTCTGGGGTCACTGCGTTCCCCGCCCTGGGGGAAGCTACGGGCACAGCGCCACAAATCTCTGAGGGGTCCCTGTGGCGCTCAGCTGGGTGAGTACTCCACATTTTAATGTGTTTGAGTGCTTCAGCGGCCGCTGCGGCAGCCGCTGCTACATGTATTCAGTGTGGTGATTGTGTACTTTTGTCCGCAGGTGGATGCCTGCAGGACATGGGAGCGGAGAGCGGAGTGAATCGCGCACTTTTTTTTTTAAAACCGGCGGGGGCGTGGCGTCGCACTCTTCCATTTTTTCATAGGCAGGAAGCGCTCTGAGCGCGCGCTTTATTCTGCCTTCTTCCTTCCGGCTTCTTTCCTCTAGCGCGGCGGCCATTACTGACGGCCTCCTCGGGCTCCTCACTCTCCCCGACCGACCGAAAGGAGACACTACACCACGGCCAGCTGGGTGAGTCGCCTCTACCTGTCAGGGCAGAAGCTTGACTCCCTCAGCGCAGGACAAGGTATTGTCACACGGAACGCTCCCGCTACGATCACAATAGCGACGCATAATTTTGCGATCGTTTTTCTTTTGTGATCGTTTTTTTATGTCGCTAGTAGCTTCCACGGTGGGCGATCTCATTGACGACGCATAAGTGGTTAGCGATCTCTTTAGCGACTTTGGTATTGCGATATTCAAATCAGCGCAATATGTTAGCGATCTCGTTGGCGTTCTTGTTTAATGTGGCATACTTTTGAACACTGTCCTGCAGCTGTTACCTCATAAGAGGCACCTGCGGCTCACACACCCTTTTCATTAAACAAGGGTTGTGGAGAGTCTGCGACATTAACCCGATTCTTTGGCGGTTAACCCTTTATTGGGAGACAAAAGCTGGGGTAGCTCTCTATTTAAGAGCTTTAACCCTTCAGCGTTCATTTTTGCCTTTGAAAACCACACTGTTCTGGTTGCTGACAGGTTTTTACCTGCCATATACTGGGTGAGGGCATGTCGGATCAGGGTCCAGGAGCGGACCGTCTCCCAGATCCGCTACAGGATCAGTCTCGCGTATCTGACACGCAGACCTCGACGGCGTCAAGCGCAGCGGTCGGAGGTTACAGTGACGCCAAAATGGATGCCCTCGCTCGTTCTATTGATGGCCTGTCTGACCTTATAGGTTATTGGGTGTCAGCTAGATCCTCTCATGGTAGGAAGCGACACAGGCCGGTGCCATCTTTCTTGCGTAGCGACTCAAGATTTCTGATATGGAGGGCTCCCCTCCAATCTCGGATGGTGAGATATCCGATTCGGATAAGGAGGATCGGCAGGACAATCTGCCTCTCTTTTGAGCCGTACAGAGGCTTTTATTGGAGCCATGAGGGAGGCGTTACAGTTACCGGAGGAGGTAACTAGACGTCCTGGTAAATCAGCCCGGATGTTTCAGGAGTCGCATAGGTCGCGATCAGCCTTACCATCTCTGGATGAGCTTAATGAGGCAGTGGAGAAGGAACGCCTGTGTCCAGATAAACGTTTTCAGGGGACACGGTTTTTTGAGACACTGTATCCGTGTACTACGGAGTTGAGTGCTAATTGGATTCCTTCTCCTGAAGTGGATGTCCCTTTATCCCAGCTTAGCAAATCCTCATTACTTCCTGTTAAAGGGAAGGCGAGTCTGCAGGATCCGCTAGACAGAAAAACGGAGATGGCGGCAAAATCCATCTACGAGGCCGCGGGTCATGGATTCAGAGCTGTGCTAGGATCCATGTGTGCTTGTAAAGCCTCCTTGAGCTGGTTAGACCGTCTACGGACGGCGTGGCAAGATGGATCCCCACTATCCGAGGTAGAGGGGCTTTTTAAGTCATTGGAGGATGCAGCTCGATATGGCAGTGATGCAGGTTTGGATACTGCCTCACTGCTGTCCAGGGCACAATCCTCGGCGATCACAGTCAGGAGAGCTCTGTGGCTTAGACAGTGGACCGGAGATGCGGTTTCCAAGCAAGGTTTGCTTTCTTTAGCTTACAAAGGTGGTCAGCTATTTGGATCTGACCTCACTGAGCTGATTGCCAAAGCAAAGGCTAAAGAAACGGCTTTACCGCAACGAAGAGCTGTGGCCTCTGCGTCTGGCAGGCATAGTGCCGGTGGTAGTCGGCGGTCCTTTTGGTCCAGGGGACAGTTTGGTCAGCCCTCTTGGGGATCGGGTCGTCCCTCTTTTTCGGGAAAAAAGAGCGCTCAGAAATCTCGCACTCCCTGGAAACAGAGTTTCCGCCAAGACAAGCGGGAAGCTGACAAAAAGCCCGCTAAGGCGGACTGACGCCAGGGTCTCACTCGAGGGCTCTCGAGTGGGAGGTCGCCTGCTCCAATTCAAGCCGACTTGGGCTTCCCGCGTGTCGGACACCTGGGTGACGCGGGTTGTGTCGGCAGGTTACTTCATAGAGTTTCTTTCTCGACCCCCAGACAGTTTTTGCCAATCCCGCATTCCGTCAGAGCCCGGGCTAATTGCCGCTCTACTGCGGGAGGTCGATTCCCTTCTACGGAAAGGTGTGGTGGTACCAGTTCCACCGGAGGACCAAGGAAGAGGTTTTTATTCCAACCTCTTTGTAGTCCCCAAAAAGGAGGACAAATTTCGTCCCATTCTGGATCTCAAAAGATTGAATCGACATGTCCGCACCCGAAAATTCCGCATGGAGTCACTTCGCTCAGTTGTGGCGGCCTTGTCGCAGAACGATTTTTTGGTGTCAATCGACATTCGCGACGCTTATTTGCATGTCCCCATCGGAAGGGCCCACCAACGCTTCCTGCGTTTTGCCATAGGTCAGGACCATTACCAGTTTGTGGCCCTGCCATTCGGTCTGGCCTCAGCACCCAGAGTTTTTACAAAAATTCTGGCTCCTCTCATGGCGATTCTGCGAAGACAGGGGGTTACGATTCTTCCCTATCTGGACGACCTTTTGATTGTGGCGTCCTCAAAGGAGGAGGCGGTGACGGCTCGCGATTTATCCCTTCAGCTCCTGGAGGACTTCGGGTGGCTGATCAATTGGGAGAAGTCGTCCCTGGAACCGTCGCAGTCAATCCTGTTTTGGGAATGCAGTTCGACACGGTACGAGCAGTGGTGTCTCTGCCCTCAGACAAGCAAGCGAGTCTTCTTCACCATGTGCAGGGTATGAAGTCTGCAACAGCAATGTCCCTTCGAAGGTGTATGCGCCTTCTGGGTTTGATGGTGGCGTCAATGGAAGCAATTCCGTTTGCCCAATTTCATTCCAGGGCTCTCCAAATGCTCATCTTGAACCGTTGGGATCGATCACGGTTTTCACTGGATTGCAGTGTCATCATCTCCCACAGGGTGAGAGAGTCGCTAGAATGGTGGTTACGTCCGGAAGCGTTATCCCTGGGGAAGTCCTTCCTTCCTCCGAGGTGGTCGATCATAACCACCGATGCCAGCCTGACGGGCTGGGGGGCGTCTGGAACGGTCTCTGGATTCAGGGAGTATGGTCGTTGGAAGAGTCTGTCCTGCCGATCAACATCCTGGAATTGAGGGCAATTTTTCTTTGCCTCCAACACTGGACGGTCCCTTTAAGCGGTCTACCAGTCCGAGTGCAGACAGACAATGCGACGGCGGTCGCGTATATCAACCTTCAAGGTGGAACGAGGAGCTTCAGGCTCATGATGGAAGTGTCTCGAATCCTGGTATGGGCCGAGGCCAGGGTGCCAGCCATCTCTGCGATTCACATTCCAGGAGTTCAGAATATCACAGCGGACTTCCTGAGTCGCGAAAAGATGGATCCCGGAGAATGGAGTCTTCATCCGGAAATTTTTGCGCTGCTGTGCTCCCGTTGGGGAACTCCCCAAGTGGATGTGATGGCATCCAGGTTCAATGCCAAGTTACCGACATTCATGTCCAGGTACAAGGACTCGAAGGCTGTGGCGGTGGATGCTCTGGTGGCTCCTTGGGACCATTTCGAGCTAATTTATGTGTTCCCGCCGATATCCTTACTTCCTCTGGTTTTGCGTCGGATCAGACTGGAGAGAGTCCCGGCTATGTTGATAGCCCCAGATTGGCCAAGGAGGACGTGGTTCTCGACACTGGTGTCACTTCTGGCAGCGCCTCCACTTCCACTCCCTCTTCGCCCGGACCTGTTAACCCAAGGGCCCGTTCGTCACCCGGACCTGAAGTCTCTGCGTTTGACGGCGTGGCTCTTGAGACCGAAATCTTGACCCGTCAAGGTTTTTCAGCCGAAGTCATTGCCACTCTGCGAGCTGCCAGAGGTCCGGCTACCACTAGAATTTATCATAAGACTTGGGAAGCCTTCTTTTCGTGGTGTTCGGGTTCTTCTAGGAACCCGAGGAGTTTTTCCATTCCCAATTTGTTGGCCTTTTTGCAGTACGGGCTGGACAGGGGTTTGGCAGTTAGCACTCTGAAGGGGCAAGTTTCTGCTCTGTCCTTGCTATTTCGGAAGGCTATCGCTTCGCGTAGGGACGTACGTTCCTTTTTTCGTGGAGTAACCCATCAGTTTCCGCCGCGGAAGGCGCCTGTGTCTCCCTGGCGGCTTAATCTTGTCTTGGAGGCTCTTCAACATGGGCCTTTTGAGCCTATGGATTCTGTTAGCCTTTCTTTGCTTTCTTGGAAGGTTGCCTTCTTAGTGGCGGTCACTTCTTTGAGAAGGGTTTCTGAGTTGGCGGCTCTCTCTTGCTCGCCTCCTTTTCTGGAGTTTCTCCCAGATCGCATAGTGCTTCGCACACGGGGCGACTTTCTACCTAAAGTAGTGTCACAGTTTCATGTTAACCAGGATATTGTGTTGCCCTCGCTCTGTCCGGAGCCAAGGAATGCGAAACAACGAGCCTTGCACACATTGGATTTGGTGCGGGCTTTAAAGTTCTATTTGTCTATTACTCAAAGTTTTCGGAAGTCTGATTCTCTGTTTGTGATTCCAGCAGGTCGTCGACGTGGGCAACGAGCTTCCAAGGATTCTATAGCTCGTTGGATTCGGTCGGCCATTTTAGAGGCTTACCGACTTAAGGGCGAACCTTGCCCGATTAAGATTCGAGCTCACTCCACAAGGGCTGTGGGTTCATCGTGGGCTTTTCATCAAGGAGCCTCGGCAGCTCAGCTCTGCCGAGCGGCGACCTGGCGTTCCGTCCACACATTTACGAAATTTTATAAGGTGGACGTCAGTGCTTCCGCTGATGCGGCCTTAGGACGTAGGGTCCTGCAGGCGGCTGTAGTTTAAAAGTTCTTGTGAACTTGTAGTTAGCGCTATTTGCGCATTTATCTAGTTTGTGGGTATCTGCCTTTTTTGCTTTTCTGCCCACCCTTATTTTTGGACTGCTTTGGGACGTCCCACTAGTAATGACTGTGTCTCCCTTCCTTCATCTGCAGCTGAAACACGGATTTTGGTAAGAACTTACCTGTAAAATCCTTTTCAGCGAAGAAGGAAGGGAGACACACATCCCTCCCATGGCAGAAGTGTGTTGTTGGTTTTCAGATGCGGCGTGACCCTTCTCTGATAGCAATTATCTGGGCTGAAGTCGGCGCGCTAAGGCTCTGTTCCAGCATTGCCAGCTCATCGCAGTGGTCAGGTTCAGTGAGTAGTACCTGGACTGTATGGTTGTTTCGGCTATATGCATAACCTGTCTTCTTGTTTTTTCTCTGAAGTCCTTCAGAAGGGGTTATGTTGCTACGCTGGTGATATTTGCTCTTCCTTAAGCTTGGGTACGACTGGAGAGCTGGAGTAGGAGGAGCCCTATATAGCTGGAGGGGCCGGTCAACACTTTTTTAATCTGAGGTGTGTTTATCCTATGTGGGCTCCGCCTACCCACTAGTAATGACTGTGTCTCCCTTCCTTCTTCGCTGAAAAGGATTTTACAGGTAAGTTCTTACCAAAATCCGTGTTTTACATCTTTTTTTATTTTTATTTCCCCATTAGCATCTGCTCCCAGTAACTCGGAGGTGCCCCTGTCCCAGATGTCTCCAATCTCAGAGGAGCCACCGGTCAATGTCACCATCTCTGTGACGGCATCGTCCTAGGTGAAGGTCTCATCATTGAGCAGGGAAGTCGCTGCAGAAATCCAAGGCCGCATGGATCAGTAACCCGACCACACAAGGCACCATCACAGACGTGGTTTATAGCCTATTAAGGGTGGTGTTTCGTCACATCCGGGTGTTGCTGGGGGATTTGTGGTGGGACTTAATCTGAGTTCATACCTCCAACATCTAAAAGTTTCTTAGCACACATGCATGTTCATTTTGACAAACAGAATGTCTTCATCTTGCTAGAAAAATATCTTAAGAGTCTCCTCGGCTGCATGTCTAAAGGCTGTTCGACAGCCGCAACAAATCCATGGCTTGCCTGTTTGTTAGAAAATCCCTGAGCCGTGAGACGTGCAGCCGCAGGGACTTGAACATATTATTCGAGCACGCCGAAGTCACTCGGTTAGCACTCGAGCATGGTTGGATAACACCTTATCCGGCACGTTCACTCATCACAAGACATCGGCTTTCTGTAAATACCTTATTCAGAAATTCCATTATGATTTTGGATCTGATGGGCTTCAGCCTCATCCCCAGGTGTGTTTGGGTTGTTTTTTGTACATATGTCACAATAAAAACTTTGCACATAAAACTGGAAAAGTCCTTTAAGATCATGATGACATCAGCGCCGTATTTTTATTGTACACTGTACTTGTCCGCTGGCATCCTGAGCGCCACTTGTGATGGCTAGGACCCCACAACTTCACGGACCCCTCCCCCCGCTTCGCGAGCCGTCACGGCTGCCACACAGTACAGCCGACTGAGTCCTGCGAATGTTTTTGATCTATTCTTTATTTTCCATCTTTGAATGGAAGTAAAAAAAAAAAATCTTTCTGTTGCCGGTGAGCAGAGATCCTGGGAGTAGAGACTATTGATGCTGATCCCATGATTTCTGCTCCGTCTCCTCCCTGCGTGAGCCTAAATGCAGAGTTCGGCAGCTTTCCAATACTTTGCTTTCAGCACCACTGCTTGCTGCCAGCGACTGGTTCACATGTCTGCTGTTATTGCAGTGCACCACTGGTATGGGCCAGTGAATGGTTCACATGTCTGCCATTACTGCAGTGTATTCCTGATGTTTCCAACTCGTCGTCGGCTCTCGCAGCTCCAGCAATGACCACGCCACGCGTCGGGTTGTATATTAGGCATCTGTCTTTTTAATATTATATTACAATATAACAAAAAGATAAAACCGGAAACACGAAATCCTACAACACTTATGTACAAACGGTGACAGAATAATTCCGCTTCGTAGGAAAATAGTCATTTTTTCTATGATAAGAAATAACACTTTATACTTTGCAGAAAATAAAACTAAGAACAAGGCAGCAAGTTGCGAGCAGAGGTCCCGTGGCCCGGGGGGTCTTCACGGATCACGTATGTCAGAGTATGTACACGGTACGGGGGGGAATGGACACAAACCTGTACAATCGCAGAAAGTGCTGCACTATGAGCACATAGAGGATGAGACATTGCGTGGTCAGCTGGAGAACTACAAGTACCAGACTATTTATAAATGTTATAAGTGACATAAGATGCATTGAAGCAATCATCACCTCCTTCATGTCTTGGCCGACATCTCGAGCTGCTGCCCCCCTATATAACCAATATAATAACCATAAGCGATCTGCCCGGCGCCTCGCGCTCCTGACATAAATAATACACGACACTTAGAACAGCGCCATTATAATAAATTACACCGCAGCCGGACAGGAGCTGCACGGAGAACGTCCTGCCGCTGAACGGGGGTCATCTGAGGGGAGGAAGGGGCCTGTCACTATATAGTCTGTGGGAAAACGTGCAAAAATATCTGTAGGAAGCCCAAATGCCGAGACCCACATCATAATCAGGGACACGGAGGCAAATGGTCCATGTACGGAGCAGCACTGACCACACGTGGAAGGCAGCCGGAGACATACAGGTGTCAGTAATGTGGGGAGCGATTCGCTCAGAGCACGGACCCCCATCCCGGGATGGAGGATACATACAGCAGGGGCGACGTCCAGTCTCGGGGAGCTGCCAAACAGAGCGGGAATGGTCCCCAAACCCACCATGTTTAGATAATAAGTGAACTAGAAATTAAGGGCGTGGCGAGCTCACGGTGCAGGAAGCTGAGATACGTGGAGCTGTTTGCTCGACAGTTTGCAGCCATCGCCTTAGTATTACTGCCAACCCGTGCGCTCATTGACCTTCATAGGTGAGCTTGGTATTAAGCTGTACAACGAGGCCCACCAGGAAGAAAAGACAAACGCCTGGGTGCTCACCTCGCTCCCAGGGAGCACCGAACAGATCTGCAACGTGAGGAGATGCAAACAGCCCCTGGATCTCAGCCACCGAAGCCCCTACGAGGGGCTCATGGGGGAAGCAAAATACAAAGTGCAGTCAAACCTGAATTTGTACATTTTGAGTGGAGTCAGACTTATTTGTGTCGGTCTTTCAGAGGCAGCCATTGTGGAAGTTGCGTAGACTATTCCTTTCTAGTTCTCAGTATCTGCTGTCATCGGCGAACCAGCTATGGCGACGTGGCCCTCCACCTTACACCCTGGCCAGCGGGGATAGACAGATGGCCCATTATTGGCCCAGCACAATGGCGGCCATCACGACTCAATGCGAAGCGGCGCGTTATTACATCACGCCGACAACGATACAACATATATACATCTCACGTCTCCGGCTGTCACTGCGCCACATCGAATCGAGGGTGACTAATATTTTACTTTCGCCAAAATACAGGAAAAAAAAAATTGCTGAGTGTCGGCTGTGTACAGGACTGTACAGGACTAGGTCTTACTGATTATTAGAACGGTCAATTAGTGCATAAGTAATATTAAATAATATCTTTATATAATTTAATCACATATAACAAGGACAGAGCGAGGACTAAAGTGCTTCTCTCCGCCATCCACGCCCATCCGCCCCCGGCCACTATATTTACAGGCCAAGTAATGACACGGTGCCACTGCCACAGCTAACATCGACTCTAAGCCTCCATTATCTGCCATGATTGGTTGTACCAAAAGTCATGGACAGATTGGACGCTATATGCAAAACGTACTTTGTCCAATTCGGCATTGTCCTTCAGGATTATTTCTCCCACAGGACACCAGGCGGCATGTTTTCTGTATATGGCAGCACAGACTACGCTTTCTATACAGTGCATGTACCGGCCTGGCGTGCGTCACAGGAACATGATGGAGGGTCCTACCAATACAGCGACAGCTTTTAGGATATTTCTGTTGTAGTGAGAAGAGCAGCCATATTGGCAATGGATATAAATAGTGAATCTTGTGTGTCCCTGGGGACAGGTGGGACAATGTCAGCACAGGTGATGTGCTTGTCCCGTGGCCCAAAGCACGACTGTGTTACATTGTAATGGTCGAAGTCGTGGTCCGCAGTCGTGTGATGCTGCTCTGAAGAGGAAAGTGCAGTCCTGGCTCTGGTTCACACTTCTGCTATCGGCAGCTGCTGGCGGCTGGTGGAGCCATCTAACGTCCAAGTCTGGTTTTCATCACAGGAACTTAGAACAATAGGAGTCGGTGATGTGAAGCCGCCATCTTCTCTTATGGAGCAACCGTTACCTGAGAATGTCAGGGAAGCATGGGTTTTATTCATCCATAACAAAGTCCTCCTCCATCCTCCACTACTCTTCCTACTTGTCTTCTATCCTCCACATCCTCTATTACTCCCCCATATCCTTGGCTTTCATTCCTCATCCTCTACCACTCTCCCATATCCTCGTCTTCTATCCTCCACAATGTCCTCACCCTCCTCCATCCTCTACTACTCTCACATGTTCTTCTCCATCCTCTGTTACTCTCCCTCATTCTCGTCATCTGTCCTCCACCATCCTCTATTACTCTCCTTCATCCTCTATCCTCCAACCACATCCTCCTCCATCCTCTATTATTACTCAGAGTATGGACAAAGACGTGCTGGAGGATAGAGGACAAGGGAGAGTAATAGAGGATGGAGGAGGAGGATGACATGGTGGAGGATAGAAGATGAGGATATGGGAGAGTAGTAGAGGATGGTGTGTAGGAGATGAAGATATGGGGGAATAATAGATGATGGAGGAGGATGAGGACATTGTGGAGGATAGAAGACGAGGATATGGGAGAGTAATATAGGATGGAGGAGGAAGAGGACATGGGAGAGTAGCACTCCCCCATATCCTCGACTTCTATCCTCCACAATGTGGTCATCCTCCATTCTAAACTACTCTCCTATATCCTCGTCTTCTATCCTCCATATCCTCCATACTCTATTACTCTCTCATATCTTAGTCTTCTATCCTCCACAATGTCGTCATCCTCTTCCATCCTCTAGTTATCTCCCATATCCTCGTCTTCTATCTTCTCCCATGTCATCGTCGTCCTCCATCCTCTACTACTCTCCCATATCCTCATCTTTCATCCTCCACCACATCCTCCTCCATCCTCTATAACTCTCCCATGTCCTCATCTTTCATCCTCCACCACATCCTCCATAACTCTCCCATGTCCTCATCCTCCTCCATCCTCTATTACTCTCCCATACTCTCGTCTTCTATCCTCTACAATCTACTCGTCATCCATTCTCTACTACTCCCCCATATCCTTGTCTTCTACCCACCAACCTCTATTACTGTCCCTCATCCTCTATCCTCCACCATGTCCTCGTCCATACTCCATCCTCTACTTCTCTCCCATGTCCTCCCCTCCTTAAGCATTTAAGAAGAGGTTTTCTGAGTAGTGGATTACCCCTTTAACCATCCTAATTTGAAGCTATACCCTTATCTACAGAACATCACTCTGATGTCCTCTGTGGTCACCAGGCCGCCTGCTCTGCCCAGTCACGAGAGCTTTTGTATTCTCTGCATCTTCTCTGCTCCACCAGGAGAATCTCTCTGCCTACGACCTGCAGTCTTCTTCATCCACTCCCTAATCCTGAGATCTCTGCTGATAAAAATCAGCATGTCGCTCACAGTCTTGTACCCGAACAGGAGACCTCTGCATTCTGTTCACACTTGGCTCTTTACATTCTACATATAATTGTGACCTTCCCATAATCCATAGAACTGTAAGTTCTCAATGGCTAAACCAACCACAGAGACTCCACCCGGCGCCATTATAGCCCTCACCTTCAGGACTGGCGTCTTTCATCTCTGGTGTCCCTTCCTGGTGAGGGGCTCGGGCTGAGGCTTTTACATCCTGCTCTTTCAGATCCACCTCTTCTTCTGGCGAATATTCAGGTTCGCTGCATGACAAGTTCACGGGTGCTGACGCAGGACTGAGTGGTTTGGTTTCTTGGGTCTCCTCTTGGTACGGAGCCCTTGCTGCGCCATTGCTGCTGTAAGAGTCATTGATTTTATTAAAACACCTGAAAGAAAAGAAGAAATATTACAATCATGAGGCTGCGATATCGAAGGGCAGAGAGCACTCAAGATGGATCATCGGGGTGTCAACCAAGTGTGTCTGGACTGTTCTGTATTTGAAGACAACATGGGTGGTCATCAACCCCAGATTCCAAACTGAATTACAACCCCCGAGCCCTGCCTAATTCCAGCTCAAGCTTCAAGGCCAGTCTAAACCCCCTAAGCCGAGCAACACAATAGTCCTAGCCCTTCAAGTTGGGCTGGCAAATCTACGATGCAAGTCCCGCAGACCCCTTCTCCAGACCGAACGACTCCAGTCCTAACTCCTCAACCCTGGCACAATGGCAGTGCTAACCTCTGAGTCCAAACTCAACAAGAGTCCTGAGCCGGCCATTTCCAATGCAGCTTGTAAGCAAAGGCTCAGAATGTCAACCAAGAGACAAGTGCTACAGGGTGGAGGAGAGGACACGGCTGGGAACGTACTAAGCGGCTGGAAATTATCGTAGTGCACTGTTCAGGAATGCACCAAGACAGAGAAGGAACGCACGGACGCCTCTGTAACTGACCTGTTATTGTTGCAGCAGTTTCTGCAGTTTCGGTACTCAGACGGATCTGTCTGGGGTACAGATGAATATAGAACACCGCCCTGGAATACAAAACATCCCCGACGTCAAGGACTGTATGATCAGATATGGAGCTCGCTATTATACACCGAGTTCTCATTATTACAGTGGACGTACATTGGAGATGCTGTGTGGCAAATGTTCATACACAGGACACGTTCCCTTAAGAGAATTAGGACAGGTCGTATATAATTCTCCATTTAGGATGCCATTTACTCCATTATGGACGCTGTGATGCATGTGGGGGCAGCCACTGGTGATTTTCCCATTTCCCATATATCCTCCATGAATGTTCCCATTGATGAGACTTGTTCCTGGTAAAGTGGTATATTCAATCATCTGTCCATTCAGATCTGACCCCTGATAGAGATAACCAGGAGGCTCAAACTCTGCGGAAAGAAAGTCCAACAGGGACAAGAATAAGTGTCTAATATCATCTGGATCACAGATTATATGTTCATATGTAATAATAAAATTACCTCCTGTATTATACTCCAGAGCTGCACTCACTATTTTGCTGATGCAGTCTCTGTGTAAATTCATTACATTACTTATCTGGAGTTACATCTTGTATTATATTCGAGAGCTGCACTCACTATTCTGCACCTTTCAGCTAAATTCTGCCTCCATTTCCTTCTTATTCTGCATGGAGCTGATTAGTATGCTGGGCCGCGTACTCTTCATTCTCTGTACAGTAACTTTCCTCCATTATTTGTGCTCATATCTAAGAGAAGTTGTGTTTGTGGCTTTATAAGAACTTACTGTGCAGAAGACTCTGCTGCCGATGCTTCAGGAGACATATAGCGATGAAGGTCATAAGGATCAGAACCATCCCACCTAACACACAGCCCACGATCACATACAGCATGTCGCCGCTCCGCGCCAGTGTGCTGGATGAGCTAGAGCTTCCCTGCCCTCCTCGCTCTATGGTGGAAGGAGTGCTGAGCTGCAGCATCGGGAACTCCGAGGCTCCAGGACTCCTGCGGGCTGAAATATGAAGTTATACATTAGTGTGTACTCAGAGTGCCGGCGCCCTTATCCCGGCGGTGTGCGCCTCTTAATGAGTTTTGTGCAGTATTCGTCTACACGGGGGCTGTAAAGCCTCGGTCGCGATGACTTGGGGGGGCCCTGCCGTTTCCCACCTCAGTCTCGATGACTGGGGGGCCTGCCGTTTCCCGCCTCGGTCTCAATGATTGGGGGCCCAGCCGTTTCCCACCTCGGTCTCGGTGACAGGGGCCCTGCCGTTTCCCACCTCGGTCTCGATGACTGGGGAGCCTGCCATACCCCACCTCGGTCTCGGTGACTGGGACCCTGCCGTTTCCCGTCTCAGACTCGATGACTGGGGGGGCCTGCTGTTTCCCGCCTCAGTCTCGATGATTGGGGGCCCAGCCGTTTCCCACCTCGGTCTCGGTGACTGGGACCCTGCCGATTCCCGTCTCGATGACTGGGGAGCCTGCCGTTTCCCGCCTCGGTCTCGATGATTGGGGGCCCAGCCGTTTCCCACCTCGGTCTCGGTGACAGGGGCCCTGCCGTTTCCCACCTCGGTCTCGATGACTGGGGAGCCTGCCATACCCCACCCTCGGTGACTGGGACCCTGCCATTTCCCGTCTCAGACTCGATGACTGGGGGGCCTGCTGTTTCCCGCCTCAGTCTCGATGATTGGGGGCCCAGCCGTTTCCCACCTCGGTCTCGGTGACTGGGACCCTGCCGATTCCCGTCTCGATGACTGGGGAGCCTGCCGTTTCCCGCCTCGGTCTCGATGACTGGGGGCCCTGCCGTTTCCCACCTCGGTCTCGATGACTGGGGAGCCTGCCATTCCCCACCTCGGTGTCGGTGACTGGGACCCTGCCGTTTCCCGTCTCGGTCTCGATGACTGGGGGGCCTGCCGTTTCCTGCCTCGGTCTCGATGACTAGGGGCCTGCTGTATCCCGACTCGGTCTCGATAACTGGGGGGCCTGCTGTTTCCCGCCTCGGTCTCGATGACTGGGGGGCCTGCTGTTTCCCACCTCAGTCTTGATGACTGGGGGGCCTGCCGTTTCCCGCCTCGGTCTCGATGACTAGGGGCCCTGCCATTTCCCGCCTCAGTCTCAATGATTGGGGGCCTGCTGTTTCCCACCTTGGTCTCGATGACTGGGGGGGCCTGCCATTTCCCGCCTCAGCCTCTGCCTGCTCACCTTTGGTCTCACAGATCATCACGTTGCTGTAGTCGCTCGCTCCCCTCTCGTTGAAGCACTGCATCTTGATGTCATACGAGGTCTCCGGCTGCAGGTGACTGATCTGATGCTGCTTTTTGGTTCCTGTAATTAGACATAATCAGATTTCTGGTTTCTTCCTCACCCGCTGCATTCACCAGGCGCCCGTCAGCCCCCCACACCTCTGTCCCCCCAGCGCTCACCTTCCACCATGTCCCTCTTGTAGTCGCTGTCATTGTCGCTGTCCGTGGGTCGGTAGTAGATGTAGAAGCCTTGGATCGGGGTGTTGTTGTTGTTTGCTGGAATATACTTTAAAAATAGAAGAAAGCTGTAAGTCAACCCGAATATAAGGAGCGCAAAGTGGAGACGGAGAGTCGCTTACCGTCCACTTCAGCAGGATCTCCGAGTCCGTCACCGCTTCCGTGTGGTCAATACGAGGACCGACGATCAGGGGGTTGGGGAGGTGGCTGCTGTATCCGGCCACTTGATACGGTCGGGACACTGTACTGTGCCGGCTCTCCCCATATGTATTAATGGCAATAACTCGGAATTTATACACTGCACCTGTGAAGAGGAGTAAATATGCTCAGCAAGTTACAACACCCGTCCAGCGGCAGGTCACAGCTACAGGCAGCTTCCATCATACCTGGCTCCAGGGTAGACACCTCCACCGACAGCATAGAAGGAGGGATGTTCTCTGCAGCCATCATCCAGGACTTCCCAGTTTTCCTATACTCCACTTTAAAGGAGGTTATTGGGGATCCGCCATTCGCTCTTGGGATCCACGTCACATATACGGAGGTCTCAGATGCAGTGGAGATGGTGGGCCGGTCGGGGGCTTCAGGAACTAAAAGTGGGGGATGGAAATGCAATTTAGAACTGTGAATGCAGAACAAAAGGTAAAACATGAATTACCAATGTCTCTGCAGCATCGGACAACTCTACATGTCTTATCTCTGCTGTAAGGCCAGCACAGCGACCCTGCTGCACTGCCGCGGCTCTGCTGCATATCCTGCACTGCCACGACATGCTGCGTCTCCTACATGCCACAAGTCTGACGCACCTCCTGCATTGCCGGCGGCTTCCGGCACTGCTCACGACCTGCTGCATCTCCTGCACTGCCGATTGCTCGGCTGCACTGCTGTCATCTCCTGCTCGCGATTCTGACGCATCTCCTGCACTGCCCGTGATCCTGCTGCCTCTTCTGCACTGCCTGCGACCCTGCTGCATCTCCTGCACTGCTGGCAGCTCTGCTGCATCTCCCGCACTGCTGGCAGCTCTGCTGCATCTCCCGCACTGCCGGCAGCTCTGCGGCATCTCCTGTACTGCCCACGACCCTGCTGCATTTCCTGCACTGCCCACGACCCTGTTGCATCTCTTGCACTGCTGGCATCTCTCCTGCACTGCCTGCAACTTTGACGCATCCCCTGCACAAACAACCTCTGCTCCATATGTCCAACCTCTGCTGTATTCCTTCCCAACTCCAGTCCTAGCACCCCCTGTCTTACACCAGCCTTTTCCTTACGTTGTAATGCAGGTAACGCCAACCCTCCTGACATATTGTTGTATAAACCCGGCTACTTCTGATTATTATTTTTAATGTTAATTAAAGATGGAGGAAAAACTAAACTAAGAACTTCATGACACTTCAGTTCCCCAAGTACCCAGGGGTGCACAATATCACATGGATGAAACAATGATGTGGGTCGCAGAGATGAGGTGAATGTAGCACAGAACAGTGTTAGTGACGGGGGAGGGGATGGACGTGGCGGTCGTCTTAGCCGGACACTAGATACTTACACAACACAATCCCCTTTGGACAAAGATTGCAGGAGACAAAGAGAAGATTAGTGAGGAGAGAAAAGAGAAACACAAGAAATATCACAGGTCAGAAAAAAGAACTGCCATCTCCGTCTTGAGCATTACTGTGAAGGGTTAACATCTGAATGGCGCAGCCTTCATACATATACAAGTGACCACTGTGTCGTGTTCTCTGTTATCAGCCATTTTAGACCCAGAAGCATCAGACTTCAGCACAAGTGAATACAGCCGCACTGACTACGAGATGTCACCGTGGACGGACTCACCACTGCTGTGCCGAACAGAGTCCTTCTGCACCGGTGAAATGACTTGTTTGTGTCCTCCGACCGGAGGGGAAGGAGCCAGGGTGTTCTTGGAGGACGAGCTCTTCTCTGTGCAAAGGAAAGAACAGTCTGATGTCAGGTTTGCTGCAAAATATTACATGTGCTGATGAGTGGCCAGGCATACACAATACAACTGGGCCATTTGGGAAACAGTCAGCAAGCTTGTGAGCACACCTACTAAAAGCTGCTATAATGGAGGACAGTTAGATTTCCTACATCAGCTGCACAACGATAACTACACCAATAAACCCATAGATCAAGTTAGGTGGCACAAAAACTGAATCAAATATATAAACAACAGAGAGCTACAGTATATGATGCCAATAAAAACAAATTTATTTAAACATGATTAAAAATATGTGTACATAACACTCAAGTATTCAAGGTGACTGCATACCAAGCAGGGAAAACCAGCACACTTTGTGTAATCCAGTGATAATACAGCTTGCACACCGCAGTACAATTAAAGCCCCTTAATGTATAGCATTTAGTAGAGGACTATACTGTTCCCTATAGAATTAGGCTATTAGTATAAAGTAGAAGGCAGAAGTTCATGAATAAGTAGTTTGCGTGTGGCATCCCCGCTGCCCCAACGCACGTTTCACTTCTTCATCAGGAGGCAAATCTAGAAATCTTCACCTGACGAAGAAATGAAACGTGTGTTGGGGAGGACCAGGGGATGTGGGAGATTTCAGCTTTGAAGTCAGAAGAATAGCGAGCGCAGATCTGGAATATAATACAGGATATAACTCAGGATCAGTAATGTAATGTATGTACACAGTGACTGCACTGGCAGAATAGTGAGTGCAGCTCTGGAGTATAATAGAGGATGTAACTCAGGATCAGTAATGTAATGTATGTACACAGTGACTGCACCAGCAGAATAGTGAGTGCAGCTCTGGAATATAATACAGGATGTAACTCAGGATCAGTAATGTAATGTATGTACACAGTGACTGCACCAGCAGAATAGTGAGTGCAGCTCTGGAATATAATACAGGATATACGGTAACTCAGGATCAGTAATGTAATGTATGTACACAGTGACTGCACCAGCACAATAGTGAGTGCAGCTCTGGAATATAATACAGGATATAACTCAGGATCAGTAATGTAATGTATGTACACAGTGACTGCACCAGCAGAATAGTGAGTGCAGCTCTGGAGTATAATACAGGATGTAACTCAGGATCAGTAATGTAATGTATGTACACAGTGACTGCACCAGCAGAATAGTGAGTGCAGCTCTGGAATATAATACAGGATGTAACTCAGGATCAGTAATGTAATGTATGTACACAGTGACTGCACCAGCACAATAGTGAGTGCAACTCTGGGGTATAATACATGATGTAACTCAGGATCAGTAATGTAATGTATGTACACAGTGACTGCACCAGCAGAATAGTGAGTGCAGCTCTGGGGTATAATACTGGATGTAACACAGGATGAGTAATGTAATGTATGTACACAGTGACTACACCAGCAGAATAGTGAGTGCAGCTCTGGAGTATAATACAGGATGTCACTCAGGATCAGTAATGTAATGTATGTACACAGTGACTGCACCAGCAGAATAGTGAGTGCAGCTCTGAGGTATAATACAGGAGTTCATAGAGCAGTACGGGACATGGCTCACCTTTGCTGGTCCGGAATGTGAGCATGGCGGGTTGCCCCTCGCCCGCTGCGTTCCGGGCCACCATCAACACCTCATACAGGCTGGCAGGCTCCAGTTCTGTGAGGTGGAACTCATTTTCGCTGGCCGGGACTCGTATAGAATTCCAGGATCCCGCCACATTTCCATCATCATCCAACTATAGAGGTGAGAGATGTTTTAGTAACCTGTAGGAGGCGCCTTGGGGATTACTGCTCCTTCCCATACTACAGTACATGATGGTACTCACCTTCCGATATCGTACAAAGTAGGCATTGATTGGTTGGCCGCCATCTCGTCCTGATCGCCACACCAAGAAATACATGTCCGGCTTGGTAGCCTGTGGTGGGCTGAGGATGACGGGAGCTTCCGGTAACATGGTGGCATTGACAGGCTTGTCTGTGTGGGCAGTGCTGACAAGGACGGGGTCTTCAGTAGTCCTGGCTGCCACATCCAAACGTATCGTGCTCATCTCATAGGGAACTAAGGGATTAAATGCCATTCAAATCCTTCTTAACTGCATGAGTCAATGTGCCCCCCAAACTATCCGGACCCTTGGACAGCAGGGTGATCACTTATATAGTGGCCATCACATCAGACTACATAACCAAGCAGTTCTGCCCTTACGGAGTCTAGGAAAGCTGGATGGCATTAATAAATGTGGTCACATTGGTTTTCACCCAGACACCCCAGTGTCCATAACGGCAAATGTACCATTTATCAGAGAACAGGACACAATGTCACTAGGCAGGTCGGCCATTCAGGTGTTCTGATAAGTTGGATGCCCATCTCCGCAATGACAGCAAAAATTTCCCAACTAAGTAGAAGTTTGGAAAAGTTGGCTGCCAATCTTACCTGGAAGCTGTAACATCAGCCACATTGATTGTCATCCAACTGTCCAAGAGTCCTGAAAGGCAAATCTGACTGTGATACGCAGGAGCAGAGGGATATATAATCCCATAACTAAGCAGATTGGCCAGAAGTCTGAAACAGTTGGGTGACAATATTAACAGGACCTGCAATGGCAGCCATATGGGCTGTTACCCAGCTGTCCCAGAGCCCTGAAAGGCAAATCTGCCCAGTGATGGATGGAGGACAAAGATTTATTGTTACAGGATTAGGTAGATGTGACCTTCAGAAGTCTGAAAAGCTGCATGGTGGCAGTGTAATGGCAGCCTCCTGGCCAGGAACCCAGCTTTCCCAGGAGCAGATATAATGGAGGGACACAGAGGGACAGACCTGCAATTCGTCCCCTTACACAGGCTGCACACATACAAGGCAAGTGGCATGAATCACCTCTGCAGACGGAAACTGCTGGTAATCGGCTCCAGCAGCGGCTGCCTGCGAGGCTGCGAAAATACCATCAGCAAACAGTATGAGACGGGTGAAAATGAGGTGAGGGGGCCGCACATGAAGGGCTCGGAATAATATAGCCCCCCGGAGAACAAAACCTGACACACGAGTCCGCGAGAGGCTCGAGAATAAAAGGTGTCAGATATTGTTATATGGGCACAATGTAAGATAATGGCCAGTAGGGGGGCAAAATATGGCTATGACCAAGCCCCACAGTAACGCAGGGACCAGTCATTACCCCAATGGGCCCCAAAGTAAAACATGTGAAGGGCCCCAAAAACCAGTCCAGGATGGGGCCGCTTCTGGTTCCTATGGAGCAGTGTGCGATGTCTGATGGCGAGTTACACATTGAACCCGCGCCGTCACATTGATGCTGCAAAGCTTTTATTATTTCAATAGATGTTTGGAGAAGAAATCACAATTTACAGTGAGGAACTTACCAATGGTCAGTGTGGCTTCTGCTCGGGTCCATCCAAACTGATTGGACGCCTCGCAGACGTATCGGCCAGCGTGCTGCCCCCGGACTGCAGGGATGTGCAAGGAGCTGGACCCCGCCTGAGACATGACCACATGTACAGGGTCCGGGCCACCAATGCCCGCCGCTCTGGATGGCGATGACTTGCGCGGTTTAGGACGCAGGATATGGAATGGATGACTACTGATGGGTCCGTTGCCGTCAAACCAGCGGATGACGGGTGTAGGCTGACCGGTGGCGTTGCAGGTCAGGGTCACCCATTCTCCATTCACAACACTAAGACTTGTAGGGGGCGACACAATGGAGGGTCTGGAGCCAGATTCTGGAAGGAATTAAATGGTTACGCTACAGGATGCAAAACGAGAACCGACGCTCCCACCACAGGGCCGACGCTCCCACCACAGGGCCGACGCACCCACCACAGGGCCGACGCGCCCACCACAGGACTGACGCGCCCACCACAGGGCCGACGCTCCCATCATCCACCTTTCCCAGGAGTCAGAATGGCAAATCAGGAGTGAGACCCCCAATGATTACTCAGTCCCCAAGACTGGAGAGCTTGATGAGTACAGACTCCATAGAAAGTGTGAGAACGCCGTACACCTCACTGAGCGCTTCTGCCCGGAGGTTTGTGCAATCTGTGAGGGTCCCTGGACCCCATAATTAGCGCATTAAAGGGACTACAATATATCACAAAAGTTACACTTCCAGGACTTTGTCACTTTGTTGAGACGTGTTCGTGAATTTGTCCCTTTTTTCTCATCATTTCCAGATTGTTATAACTGGAGAAAGTCCGGAGGTCAATAATCTCGGTAATTGCGCTAGTAAAGATTTCTATCATAAAAGCCCAAAAAGGGGGAATCCTGCCTCCTCCTGCTCGCCACAATCGTCTTCTCACAGTTTATTACTAAGTATCGATGCAAAGCTCAGATCGGACAGCAAGTGGCGCTCTTGTATAGCTGTATATGGAACAATAGAGAGGAGACTAGAAATGCCACTAGCATTTGATGGTGGCATCTCTCAGAGCGGAACAGCGCGCTTTATATCAGCCCAAAGTTCGGCAAACCTGATCTTTAATTTGCAAACGAGACAAAACTTCCCCTTTAAGACGTCTTAAAACTCGGTGCAATAATCATCAGTTCTTATATCTTCACCCACCTGATTGTACCCGGAGTCTTGCTGCCGCCTGTGCCCCCCTACGCCGTTATCTGCCATACACTGATACATCCCAGAATCCTCCGCCATCACGCCTGTAATGTGGAGTTTGCTCCCTGATGGGCGGAGGCGCGAGGACGGATGCAGAGTCTCGGAGTTGTGCAGCCAGGTGACCGTAGGAGGTGGGCTACCCTGCCACTCACAGGTAAAAGTGACATCTGTGCCCAGAAGCACAGACTGGTCTTCGGGAGGGTGCGAAATAGATGGGACTTCTGCAAAGAAAAAAAAGGGGCAAATGTATAAATAATTCTATAAAATAAAACATAAGTACTGAATGGAGAAGATCGGCATCTTAAAGGGACAGGCCGCGCTATAACTAATCTCTCCTTGTAAGCGATTCCTCAGAGACCACGGCTGAGCATCACCATGACGAATCACCATGAAACACCACAGCAATTCCAGTCATTGGGCCATTCACCGTGCTGCTCACAACTTAATGACTAAATTGCTACGAAATCCCATGGGTTCTGGCTAAAGGAACACAAACCCTTTACATTGATGACATCTTACAGCTGCACAGCAATTAAGGCACCAGACGGCGCTATAACAGCCAACATGAATGCTCCGCCCTCCTGTGAACCCTCTCAGCCATTCAAAACAGCCCAATGTGGTCATGTGATCTTTCTCTACAGTCCTACCCCCGAGGAGGCAATCTCTTCCTGGGTGGGATCCCTAAAATTGACATCAGGGAATTAGTTAATGTGTGGTATTAAGCCCATCAATGCAATAGGACATCATAGAATGGTAATCTCATCCGTCATGCAGAGGCCCCACATTTAAAGGGGTCCTCTACCACTACAACTCTCAAACCCAGAGAAGTATGGCCCCTGGAGGAGTCACTGGCCCCATAAGTAGCAGAAGTACAAGTATCTCAATGGTGACTATACTCCTTGTCAGCTCTTTATTTTAATTTATAGTTCCCCCTAAACTAGTCCCCCCAATCTATGTCCAACTGTGGTTATATGAAGGGTTAACCAATAAATCACTAAGGATGTATTGGAGCTGCTCACAGACGGGCACCGCATGGCAGCACATGTACCCATGGGGCAGCCACAGCTGTCTCCGCTATAAAAGTCATGAGCCTTCCCAAAAAGAAGGAAAGCAACAGGTGTCACAAGCATTGTAGGCCACAGACGGATGTGAGAGGAAGTATCGTGCACTGGGTTCACTTACTTTTCTTGCTTTCTTCTACAGATTTTATTTTTTCTTATAAATAGTCATCTTGTCATTGCCCGTGCTGCTGAGAGTACACGACCACAGATCACTATGAAATTCTCCACAGTGATACAATGTAGCAACCACACTGTGGCTGAGGTCATTACTATGATGCAGTCCAGCAGAAAGAAAAATGACAAGAGGGTGGAGTTTCCCAGAAGCCTCCACTGCATAAGCATTGGCACTAAAGACCCCAAAAATGGTGAACCTCTCCAGGCTCCGGCCTGTACACTATTTGGACCATTCTCGCTATCTACACGATCAGCTGGAATTCTGGATTAGCGGTCGTTACACTTGATGAACCAGAGAAGGAGGAAAAAGTTTTATAAATTATGAAACGAAGGATTTTCAATAAAACGTAAATTTCCAAATATTTTCCTATGAGCTGAAAACTTCATTCTGAGCGGTGCTTTATTGCAGCAACGACTGGAGCTGGGACAACGAACATAAAATCACATAATAAATATGGAACTGGCACGGATGGAAGAAAACGACTCCGGTGCCAAGAGGAGCGGGGGAGCGGTGCGCGCCGCCACATCTGGAGGTGACACGTCCTGCACAGTGCGAGGGTCCATGGCCGGGACACGCAGAGGCGACCATAGATCTGCGCCCCGAGACTGGCGGGGGGAGGGGCTGCGTTAATGGACGTGATCAGGGCTGGTGTAAATCTCCCCGATTAGTGCTGGACTCTGCCCTG
>JARQOD010000003.1:392631147-392711181 GCA_033576555.1 Oophaga sylvatica
GTGAATTTGTCCCTTTTTTCTCATCATTTCCAGATTGTTATAACTGGAGAAAGTCCGGAGGTCAATAATCTCGGTAATTGCGCTAGTAAAGATTTCTATCATAAAAGCCCAAAAAGGGGGAATCCTGCCTCCTCCTGCTCGCCACAATTGTCTTCTCACAGTTTATTACTAAGTATCGATGCAAAGCTCAGATCGGACAGCAAGTGGCGCTCTTGTATAGCTGTATATGGAACAATAGAGAGGAGACTAGAAATGCCACTAGCATTTGATGGTGGCATCTCTCAGAGCGGAACAGCGCGCTTTATATCAGCCCAAAGTTCGGCAAACCTGATCTTTAATTTGCAAACGAGACAAAACTTCCCCTTTAAGACGTCTTAAAACTCGGTGCAATAATCATCAGTTCTTATATCTTCACCCACCTGATTGTACCCGGAGTCTTGCTGCCGCCTGTGCCGCCCCTACGCCGTTATCTGCCATACACTGATACATCCCAGAATCCTCCGCCATCACGCCTGTAATGTGGAGTTTGCTCCCTGATGGGCGGAGGCGCGAGGACGGATGCAGAGTCTCGGAGTTGTGCAGCCAGGTGACCGTAGGAGGTGGGCTACCCTGCCACTCACAGGTAAAAGTGACATCTGTGCCCAGAAGCACAGACTGGTCTTCGGGAGGGTGCGAAATAGATGGGACTTCTGCAAAGAAAAAAAAGGGGCAAATGTATAAATAATTCTATAAAATAAAACATAAGTACTGAATGGAGAAGATCGGCATCTTAAAGGGACAGGCCGCGCTATAACTAATCTCTCCTTGTAAGCGATTCCTCAGAGACCACGGCTGAGCATCACCATGACGAATCACCATGAAACACCACAGCAATTCCAGTCATTGGGCCATTCACCGTGCTGCTCACAACTTAATGACTAAATTGCTACGAAATCCCATGGGTTCTGGCTAAAGGAACACAAACCCTTTACATTGATGACATCTTACAGCTGCACAGCAATTAAGGCACCAGACGGCGCTATAACAGCCAACATGAATGCTCCGCCCTCCTGTGAACCCTCTCAGCCATTCAAAACAGCCCAATGTGGTCATGTGATCTTTCTCTACAGTCCTACCCCCGAGGAGGCAATCTCTTCCTGGGTGAGGATCCCTAAAATTGACATCAGGGAATTAGTTAATGTGTGGTATTAAGCCCATCAATGCAATAGGACATCATAGAATGGTAATCTCATCCGTCATGCAGAGGCCCCACATTTAAAGGGGTCCTCTACCACTACAACTCTCAAACCCAGAGAAGTATGGCCCCTGGAGGAGTCACTGGCCCCATAAGTAGCAGAAGTACAAGTATCTCAATGGTGACTATACTCCTTGTCAGCTCTTTATTTTAATTTATAGTTCCCCTAAACTAGTCCCCCAATCTATGTCCAACTGTGGTTATATGAAGGGTTAACCAATAAATCACTAAGGATGTATTGGAGCTGCTCACAGACGGGCACCGCATGGCAGCACATGTACCCATGGGGCAGCCACAGCTGTCTCCGCTATAAAAGTCATGAGCCTTCCCAAAAAGAAGGAAAGCAACAGGTGTCACAAGCATTGTAGGCCACAGACGGATGTGAGAGGAAGTATCGTGCACTGGGTTCACTTACTTTTCTTGCTTTCTTCTACAGATTTTATTTTTTCTTATAAATAGTCATCTTGTCATTGCCCGTGCTGCTGAGAGTACACGACCACAGATCACTATGAAATTCTCCACAGTGATACAATGTAGCAACCACACTGTGGCTGAGGTCATTACTATGATGCAGTCCAGCAGAAAGAAAAATGACAAGAGGGTGGAGTTTCCCAGAAGCCTCCACTGCATAAGCATTGGCACTAAAGACCCCAAAAATGGTGAACCTCTCCAGGCTCCGGCCTGTACACTATTTGGACCATTCTCGCTATCTACACGATCAGCTGGAATTCTGGATTAGCGGTCGTTACACTTGATGAACCAGAGAAGGAGGAAAAAGTTTTATAAATTATGAAACGAAGGATTTTCAATAAAACGTAAATTTCCAAATATTTTCCTATGAGCTGAAAACTTCATTCTGAGCGGTGCTTTATTGCAGCAACGACTGGAGCTGGGACAACGAACATAAAATCACATAATAAATATGGAACTGGCACGGATGGAAGAAAACGACTCCGGTGCCAAGAGGAGCGGGGGAGCGGTGCGCGCCGCCACATCTGGAGGTGACACGTCCTGCACAGTGCGAGGGTCCATGGCCGGGACACGCAGAGGCGACCATAGATCTGCGCCCCGAGACTGGCGGGGGGAGGGGCTGCGTTAATGGACGTGATCAGGGCTGGTGTAAATCTCCCCGATTAGTGCTGGACTCTGCCCTGCAGACATAATACCAACTGCACCCTCCATAGGCCTGTCCATCACCCAGACACCTTGTCTCACATAATCGAGAGCTTGTTGTGGTCGCAACAGGAACGTGCCAGCAAGGATGTAAGTGCGGCTGCCAGCGGCACCAGCGTCCGTGCCAAAATAATGAGCGCGTATATTACATAAGCTGGGAAATAAATCCAGATAATTACAGCGTTCAGACCGCAACAGAAAAATACATAAAGCGAGAAGAAAATGTCCCCAAATATATAAAATACCTATAAAACGAGAATACATCAAATAGTCAATAAAACCGCTCCTACAGGGGTCTCGTGAGCTCCGTGATCGGGGGTCCTCAAATCAAAGAGGTGATAAAAAATAAAGATTATTAATTACAAAGTAACTTGATGTTAGGCTTCTTAAAGGAACCAGTCACCGAGAAAGGCCCTGAGGGTGTGGGGCGCTACAGGCGTCCAATGACCCCACTCACGAGTGACAACCGCTCTTCTCATCATCCTCCATGCAGAGTAAGTAGGATACTCAGGGGTGGGCACACAGTGCACCACTTAAATCTATGTCAGGTCCCCTTTAAAAAAAAATTTGCAAGGCTCAATCAGCTCAAGGAGCGTCCCTGTTGTGAACGTTTTGGAGACGACTTCGGAGCTGAAGCTCCCTCTGGTGGTTACTGAGGGTACTGAACCTATCTTGAATACCAAGAGTCCTACACCCTCAGATAACAAGTGGGTGTCAGGTGGTACTGACTGACCTGATATAAGTGAGCTGATCTCCCATGATCCTCGCCGGTGATCAATTGTGCTTCCTGATTTAGTTTGGAATTCAGCTTGCTTTCCTGCTGTCTCATACTTGCGTTCAGATAAGTCTCAGTTTTTTTACTGTGGTTTGAATTCCTTACTTTTTGCTGCATTGCTTTTTGTCCTCAGACGGGTCCCCTATTGGGGGGCTTTGGCTGGTCTCCGTTCGTTTTTTGTATTTGTTCATTTGCCCAGTTCTTGTGATATTTTTCTACTGGGTGGCTGCGTGTCCACATCAGAGATCTGATATAGGTGGTCGAGACCGTGTGGTCTCAGTGTTTTTGTATTCAGAAGTGTTTGAGTTTTTCCTACGGTTTTTCTGTGTTGCAGAAAGTATTCTCTGCTGTCCTGTCCTATCTAGACAGTTTAGGGCCCCAGCATTTGCTCAATCTATTTTCTGTCTGTGTTCGTATTTTCATCTTGTCTAACCGCCATTATATGTTAGGGGGCTTCCTACTCTTTTGGGGTCTACTCCGGGGCAGTTAGCTTTCCTCTTTCCATCTTCAGGGATAGCTATCTCTCCGGCTGTGCCGAGGCGTCTAGGACCACCGTAGGTACGCTCCACGGCTGCTTCTAGTTGTGGGGTTAGTTTAGGGGTCTGCAACCTATTAGTTTCCAACCTCTCTGGTGTTAGGCTGCCTATGCGGTTTTTTGCTCCTGCCTCCTTACCTACCATAACATAACACGTCCCACTTCCAGTATCACAAAGATGATGGACGCCTTCACATCCACTCATTTCCATGTGCGCTATTTAGTCAACACCATTATTAGGACTTGCAGTGCCTGGGCCCAATACTTTCCTCGTGGCGCGTCCTCTCTAAAGCCAAGTTCACACAGTCTTATTTCAAGGTCCATGACCTGAGCTCAGTCTAATAGGTGAATGTGAGGCTGTGGGGTTTGGTCGGTCCGGGTGTCACGTTCCCTATAGGTGTCGTAAAATATGGTCATCTGAACAAGACCCAAAGAGCCGCTGAGGTGTCCGCTCTACTGCACTAAGTGACTGCAATGCTCCTACAATAATTCTGGAGCTTTTCTTACAACTTTGCGTTGCGTAGTTCCTGTTACACCTTCCGAAAATATAGGGCACGGCGACACTAAGGCTACTTTTACACATCCGTTTTTTACAATCAGGCACAATCCGTCTAAGTTTAAAAAAGACGGATCCAGCGCAGATTGGAAAAGAGAGAGAGAGAGATCATGCAAGGTGTGTAAAAACGCCCATAGACTTGCATTGTAGCAAAGAGCCAGTGGAGCCGCATCCGCCGCTGACCGTTTTTTAAGCCGGAAACAAAAAACGTTCCTAGATACGTTGTGTCCGGCCGCCGGAATTGAAATTTTGGCTGCATCAGGAAAAAACTGGACGAAACGGAAGGACATGCGGCGCGATCCGGCGCTAATGTAAGTTAATGAGAAAAAACGGATCCGGCGGTAGCAAAAAATGGATCCTTTTTTTTAAAAAAAAGCTGGATCGCGCCCGACGGCAAAAAACGGATGTGTGAAAGTGGCCTAATCGGTCAGCAGCAGGCTGCACAGAATCACACCTTATTGACAGGAGGAATGGTAATGCCCAGTTGTCCAGCTGGTCATGCATTTCCAGGAGGAATAGTAGAGGAAGAACTCAAAACAGAATTGTTATTTTATGAGGAAGTCCGGAGCAGATCGGTGCTCTACACCACCCCGGACTGTCCGTCTCTGGATGCCTACTATGTACATCACCCCGGGACGTCGGTTTCTGGATGCCCCCTATGTACACCACACCGGACCGTCCGTCTCTGAATGCCCCCTATATACACCACACCGGACCGTCCGTCTCTGGATGACACATATATACACCACACCGGACAGTTCGTTTCTGGATGACCCCTATATACACCACACCGGACTGTCCATTTCTAGATGCCCCCTATGTACACCACCGCGGACCGTCCGTTTCTGGATGCCCCCTATGTACACCACCCCAGACCATCCATCTCTATATGCCCCCTATGTACATCAGCCCAGACCGTCCGTGGATGCCCCCCTGTGAATCAGAACCCATATCCACAGCCAGGGTCATATCTATAAGAGATGCAGAAGTTGCAGTTGCACATGGACGCTGATACCTGAGGGGCACCAGAGTCCCCTAACTGTAATCTTGGACCCCACACTGCACCTCGTCGTCTGGGCAAACCTTGTGGATACAGTGAGGAGCGGCACAATACACACTTCTCATGGGAGCGCAGCTCTGGAGTTCTGCTTCTTACCTAGAATGGTGACTGTATAATTGACCACAGCGATTCCCAGAGGGTCATGTCCCAGCTGACAAGAGAAGTTCCCCCATCCAGGGCTTCCACGTCCTCGATCACTAGATGGGTGTACCACAGTTTCCTCCATCTGTCCGCCATAGCATCACGTCCATCTTTATACCAGCGAACGTGGAGATTACCAGCGCCCGCAGGCGCACACTCCAGAGTCAGCGAGTCGTGCAGGTGAGCGGACAACTTGTGTGTGATGACTGGTGGGGCGACACTGGCGTCATTGTGAGATGGATCTGGCCGAGAGGAAATGAAGACCTGTAAGAGGACAGTCCAGCCCCAGAGACTATACCATGTGGGTCCGTCGGCCCCCCGTGCACGCTGCTCACCTCTTATAGCCAGCTTGTAGACAGAGGCGCTGATTTTCCGCTCATGCGTCATTGGATTATATGCCGCACATCTATAGGGTCCGCGATCCTCCAGGGACACATTGAAAATTTGTAGATTTCCTGAAGGTAAAATCAGGAACTTGTCTAAAGACATAAAAGATATAAACTGTTATTATACAGAGAGGCAACGTGCGTCATCACTGACCTGCGATGGTGCCGCATGTGGGACTGGTCTGCGCAGGGTCAGCTTCGAG
Source organism: Oophaga sylvatica (assembly GCA_033576555.1). Taxonomy (NCBI): domain Eukaryota; kingdom Metazoa; phylum Chordata; class Amphibia; order Anura; family Dendrobatidae; genus Oophaga; species Oophaga sylvatica. Next base: position 392,637,211 of record JARQOD010000003.1, read on the forward strand.
GGGAGCTTCATCGGGAGGTGACATGTGCCGAATACCAGGAGATCCTCCAATCTCTAATCATGCAAAATAAGCCGGCTGCATGGCTTGCGGCTTGACTAGTGAAGGGGAACACATGCCATACAGGTGGCCCATAAAGCTGCAAGTGAGCCCCCACAGAAGTGTGAACTAGAGCAAAACTATTTATCCTGAACCAACCGGTGGTCTCCCCAACCACAAGGGAGCTATGGAAACTGAGAAGTAGAGCACGGGGTCCTGTCTCAGGATGGTGGGGTGTAGTGTTAGACTGTGGACCCTAAATCTGAGGTCCCTCAGACATATTATAAAGGGAAAGGCTCCCCATGGTTGCCATCCCCTTGATCTTTTGAGGACCACGATTGTGATGAACGGGGCCAGTGACGGACCCCCTGGCATTGTTATACTAGGGACCATTTAATCTCGGCTATGGGGCTCATCTCTCCATACAATCACACAAGTGCCCACGGTCGCACCTGCTGATCGCTCCAGCCATTTCCCTTTCACTTTATAATGCATCTGGGCACGGGGGACACTTCGGGGAGGGCTGCAGTTAATAATCACGCTGCTTCCTTCATCCGCCGTCACTGTGACTTTTGAGGAGTTTGTAAAATCTTCCAAATCTGCAAAACAACAAGACAAAATGTCACACGAGTGCGGACCTATCGATCCCCTAATATCTCATCCTGAGAGGACTCGCTGAGGGATCGGTGCATCCGAGCTCCGTCCGTCCATAGCCCCATCGCCCACAGTACTCACAGGCCATAGACACGGCTGCGGGTGCACTTATTATAGAGCCGGAGCTGGAATTCATCATGCACTGATAACGTCCAACGTGCTGGGGAGCAAGAGACGCGATGGCGAGCTGCCCTGGATGAGCATCCACATCCCGACCCAATCTGCTATCCAACAATTCTCCATTAAATAACCATGAAATGTGCGACCGCGGCGACTCTGCAGAGCAAAACAGCGTCACCCTGCTCCCCGGCTTCTGGACAGTGGAGAGGGGTTCAGACAGAAAGCGAAGAGTCACATCTACAAGAACGGAAGAAAGAGCAATTATAACGTTAGTGGCAGGAAACTAATAGTCACATAATGACGTCTATAGGTGGCGTCACTCAAGTATTTCAAGAAAATCTACCTAAGAAATTAGCAAAGACTTCACATATTAAAGATTACTGTATCGATCCAGAAGCATGGTGTGCATTATACCCCAGAGCTGCACTCACTATTCTGCTGGTGCAGTCACTGTGTGCATACATTACATTACTGATCCTGAGTTACATCCTGTATTATACTCCAGAGCTGCACTCACTATTCTGCTGGTGCAGTCACTGTGTACATACATTACATTACTGATCCTGAGTTACATCCTGTATTATACTTCAGAGCTGCACTCACTATTCTGCTGGAGCAGTCACTGTGTACATACATTACATTACTGATCCTGAGTTACATCCTGTATTATACTCCAGAGCTGCACTCACTATTCTGCTGATGCAGTCACTGTGTACATACATTATATTACTGATCCTGTGTTACATCCTGTATTATACACCAGAGCTGCACTCACTATTCTGCTGGTGCAGTAATTGTGTACATACATTACATTACTGATCCTGAGTTACATCCTGTATTATACACCAGAGCTGCACTCACTATTCTGCTGGTGCAGTAATTGTGTACATACATTACATTACTGATCCTGAGTTACATCCTGTATTATACACCAGAGCTGCACTCACTATTCTGCTGGTGCAGTAATTGTGTACATACATTACATTACTGATCCTGAGTTACATCCTGTATTATACACCAGAGCTGCACTCACTATTCTGCTGGTGCTGTCACTGTGTACATACATTACATTACTGATTCTGAGTTACATCCTGTATTATACCCCAGAGCTGCACTCACTATTCTGCTGGTGCAGTCACTGTGTACATTCATTACATTACTGATCATGAGTTACATCCTGTATTATACTCCAGAGCTGCACTGACTATTCTGCTGGTGCAGTCACTGTGTACATACATTACATTACTGATCATGAGTTACATCCTGTATTATACTCCAGAGCTGCACTCACTATTCTGCTGGTGCAGTCACTGTGTACATTCATTACATTACTGATCATGAGTTACATCCTGTATTATACTCCAGAGCTGCACTCACTATTCTGCTGGTGCAGTCACTGTGTACATACATTACATTACTGATCCTGAGTTACATCCTGTATTATACTCCAGAGCTGCACTCACTATTCTGCTGGTGCAGTCACTGTGTACATTCATTACATTACTGATCATGAGTTACATCCTGTATTATACTCCAGAGCTGCACTCACTATTCTGCTGGTGCAGTCACTGTGTACATACATTACATTACTGATCCTGAGTTACAGCCTGTATTATACTCCAGAGCTGCACTCACTATTCTGCTGGTGCAGTCACTGTGTACATACATTACATTACTGATCATGAGTTACATCCTGTATTATACTCCAGAGCTGCACTCACTATTCTGCTGGTGCAGTCACTGTGTACATACATTACATTACTGATCCTGAGTTACAGCCTGTATTATACTCCAGAGCTGCACTCACTATTCTGCTGGTGCAGTCACTGTGTACATACATTACATTACTGATCATGAGTTACATCCTGTATTATACTCCAGAGCTGCACTCACTATTCTGCTGGTGCAGTCACTGTGTACATACATTATATTACTGATCCTGTGTTACCTTCTGCTGTATACTCCAGAGCTGCACTCACTAGTCTACTGGTCCCATCATATTAGTATAATTTGACCATGTACCTGACTCGGCCCTGGTCGGCAGCAGGAGAAGTGAGAGACAAAGCAGCAGATGCTTCGGTCCAGGATGCATAGCGCCAGGTCACAGCGATGAACGGTGCAAATGTCGGGAAGTAACCAGAACAATCTGGAAGAGAAGCAGAAGAGATTAGATTTGTCTTCCGGTGCTAGGAGACAACACCAAACCCCTCACCGTCGGATCCAGATACTTGATTTCACCACCAACTGAAATGAGGGTCGTCAGACACATTAGATGAATGTTGGCCAAACTCAGATTTCAGATAATTTGATCAGGGGCCGACAGTGTGCAGTTGGTCTGGGGGCCACTAACCAGGGTGGATAAAAATCAATGATTTTTTTAAAAAAATCAAAAAAATCGGATTTTTTGATTTAAATCGGATTTTTTTGATTTAAATCAGATTTTTTTGATTTAAATCGGATTTTTTTCAATAAACTGCTTTTTGAGGAAAATATTTTACCATCCAAAGGTTCTTCCATCATGAGATAAAGCTGAGTTGTTTAACTCAGTAGAATAAAGGCTGTATATGTGTAACATTCACAATGCCATGCTCTTCCAGAGGTTTCTGTAGGATTAGTGGGCAGTTTCTCTCCTATATTATCACAGACGCTCGCTTTACTTACGCAGTTCTCAAAACTGAATTTGACTCCGCAGAGGTCCCAGCCTCTTCTTCACGGCAAAAATGTTACAACATGAACAGAGTTGAGAAAAAGACCTTAATCCTATTGTTCTACAAACCTATATGAATACAGAATCAACCCTTCAGTGCCAAGTCCAAGAAGTTAGACAATATGTTTCTGATTGTTTGGAGTGGAATAGATCTGCACAACACAAGAAGAATGTGAATCTAAGTGTGAGGAGGAGGAAGGGCAAGCAGACAAGAAAATGAAAGTGAAACTTTGAGCACAATAGTGCAGCATAGCCACAGACAGACAAGTCTGGATCTGTTTGTGTGTACGATCTGAGGTTTATTACATTCTTTCCTTATAATGGCAGCAGGCCGTAAAGGTAGAAACTTTGATTTAAATCACTGATTTAAATCAAGCCTTACTGACTAGTGATTTAAATCGTGATTTAAATCATGATTTAAATCAGTTTGATTTAAATCAAATCCACCCTGCCACTAACATCTCCAAAACAGGAGGGATTGAGCATTATGAGGAGCGATTGGGCTGGAAAGGGCCCCTATACTGTTCCTGCACAGGGGCCTATCTATCTGAGCATCTGATGGGGGTCTCCCAACTCCCCTCCCAACACATAATACTGAGAGGGCAGAGAATATGGGAGAGGACCAGTACTAGAGATCAGGCTGCGCTTTACCAGGGTCCCACAGCAAGAAACAAACTAATGCAATAATCTGATATATAAATCACAGAATCCAGAAAATATATCAAGAGTAAAGAAGTAACGACTGCGGCAAATCCGAAAACCACAAGGAATAAAAGTGATTCCTGAGAATTCACAGGTGAGATCTGAGAGCAAACCGGACCCACAGAGCATCACTGACGGGTCCGAGGACGAGACGAACACCCGGAGCGAGACCGACTCTGACCGATGAGGATTAGAGGACGATGTTCTCTGGAGGTCTGCACGCAGTCAAGCAGGAAACAGTCAGTCACACGTTACGGTGCGATCACTAAGGATATGGATTATTGGATACAATTATAACAAAATACCGGAAAATATAGGAGATACATTTATGTTATCAAATACTAAAAGTCGGAATCAGACAGTATATAAGGTATAGAACAAAGCGTAAAAAATGGCAAATTACAACAGCTGATCCTTTTATTTCCAGAGGTCTGGCAGCGGATAGAGGGGTCTGGCAACCGCTAGAGGGGTCTGGCAGCGGATAGAGGGGTCTGGCAGCCGGTAGAGGGGTATGGCAGCGAATAGAGGGTCTGGCAGCGGATAGAGGGGTCTGGCAGTCGCTAGAGGGGTCTGGCAGCGGATAGAGGGGTCTGGCAGCGGATAGAGAGGTCTGGCAGCCGCTAGAGGGGTCTGGCAGCGGATAGAGGGGTCTGGCAGCGATAGAGGGGTCTAGCAGCCGCTAGAGGGGTCTGGCAGCGGCTTCCTCCTCTCTCGGTGCTGAAAACACATGGACACTCAGCTGAGCTGAGAATTCATGTGTATGGGGGAGAGGGAAGGAATAGAGGTCTGCTGTATGGATGCTCAGCTGGCAGCTAACCGTCTGCATGGCAGATTTAGGGATTCAGCCGCCCCTCACCTGGAGCCCCATAGTGATACCTGGGAAGGATCCATAAAACTGTTGAGAAGCGCCCAACTAATTAAACAGAACTGTCAGCATAGAATGACTGATCAAACCCAGCACACGCACTCAATGCACCCTTGGCATGCACCTTCCCACCTACTGGTCTTCCCTCTATCTCGGCCCCTTCTATTGACAGCTCCGTCTTCATAAAGTCAGAGCAGGGAGGAGATAGATGGGTAAAGTAGGTGGATGGTGCATTTCAAGGTTTGGCCTCGCTAAGGGTGCACCGGGCGCTGTGCTTGGTTTGGACAGTTTGTGACAATCCCTTTTAGTGTGGACTCTTACACCCTGAGAAGGCTCAGTGATTCCAGCACCATCTCACCCTGCAGAATCCCGAATGACACCCAGACGGCCGGGATAACGTTGCGGTCATTCTTGGCGGAGCAGCTGCTGGAGGTGGCAGGTGTGGGGTCTTTATTTTACATTCTCCCGCTTCAAGGGCAGGAGACGCCGAAAAATAAACAGGGGAACGTGTTAACACTTCACTAGAGAGAAGAGCACAGGGGGCTGCTGCCAGAGCGTTTCAAGAGAGCCCCCCACCCACATCTCATGGACATCATTTATCGGGCAAATGTCTGCTGCCTGTCAGTGAATAGAAGCTTCTCGTCTTCATCCAGAGCCCGAACCTGCAGGAGAAGCAGCAGCCGACTATGACTCTGGCAGAGGATCATCTACACCGATTCTATCTATGCATGAGACCCAGGATACAACCAAGAAGGCTACATTCACTGACAGCAGTTAATAAGCAAAAACCCAGACTCATATTGATGCGTTAGCCAAGAAAACTACACTTGGCCACTGCTAGACTACTCCAAAATAAGCATTTTTCAAAAAGGAGAACCATAGGAGTGTTTTAAAAATATAACACAAAAACTTTATTTAAACAGATAAGATACAATAAAACAGACATACATATAAAGTGCAAAGAATAAGGACACTAAATAGGTGGCCAACAGTACTGGATGGTTCGTAATTATCACATATGTAAAAAAATATATACGGTATGTAAAAAGGCAAGAAAAGAATCCCTACAAAAATGATGTCCAAACTCTCAAATCTCCATTTCTCTTATACACCATGTTCCAAATTATTATGCAAATTGGTTTTAAGTGTCATAGCGTTTTTTTGCTTTTTTTTGTAAATGAAACCCATTGATGGTATTGTGTCTCAGGGTTCTTTGGATCACTGAAATCAATCTCAGATATCTGTGATAATTAGTTTGGCATGTGAGCCCAATAAAAGGAAAACTGGATGATCCACACTATTAAGCAGGCCAGAGTTTTCAAGTAATATGGGAAAGAAAAAGGATCTCTCTGCTGCTGAAAAGCATCAAATAGTGCAATGCCTTGGTCAAGGGATGAAAACATTAGATATTTCCCGAAAACTTAAGCGTGATCATCGTACTGTTAAGAGATTTGTGGCTGAATCTGAGCACAGACGTGTTCGTGCTGATAAAGGCAGAATGAGGAAGGTTTCTGCCAGGCAAGCTCATCGGATTAAGAGAGCAGCTGCTAGAAAGCCATTACAAACCAGCAAACAGATATTTGAAGCTGCTGGTGCCTCTGGAGTCCCTCGAACCTCAAGGTGTAGGATCCTTCTAAGGCTTGCTGTGGTGCATAAATCTACTATTCGGTCACCCCTAAACAGTGCTCAGAAGCAGAAACGGTTGCAGTGGGCCCAGACATACATGAAGACTAATTTTCAAACAGTCTTGTTTACTGCTGAGTGTCGAGCAACCCTGGATGGTCCAGATGAATGGAGTAGTGGATGGTTGGTGGATGGCCACCATGTCCCAACAAGGCTGCGACGTCAGCAAGGTGGTGGAGGAGTCATGTTTTGGGCTGGAATCATGGGGAAACAGCTGGTAGGGCCCTTTAAGGTTCCTGAAGGTGTGAAAATGACCTCTGCAAAGTATATAGAGTTTCTGACTGACAACTTTCTTCCATGGTATAAAAAGCAGAAACGTGTCTTCAGGAGCTAAATCATCTTCATGCATGACAATGCACCATCTCATGCTGCAAAGAATACCTCTGAGCCATTGGCTGCTATGGGCATAAAAGGAGATAAACTCATGGTGTGGCCACCATCTTCCCCTGACCTCAACCCTATAAACAACCTTTGGAGTTTCAACAAGCAAAAGATCTATGAGGGTGGGAGGCAGTTCACATCAAAACCGCAGCTCCTGGAGGCTATTCTGACTTCAAGCAAAGAAATACAAGAAGAAACTCTCCAAAAACTCACAAGTTCAATGGATGCAAGAATTGTGAAGGTGATATCAAAGAAGGGTTCCCATGTTAACATATAACTTGGCCTGTTAGGATGTTTTGGAGTTAAGTAGCTTTTTTGCTCTGTGAATGTGACCTCGTAATGCTGCAAATTCCACAAATGAGCATTTTCAGTTCTTTAACACATATCAAATGTTTAGAAATTCTACTGTGCCTAATAATTGGAACAGTGCATTTTGAGTTTTTATTCATTTTCACTGGGAGGTTTCTTCAATAAAATTCGATGTATACTCTAACGGGTGAGGACTTTTATTAGACTGACTGGTATTTGCACCGACACGTAGGAAAATCAGAGAAAAATGTCATTTGCATAATAATTTGGAACATTGTGTAGAGCAGGGAAGTATTGTCATATAAATTGCACGTGGAGTTATACTGGAGTCGACAGGTCAGGACATAGAAAAATGACCATGCTCATAAGGTATTATTACAGCTATAATGGAGGTCCATGTGAAAAAAAAAATTGGGGTCATCTTACCAGGTACTGGGGCACACCATGCAAATAGAGCACAACCCCGAAGCGCGTTTCGCCGCTATCACGCCATGCTTTCTATGTGATAATTACGGACCATCCAGTAGTGTTGGCCACCTATTTGGTGTCCTTATTCTTTGCACTTTATATGTATGTTTGTTTTATTGGCTCTTATCTGTTTAAATAAAGATTTTGTGTTATATTTTTAAAACACTCCTACGGTTCTCCTTTTTGAAAAATTCACTGACAGCAGCAGAGGTCTTAATCATGAAGAACTGAAGCATGGAGCTAGAAAGAGGCAGAACTGTAGAAGCTTCATTGATGAGGAATCACTTTAAATTCCATTTATTGCTGTGCAAATCCCTGAGGGAAAGTTTAGAAACAGTCGGGACTAATCCAACCTGTCATCGTCAGGCGGGGACTGGGATCCGACAGCCGCTCAGACCCCAAATCTCCACTGTACGGGAACCGTCCACCCTGATATCAATATTGTGATACAAGTGAAGACAGATTATTAGGGATCGGAGGTCGGACAATGGGCACCTGCTGCCCCCAGCTGTGCCCCCAGCAGCCGACCACTCCCATCATCCACAAGTGTTGTCACAAGGACAAGAGTGAAGGTGAAATGCAAGATCCTACGAGGGGCAGGGAGCGGCAACATCAACGCCATTACCGCCCATGATTATGAAGGACCATAAAAAAGTGTTAGGCAGGTGTGGAAGAAATCTGTAACATAGGAAGTTTCCAAGGATTTATTAAGTAGCAAAATGCAAAGTGAATTAACAAAAAAAAATGCAAATCACATCAGTATCTGGTGGCCGCCCATTACCTCCATCATCAGTATCTGGTGACCGCCCATCGCCTAAATCATCAGTATCTAGTGGCCGCCCATTGCCTCCATCATCAGTATCTGGTGGCCACCCATTACCTCCATCATCAGTATCTGGTGACCGCCCGTCACCTCTATCATCAGTATCTGGTGACCGCCCATTGCCTCCATCATCAGTATCTGGTGACCGCCCGTCGCCTCCATCATCAGTATCTAGTGGCCGCCCACTGCCTCCATCATCAGTATCTGGTGACCGCCCATCCCCTCCATCATCAGTATCTAGTGACCGCCCATTGCCTCCATCATCAGTATCTGGTGGCCACCCATTGTCTCCATCATCAGTATTTGGTGGCCGCCCATTGCCTCCATCATCAGTATCTGGTGACCGCCCATCGCCTCCATCATCAGTATCTGGTGGCCGATCATTGCCTCCATCATTAGTATCTGGTGGCCGCCCATTGCCTCCATCTTCAGTATCTGGTGGCCGCCCATCACCTCCATCATCAGGATCTGGTGACCGCCCGTCACCTCCATCATCAGTATCTGGTGACTGCCCGTCTCCTCCATCATCAGTATCTGGTGACTGCCCGTCACCTCCATCATCAGTATCTAGTGACCGCCCGTCACCTCCATCATCAGTATCTGGTGACCGCCCGTCACCTCAATCATCAATATCTAGTGACCGCCCGACACCTCCATCATCAGTATCTAGTGACCGCCCGTCTCCTCCATCATCAGTATCTGGTGACCGCCCGTCACCTCAATCATCAATATCTAGTGACCGCCCGACACCTCCATCATCAGTATCTGGTGGCCACCCCTCACCTCCATCATCAGTATCTTGTGACCGCCCGTCGCCTCCATCATCAGTATCTGGTGGCCACCCATCACCTCCATCATCAGTATCTGGTGACCGCCCGTCACCTCAATCATCAATATCTAGTGACCGCCCGACACCTCCATCATCAGTATCTAGTGACCGCCCGTCTCCTCGATCATCAGTATCTGGTGACTGCCCGTCACCTCAATCATCAATATCTAGTGACCGCCCGACACCTCCATCATCAGTATCTGGTGGCCACCCATCACCTCCATCATCAGTATCTTGTGACCGCCTGTCACCTCCATCAACAGAATCTGGTGGCCACCCGTCACCTCCATCATCAGTATCTGGTGACCACCCGTCACCTCCATCATCAGTATCTGCTAATCGCCCGTTGCTTCCATCATCAGTATCTGGTGATCGCCCGTCACCTCCATCATCAGTATCTGGTGACTGCCTGTCACCTCCATCAACAGAATCTGGTGGCCACCCATCACCTCCATCATCAGTATCTGGTGACCACCGTCACCTCCATCATCAGTATCTGCTAATCGCCCGTTGCTTCCATCATCAGTATCTGGTGATCGCCCGTCACCTCCATCTCAGTATCTGGTGATTGCCCGTCACCTCTATCATCAGTATCTGGTGACTGCCTGTCACCTCCATCAACAGAATCTGGTGGCCACCCATCACCTCCATCATCAGTATCTGGTGACCACCCGTCACCTCCATCATCAGTATCTGCTAATCGCCCGTCACCTCCATCATCAGTATCTGGTGATCGCCCGTCACCTCCATCATCAGTATCTAGTGAGTTCACTGTGGACTTCAGCAATTTTTTCCACAGCTGGCTACAACTTTTGCACAGTTCTGAGTGAGTTTAGATCCCTTTTAAGAAAGTTGAGTAGTCAACTAAAAAACATGGCTGCTTTCATACAAAACTTTGTGCAATCTCTGTCCATGCAGCTAAGCGTTACTGAGCTGCAATACTACACAGAACCTTCCGGGCCGCGGTGGCGCTGCTGTTTGATTAATGTGGCCATGATTATCTAATCTTATAAAAGTTCTTTTTATTTTCTAGCCCCTAAAGGCTATAATAAAGGGTGAGGCCGTTATTACATGTACGCCCGACCATTGGTCCTGTGCAAAAGTTCTAAAGTATCCGGTAGATATACAAGTGTGGGAGAGCGGAACATATGGGGGGTGGGGGGGAGTCAACTAGGGAACGGTCAGGGCAGCCAGGCGCTGCTGTACCAATACCCAAAGGCAAATAAATAATAAATGTTACACCGCAGGACACAGAAAACTAAAAGGCGCAGTGTGTGAACAATGACATATTACACAGACTTGTATCTGTGACACAGAGAACAGTAATATTTCACATCTTGATACAAATGTACAGTTGGCAGGGAGATGGTTGTTTCGGGGGAGGCGGGGGGCAGCGGAGGAGCCCTCCATCCCATGTTACCTTTGTGGAGGTAGTGGAGCTGACAGGTTTCCTACAGAGAGAATAAACTGACACATTCCTTTGGCCGGAGGCTCCTTGGAGATTGAAGAAAAGCCTTTATCCTCCGCACGTCCTCACGCTGTTCTCTTGGCCGAGTTTCCAAGTCAATTTTAAAGTATCCCACAGGGTCCCCATCACTTCCCCCGGGGCGGCCATTCACTGCGGATGCCAGCGTATAAGCTAAAGATGACGTCCATTACAGGCACAGACCATGTGGCGGCCGTAATGCCCCGGGCAGTGGTCTCCGTCTGCCAAGAAACTACAACTCCCAGCATGTCCATCCAATCCTGAGCCATTGTCCACACAGTGAAGTCAGTCTATGCTCCCACAGGTTGTTGCTTTGGGGGTTTTATTTTTTATTTTTTCAAGGCGATTTTAGAAGCGGATCCAGTCCAAAGTCACTTGGAGAACGAGTCCTATTCATTTCTATGGGAAATCTGCTTTGCGATAAATACAAGTTTTTTGAGCATTTTTTTCCCCCTCCCCTAAAGAGACTTAGAAAAAGTTCTCCAAATTGGGCACTGTCCTATCAAGCGGCTGCAGAGGTCTCTTCTGAAAAAACCTCCAAAACTCTTCATGAGGCCGCGTTCACACTATGGTTTAGTATATCAGATTTTAAGCGTGCATTCCTCTACACACTGGAAAAAATGTTCAGAAGAATCTTCGTATTCATTACTATGGGAAAACGACTCGCTGTTCACACGTTCAGGCTTTTGTTTTACCACTATAGGCGTGGAGAGAAGCGACCGCTCCATTCTTCAAGTGTTTACATTCTACGTAATGAAAGACAATGGGAAGGACGAGAAGACGCTGGAGATGAGCGACCTGTAACGAGGACGACTGTGGACAAAAAGGTGGAAAACAGCGGCAGGACTACGACAAGTGAAGGAAAACGGGGAGCAACGCAGACTCAGAACTGTCCGATTGCCCCGCTGCAGAGCTGCGCTCTTCAGGGGCAAAACTGGTGCAATGTGTAAGGCCTAGGACAGGGGGCGGGGCATCCTTGTCATGCTCCGCCCCATCAGCACTGCCATATGGGAGGAGCTTCCATCCCCATAATTACAGTGAAAACACATGGGGAAGGGCGGACATACCTCTGGGCAACCTGTGCAGCCCTAAGAGATCAGGGGGCCACATCCAGCTCCAGGGCCACTTCTGGCACCGGGTGATCACAGCTTTGGTGCTTTTACACCATTATCACCCTCTTGCAAAGCATCATGGTCCCAATTTCTGGCCACTGAAGACATCCAGACAATAATAGACACCCAGACACGGCGGTGTAATCCCACAATGCACTGGGGCACATCGGCACCATTCAGCAGTCCGTCCTTCATGACGTCTGAGAGCGCCTCCAGCTGTGCCACCTGCGCGCACTCCTCTGCTCTAATGCTGCATTTGAGACCCTTCTACAGCCATTATATCACTCGAATTTCCCAGAAAATGAGGAAAAGGCACAATATAAAAAAAAGTGATGTTAAATCTCAAGTTCAGAATCAAAATTAAAAAAAAGCATCAATTAAAATTACAAAAGAAGAAAAGAAGAATATATATATATAAAAAAAGAAAACTGTAAGAACGTGTTAATTCCACAGCTGTAATATGATTATATCCAGGCAGTAAAGCGTCCGGGCTGCGCCTCTCCCCGCATAGCGCAGATTATATGAAGTGCGGCGGAAAGTTACTTTTCTTTGTCAATTTACCACAAGAAAAAAGTAAAAAAAAACAAGAGGAAAGAAATATTTGCTGTGACTGGATACGGCCAAACATAACATTTGTGTTTAACCCCCTCCACACACGAAAACCGGCGTAAACTACTGTCCAAATGTGCCGAGAAAATGAGGAACAGATGAAGACGAGGCGAAGAGGAAAAGTAAGAACAAGAGAGAAAAGGAGGAAAGATGTGCACACTCTGTACCCGAGTGTCAGAGACTGATTATCCTGTACCCCGAGTGTCAAGAGTGATTATCCTGTACCCCGAGTGTCAAGAGTGATTATCCCGTATCCCTGTACCCTGAGTGTCAGAACCCTGTTCCCTAAACGTCATTATCCTGTACCTCAAGTGTCAATCCAGCACCCCGAGTGCCAGTGTCATTATCCTGTACCCCGAATATCAGTGTATATTATCCTGTACCCCGAGTATCAGTGTCATTATCCTGTACCCTGAGTTTCAGTATCATTATCCTGTACCCCGAGTATCAGTGTCATTATCCTGTACCCCGAGTGCCAGTGTCATTTTCCTGTACCCCAAGTGTCAGGGTCCTTATCCTGTACCCGAGTGTCAGAGACTGATTATCCCGTACCCCAAGTGAAAGGACACTGTACCGAGTGTCAGAACCCTGTACCCTGAATTATCCCCTACCCCGAGTGTCAGAGTGATTATCCCGTACCCCGAGTGTCAGAGAGTGATTGTCCCATATCCCTGTACCCTGAGTGTCAGAACCCTGTTCCCTAAACGTCATTATCCTCTACCTCAAGAGTCAATCCTGTACCCCGAGTGCCAGTGTCATTATCCTGTACCCCGAGTGTCAGTGTATATTATCCTGTACCCCGAGTATCAGTATCATTATCCTGTACCCCGAGTATCAGTGTCATTATCCTGTACCCCGAGTGCCAGTGTCATTTTCCTGTACCACAAGTGTCAGGGTCCTTATCCTGTACCCCGAGTGTCAGCGTCATTATCCTGTACCCCCAGTGTCAGCGTCAGTATCCTGTGCCCCGAGTATCAGTGTCATTATCCTGTACCCCCAGTGACAGTGTCATTTTCTTGTACCCCGAGTATCAGTGTCATTATCCTGTACCCCAAGTGCCAGTGTCATTATCCTGTACCCGAGTGTCAGTGTCATTATCCTGTACCCCAAGTGTGAGTGTCATTATCCTGTACCCCAAGTGTGAGTGTCATTATCCTGTACCCCGAGTATCAGTGTCATTATCCTGTAACCCGAGTGTCAGCGTCATTATCCTGTACCCCGAGTGTCATTATCCTGTACCCCGAGTATCAGTGTCATTATCCGTAGCAAGAGTGTCAGTGTCATTATCCTGTACCCTGAGTGCGTGTCATTTTCCTGTACCCCAAGTGTCAGTGTCATTATCCTGTACCTGAGTGTCTACGTCATTATCCTGTACCCCTAGTGTCAGCGTCATTATCCTGTATCCCGAGTGTCAGTGCCATTATCCTGTACCCTGAGTGCGTGTCATTTTCCTGTACCCCGAGTGTCAGCGTCATAATCCTGTACCCCCAGTGTCAGCGTCATTATCCTGTTTCCCGAGTATCAGTGTCATTATCCCGTAGCCCGAGTATCAGTGTCATTTTCCTGTACCTCGAATATCAGCGTCATTATCCTGTACCCCCAGTGTCAGTGTCATTATCCTGTACCCTAGCGTCATTATCCTGTACCCCGAGTATCAGTGTCATTATCGAGTAAGCACCATTATCCTGTACCCCCAGCGTCAGTATCTTGCACCCCAGTATCAGTGTCAGGTGTCTGCTCAGCCTGTGACAAGCTATGCAATCTCTCTCAGGATGATGGATATTATCAGCCGCTCCATCACTTCAGTTTTGTTTCTGTGGAGACGTCTTTTCTTCAGTCTTATGTCAGTGACAGCTGAGGAATCCGGCACCTCGTCTGTTTCTCCTCCATCACTGGCCGAGGTACAAGAGGGGAATTGATAAAAGGAGAAACACGAACAGTTCTTGGATCCTCTTATGTATATAACAAGAAAGTGCCAGAGACCTGGACTGGATCACGTGCAGGACGGCGCTGGCTGCGGATCGCCCATGCGAGTCAGTTGACGAGTGTGCGTCGTCTGCACATAACTGTACGTTTCACAACTAACTTTACACAGGTCAGGACAGACAAGCATCGAGCTTATATAAAGGTGCAGGACACGCAGAGCATCGCAGCTATGATAGAAAGGTGCCAGGACACGCAGAGCATCGCAGCTATGATAGAAAGGTGCCAGGACACGCAGAGCATCGCAGCTATGATAGAAAGGTGTCAGGACACGCAGAGCATTGCAGCTATGATAGAAAGGTGTCAGGACCACAGAGCATACAGCTATGATAGAAAGGTGACACAGACATCGCAGTAGAGCATATCGCAGCTCATGATAGATAAGGTGCCAGGACACGCAGAGCATCGCAGCTATGATAGAAAGGTGTCAGGACACGCAGAGCATTGCAGCTATGATAGAAAGGTGTCAGGACTCACAGAGCATCACAGCTATGATAGAAAGGAGTCAGGACACGCAGAGCATCGCAGCTACGATAGAAATGAGTCAGGACACACAGAGCATCGTAGCTATGATAGAAAGGTGCCAGGACACGCAGGGCATCGCAGCTATGATAGAAAGGTGTCAGGAAACGCAAAGCATCGCAGCTATGATAGAAAGGAGCAAGGACACGCAGAGCATCACAGCTATGATAGAAAGGAGTAAGGACACGCAGAGCATCACAGCTAAGAACATTGGAGCATCATAGCTACAATAGAAAGGAGCAAGGACATGCACAGCATTGCAGCTTGCGGTGTATGGGAAAGCATAGCTGGAAACCAGTTAAAATGCCTACAATTGGCACAAGAGCTACAGAATTGGAATATAGAGCAATGGAACAAGGAGTCCCGGTAGGATGAATCCCATTATTCATCATATGGACACATGCAGCATGGGAAGAAGACAAAACAGCGTAGGCAGTGTGATGAGGCGATGCACTGCTGGACTCAATACATGCAAGCTAAGTAAACATTGTACATTGCCCTCTTCATGTCAGCTCCTCTTCAGCAGGATAATGGTCAGAGAATGAGGAACATAACAGGTCAAGGTGATGATTCATCTCCAAATTTCGCGCTGTCCAATATGTCTCTTTACATACAACAATAGAACTACTATAATACTGCCCAATATGTACAAAAATATAACTACCATAATACTGCCCCTATGTACAAGAATATAACTACTATAATACTGCTCCTATGTACAAGAATATAACTACTGTAATACTGCTTCTATGTACAAGAATATAGCTACTATAATACTGCTCCTATGTACAAGAATAAAACTACTATAATACTGCCCCAATGTACAAGAATATAACTACTATAATACTGCCCCTATGTACAAGAATATAACTACTATAATACTGCCCCAATGTACAAGAATATAACTAGTATAATACTGCTCCTATGTACAAGAATGTAACTACTATAATACTGCTCCCTATGTACAAGAATATAACTACTATAATACTGCCCCCCTATGTACAAGAATATAACTACTATAATACTGCCCCAATGTACAAGAATATAACTACTATAATACTGCCCCTATGTACAAGAATATAACTACTATAATACTGTCCCTATGTACAAGATTATAACAACTATAATACTGCTCCTATGTACGAGAATATAACTACTATAATACTGCCCAATATGTACAAAAATATAACTACCATAATACTGCCCCTGTATACAAGAATATGACTACTACAATACTGCTCCTATGTACAAGACTAAAACTACTATAATACTGCCCTGTGTACAAGAATATAACTACTATAATGCTGCCCCTATGTACAAGAATATAATTACTATAATACTGCTATGTACAAGAATATAACTACTATAATACTGCCCCTATGTACAAGAATATAATTACTATAATACTGCCCCTATATACAAGAATATAACTACTATAATGCTGCCCCTATGTACAAGAATATAACTACTATAATATGCCCCTGTGTACAAGAATATAACTACTATAATACTGCCCCTATGTACAAGAATATAACTACTATAATACTGCTATGTACAAGAATATAACTACTATAATACTGCCCCTATGTACAAGAATATAACTACTATAATACTGCTATGTACAAGAATATAACTACTATAATACTGCCCCTATATACAAGAATATAACAACTGTAATACTGCTGCCTATGTACAAGAATATAACTACTATAATGCTGCCACTATGTACAAGAATATAACTACTATAATGCTGCCCCTATATACAATATATCTACTATAATACTGCTCCTATACACAAGAATATATCTACTATAATACTGCTCCTATGTACAAAAATATTACTACTATAATACTGTCCCCTATGTACAAGAATATAACTGCTATAATACTGTCCCCTATGTACAAGAATATTACTACTATAATACTGCCCCTATGTACAAGAATATAACTACTATAATACTGCTCCTATGTACAAGAATATAACTACTATATTACTGCTCCTATGTACAACAATATAACTACTATAATACTGTACCCTATGTACAAGAATATGCACACGTGGTCAAAATTGTTGGCACCCCTCGTTTAATGAGAAAAAAACCCACAAAGGTCACAGAAATAACTTGCATCTGACAAAAGTAATAATAAATAAAAAATCTATGAAAATGAACAAATGAAAGTCAGACATTGCTTTCACCATGCTTCCATAGAATTAAAAAAAACAACTCATGAAATAGGCCTGAACAGAAATGATGGTACCCTGAAAATAATGTGACAAAAAGGACATGTTACATCAAGGTGTGTCCACTAATTAGCATCACAGGTGTCTACAATCTTGGAATCAGTGAGAGGGCCTATATAGAGGGCTACAGATACTCACTGTGCTGTTTGGTGACATGGTGTGCATCACACTCAACATGGACCAAAGGAAGTGAAGGAAAGAGTTATCTCAGGAGATTAGAAAGAAAATTATAGACAAACATGGTAAAGGTAAAAGTTATAAGACCATCTCCAAGCACCTTAATGTTCCTGTGACTACAGTTGCACATATTATTCAGAAATTTAAGCTCCATAGGACTGTAGCCAACCTCCCTGGACGTGGCCGCAGGAGGAAAATTGATGAGAAATCAAAGAGACAGATAATACGAATGGTAACAAAAGAGCCCAGAAAAACTTCTAAACAGATTAAAGGTGAACTTCAAGCTCAAGGAACATCAGTGTCAGATCGCACCAACCATCGTTGTGTGAGCCAAAGTGGACTTCATGGCAGACGACCAAGGTGGACACCATTGTTGGAAAAAAAAATCATAAAAAAGCCAGACTGGAATTTGCCAAACTACATGTTGACAAGCCACAAAGCTTTTGGGAGAATGTCCTATGGACAGATGAGACAGAAATGGAGCTTTTTTGCAACGACCATCAGCTCTATGTTCACAGATGGAAAAATGAAGCATATCAAGAAAATAACACTGTCACTACTGTGAAACATGGAGGAGGCTCTGTTAGGCTGTGGTTCCACGGTCCGGAACCACAGCGCATTTGACGGAGCGGAAATTCCGCTCCGTCCTAAGCCCCGCCCCCTTTCTGACGCGCGCTCTTTCCGGATGTGTTCAGGACACCTCCAGAAAGAACGCAGGGCTACATAGCCCTGTGTTAAATTCCGTTGCGGCGACGCAGCGTCGCCGCAATACGCTAGGACATGCTGCGGTCTGAAAAGACGCGCCGCATGTCCGTATTACGCAGGTCTTCCGCCTGCGTGTTGTTACGCATAGTGGAGACGGGATTTCTTGAAATCCCCTCCACTATGCTGTAACATCTGGACGCTGCGTGTTTGACGCTGCGCCAGCGCACAGCGCCAAACACGCAGCGTTTACTGATCGTGGAAACTCACCCTTATGTTCTGGGGCTGCTTTGCTGCATCTGGCACAGGGTGTCTAGAATCTGTGCATTGTACAATGAAATCTCAAGACTATGAAGTGATTGTAGAGAGAAATGTGCTGCCCAGTGTCAGAAAGCTTGGTCTCAGTCACAGGTCATGGGTCTTGCAACAGGATAATGACTCAAAACACACAGCTAAAAACACTCAAGAATGGCTAAAGGGCCCGTCTCACACAATGATCTCGCTAGCGAGATCGCTGCTGAGTCACTAGTTTTGTGACGCAGCACCGAGCTCACCAGCGATATCGCTGTGTGTGACATTCAGCGACGATCAGCCCCCCTGCCGGGTATCGCTGATCGTCGCTGAATGTCCTGGACATTTTTTTGATCGCTGGTCTCCCGCTGACAGGCACACATCGCTGCGTATGACAGGCGGGAGATCAGCGATCTGCTGGTAACCAAGGTACACAGCGGGTTTCCAGGCGCGGGGCTATGCCCAGAAACCCGCTGTGTACCTTGGATACCAGCGCCCTGATGCAGGGAGCTGGTAACCAAGGTACACAGCGGGTTTCCAGGCACCGCTCAGCGGCGGGCGCTGGTATCCAAGGTACACTGCGGGTAACTAGCGATGTTTACCCGCAGTGTCCTTGTGCTGATCGCTGCCCTGAGCTGCCTGTTTGGCAGCTCAGCAGCGATAATATAGCGATACACCAGCGATCCTGATCGTTGTCGGGATCGCTGGTGTATCGCTATGTGAGACCCAGGCTTAAGAGGAAAACATTGGACTATTCTGAAGTGGCCTTCTATGAGCCCTGACCTAAATCCTATTTAGCATCTTTGGAAAGAGCTGAAACATGCCATCTGGAAAAGGCAACCTTCAAACACGAGACAACTGGAGCAGTTTGCTCTTGAGGAGTGGGTCAAAATACTTGTCAAGAGGTGCAGAAGTCTCATTGACAATTACAGGAATCAATTGATTGCAGTGATTGCCTCAAAAGGTTGTGCAACAAAATATTAAGTTAAGGGTACCATCATTTCTGTCCAGGCCTATTTCATGAGTTTTACTTTTTAAAAATTTCTGTGGAAGCATGGTTGAAAAGCAATGTCTGACTTTCATTTGTTCATTTTCATAGATTTTTTATCTATTATTACTTTTGTCAGATTCAAGTTATTTCTATCACAATTGTGGGTTTTTCTGTTAAACGAGGGGTACCAACAATTTTGACCACATGTGTAACTACTATAATACTGCCCCATATGTACAAGAATATAACTACTATAATACTTCCCCTATGTACAGGAATATAACTACTATAAAACTGTCCCCTATTTATAAGAATATAACTACTATAATACTGCCCCTATGTACAAGAATATAACTACTATAATACTGCCCCTATGTACAAGAATATAACTACTATAATACTGCCCCTGTGTACTAGAATATAAATACTATAATACTGCCCCCTTAAGTACAAGAATATAACTACTATAATACTGCCCCTATGTACTAGAATATAACTACTATACTACTGCCCCATGTATAAGAATATAACTACTATAATACTGCTCCTATGTACAAGAATATAACTACTATAATACTGCCCCTATGTACAAGAATATAACTACTATAATACTTCTATGTACATGAATATAACTACTATAATACTGCTCCTATGTACAAGAATATTATAGGATCCAATTCAAAGTACTTGTTCTCACCCACAAAGCTCTCCACAGTGCAGCACCCCCCTACATCTCCTCCCTCATTTCTAGCTATCGGCCTAACCGACTGCTGCGCTCTGCAAACGACTTTCTACTAACCTCTGCACTAATCCGTACCTCCCACTCCCGACTCCAAGACTTCTCCGCGCTGCGCCAATCCTCTGGAATGCTCTACCCCAAGAAATTAGGACTATCCACAATTTGCATGGTTTCAGGCGCTCCCTCAAAACACATCTGTTCAGAGCGGCCTATCACATTCACTAATCAAAGTCATTCTCTGTGTAAGTGTGTGTGTGTGTAGCCCATTCACTATCTCCATCCATCCCTCACTCCCTCAAGATGGCTGGACCATCATTGTAAATGCACCATTGTATATACACACCTGTACTTTGTATCTCCCCACCTCATTGTAGATTTTAAGCTCTCACGAGCAGAGCCGTCTTATTCTGCTTTAATTACTGTATTGTTAACGTTGTTACTTATGACTTGTGTTCTGAAACTGTTAAACTGTAAAGCGCTGCGGAATATGATGGCGCTATATAAATAAAGATTATTATTATTATTATTATATAACTACTATAATACTGCCCCTATGTACAAGAATATAATTACTATAATACTTCTATGTACATGAATATAACTACTATAATACTGCCCCTATGTACAAGAATATAACTACTATAATACTGCTCATATGTACATGGATATAAAAACTATAATACTGCCCCCTATGTACATGAATATAACTACTATAATACTGCTCCTATGTACAAGAATATAACTACTATAATACTGCCCATATGTACATGAATATAACTACTATAATACTGCTCCTATGTACAAGAATATAACTACTATAATACTTCCCCTATGTACAAGAATATAATTACTATAATACTTCTCCTATGTACATGAATATAACTACTATAATACTGCCCCTATGTACAAGAATATAACTACTATAATACTGCTCCATATGTACAATAATGTAACTACTATAATATTGCCCCTATGTACAAGAATATAACTACTATAATACTTCTCCTATGTACATGAATATAACTACTATAATACTGCCCTATGTACAAGAATATAACTACTATAATACTGCTCCTATGTACATGGATATAACTACTATAATACAGCCCCTATGTACAAGAATATAACTACTATAATACTGCCCCTATGTACAAGAATATAACTACTATAATACTGCTCCTATGTACATGAATATAACTACTATAATACTGCTTCTATGTACAAGAATGTAACTACTATAATACTGTCCCTATGTACAATAATGTAACTACTATAATACTGCTCTGATCTATATTGTTTCACAAATGGATTCATTATTTCAGGGAGTCACATACAACTATATCTACAGAGTGCAGCGTATCAGTCTTTCTACTTTCACTGTATTCTTTCAGGTTGTTTCAGAAATTTCTGTGATTGTAATCTATGAACACTCTGCAGAAATATTATCGCTCAGATTGATGGAAATTCTACATCAATTCCATCAGATTTAGTAGAGACGAAGAAGAGTATTCACATTATAATTGCTAGGCGTCACATCGCCACAGTTAGGGCTCATACTCACTTGAGCCGAAAACGGATGATTTTCAGCCGATAAAAAATCTGATTCAAATCGGACCAATGTTATTCGACGATACGATACGATACACTTTTTGGGGATACGTCAAAAGTAAAAGAAAAGTCAAAGATGCTATAGGATTTTTACAGGATGAAAATGATGAAATGGTAAGTCAGGATGTTGAGAAGGCTGAACTTTTAAATTCCTATTTTGCATCTGTTTTCTCTCAGAAAGGAAATGTAACATCAACTGATCTTCACTGTCCTATTAAAGGAATAGAAGAATCCAGGATATCTATAAACAGAAAGACAGTGAGGAAACACTTAGCTAACCTAAATGAATTCAAGTCTCCAGGTCCAGATGAATTACACCCCAGGGTACTGAAGGAGATAGCAGAAGAAATTCTTGAACCACTGTCCATAATCTTTGAAAATTCTTGGAGAACAGGAGAAGTCCCAGAAGACTGGAGAAGAGCAAATGTTGTTCCTATCTTCAAAAAGGGGAAGAAGGTGGACCCAGGGAACTACAGGCCGGTGAGTCTGACTTCTATACTAGGAAAGATCTTTGAACAAATTATTAAAGAACATGTATGCAAGTACCTGGATAAGAATGAAGTGATTAAACAGAGTCAGCATGGGTTTGTAACTAATAAGTCATGTCAGACTAACTTAATTTCCTTCTATGACAGAATCACTGACTGGGTGGATCAGGGAAATGCTGTAGATATAGTATAACTTGACTTCAGCAAAGCATTTGACAAAGTATCTCACACAATCCTTATTGAAAAAATGACTAAGTATGGAATGGACAAGGCAACTGTTAGGTGGATTCATAACTGGCTTAGTGATCGGACCCAAAGAGTGGTTGTAAATGGCTGCACATCCAGTTGGAAGAATGTCTCAAGTGGGGTACCACAAGGCTCTGTTTTGGGCCCTGTATTGTTCAACATCTTTATCAATGATTTAGATGAAGGAATTGAGGGTAAACTGATCAAATTTGCTGATGACACAAAGCTAGGAGGGGTAGCTAATACTAGAGAAGAGAGAGAGAGGATTCAAAAAGATATACATAAACTGGAGCAGTGGGCAGCAACTAACAGAATGGATTTTAACAGGGAAAAATGCAAAGTACTACATCTGGGCAATAAAAATGAAAAAAGCATATACAAAATGGGAGGAATAGGGCTAAGTAACAGCACATGTGAAAAAGACTTGGGTATACTAATTGATCACAGACTTAACATGAGTCAACAGTGTGATGCAGCAGCAAAAAAGGCAAATGCAATTCTAGGATGTATCAACAGAAGCATACAGTCTAGATCACGTGAGGTCATTATTGCCCTCTACTCCTCTTTGGTCAGACCTCATCTGGAATACTGTGTCCAGTTTTGGGCACCACATTTTAAAAAAGACATCAACAAACTGGAGCAAGTTCAGAGAAGAGCCACCAGAATGGTGACCGGTCTGCAAACCATGTCCTATGAGGAACGGTTGCAGGATTTGGGAATGTTTAGCTTGCAAAAAAGAAGACTGAGAGGAGACTTAATAGCTGTCTACAAATATCTCAAGGGCTGTCACATTGTAGAAGGATCATCTTTATTCTCATTTGCACAAGGAAAGACTAGAAGCAATGGGATGAAACTGAATGGGAGGAGACACAGATTAGATATTAGAAAAAACTTTTTGACAGTTAGGGTGATCAATGAGTGGAACAGGCTGCCACAAGAGGTGGTGAGTTCTCCTTCAATGGAAGTCTTCAAACAGAGGCTGGATAGACATCTGTCTGGGATGATTTAGAGAATCCTGCTTTGAGCAGGGGGTTGGACCAGAAGGCCCAGGAGGTCCCTTCCAACTCTACCATTCTATGATTCTATGATTCTATGACTTTATTGATCCCGGGGGGAAATTACAGTATTACAGCAGCAATACAAACAGCAGTACATAAAATATTAGGACACAAATCTTGCACAGGTGTACCAACATTACATAATAAATAAAAGTGGGTAGTTCAGGTGTATATAAGATAATGTTAATTGACATTAGTACACCAGCCATCAGTCATTATTTTTCTGCCACCCTTAGGAAATTATTATACATCCCCATAGCAGTAGGTACAAACGATTTCCTGAATTTCTTCTTCTTGCACCTTAGTAGGATTAGACGGCTGCTGAATGTGCTCTTCTGATTCAAGAACAGCTCGTATAGGGGTGTGTATTATTGTTCATTATAGACCTACACTTCTTCTGAATTCTATCCTCCAATACCTCCTCAAAAGAGTCAAGATGGAGGCCAACAGCTGCGCTTGCCTTCTTGATAAGTTTGTTGAGTTTATTAGCGTCAGCTACTCGCACACTACTGCCCCAGCAAATGATAGCAAAAAAGATGGCGCTTGCTACAACGGACTGGTAGAACATCTCCAGCATTTTACTGCACACATTGAACGACCTGAGCTTCCGCAGAAAGTACAGTCTGCTCATTCCCTTCTTGTAAACCTTTTCTGTATGACACCTCCAATCGAGTTTACTGTCAAGGTGAACCCCCAAATATTTGTAGCTCTCAACAATCTCAACCTCCTGGCCAGCAATGGTGATTGGTATGTAATCCTCCTTTTTCCTTCTATAACTCACCACCATCTCCTTGGTTTTCTTTACATTTAGTTCTAGACAGTTAGTCTGACACCAATCCACAAAGTCAGAAACCACCCTTCTATATTCCTCCTCCCCCGGCCCCCCACAATGCCCCCTACAATCACGGAGTCATCTGAGAATTTTTGGAGGTGACAAAAATCAGATTTATACTGAAAGTCAGCAGTATACAATGAGAAGAGGAAGGGTGACAGCACTGTACCCTGAGGGTCTCCAACACTGCTCCGTACACTGCCAGATACCACCTCCCCCATCCTTACAAACTGCGGCCTGTCTGTCAGGTAGTCACTTATCCAGTTCACCATCCCCTCATCTACCGCCATAGCAGTCAACTTATTACGTAGTAAGAGCGGCTGTAGGGTATTGAAAGCACTAGAGAAGTCAAAGAACATAGCGCGCACTGCAGTTCCATCATTGTCCAAGAACGAATGCATTGTATGTAGCAGAGACGCTACAGCATCATCCACCCCCAATCTCTGCTGGTACGCAAACTGCAGGGGGTCAGTGTAGGCCCTCACCCTCGGGCACAAGTAGGCGAGTATTATTCTCTCAATAGGTGACATCTCATTTGCGATTTTTTTCTCAGCTGAAATCGGTGTGAGAAAAAAATCGCAACATGCTGCGATTTGATGCGATTTTGGCATGATAATCGCTAATGCAATAGATGGTGCTATAAAAAAATCGCATGCAAATCACGTGACAATTGCACATAATCGGACCATCCTGAAAACTGACCGTTTTTTTTCCAGCGAATATGAACCCTTAGGGCTCATACTCACATGCGAGGAAGTCGTGCGATGTTCGCATGTGAACTCTCAGCTCTGGCGCTGGCACTCAGGAGTGGAGCGAGCTGCTGCATGTATTTCTATGCAGCTGATCGCTCCACTCCCGAGTGCCGGCGCCAGAGCTGAGAGTTCACATGCGAACATCGCACGACTTCCTCGCATGTGAGTATGAGCCCATAGGCTGTATTTCAGGGTCAGACCAAGACAAACTTAAGTCTCAGGGAGGGTCTAGTAAAGCTCCGCATGTGTATGGGCTGTGCCCATAACACGAGTTTTAGATGTTGATAGCTTGGAACATCACAGGTTTGCTCATTTTTAATTATATAGTGAAGGTTTTTAGTAAAATAATCCTTAAAAGAGATAGTAGCAAGTGATTATTAATTTAGGAAGGCATTCTCATGTGAGGGACGCTATGGGCTCTGCTGTCACTAGTGGTCCCCT
Source organism: Oophaga sylvatica (assembly GCA_033576555.1). Classification (NCBI taxonomy): domain Eukaryota; kingdom Metazoa; phylum Chordata; class Amphibia; order Anura; family Dendrobatidae; genus Oophaga; species Oophaga sylvatica. The sequence continues at coordinate 392,663,067 of JARQOD010000003.1, forward strand.
TAAAACCATGGACATAAGGCGGTGCCATAGTTGGCAGTCTCGCCTGTGTATAATAATCTAGCCATGTCCTAAATGGTGGCCTGGAAGTTTAATATCTGGATTTTAGGAATGGATTACCAAAATTGTCACTGTACCTATTAGATCATGCATTTTTTTTGCAAATGTGTTGCAATTTGGTATCTATTGGCTGGATGTCTATATAACAGTCTATATGGGTGTAGTTCCATATAATTTAACATTCATAACAAATCCTATTGAATACATGATCCTCTCTGCAGCCTGGATTTACCCAGAGTGACACACAGATATCATTTCTGGCTCTTGTACCAAAAAGCAAAACATGTGCTCAGATCACCCAAAGCTATAGATTTGTGAAGCTGTCCACAATACTGCACAATTATCATTGTTCTGTCCTTACACATTGCTGTCCCTGTTTAATGGTGGACTTAAAGGGCCCCCCTAAGCTCCTGGGTCTGTGCACTGTGTATCCCAGCTGGGGCACCTCGGTGTAACATCTTGTGCCTCCTATTAGTACACAAAGTGTACACAAAGGAATGAACCACAGAGTAAATACTGACTGTTTCCTTGTGAGACTGATGGAAAGTAACTTTCCATTGAGGATTAAAGGAACAAAGACTCCAGAAAAGAGGGAAATGTGAACATATCTGGGTCCCCTATGACTCCATTCACACCACAGACCCAGAAGGAGCAGCAGGAATGCAGCACAGCACCATCACCCTGTGTGCAGCCCCTGGGTGTCTGTAGGTGCTTGTTATGAAGTGGATGACTACAAGAGGTCACACTAAAGTAAGATATATAGCCATGGAAATGACACCAGCCCACACCTCTACCCTGCTGTCCCCCACTGCTAGGAGAGGCCTGGAAAGCCGCAGGGGACTGAGAGGGGAGAGCTTGGGTTGCAAATGTGTAGAGTTCCTTTTTTCTTCCTTGCATTTGTCTGCCAGGATCCTGCAGAGATACAGTCTAGACCTGAAAGAGACTCCAAACAATGCACAACTGGCGGAGAGGCTCGGGGTGATCTCTGCCCCCCAGTAGGTGACATCGCAGCTTTGACAAAGAAAATAAAAAAAAGAAAAGCACATATGACAACATCCAACCATGAGAAGCAGCGGCCATTGTGCAGTGATACATTGTATCAAGGGAGTGTAAACAACCTCCGACCCTTACATCTATGAGGGATGGAGAGGTGACACAGGGGACTGCAGACACAGGGCATGAGTTAGCAAGCATGATGGTAGTTGTAGTCCTACAGTAACGTGTATGCATTGTTCTTCATAATGTGTACAGGCACCACCTGACTGCATCCAGAAACCACGAAGGAGGATGAGGAGGGGAACCGATGTAAACAAGGTTTTACTGTCATATTTCCAGTCCAGCAGCTGCAACCACACATCTACCCACCCACCCATCCATCTACCCATCCACACATATACCCAGCCACCCACCCATCCATCTACCCATCCACACATATACCCAGCCACCCATCCATCTACCCATCCACACATATACCCAGCCACCCACCAACCAATCTACCCATCCACACATATACCCAGCCACCCACCCACCCATCTACCCATCCACATATATACCCAGCCACCCACCCACCCATCTACCCATCCACACATATACCCAGCCACCCACCCATCCATCTACCCATCTATCTACCCCACCCACCCATCCATCTATCCATCCATCTACCCATCCACACATATACCCAACCACCCACCCATCCATCCATCTACCCATCCACACATCTACCCAAACAACCACCCACCCATCCATCTACCTACCCACCAAACCCTCAATCCATCTACTCATCTATCTACCCACCCATCCACACATCTACCCAATCACCCACCCACCCATCTATCTATCCACACACCCATCCATCCATCCATCCATCTACCCAATTATCCATCTACCCAATTATCCATCTACCCACCCACCCACTCATCCATCCATCCATCTACCCACTCATCCATCACTGTAGCGTTCTGCAACCTGTGCCTCTTCAGCGGCCACAAAATTACAACTCCCATCATTCTGCCAAAGTTAACAGGCAGTTATAACCCCATTTCAGCTGGAGAGGCAAAGGACGTCGTCTTCATTTGTTACAAACCTCCTACACAAATAATAAGTAAATAATTGAAAATTCTACAGGAAACACGAATGACTAGAAAAAAAGGAATAATATAAGCAGTTGCAGGGAAGATTCTGGTCCCCAGATTGTAAGCTCTGTGGCACACTACACGGTTCCTAAGTAACTGATGAAGACTGTGAACCTCTACAGCATGTTTGTATTGGTGGGAGAATCTTACCTCTGACAAGGGCTCTCTCTGCCCATAGGATCTGAACTGAATCTCAGGGTACATCCCTTATAGTAAATCCAAACAAGATTCCTCAGATCAAGTCCAAGTGATGAGAACCTTAGCTAAAATCCAATACCTGGAGATCCCCAAGGAGAAGTCCAAACCAAGACAAGTCCAAAGCAGGAGATCCCCCAGGACACGTCCAAAGCAGGAGATCCCCAGGACAAGTCCAAAGCAGGAGATCCCCCAGGACAAGTCCAAAGCAGGAGATCCCCCAGGACACGTCCAAAGCAGGAGATCCCCCAGGACAAGTCCAAAGCAGGAGATCCCCCAGGACAAGTCCAAAGCAGGAGATCCCCCAGGACAAGTCCAAAGCAGGAGATCCTCCCAGGACAAGTCAAAGGCAGGAGATCCCTCAGAACAAACCAAAGTTGGAAGATTCCTTCTGATAATTTCAGACCAAGGGATTCCCCAGGACAAGTCCATGCAAGAAGATCCACCCCAGGAGATCAGGTCAGCGCTGGGGCTGCACAGTCACACAGATCAGGAGTGTCTGTGACTTTCTGGAGCTGCCAGGAACAATCCTTTGTATGAATCCCCGGCCAGATATGGCTCCTGGTGTCCGTGTCACTCCTGGTCGGGGGGATCGGAGACCCCTCTTCATGCCAGCTCAATGGTGCTCAGGTGTGATAGGATCTACACCCCAAGAAAACACAGAGGCTGCAGCGTCCGCTCTCAACTCTCGGGAGAAGTGACTGGGAAGAAGGTAGAGGAGGCGGTGGAGGAGGGAGCTGGGGGTGGAGAAAGCTCTGAGGGTTGGACTTGGTGTGGGAAAGACCCTCTATCCCGAATACACCTCATGAACCCCTTCAGTGCCGGGACAGTGCGGATACCAAGTGTTAATGGCCCTGTGCCCTCCCCCACCCGCATTCCTCCTAGGTAAAGGGTCGTCCTGGACTGACCCCTCACTGCTGAAATGACAGCTCGGGGCAAAGTGACATTATATTCTGTCTGCAAATCCTTCTGCACCCTGCAAGACCGACAACACGAGCAAGCACCGACCGCCACTGCATGTCATCTGCCCCCACAGCCTACTGTACCTCCACTGCATGTCATCTGCCCCCACAGCCTACTGTACCTCCACTGCATCTCATCTGCCACAGCCTACTGTACCTCACTGCATCTATCTGCCCAACCACTGTACTCCACTGCATCTCATCTGCCCCCACAGCCCACTGTACCTCCACTGCATCTCATCTGCCCCACAGCCTACTGTACCTCCACTGCGTCTCATCTGCCCCCACAGCCTACTGTACCTCCACTGCTTCTCATCTGCCCCACAGCCTACTGTACCTCCACTGCATCTCATCTGCCCCACAGCCTACTGTACCTCCACTGCGTCTCATCTGCCCCCACAGCCTACTGTACCTCCACTGCTTCTCATCTGCCCCACAGCCTACTGTACCTCCACTGCTTCTCATCTGCCCCACAGCCTACTGTACCTCCACTGCATCTCATCGGCCCCCACAGCCTACTGTACCTCCACTGCATCTCATCTGCCCCACAGCCTACTGTACCTCCACTGCATCTCATCTGCCCCACAGCCTACTGTACCTCCACTGCATCTCATCTGCCCCACAGCCTACTGTACCTCCACTGCATCTCATCTGCCTCCACAGCCTACTGTACCTCCACTGCATCTCATCTGCCCCCACAGCCTACTGTACCTCCACTACTTCTCATCTGCCCCACAGCCTACTGTACCTCCACTGCATCTCATCGGCCCCCACAGCCTACTGTACCTCCACTGCGTCTCATTTGCCTCCACAGCCTACTGTACCTCCACTGCATCTCATCTGCCCCACAGCCTACTGTACCTCCACTGCATCTCATCTGCCCCACAGCCTACTGTACCTCCACTGCATCTCATCTGCCTCCACACGCCTACTGTACCTCCACTGCATCTCATCTGCCCCACAGCCTACTGTACCTCCACTGCATCTCATCTGCCCCACAGCCTACTGTACCTCCACTGCATCTCATCTGCCCCACAGCCTACTGTACCTCCACTGCATCTCATCTGCCTCCACAGCCTACTGTACCTCCACTGCATCTCATCTGCCCCACAGCCTACTGTACCTCCACTGCTTCTCATCTGCCCCACAGCCTACTGTACCTCCACTGCATCTCATCGGCCCCCACAGCCTACTGTACCTCCACTGCGTCTCATTTGCCTCCACAGCCTACTGTACCTCCACTGCATCTCATCTGCCCCACAGCCTACTGTACCTCCACTGCATCTCATCTGCCCCACAGCCTACTGTACCTCCACTGCATCTCATCTGCTCCACAGACTACTGTACCTCCACTGCATCTCATCTGTCTCCACAGCCTACTGTACCTCCACTGCATTTTATCTGCCTCCATAGCCTACTGTACCTCCACAGCATCTCATCTGCCTCCACAGCTACTGTACCCCACTGCATCTCATCTGGGTGTACAGTAGGTTACACACAGAGGGGACAGATGAGATACACTGGAGGTACAGTAGGTAACATACAGTTGGGGCAGATTAGATACACGAGGTACAGGAGGCTGTATCCAACCTACTTCTAATGTATCTCATTTTATTATGCACCAACATATTCAGCTTTACATTGTCATCACTGTCACAATCCCCATATCTCATCCACTTCTTTATTATTTATTTATTATGCTTTGCTTATATAGCGCCATTAATTCCACAGCGCTTTACAGACATTATTGGAACTGTCCTCATTGGAGCTCACAATCTAGATTCCCTATCAGTATATGTCTTTGGCATGTGGGAGGAAATCAGAGAACCCGGAGAAAACCGACGTACACACGGGGAGAACATACAAACTCCTTGCAGATGTTGTCCTTAGTGGGATTTGAACCCAGGACCCAGCGCTGCAAAGCAATAGTGATAACTAGAGTTGAGTGAATATGTTGAGAATCTGTCGCTGAATTTGAATTTGCCATATTCGTGCCATATTGGTGCCCTATTTTGTGCCAAATTTATGTTTGATAATCGGTTCCGAACATATTAGTTCATTTCTACTCCCATTCACTCCAATAACATTCGGCTGTGTTCGACGAATATTGCAAAAACAATATTCACCACCGATCATAATCGGAGCCTAGTGATAACCACTAGGCCACCCATGCTCTTCCTACACTGTATCCAAATGACCTGCGCTCGATCTCATCTGCTACTAAAATATAGAGATAAACTATAATAACACTTGGGGTACAGGATGATGACACTGTTACTTTGTGTTCAGAACAATGACACTGACACTTGGGGTACAGGATAATGACACTGACACTCAGGGTACAGGATAATGACGCTGACACTGTGGGTACACCGTAATGACACAGACTCAGGGTACAGGATGATGACAATGATACTTGGGGTTCAGAACAATGTCACTGACACTCAGGGTGCAGGATAATGACGCTGACACTTGGGGTGCAGGATAATGACGCTGACACTCGGGGTACAGGATAATGACGCTGACACTCGGGGTACAGGATAATGACACTGATACTTGGGGTTCAGAACAATGTCAATGACACCCGGGGTGCAGGATAATGACGCTGACACTTGGGGTGCAGGATAATGACGCTGACACACCGGGTGCAGGATAATGACGCTGACACTCGGGGTACAGGATAATAACGCTGACACTCGGGGTACAAGATAATGATGCTGACACTGTGGGTACATGGTAATGACACTGAGACTCAGGGTACAGAATGATGATGACGCTGACACTTGGTGTACAGGATAATGACACTGACACTCGGGGTACAGGATAATGACGCTGACACTTGGGGTGCAGGATAATGACGCTGACACTCGGGGTACAGGATAATGACGCTGACACTCGGGGTACAGGATAATGACGCTGACACTCGGGGTACAGGATAATGACACTGACAATCGGTGTACAGGATGATGACACTGACACTCGGGGTACAGGATAATGACACTGACAATCGGGGTACAGGATGATGACGCTGACACTCGGGGTGCAGGATAATGACGCTGACACTCGGGGTGCAGGATAATGACGCTGACACTCGGGGTACAGGATAATGACGCTGACACTCGGGGTACAGGATAATGACGCTGACACTCGGGGTACAGGATAATGACGCTAACAATCGGGGTACAGGATGATGACACTGACACTCGGGGTACAGGATAATGACACTGACAATCGGGGTACAGGATGATGACACTGACAATCGGGGTACAGGATGATGACACTGACAATCGGGGTACAGGATGATGACACTGACAATCGGGGTACAGGATGATGACACTGACAATCGGGGTACAGGATAATGACGCTGACACTCGGGGTACAGGATAATGACGCTGACAATCGGGGTACAGGATGATGACGCTGACACTCGGGGTACAGGATAATGACACTGACAATCGGGGTACAGGATGATGACACTGATACTTGGGGTTCAGAACAATGTCACTGACACTCGGGGTGCAGGATAATGACGCTGACACTGTGAGTACATGGTAATGACACTGAGACTCAGGGTACAGGATGATGATGACGCTGACACTAGGGGTACAGGGTAAGGACCCCTGGCATGCAGTGCTATTGGGGTGCACACATCACTGCAGGACACTTCCTGTCTCTCGCACATTAGGGCCAGGCGCTGAGGTCGCAGCATTCCAGTGGGTGTGTTCAGCAGCGGAAGCTCCTGTGTGTTGCAGCCTCTGTGCTACATTTGTGTTTTATCCTGGAGGCCTTTGAAGTCACCAAGAGGAAGAGAAGGAAAAAAAACTGGCCCTGAAGGCACATGAATAGTCCCAGTATCTCCAGAGCCCTGCATTAGATAAATCACAGGCTAACAGAGCTGCAGTGTTTGGGTGCTCGGAAATTCACTTTCTGATGTCAAGAAATTTTTACAGTCAAAATAAAAGGTCCCAATGGATATTACAGTACAGACCGCGGTAACACGTGTGCACTGGATGTATTCATCAACACCGGGACTGGAACCAGTATAGGAATGCACTGGATGTATTCATCAACACCGGACTGGAACCAGTATAGGAATGCACTGGATGTATTCATCAACACCGGGACTGGAACCAGTATAGGAGTGCACTGGATGTATTCATCAACACCGGGACTGGAACCAGTATAGGAATGCACTGGATGTATTCATCAACACGGGACTGGAACCAGTATAGGAGTGCACTGGATGTATTCATCAACACCGGGACTGGAACCAGTATAGGAATGCACTGGATGTATTCATCAACACCGGGACTGGAACCAGTATAGGAATGCACTGGATGTATTCATCAACACCGGGACTGGAACCAGTATAGGAGTGCACTGGATGTATTCATCAACACTGGGACTGGAACCAGTATAGGAGTGCACTGGATGTATTCATCAACACCGGGACTGGAACCAGTATAGGAGTGCACTGGATGTATTCATCAACACCGGGACTGGAACCAGTATAGGAATGCACTGGATGTATTCATCAACACCGGGACTGGAACCAGTATAGGAATGCACTGGATGTATTCATCAACACCGGGACTGGAACCAGTATAGGAGTGCACTGGATGTATTCATCAACACCGGGACTGGAACCAGTATAGGAGTGCACTGGATGTATTCATCAACACCGGGACTGGAACCAGTATAGGAGTGCACTGGATGTATTCATCAACACCGGGACTGGAACCAGTATAGGAGTGCACTGGATGTATTCATCAACACCGGGACTGGAACCAGTATAGGAGTGCACTGGATGTATTCATCAACACCGGGACTGGAACCAGTATAGGTGTGCACTGGATGTATTCATCAACACCGGGACTGGAACCAGTATAGGAGTGCACTGGATGTATTCATCAACACCGGGACTGGAACCAGTATAGGAGTGCACTGGATGTATTCATCAACACCGGGACTGGAACCAGTATAGGAGTGCACTGGATGTATTCATCAACACCGGGACTGGAACCAGTATAGGAGTGCACTGGATGTATTCATCAACACCGGGACTGGAACCAGTATAGGAATGCACTGGATGTATTCATCAACACCGGGACTGGAACCAGTATAGGAGTGCACTGGATGTATTCATCAACACCGGGACTGGAACCAGTATAGGAGTGCACTGGATGTATTCATCAACACCGGGACTGGAACCAGTATAGGAGCGCACTGGATGTATTCATCAACACCGGGACTGGAACCAGTATAGGAGCGCACTGGATGTATTCATCAACACCGGGACTGGAACCAGTATAGGAGTGCACTGGATGTATTCATCAACACCGGGACTGGAGCCAGTATAGGTGTGCACTGGATGTATTCATCAACACCGGGACTGGAGCCAGTATAAGTGTGCACTGGATGTATTCATCAACACCGGGACTGGAACCAGTATAGGAATGCACTGGATGTATTCATCAACACCGGGACTGGAACCAGTATAGGAGTGCACTGGATGTATTCATCAACACCGGGACTGGAACCAGTATAGGTGTGCACTGGATGTATTCATCACACCGGGACTGGAACCAGTATAGGAATGCACTGGATGTATTCATCAACACCGGGACTGGAACCAGTATAGGAATGCACTGGATGTATTCATCAACACTGGGACTGGAACCAGTATAGGAATGCACTGGATGTATTCATCAACACCGGGACTGGAACCAGTATAGGAGTGCACTGGATGTATTCATCAACACCGGGACTGGAACCAGTATAGGAGTGCACTGGATGTATTCATCAACACCAGGACTGGAACCAGTATAGGAATGCACTGGATGTATTCATCAACACCAGGACTGGAACCAGTATAGGAGTGCACTGGATGTATTCATCAACACCGGGACTGGAACCAGTATAGGAGTGCACTGGATGTATTCATCAACACCGGGACTGGAACCAGTATAGGAGTGCACTGGATGTATTCATCAACGCCGGGACTGGAACCAGTATAGGAGTGCACTGGATGTATTCATCAACGCCGGGACTGGAACCAGTATAGGAGTGCACTGGATGTATTCATCAACGCCGGGACTGGAGCCAGTATAGGAGTGCACTGGATGTATTCATCAACACCGGGACTGGAACCAGTATAGGAGTGCACTGGGATTGAAAAAATATTCAAAAACCCAAATAGATTGCAGAAACTGCTGCTGCCGTAGACGAGAGTTAGACCCAGTTACAGATGGATTGGACTGGAACCAGCATAAATCGGGTACACTGAAGAAGCCATAGATGGTGGACTAAAGATGGGGTGGACTGGAGCTGCAGTATACTGGGAGATAAAAAAAAAACAAATGAGCTTCCTTAACTAGGGTGGACCGTAGATGCGGCGTAACTAGGGTGGACTGTAGATGCGGCGTACTGGAGCTGCTATAGACCATAGTTATGGTGAACAATACTGTATATAGGATGGAACATAGATGTGGTGGACAATAGATGGGATGGACCTTAGATGTGGTGGACAATAGGCGGGGTGCACAATAGACGGGGTGGACCATAGCTGGGATGAACCATAGATGTGGTGGACAATAGACAGGATGGATCTAAGACATGGTGGACAATAGACGGGGTGGATTATAGATGGGATGAACCATAGATGTGGTGGCTAATAGATGGGATGAACCATAGATGTGGTGGCTAATAGACAGCCTGAACCATAGATGGGGTGAACAACAGATGGGGTGGACCTATGAATTGGGTGGACAATAGACAGGTTGGACCACATACATAGTGAACAATAGACAGGGTGGACAATAGATAGGGCGGACCATAGATGGGATGAAACCATGTAATGGACTATAGATGTGGTGGACAATAGGCAAGGTGGCCCATAGATATGGTGAACAATAGATGTGGTGCTCTACAGACGGGGATGAACCATAGATATGGTGGACAATAGATGTGGTGGACAATAGACGGGGTGGACCATAGATGTGGTGGACAATAGATGTGGACAATAAACAGGGTGGACCATAGATGTGGTGGACAATAGACGGGATGGACTATAGATGTGGTGGACCAAAAAAGTGGAGTACAATAGACGGTGTGGGTCGTAGCTGGCATAGACTCAGTACACCATAATGGGGTGGACAGGAACCATGACAATGAAGTGATTAAAGTCGCAGCTTTCGGCAGATCCACCATTGCTTTCCTTTATCTATACGGAGCATGAACAGACCCTTGTGTCCCTCAACAGTTGCCCCCTTGTACACAGCCCAATTGCTCTGCTGATCTTTCCGCCTTCACCATCTAAGAAGAGATCCAATCTAATCTCGTGTAGCCATTGTGGTGCGATGCTCCCAATTAGACAAGAATGGTGACCTGTTCACGTCTTCTTCTGTGGTTCCACGTTACCATCACCGATGCCGCTGTCTCGCCCCACGACGTGCCGTTCACTGTGGCTTTTTCTCATGTAGTAAAGTTCCAGCCTTAACGTCTAGACACTAAATCCTGATGAGCGTGAGCCTAGTAAACACAATCGCCATGGTAATAGGATGTGGCCAGGTTCCCATGAAAGATGGCCGCCGTGTTGTGAATGGAGACAATTCTGTGTGTGTACTCTGCACACAACCTTAAAAATAGCTGCTGCTGATTTAGGCTTTTCCTGTGAAAGGATTCCACAGGCTAAGAATAAAATAAACACCGGCCGGGCCGCAAATAGCAGCCGCGAGATAGGACACGGCCTCCCCTGGACACCGTCCAAACACACCACCGCCATTAGAGGACAGCAGCAAAGGCCATTAACAGATTGGGCACCTGTGAAACGATGGGCTACCGGGGTCACAAAGTCAGTGGTGTGACAGCGCATAAAGTGATGCCTCTGGTGACGAGGGCGCTGTTATGGGAGTAGATATCACAGGTTGTTCCTAAGCAAGAGCCGCAAATGTGCCCCAATAGCTCATAACAGAGCCCTATACAGGAGGAAGCTGCCAGGTGTCAGGGGCCCCTCTTATACACCGGGCCCCTGTCCAGCTGCAAATATTCTATGTCCGCCTTCACAGTGACTGCATTAAAAAAGAGCAGTGCCATAAAGGGGAGTGATGGTAAGGGGGTCCTGATAGTGATTTTGTAGATTTTGGGGTGCGAGAACTTCAAGCTGTGTCATTCTTTTGTGTGAATAGGTTGGGTGGGGCACATGCATCACAAAGCAGTAACTTACAAGTGCTTTTAGACTTTTAGGGGTCATGGTTCATGTAATCTCTGTATAAAGGGAGCACCCCCTAGTGGTGGCTACAGACAGGCTCTCATTCTGTATCTGTGTACAGGGAGCTGCCAATATTGGTGGCTGCAGACAGAATCTTATCATGTATCTGTATACCGAGAGCTCCCCTAATGGTGGCTCTAGACAGTCTTATCATGTATCTCTGTATACAGGGAGCTCCCCTAGTGGTGACTGCAGAGAGGATCTTATCATGTATCTCTGTATACAGGGAGCTCCCCCTAGTGGTGACTGCAGAGAGGATCTTATCAATTATCTCTGTATACAGGGAGCTCCCCCTAGTGGTGGCTGCAGTGCAGACAGGATCTTATCATGTATCTCTGTATATAGGGAGCTCCCTAGTGGTGACTGCCGACAGGATCTTATCATGTATCTCTGTATACAGGGAGCTCCCCCTAGTGGTGACTGCAGAGAGGATCTTATCATGTATCTCTGTATACAGGGAGCTCCCCCTAGTGGTGACTGCAGAGAGGATCTTATCAATTATCTCTGTATACAGGGAGCTCCCCCTAGTGGTGGCTGCAGTGCAGACAGGATCTTATCATGTATCTCTGTATATAGGGAGCTCCCTAGTGGTGACTGCCGACAGGATCTTATCATGTATCTCTGTATACAGGGAGCTCCCCCTAGTGGTGACTGCAGAGAGGATCTTATCATGTATCTCTGTATACAGCGAGCTCCCTCTAGTGGTGGCTGCAGACAGAATCTTATCACGTATCTCTGTATACAGGGAGCTCCCCCTAGTGGTGACTGCAGACAGAATCTTATCATGTGTCTCTGTATACAGGGAGCTCCCCCTAGTGGTGGCTGCAGACAGAATCTTATCATGTATCTCTGTATACAGGGAGCTCCCTCTAGTGGTTGCTGCAGACAGAATCTTATCATGTATCTCTATATACAGGGAGCTCCCCCAAGTGGTGACTGCAGACAGAATCTTATCAAGTATTCTGTTTACAGGGAGCTCCCCTAGTGGTGGCTGCAGACAGATCTTATCATGTATTCTGTATACAGGGACTCCCCTAGTGGTTGACTGCAGAATGATCTATCATTATCTCTATACAGAGCTCCCCCAAGTGGTGACTGCAGCAGAATCTTATCAGTATTCTGTTACAGGGAGCTCCCCTGTGGTGGCTGCAGACAGGATCTTATCATGTACTTCTGTATACAGAGACTCCCCTAGTGGTGACTGCAGAGAGGATCTTATCATGTATCTCTGTATACAGAGAGCTCCCCTAGTGGTGACTGCAGAATGATCTTATCATGTATCTCTGTATACAGAGAGCTCGCCCTTGTGGTGGGCTGCAGACAGGATCTTATCATGTATCTCTGTATACAGGGAGCTCCCCCTAGTGGTGACTGCAGAAGGATCTTATCATGTATCTCTGTATACAGGGAGCTCCCCCTAGTGGTGACTGCAGACAGAATATTATCATGTATTTCTGTATACAGGGAGCTCCCCCTAGTGGTGACTGCAGACAGAATCTTACATGTATCTCTGTATACAGGGAGCTCCCCTAGTGGTGACTGCCGACAGGATCTTATCATGTATCTCTGTATACAGGGAGCTCCCCTAGTGGTGACTGCAGAGAGGATCTTATCATTATCTCTGTATACAGGGAGCTCCCCTAGTGGTGGTGCATGCAGACAGATCTTATCATGTATCTCTGTATACAGGGAGCTCCTCCTAGTGGTGGCTGCAGACAGGATCTTATCATGTATCTGTATATAGAGAGCTCCCCTAGTGGTGGCTGCAGACAGATTTATCATGTATCTCTGTATACAGCGAGCTCCCCTAGTGGTGGCTGCAGACAGATTTTTCATGTATCTCTGTATACAGGAGCTCCCCTAGTGGTGGCTGAGACAGATTTACTATGTATCTCTGTATATCGGAAGCTCTCCCTAGTGGTGGCTGAGATAGAATTTATTCATGAATCTCTGCATAAGATCAGGGGTGAGATCTTATCATGAATCTCTGCATACATACTAGTGGTGACTGAGACAGAATATTATCATGTATCTGTGTATACATGGAACTCCTCCAAGTGGTGGCTACAGAAAGATAAGATTATCATCTATGTAATAAGTCTCTAAACAGCATCTGATCCATTAATGAGTTCTGAAATACAACTTCGGATTTCAGCCATTCCAGACACTCCCATCTGTAATCAGCGGTTTTGGAGTTCCTGCTGCCCATCGGTTCCGGTCCTGGTTGGCTGGATGCATCATACAATAGTTGATGGAGGGAGGCAACACAAGGATTTTGGAGAGTAGATGGACAAACACCAAGTGTCAGGTGCTTCCGGGTGCGGTAGTGTTCATCAGCACCAGAAATGGTCCTGACCCCTATCACCTCCATGTTGATGGAAGATGTGAAGTTGATTCCACTTGGTCCTTGTCTGAATTGAGTGGTCCCACTTCCCAAGTGTCTGATAATCCTTCACATCACTTGGCGGGAACCCACTTTTAAAACTCTGGCAAAGACTTCAAGCGTGAGCAGAAGACTGGGAATTACTACACGTCCAACATCCTCCCAACAATGGAGGCACAGAGGATTAACACCCTGAGATTGGGGTTCAGCTATGGGCAATAGAGCTGTTGTGTCAGGCAACCTCTCCAGATTTGCATGAGAAAAGCGACTTTGGGGAGGAATTGCTGCTTAATTAAAGAGCAGCCGCCACCTTAATTAGCATGAGCTGCTTCTTGGTACTTTGCATGGGTGTAAATCACTTCCTCATTAGCCGCTGGCACCAATGCAATAGAATATATTACCTCCTTGGTGCCAGATGTGGGGGGCAAAGATCTGCAGGATATGTGAGGGGTAACAATCTGCAGAACATATGGGGTGCAGCGATCTGCAAAATATGTGGGGGGTAATGATCTGCAGAATATGTGGGGGGTAATGATCTGAAGAATATGTGGGGGGGTAACGATCTGCAGAATGTGTGGGGGGGTAACGATCTGCAGAATGTGTGGGGTTCCCATGATCTGTCCTGTGAAGAAATGACAATGATAGTCATTTTTGGGGGCGCCATGTTCTGTTGGATCTATGGGAAGCAATGGTAGTCAAATATGCTGGGTGCAATGCTCTGCAGAGCAGTGATCTATAGATTCCATTCTCAGTACTTTGCCTCATACATAGGAGTCATTTTGGACTTGGAGAAGACCCCGATTTTCCTAACATTTGGGAGAAATCATCTGCAGTCATTTGAAGGTGGGGAGATGTACTGAATCATAGTGAACAGTTTTGGGGGCTCTGGATCACTTGGGACCCCATTCTGCAGGATGTTTTGTAATAAGCTTTTGATGGGGGGGAGGGAGATGATGTTCTGCAGGATGTGCAAGGACAGAACAGGGGGGAACATGGTAAAAACCTCCGCCTCATACAAATAATGCAATGCTCTGCAGTAGTGGCCTAAGAACGTGTCCTGCAATGTTATAGGTGCAATGGTCTGCACACGGCCTGTGGTCATATTCAGCAGCGCACTTCTCGTAGGAAAAATCCCCCTATACAATGTGCACAGAATAATATTGTGCTTGGTCTTCAAGACTGAGGACAGCGCCTCCACATCTCGGCAGTGCCTCCATTTCTCTGCGGTACCTCCATCTCTCCGCACTACCTCCACTTCTCAGCAGCGCCTCCACTTCTCAGCAGCGCCTCCATTTCTCTGCAGTACCTCCGGGCGGAGGGGCCCCTTTACACGCTGCAGTCAGTTAGGGCCCCTTTACACGCTGCAGTCAGTCAGGGCCCCTTTACACGCTGCAGTCAGTCAGGGCCCTTTTACACGCTGCAGTCAGTTAGGGCCCCTTTACACACTGCAGTCAGTCAGGGCCCCTTTACACGCTGCAGTCAGTCAGGGCCACTTTACACACTGCAGTCAGTTAGGGCACCTTTACACGCTGCAGTCAGTCAGGGCCCATTTACACACTGCAGTCAGTTAGGGCCCCTTTACACACTGCAGTCAGTCAGGGCCCATTTACACACTGCAGTCAGTTAGGGCCCCTTTACACACTGCAGTCAGTCAGGGCCCCTTTATACACTGCAGTCAGTTAGGGCCCCTTTACACGCTGCAGTCAGTCAGGGCCCCTTTCCACGCTGCAGTCAGTTAGGGCCCCTTTACACGCTGCAGTCAGTCAGGGCCACTTTACACACTGCAGTCAGTTAGGGCCCCTTTACACGCTGCAGTCAGTTAGGGCCCCTTTACACACTGCAGTCAGTTAGGGCCCCTTTACACGCTGCAGTCAGTCAAGGCCCCTTTACACGCTGCAGTCAGTTAGGGCCCCTTTACACGCTGCAGTCAGTTAGGGCCCCTTTACACGCTGCAGTCAGTCAGGGCCCCTTTACACGCTGCAGTCAGTCAGGGCCCCTTTACACGCTGCAGTCAGTCAGGGCCCCTTTACACGCTGCAGTCAGTTAGGGCCCCTTTACACGCTGCAGTCAGTTAGGGCCCCTTTACACGCTGCAGTTAGGGCCCCTTTACACGCTGCAGTCAGTCAGGGCCCCTTTACACGCTGCAGTCAGTCAAGGCCCCTTTACACGCTGCAGTCAGTTAGGGCACCTTTACACGCTGCAGTCAGTTAGGGCCCCTTTACACGCTGCAGTCAGTTAGGGCCCCTTTACACGCTGCAGTCAGTTAGGGCCCCTTTACACGCTGCAGTCAGTCAAGGCCCCTTTACACGCTGCAGTCAGTTAGGGCCCCTTTACACGCTGCAGTCAGTCAAGGCCCCTTTACACGCTGCAGTCAGTTAGGGCCCCTTTACACGCTGCAGTCAGTCAGGGCCCCTTTACACGCTGCAGTCAGTCATCGGCTCCTGGTCTGTGTATGCAGGAACCTGACCTGCATCAAATATAAGGCTGGAGTCGCACGTGGACTCGGCACACGACAGCCGTTCTTCGACAGGAATCATCTGTGTGACTTCTCAGAAACGGAAACTTTCTGCTGCACAATTAATTTAGAGCTGCTCTTTTGCTGTAAATAAATGGAGAAATCACAGATAAGTCGCAGTTACATGTGGCGATCAATGAAGGCGATGGTGAGTGACAACAGCGGACACAGAAAGGGCCCCTGTGTAAGAACAGTATAAGGGCCCTTTCCTGTCCAATTGCTCATCATAGTGCAGCATTCCTCCTCCTTCTCTGGATGTGGATGTGGCCCCCTTGGCTCCTGGGCCCCTGTGCGACTGTACAACTTGAACCAATGACATGTCCGCCAGTGGGCAGTGACACATTTTGGAGAAATTTGCGACTCTGTGCCGCAGTCGTGGTACGTCGCATGTCGCAATGCAACCCGGCTCAATGTCGCGCTGTTCTTACCCTACAAATTGTAGTTAAAAAGCACAAGAGCCAATCACCTTCCAGCACCGGTCACAGAAATAATAAAGGCTTGTGATTGGCCGATCTGCTCCACTTTATGGCTCTCGGTGTCCAGGAATTTCTGTATTTGCTCTGAGCCTTTAATGCCCAAATCCACCCAAGATCTGATCATCTAGGTATGAGCGCAGGTAACTCCAGAGAAGCTGAAGTATGGGGGGGGGCTGTTTGTAGGACCTTCACAGCGTCAGATATGGAGGGAGCAGAGTGGTCACCGGCCGCCTCAGCAGTCCTTAAAGGAACAACCAAATTTGCAGAGTGAAGATTTCCAGGGGTTCGATATATCTGTAAGGTGCTGATCGGGGGTGACGAGATGGCCCCTTTATTAGTAGAACTTACTGGCGAGTTTTAGGTGGAACGCCCCTTTAAAAAAATTCCATTTTCCCAGAGGGTTTTTTATCCTTCTTGCAGGAAACAGAATCCGATGTGCGCGGCGATTATATGAGCGGCGTAATCTCCTGTGCACCTGAATGAGGAAGGCTGGTGATCTGTCATCAACATACCTGCCTCCTCCGCCCGGTGTCTCCGCTCTCTGAGGAGGCCATTGTTCTCACGCTGACAGCTCCTCCAAGCCCATTTTCAGCACGGCCCTCGTTATCTCATCAAGGCCTCTGTCGTCCCCATTGTCCCCGCGGATTATGCTTTGTTCTGCTTTTGGGGTTTGCAATTTATGTCTGTGACCCAACACTGAGGAATGGACGAGGCGGGAACAACGGATTATATACCGCCATCTGGGACTGGAATCGTCCTGGGATCAGTTACTGGAGACTGTGCGGTGTTACCTGTGCGGCTCAGGGCAGGAGAAATGGCACTGTTCATCCTGAGCCTCCTGGTGCCAGCACTAAGGGCACAGGACCGTATGTTAGGATCCTATGGTGATCTGAGTCCGTTCCAGTTAAACCCCTAGTGCTGACTGTGTACATTAATTTCACTGCTTTCTATCATCCCGTTGGGTCTGCGGCTCCATTCACTTTAATAGGGCAGAGATGCAATACCAGATACAACCTGTGGTTATGTGTGGTGCCGTTTTTGGATGAAAGCAGCCATGTTTTTATAATTTTGTGTAAACTCCTTAAGGGCAAAAATATCCAAATTTTTGACAAAACTGATGGAAAAATGCATGCTGGTTGTCACCTAGCTCCCCCAGTCCTGGATCTGCACCGAACGCCATGACTTGTATAGGGCAGCGCGGTTCAGCCCTCAGACTGTGCAGGGGTCAATGCCGGTCAGGTATCCGGGCACGTGGACGGCTGCAGGAATACTTTCATGGATAATTTGCTTTTGTGATGTTTTCTGATGCTGTACCGACACAGAACACGGCGTGTATCCGGGTTCACGCTAGGATATGGGAAGCTCCGGCGGGGCCAGAAACTCCGGATTCCTCCCATGACCCTCTGCTGCAAATATGGAAAACCCAACTGATGAGTAATCCCCGGGGTCCAATCACCTCCAGCCACTTCCAGTATCTGTTCTGCTCCAATTCTGCGCTCATCACTTCTGGAAGTAAAGTATGGCTCCAGCAAATGTCTGCTCTTCATTATAGAGGATCTACAGCAGCACAGAGGATTTCAGGAGAGAAATGTGCTGATCTGACAGTTCGGGGGCATTCACGGGCCTCTATGTTACCCGACCCGACCACCGGCCTCCACACATGTGGCTGGTAGTTCAGATACACAGATGCGTGAATTCAGTCTTATACCGTGAAAGGAGAAGGGTCCTCCCAGCAGCACAGAGTATTTTAGAAGAGGGATGTGTTTCATCTTGCAGGAGAATGTACAGTTACTTAGTATAGGGTTCCCTGCAGCACAGAGTATTTCAGGAGAGGAGTCTGCTGAGCCTGTGAGAGGGTACAGACTGAGAATTATTCAGTAGAAGAGGCAGGATCATCCAGCAGCGCAGAGTGTTTCAGGAGAGGAGTCTGCTGCTGGTCTTGTAACTTATTCATCTATGTGATAATGGGAGAAGGAAAACTGGGATAATGGGGTGTCCGAAAAGTTTCGGCCTGAGGAAGTAAAAGTTTTTCAGAAGCACAAAATATTTCAGGAGATGGATAAAGAAACATTGACTTGTGATGCCCTTGTCACCCGTGGAGTTTGCACATATGGTGGCACAGGCCGGTGTCCCGAGCCCGGGTACATATGAGGCACACATGGGCAGTATCCAGATACATGTATGTCCTCCCAAGGATTATGTAGCATGCAGCAGAAGGCTCCACTTCTATGTGACCCCTCTGTCCCAGCCCCTCCAGTAACAGGATAAAGTTTCATGCTTGCAGGACAAAAGTAAAATGGGAAGAAAAAGAAGGAGACTGTGGAGTGTGACCAATCAGGAATGATCCTAATGGCTGCACCCAGGGGTCCGCAGCATTCACAGAGCTGGAACCTGATCTTCTTCTACCTCTGCATTCACCGGCCATCATGCAGACAATGTGGGGGCAGCGCCGTGTCCGGGGGTTCACACACCTTCTCTGCACCAGCAACTCAACCATCAGATGACTAGAAAGTAATGGGGAAAAAGCCACAGCGTCGCCCCTGCCCGTATGGCGGCCCACAAGTAACACTGGCAGAAAACTGTCCGCTTATACTGTGAGAAGAGATAAGGTGTTACTAGGGCAGGATGTTCCCCAAACAAGATCATGTACAGCCTGGCCGGCCACAGAGATTGTGACATCACTGCACTCACTGTATGACATCATCACATCACAGACCGACTGGCCACAGAGATTGTGACATCATTGCACTCACTGTATGACATCACATCACAGATCGACCGGCCACAGAGATTGTGACATCACTGCACTCACTGTATGACATCATCACATCACAGACCGACTGGCCACAGAGATTGTGACATCATTGCACTCACTGTATGACATCATCAAATCACAGATCGACCGGCCACAGAGATTGTGACATCACTGCACTCACTGTATGACATCACATCACAGATCGACCGGCCACAGAGATTGTGACATCACTGCACTCACTGTATGACATCATCACATCACAGACCGACTGGCCACAGAGATTGTGACATCATTGCACTCACTGTATGACATCACATCACAGATCGACCGGCCACAGAGATTGTGACATCACTGCACTCACTGTATGACATCATCACATCACAGACCGACTGGCCACAGAGATTGTGACATCATTGCACTCACTGTATGACATCATCACATCACAGATCGACTGGCCACAGAGATTGTGACATCACTGCACTCACTGTATGACATTATCACATCACAGAACGACCGGCTACAGAGATTGTGACATCACTGCACTCACTGTATGACATCATCACAGACCGGCCACAGAGATTGTGACATCACTGCACTCACTGTATGACATTATCACATCACAGAACGACCGGCTACAGAGATTGTGACATCACTGCACTCACTGTATGACATCATCACAGACCGGCCACAGAGATTGTGACATCACTGCACTCACTGTATGACATCATCACAGACCGGCCACAGAGATTGTGACATCACTGCACTCACTGTATGACATCATCACATCACAGACCGACTGGCCACAGAGATTGTGACATCATTGCACTCACTGTATGACATTATCACATCACAGACTGATCAGCTACAGAGATTGTGACATCACTGCACTCACTGTATGACATTATCACATCACAGAACGACCGGCTACAGAGATTGTGACATCACTGCACTCACTGTATGACATCATCACAGACCGGCCACAGAGATTGTGACATCACTGCACTCACTGTATGACATTATCACATCACAGACTGATCAGCTACAGAGATTGTGACATCACTGCACTCACTGTATGACATCATAGGACAACAGGCTACAGAGATTGTGACATCACCACACTCACTGTATAACATCATCATACATTCACAGATTTCCTCTTAGCACAATGTGTATATTGTTCTGTTATATTATCAGTTGCTGTTGCATGGCAGATCTGGGCTGGACTCCTTGCAGATGCTGCAGTCGCGACTGGTGATTAGTGATACCGTCTTATCTGAGCATGCGCGGGTATTATCTCAGTATCTCGGGGTGATCATATATTATGTTCGAGTCCCGCGGCTGCATGATTCGAGGCTGTTAGGGTATGTGCCCACATTCAGGAATTGGCAGCGCTTTGGACGCAGCACATGTCCGATGCGTCCAAAGCACTGCTGTCTATTGAACGCAGGTGATTCCGCATGTGTTCATTTAACCGTGCGGATTCACTGCGTCCAGTACATTGTAAGAGTGAAATTTCTCTTGTTGAGGCTTGCGTCTCCGCAAGAGAAATTGACATGCTGCGGTCTGGAGAGCCACACCGCATGTCAGTCTCTGACACACAATATACGAGCATGCCCGAGATAATCGGATAACACCCGCACACGCTCAGATAACACCAGAGCATGCTCTTATAACACTCAAGATACTCGGAAAACACCCGTGCACACTCTGATAACACCCGAGCATGCTCTTATAATGCCAGAGATACTCTGCTAACACCCGTGCACGCTCAGACGACCCAATATCCAAGCACGCTCACTCATCACTAGTTGCTACATCTGTTACATTGTTCTTTTCCTCCGCACCATTTAGGTCTTTGGTCTCTACACATTGTTGCAGGGCAGCATGGTTACAGATATTGCCATCTTCTTTTAGGCATTTTTGGTAGGATTTTTTTGAAAATTAACCCCTGATGCAACATTTACATAAGATCCTAATATTCAGCAGGAATTTGCAGGAGGTGGTGAAGCAGCTGCAGCCCTGGGCAGTGAGGCCAGCAGTGTCCTCCTGGTATATTGTGTGGCCAGTGTACGCAGCAAACATTCCCCATCCCGAAGAACAGAAGTGGCCGTATACTGGTTGCCCGGAGACGGGCACTGGCCACTTACAGGAGCAGAATAATATGGCTGGAGGGCAGAATGCGGCCGGCTTCTCTGAAAGGATTTTCTGAAGGACTGAGCCATCTTTTTCTTTGACCCTTCATTCAGGGCCGCCGTTTATCCCTCATGGCTGCGGCTCGGAGCTCAGAGAATCAGTCTTTGGAAAGTGATCATATCCTGCTGTTTTCATTATTGGGCTCCGGCAGAGGCGGCATTGAGAGGTTTTCTTTGGAAATTCAGCGGGCAAAGATCAAAGCCCCCTGCACCTTTCCCCCCATGTCTGCTACAGTACACACAGCCTGCAGAATGCTGCAGATCCTCCGTGGCGTCACACGCTACCATATGTCCTATGGATGCCCCATGGGATAGGGTATTATGTGCATCAATGCCAGGCCTGGCAGCGGCGTATGGCCTGATGGGTATGTAAGCGGCATTGTATTCACGTGCACCCGGCCCAATTACATGTCTATGGACCAACAATGGAGCAGCTGGTATAAAGGCTAAAGGGGGCTTGATGAGCCAGAAGAGGAGCAGAATCCAGCCCCCGCCCTGGAGGAGCGCTGACACCCCTACATTGCATGGACCCCCAGAGCTATGGGTGCTTGGTAAGATTTTGAGCAGCTGTCAAGTATCCCCTGCAAAACTGGACCAATGCTTGGAGTCCCAGCATCTTCTTGATTCTCCAAGTATACCGGCCCCTCGGAGACCCTTTTATCCTCCAACAGAGGCCTATGGACACGTTTATCGAATGCCCCAAAAGCTTTGCCAGTGCAAGTGCACAGCAGACCTCGCTAAGCGCAGCTCAAAGTATCATTTTAGATTTTCCATTTAGGAGTTTAGTTTAAGGGATGTCATCCAGCTTTACCCAAAGGGTTAACTCCGCAGACAAAGAAAAGTGGCCTATAACGCCATGTTCCCCGCTCCTCGCCAGGGTGTCAGGTTTGCTGGATCACCACTGCCGTCTGATAACCAGTGACACTCAGAGCAGCTGATATATTTCAGTCGCCGCAAGAGCCGGCCGTCCCGCCTTCTCTACTTCAAAAACAGTTTAGTCGTTCCCTCCATTAGCGCTAATCCAGAAAACTGCCAGAGTGGATTGTGTTTCCCAGCAGAGTGAAGAGAGGAGGAAAAGATGTCGATTAGCGAAAATGAATACAAAGCTCGATGCAAAGATGGAAAAAACATTCTGATCTGCGCCGGAAAATGTCATAAACACTGCCAAAATATCTGCAATTGTGCTTCGTGGCAGGGATGGCGGCCGAGGAGGGAGAAGAAGGAACATAGGGTTCCCCCCTCCTGGCGCCTACAGAGAACCGCTGTCCAGGGACCCAAAACACCCACCCTGGCAGCCTTATACCATCCATCCGAGACCGGCCCAATCCCTCCAAGACTGGCATGAAGGATACGGGTGAAAAAGTAGGGCGACGGTGCACAATAGCACTCCCCAAAAATGCAAACGTAGGAATATTGAGCTGCTCCTGGAGGTGACTACATAACGGCAATTGTGGCATATCCTTCTTTTATAGAAGGAACATATGGTTCCCCCTTCCTGGCGCCTGCAGGGAACCGCTTCCCAGGGACCCAAAACACCCACCCTGGCAGCCTCATACCCTCCGACCGGGACCGGCCCAATCCCTCCAAGACTGGCATGAAGGATATGGGTGAAAAAGGAGGGCGATGGTGCACAATAGCACTCCACAAAAGTGCAAACATAGGAATATTTAGCTGCTCCTGGAGGTGACCACATGACAGTAATGGTGGCATATCCTCCTTTTATAGAGGGACATAGAGGGCACAAAGAGGCCCGGGGGTACCGGAACCCACTAAGGTGCAAGAAACCTATCAATGTGTAAGGGCGAACTCACAAATCGTTTTCTGACACCAAGATATGTGTTGGGTTGATCTGTAAGACGAGGGCGTAGAAAGTGACAGCTAAGAATGGCGCAGTCATAAACACCGGGTGATATCATAAAAACAAATGATGAGGCATGTGCCCCGTGGGTACAATAAGATGTAACACTTGTTGGTTCCAACTCCAGGAAGGCACACACGCTTGATAGTTTCAAAGATGGGGAAAAAAGAAAGCAGAAAACAATGAGCGCCAAGTAGCAGCGTGGCACCCACCATGTGGCACCGGAGAGAGCTGTAAGGAGCTGATGCCATCCTAGTCACCAACACTTGCATGGTGCAAGGCTCCAATATGTCCGACATCAATATAACACATCCAAACGGGAAGGCGTCAGATGACTGTGAACACCTGATATCGGTCATATTGTAAAATAAACTTTTCTGCCTCAAACCAAATAAGGCTGAACATTATAGATACAATATTTGCAGAATTACTTTTTTCATGTAACAGAACTAAAGAGATTTTATTAGATTGCTGCCCTTTTAAATAACTCCCCAGTGTGATCAGGTCCTCCGATGTTTTGGGGGGTTTCATCCCCTGTGTCTGGGGGGGATCACCCCAGCCCTTTGTACATGTTTTATCTATTATGTAACAGGCTCCTGTTACTTTGCTCATTCAGGACACGACACTGCGTAAAGTCAGGCATAGCCGGCCCCTTCACGTCACCCCCCGCTCTGCTGCTAGTAAATATGGAAGGCGCACGTCACCATTTACTTTGGCACTCGTCCAAAATTGAGGTCATACCCAAAACTGAGGAGCAGTATGTGTAGGGGCTTATTATGGTCTTACTAGGTGCAATGTCACCTGCCGTCAGGTATTATTGATTCTGATTCACAACTAATTAAAGGGAACCTGCCACCTGGACGGAGCACTAGGGGGACTAAACGGTACATGTAAGAGTGGTGGGACAGGACTGCTTTGCGAATCCTCCTCTTCCCTCTAAAAAGGGAACATTCAAATTTGTGAGAGGACCCCTTTAAGATTTAAAGGTACAAGCCAAACAATTAAAATACATTTCATGTAGTTACATCGTAGCCACAAAAATCACCCAATAAAAGGGTTATTCTGGCCATGGGCATAATCATTTTGGAACCCGATACAACCAATCTATAAAGGACTCATTTGCCATCAAGTGTCATTGGGGAGTGGTTTTTATTGCGATGGCGCTCTGCTTTCCTAGAGATAAGCGATGCTCCAGTTTTGCAGCGGAAACTCCACCCCCCAAAGCAGAATGGGAAAGGTCATGGAGAAGACATCTGTCCACAGATCATGGCGCCTGAGGTTATATATTCTCTATAACCTTTACCTGTAGTGGCCAATCAAAAGTTGATATCGGAGCCGGCGCTAAGGACCTCAGCTCTATTGTTTGCACAAGTTTTCACGCCGTGTACTTTATTATTCATTCTTTATATAGAGTAAGTTATTGCACGCTTACCTGGAGCAGCTGGCCTTGAGACGTCTGTCCGAGTGCCAAAATCCTGCAAGGAAAACATATAAAAATAACAAAGAAATGTTATTAAATGAATTACGTATTTTAGAAAATCCACTAGCAGCAGAAAGATCAGATTTACAGCTGTCAGGCGGCTCTGTGCTCAGTCCCTCACACTTTATACATCTCTACAGTGAGATCATTGAGGGCCAAGCAGGAAACATGGCCGCTTACTAGTGCGACATTAGTGTGCCGGGATTAGGGTCTGCACATGGACACAAACTACAGCTATGTACAGATATAAAGACTTGATACAAGGGGAATGTAAATGTGTGCCAGACTCCAGAGCTACAATATATTAATGTATAAAGTGGAGAAAGATTGAAAGGTATAACTACTATAATACTGCCCCTATGTATGAGAATATAGCTGCTATAATAATGCCCCAATATACAAGAACATAACCACTATAATACTGCCCCTTATGTACAAGAATAAAACTACTATAATACTGCCCCCTATGTACAAGAATATAACTACTAAAATACTGTCCCCTATGTGCAAGAATATAACTACTATAATACTGCTCCCTATGTACAAGAATATAACTACTATAATACTGCCTCCTATGTACAAGAATATAACTACTATAATACTGTCCCCTATGTACAAGAATATAACTACTATAATACTGCTCCCTATGTACAAGAATATAACTACTATAATACTGCCTCCTATGTACAAGAATATAACTACTATAATACTGCCCCTATGTATGAGAATGTAGCTGCTATAATAATGCCCCAATATACAAGAACATAACCACTATAATACTGCCCCTTATATACAAGAATATAACTACTATAATACTGTCCCTTATGTACAAGAATATAACTACTATAATACTGTCCCTATGTACAAGAATATAACTACAATAATACTGCCCCTATGTAGAATAGAACTACTATAATACTGCCCCCTATGTACAAGAATATAACTACTATAATACTGCCCCTATGTATGAGAATATAACTACAATAATACTGCCCCCTATGTAGAATACAACTACTATAATACTGCCTCCTATGTACAAGAATATAACTACTATAATACTGCCCCTATGTACAAGAATATAACTACTATAATACTGCCACTATGTACAAGAATATAACTACTATAATACAGTCATGGCCAAAAGTTTTGAGAATGACACAAATATTATATTTTCACATGATCTGCTGCCCTCTGGTTTTTATGTGTGTTTGACAGATGTTTTTTTTATCACAGACAGAAATATAATTGCAAACATATGAGTAACAAAAGCTTATATTGACAGAATGAGTTAATGCAGCAAGTCAATATTTGCAGTGTTGACCCTTCTTCTTCAGGACCTCTGCAATTCTCCCTGGCATGCTCTCAATCAACTTCTGGACCAAATCCTGACTGATAGCAGTCCATTCTTGCACAATCAATGCTTTCATTTTGTCAGAATTTTAGGTTTTTGTTTGTCCACCCGTCTCTTGATGATTGACCACAAGTTCTCAATGGGATTATGATCTGGGGAGTTTCCAGGCCATGGACCCAAAATCTCTATGTTTTGTTCCCTGAGCCATTTAGTTATCACCTTTGCTTTATGGCAAGGTGCTCCATCATGCTGGAAAAGGCACTGTTGATCGCCAAACTGCTCTTAGAGGGTTGGGAGAAGTTGCTCTTGGAGGACATTCTGGTACCATTCTTTATTCATGGCTGTGTTTTTAGGCAAGACTGTGAGAGAGCCGATTCCCTTGGCTGAGAAGCAACCCCACACATGAATGGTTTCAGGATGCTTAACAGTTGGCATGAGACAAGACTGGTGGTAGCGCTCACCTTGTCTTCTCCGAATGAGGCGTTTTCCTGATGTCCCAAACAATCGAAAAGGGGATTCATCAGAGAAAATAACTTTACCCCAGTCCTCAGCAGTCCACTGCCTGTACCTTTTGCAGAATATCAGTCTGTCCATGATGTTTTTTCTGGAGAGAAGTGGCTTCTTTGCTGCCCTCCTTGAGACCAGGCCTTGCTCCAAGAGTCTCCGCCTCACAGTGCGTGCAGATGCACTCACACCTGCCTGATGCCATTCCTGAGCAAGCTCTGCACTGCTGGTAGCCCGATCCCGCAGCTGAAACACTTTTAAGAGACGATCCTGGCACTTGCTGGTCTTTCTTGGGCGCCCTGGAGCCTTTTTGGCAACAATGGAACCTCTCTCATTGAAGTTCTTGATGATGCGATAGATTGTTGACTGAGGTGCAATCTTTCTAGCTGCGATACTCTTCCCTGTTAGGCCATTTTTGTGCATTGCAATGATGACTGCACGTGTTTCTTTAGAGATAACCATGGTTAACAATGATGCCAAGCACCAGCCTCCTTTTAAAGTGTCCAGTGGTGTCATTCTTACTTAATCATGACAGATTGATCTCCAGCCATGTCCTCATCAACACCCACACCTGTGTTAATGGAGCAATCACTGAAAAGAGGTTAGCTGGTCCTTTTAAGGCAGGGCTGCAATGATGTTGAAATGTGTTTTGGGGGATAAAGTTCATTTTCTAGCCAAATATTGACTTTGCAAGTAATTGCTGTTAAGCTGATCACTCTTTATAACATTCTGGAGTATATGCAAATTGCCATTAGAAAAAGTGAAGCAGTAGACTTTGTAAAAATTAATATTTGTGTCATTCTCAAAACTTTTGTCCATGACTGTACTGTCACTATGTACAGGAATATAGCTACTACAATACTGCTCCTATTAACAAGAATATAACTAATATAATACTGCCCCTATGTACAAGAATATACAGTAACTACTGTAATACTGCCCCTATGTACAAGAATATAACTACTAAAATACTGCCCACTATATATTGGAATATAACTACTATAATACTGCCCCTATATATGAGAATATAGCTGCTATAATACTGCCCCTATGTACAAGAATATAACTACTATAATACTGCCCCAATATACAAGAACATAACCACTATAATACTGCCCCCTATGTACAAGAATATAACTACTATAATACTGCCCCCTATGTACAAGAATATAACTACTAAATACTGTCCCCTATGTACAAGAATATAACTACTATAATTTTGCCCTCTATGTACAGGAATATGACTACTATGATACTGCCCCTATGTACAACAATATAACTACTATAATACTGCCCCCATGTACAAGAATATAACTACTAAAATACTGTCCCCTATGTACAAGAATATAACTACTATAATTTTGCCCTCTATGTACAAGAATATAACTACTATAATACTGCCCCTATGTACAATAATATAACTACTATAATTCTGCCCCTATGTACAAGAATATAACTACTATAATACTGCTCCTATGTACAAGAATATAACTACTATAATACTGCCCCATATGTACAAGAATATAACTATTATAATACTGTCCCATATACAAGAATATAACTACGGTAATACTGCTCCCTATGTACAAGAATATAACTACTATAATAGTGCCTTCTATGTACAAGAATATAACTACTATAATACTGCTCCCATGTACAAGAATATAACTACTATAATACTGATCCCTATGCAGAAGAATATAACTACTATAATACTGCTCCCTATGTACAAGAATATAACTACTATAAAACTGCCCTCTATGTAAAAGAATATAACTACTATAATACTGCCCCTATGTACAAGAATATAACTACTATAATTTTGCCCTCTTTGTACAAGAATATAACTACTATGATACTGCCCCTATGTACAATAATATAACTACTATAATTCTACCCCTATGTATAAGAATATAACTACTTAAATACTGCTCCCTATGTACAAGAATATAACTACTATAATACTGCCCCCCATGTACAAGAATATAACTACTAAAATACTGTCCCCTATGTACAAGAATATAACTACTATAATTTTGCCCTCTGTGTACAAGAATATAACTACTATAATACTGCCCCTATGTACAATAATATAACTAATATAATTCTGCCCCTATGTACAAGAATATAACTACTATAATACTGCTCCTATGTACAAGAATATAACTACTATAATACTGCCCCATATGTAGAAGAATATAACTACTAAAATACTGCCCACTATATACTGGAATATAACTACTATAATACTGCCCCTATATATGAGAATATAGCTGCTATAATACTGCCCCTATGTACAAGAATATAACTACCATAATACTACCCCAATATACAAGAACATAACCACTATAATACTGCCCCCTATGTACAAGAATATAACTACTATAATACTGCCCCCTATGTACAAGAATATAACTACTAAATACTGTCCCCTATGTACAAGAATATAACTACTATAATACTGCCCCAATATACAAGAACATAACCACTATAATACTGCCCCCTATGTACAAGAATATAACTACTATAATACTGCCCCCTATGTACAAGAATATAACTACTATAATACTGCCCCAATATACAAGAACATAACCACTATAATACTGCCCCTATGTACAAGAATATAACTACTATAATACTGCTCCTATGTACAAGAATATAACTACTATAATACTGTCCCATATGTAGAAGAATATAACTACTAAAATACTGCCCACTATATACTGGAATATAACTACTATAATACTGCCCCTATATATGAGAATATAGCTGCTATAATACTGCCCCTATGTACAAGAATATAACTACTATAATACTGCCCCAATATACAAGAACATAACCACTATAATACTGCCCCCTATGTACAAGAATATAACTACTATAATACTGCCCCCTATGTACAAGAATATAACTACTATAATACTGCCCCAATATAGAAGAACATAACCACTATAATACTGCCCCTATGTACAAGAATATAACTACTATAATACTGCTCCTATGTACAAAAATATAACTACTATAATACTGCCCCATATGTAGAAGAATATAACTACTAAAATACTGACCACTATATACTGGAATATAACTACTATAATACTGCCCCTATATATGAGAATATAGCTGCTATAATACTGCCCCTATGTACAAGAATATAACTACTATAATACTGCTCCCTATGTACAAGAATATAACTACTATAATACTGCCCTCTATGTAAAAGAATATAACTACTATAATACTGCCCCCTATGTACAAGAATATAACTACTAAATACTGTCCCCTATGTACAAGAATATAACTACTATAATTTGCCCTCTTTGTACAAGAATATAACTACTATGATACTGCCCCTATGTACAATAATATAACTACTATAATTCTACCCCTATGTATAAGAATATAACTACTTAAATACTGCTCCCTATGTACAAGAATATAACTACTATAATACTGCCCCCCATGTACAAGAATATAACTACTAAAATACTGTCCCCTATGTACAAGAATATAACTACTATAATAGTGCATTCTATGTACAAGAATATAACTACTATAATACTGCCCCTATGTACAAGAATATAACTACTATAATACTGCCCCTATGTACAAGAATATAACTACTATAATACTGCCCCTATGTACAATAATATAACTAATATAATTCTGCCCCTATGTACAAGAATATAACTACTATAATACTGCTCCTATGTACAAGAATATAACTACTATAATACTGCCCCATATGTAGAAGAATATAACTACTATAATACTGTCCCTATGTACAAGAATATAACTACTGTAATACTGCTCCCTATGTACAAGAATATAACTACTATAATAGTGCATTCTATGTACAAGAATATAACTACTATAATACTGCCCCTATGTACAAGAATATAACTACTATAATACTGCTCCTATGTACAAGAATATAACTACTATAATACTGCCCCCTATGTAGAAGAATATAACTACTATAATACTGCTCCCTATGTACAAGAATGTAACTACTATAATACTGCCCTCTATGTAAAAGAATATAACTACTATAATACTGCCCTATGTACAAGAATATAACTACTATAATACTGCCCCTATGTACAAGAATATAACTACTATAATACTGCTCCTATGTACAAGAATATAACTACTATAATACTGCCCCCTATGTAGAAGAATATAACTACTATAATACTGCTCCCTATGTACAAGAATATAACTACTATAATACTGCCCTCTATGTAAAAGAATATAACTACTATAATACTGCCCCCTATGTACAAGAATATAACTACTAAATACTGTCCCTTATGTACAAGAATATAACTACTATAATTTTGCCCTCTTTGTACAAGAATATAACTACTATGATACTGCCCCTATGTACAATAATATAACTACTATTATTCTACCCCTATGTATAAGAATATAACTACTTAAATACTGCTCCCTATGTACAAGAATATAACTACTATAATACTGCCTCCTAGCTGAGAGGTTGTGTGTTTGTAGCTCTCCTGATGTCTGGAGCAAGCCCAGGGAGGGGCCACCCTGGGCGGGAAGCTCCCCAGGCAAGGCCCAGGCTTCCCGGCCTACACTGGGACAAGCCTCCCAGGCCTCTCCTAATGGGAATGTTAATCCCAGAGCCACTGTCAGAGCAGTGAATGCAGCGAGCCAAAGCTGCAGCAGTTCTGTGAAGGAGGAAAAAGCCGTCAGTAAAGTTTTGGGAGGAAAACCTTCTCCAAGTCCAGCAAAGAAGCAAGAAGGAAAAGTGTCGGTCAGTGAAGGGTTACAGCACAATGTGAAGTCAGGTAACTCCCCAGTCAGTAAGCAGCTCCTGCGGGTGCACAAGTGAGATCAGCCCCAGCTGTGCAGATCACCTCTCCTGCTCCCAGGCAGAGACGGACGTCTTTGGAAAGACAAACCATCCAGGAGAACTTACAGCAGCATGGCAGTATGGCGCGGTCAGGACGCACACGGTCGCAGTCAGGTGGCAGCAGTAAAAGTGCTGTGGAGCCTGGAGCCATGAAACCAGCGGTGGTGAAAATTAAGGAGACGTCTGGGTTCAAGCAGCCGGGGACATCGCTGAATGCAGGATCCCAGGAGGAGACGCCACGTGCACCTGAGCTTCAGCTCGCAGAGGAGATCCCAGGACTGGTCAAGAAGTTCGGTGAGTTACAGCAGCAGAAAGACTCACTACAGATGCAGATAGACACTTGCTATAAGCTAAAGGCTATTAATCCCAGGAGTCATGATTTTTATGATGAGACTCTGAACACACTGGGTGTATTGCTGGCAAAAGTGGTGAGGGACATGGACTGCGTCCTAGAGAGGATGGGGCCCCTGGCAGAGACTTATAGGAACCAGGAACTGTTTAAGTCACAGAAGCAGAACTCTGCAGGTTCCAGGTCAGACATTGTCCCAGGTGGACCCCAGAAGCAGGTGCGGCCAGTGCTGCAGCCTGCAAGTTTCTGCTTCCAAAAGGGGCAAATGCCGCACCAGCAGCAGCCTGTAGTACAGACCCCAGCAGACGTACCACAAGTCTCAGAATGCCCAGCAAAACTGCCTGCAGCAGATCCAAAGCAGAAGCATGTAGTGCAGATTCCAGCAGAGGTACAACAAGTCACAGAATGCCCAGCACAACAGCCTGCAGCAGATTCCAAGCAGCAGCATGAAGGGCACATTCCAGTAGAGGTACAACAAGTCGCAGAATGCCCAGTACAGCCGCCTGCAGCAGATTCCAAGCAGCAGCATGGACATTTTTCAGCACAGGGACTACAAGTCTCAGAATGCCATGCACCACAGTTGGGCAGTGGACATGTGCCGGTAGTTCCTGATGGTGCCCAGCAGGGCTCTGATGCTGGGGATAACCGCGCTGTATCTGAGGGGTCGGGGGTTTGGGGGAGCACAGTATCTTTGCTGGACGCTGCGCAGTCTGATAGTGACATTGATGTTGATGATAACAATGTGCATGATGATGTCTGTGATTTCCCCCCTTTAATTCCGAGCACACAAGGTGTAGAATCCCCCCCTGCTGCAGACCCTCACCCTGTCAGTCAGCCTAGTGTGACCCCGCAGGTTCCCCCCAGTAATGCCTGGAGTCGTGGCGCTCCGTCCTTCACCTCTGGTGCCAATTATACCGGCCAGGAGTTTAAACGGAGAAACGTTGTGCGTTTCCGGCACAGAGGTGCCAAGGAAGATCTGCCAGATAGAAGGTTTGTGGTCAGGGAGCTCTTGTGTCGCCAGATGGGTTTGCGCCAGTCAGCATCTTGGCGGTGATTAATCTTCCAGACAGGCAGGGCTATGACGTCAGCTTTAAGCTCATGAGTGACCTGGACAGGTTTTGGTCTAATTTCCCCAAGTTCAGAGACTCTGAGGGCTGGAGTAAGTTCAGCTTTATTCCTATCTCTAAGCCAGATACCGTTACGGTAAATCTCATCTTCTGGAATGAGTCTGTTCCCCCGCAGGACATTGTGGTGTGGCTCCGGAGTGTTGTGAATGGGTTTGAGATGAGTTCTGAGCAGAGGCTCCCTCTGGTGGTTACAAGCGGTGCTAGTGAGGATTGTGAGGACTGGGAATCAGGTGTTACTGACTGGTCTTATATAAGGGAGTCATTTTCCCATCAGGGTTGCCGGTGATCAATTGTTCTGGTCTGAATCCTTCATTCCAGTTTCCCTTGTAGCCTGCTGTGTCGTGTCTGCATCTCCTGCTTACAGATAAGACTTTTGCTTCTTTTGTGTTTTTTGCTATATTTTTGCATTTTGTCCTGCACTTCTTTGGGGGCCTTCAGGGTCCCCTCCGGGGCTTCTGCCCTCTCAGTTTAGTTCAGCCACTGAGTTTTGTTCTTTTGCTTTTTCCACTTTTTTCAGTGGCTGCTGTTTTTATTTTGTTACACCAGAGAACTAATTTAGGTGGTAGAGGTCGTGTGATCTCAGGTGATTTTGAAATTAGTAGAGTTGATGCTTTTCAGGGTTTTCTGGGATTGCAGTAAGTACCCTTCCTATCCTTTTCTATTTAGATAGTTTGGGCCCCAGCGTTTGCTCATACTATTTTCTTTCTGCGTCAGTATTTCCTCTTGTCTAACCGCCATTACATGTTTGGGGGCTTTCTGTTATCTTTGGGGTTCTGCTCCGGGGCAGATAGCTTTCCTATTTCTATCTTTAGGTGTAGTTAGTTTCTCAGGCTGTGACGAGGCGTCTAGGACCAACGTAGGAACGCTCCACGGCTGCCTCTAGTTGTGGTGGTTAGTCAGGGTACTGCAATCTCATAGATTCCAACTGCTCTGGTGTATTGCCTTTTTTACCTGCACTCCTCAGCTACCGAAAATAACAGTATCACCGGCCAGAAAAAATTGAAATTTGTATGGTACTCACAGAAGGTAAAAAAATATTGTGATAGAAAAAAGGTTGTCAGAGTTGTCAGAGATATTTTTCTGTTTGTTGCATTTTTTTTTTTTTTTTTTCCTCTGTATCTCTGGGTGCTGGGGAGGATCTTTTCTCCCAATGGAGTTTGCACAGTTGTCTGGCCGTGTGGATCAGCTTGCCACTGAGGTTCAGAGTATTGCTGCATATCTTGCTAGGTTGCCTATTGTGGAACCTAGGATCCCCATGCCAGATTTGTTTTTAGGGGATCGAGCTAAGTTTCAGAATTTCAAAAATAATTGTAAATTGTTTTTTGCCTTAAAATCTAAGTCCTCAGGAAACGCAGCGCAGCAGGTTCAAATTATCATCTCTCTCCTGCGCGGCGATCCTCAGGATTGGGCTTTTTCCCTGATACCTGGGGATCCTGTTTTGAGTGATGTTGATGCGTTTTTTCAGGCTTTGGGGTTATTGTACGATGAGCCTAATGTCTCTGATCAAGCTGAAAAAACCTTGTTGGCATTAAATCAGGGGCTTGATGACGCTGAGTTATACTGTCAGAGATTCCGTAGGTGGGCAGTCCTGACCAAATGGAATGACGACGCTTTGGCGGCCCTTTTCCGGAAGGGTCTGTCAGATAATGTAAAGGATGTTATGGTGGGATTCCCTGTCCCCTCTGGTCTCAATGATTCTATGTCATTAGCGATTCAAATTGACAGACGTTTGCGTGAGCGGAGAAGTATGCGTGGAATGGTGTTGCCTTGTGAACCAGCTTCTGAACCCATGCAGTGTGATAGAGTGGTGTCTGGGGCACAGCGTCATGAGTTTCGAAAGCGCAATGGGTTATGTTTCTACTGTGGTGATGCCTCTCATGCTATTTCAGTCTGCCCTAAGCGGGGAAGACGTTTTGCACGCTCAGTTGTCTTGGGTAGTGTTCAGACTAAGTTTTTATTAACTGTCACTCTGATATGCTCTCTGTCCTCATTTTCTGCTCAGGCTTTCGTTGATTTTGGAGCAGCTATTAACCTGATGGATTATGATTTTGCTAAACGTTGTGGGTTTCCCTTGATACCCCTACAGAAGTCTATTCCCCTACTGGGGATCGATTCTACCCCTTTGGCTGAGAATAAACCCCAGTTTTCTACTCAGGTGATAATGAGGGTTGAACCTGATCACCAGGAGTGCTGCAAATTTTTGGTTCTATATAATCTGCATGACATTATCGTGCTGGGTTTCCCTTGGTTACAGTCTCATAATCCTGTTTTGGATTGGAAATCTGTGTCTGTAACCAGTTGGGCTGCCAATGTGTTAATACCAACACTCCTGTTTTTTCTGCCTCCCCCCAGGCTCAGGATGTTCCTGACTTTTTGTTTGATTTTTCTGATGTGTTTAGCGAAAGTAAATCTGCATCCTTGCCTCCCCATAGGAGCTATGACTGCGCTATTGAATTAGTGCCGGGTAGTAAATTCCCTAAAGGTCGCCTTTTTAACTTATCTGTACCTGAACATGACGCTATGCGGTCTTATATCAAGGAATCATTGGAGAAGGGTCATATCAGACCATCCTCTTCACCCTTAGGTGCCGGTTTTTTCTTTGTGGCCAAAAAAGATGGTTCATTAAGGCCCTGTATTGATTATCGTCTCTTGAACAATATTACTGTGAAATATCAATACCCGTTACCCTTGATTTCTGACCTGTTTTCCAGGGTGAAAAACGCTACTTGGTTTACCAAGCTTGACCTCAGGGGGGCGTATAACCTTATTCGCATTAAGCACGAGGATGAATGGAAGACGGCATTCAATACCCCTGAAGGGCATTTTGAGTACCTAGTGATGCCCTTTGGGCTCACTAATGCTCCTTCCGTCTTCCAGTCCTTCATGAATGACATTTTCAGGGATTTTGTGGACAAATTTCTGATTGTTTATTTGGATGATATCTTGATTTTTTCTAATGACTGGGACTCTCATGTGAAACATGTTCGAACTGTATTCCAGATTTTGAGAGAGAATGCTCTGTATGTGAAGGGATCAAAGTGTCTTTTTGGCGTACAGAGGATCTCATTTCTGGGATTCATTTTGTCCCCATCTGTTATTGAAATGGACCCGGTCAAGGTTCAGGCCATCTGTGATTGGGTCCAACCTACTTCATTAAAGGCTCTTCAGAGATTTTTGGGTTTTGCCAATTTTTATCGTAAATTTATTGGTAATTTCTCGGTTATTGTTAAACCATTAACTGATTTGACCAGAAAGGGTTCTGATGTGGTGAATTGGCCTCCTGAGGCAGTCTCTGCATTTCAGGAACTTAAGCAGAGATTCACTTCTGCTCCTGTTCTACGGCAGCCTGATGTTTCTCTGCCATTTCAGGTGGAGGTTGATGCCTCTGAAATTGGGGCAGGTGCCGTTTTGTCCCAAAAAGATCCAGAGACCTCTAAAAGTAACCCTTGTGCCTTTTTCTCTCGAAAATTTTCTCCTACTGAACGTAATTATGACGTAGGTAATCGGGAGTTATTGGCCATGAAGTGGGCTTTTGAAGAGTGGAGACATTGGCTGGAGGGAGCCAAACATCAGGTGGTGGTCCTTACGGACCATAAGAATCTGGTCTATCTGGAATCTGCCAAGCGACTCAATCCTAGACAGGCCAGGTGGGCCTTGTTTTTCACACGTTTTAATTTTGTGGTTTCCTTTCTTCCTGGCACTAAGAATGTTAAGGCGGATGCCCTCTCGAGGAGTTTCCTTGCGGACTCTCCTGAGTTATCTGATCCTTCTGTTATTTTGAAAGAGGGTGTAGTTCTTTCCGCCATCTCGCCCAATTTGAGACTTGCTCTGGAGGGTGTCAGGAGGATAGGCCCGAGCGCTGCCCT
Organism: Oophaga sylvatica; assembly: GCA_033576555.1. Taxonomy (NCBI): domain Eukaryota; kingdom Metazoa; phylum Chordata; class Amphibia; order Anura; family Dendrobatidae; genus Oophaga; species Oophaga sylvatica. Next base: position 392,700,417 of record JARQOD010000003.1, read on the forward strand.
GTTGGAAAATTGTTTGTCCCGGACCAATGGAAAAAGAGTGTGATGTCTGAGATTCATTGTTCCGCATTGGCTGGGCATCCCGAATTTTTGGTACCAGAGACTTGGTTAGCCGGTCCTTTTGGTGGCCTACCTTGTCTCGTGATGTCAGGGAATTTGTGCAGTCCTGCGGGACTTGCTCTCGCTCCAAGCCTTGCTCTCGCTCTAGTGGTTTGTTGATGCCATTGCCTGTGCCCAAGAGACCATGGACCCATATCTCTATGGATTTCATTTCCGATCTTCCTGTTTCTCAGAGAATGACCACCATCTGGGTAATTTGTGATAGGTTTTCCAAATGATACATCTTGTGCCATTACCTAAGTTGCCTTCCTCCTCTGAATTGGTGCCGTTGTTCCTTCAGCACGTGGTTCGTTTACACGGCATTCCTGAGAACATTGTGTCTGACAGAGGAGTCCAGTTTGTTTCCAGATTTTGGAGGACTTTTTGTTCTAAACTGGGTGTTCAATTGTCTTTCTCCTCGGCATTTCATCCTCAGACCAATGGTCAAACTGAGAGAACAAACCAGACATTGGAGACTTATCTAAGATGCTTTGTGTCTGCTGATCAGGATGACTGGGTCTCTTTTTTGCCTTTGGCTGAGTTTGCTCTTAATAATAGGGCTAGCTCTGCCACTTTGATGTCTCCGTTTTTCTGTAATTCTGGGTTTCACCCTCGATTTTCTTCAGGACAGACGGAGGCTTCTGTCTGTCCAGGTGTTGACTCTGTTGTGGAGCGTATGCAACAGATTTGGGACCAGGTAGTGGAGAGGTTGTCCCTCTCTCAGGAGAAGGCCCAGCGGTTTGCTAACCGGCATAGGACTGATGGTCCTCGGTTTAAAGTGGGGGACTTGGTCTGGTTGTCCTCAAAGAATATTCCTATGAGAGTAGCATCTCCTAAATTTAAGCCTAGGTTCATTGGACCTTATAAGATCATGGAGATTATTAATCCTGTTTCTTTTCGTTTGCTTCTTCCAGGGACATTTAAGATCCATAACGTGTTCCACAAGTCCTTGTTGAAGAGGTTTGTTGAGCCAGTGGTTCCTGCTGCTGTGCCTCCTGACCCTGTTTTGGTTGAGGGCAATCTGGAGTATGTGGTTGAGAAAATATGGATTCTCGTTTTTCTAGACGGAAACTCCAGTATTTGGTTAAATGGAGAGGTTATGGTCAGGAAGACAATTCTTGGTGTTTGCTTCGGACATCCATGCTAGGAGACTTATCCGTGCGTATCATAGAACTCATCCTGACCGACCTGGTTGCTCAAATGAGGGTTCGGTGACCCCTCCTCAAGAGGGGGGTACTGTTGTGAATGTGTTTGAGATGAGTTCTGAGCAGAGGCTCCCTCTGGTGGTTACAAGCGGTGCTAGTGAGGATTGTGAGGACTGGGAATCAGGTGTTACTGACTGGTCTTATATAAGGGAGTCATTTTCCCATCAGGGTTGCCGGTGATCAATTGTTCTGGTCTGAATCCTTCATTCCAGTTTCCCTTGTAGCCTGCTGTGTCGTGTCTGCATCTCCTGCTTACAGATAAGACTTTTGCTTCTTTTGTGTTTTGCTATATTTTTGCATTTTGTCCTGCACTTCTTTGGGGGCCTTCAGGGTCCCCTCCGGGGGCTTCTGCCCTCTCAGTTTAGTTCAGCCACTGAGTTTTGTTCTTTTGCTTTTTCCACTTTTTTCAGTGGCTGCTGTTTTTATTTTGTTACACCAGAGAACTAATTTAGGTGGTAGAGGTCGTGTGATCTCAGGTGATTTTGAAATTAGTAGAGTTGATGCTTTTCAGGGTTTTCTGGGATTGCAGTAAGTACCCTTCCTATCCTTTTCTATTTAGATAGTTTGGGCCCCAGCGTTTGCTCATACTATTTTCTTTCTGCGTCAGTATTTCCTCTTGTCTAACCGCCATTACATGTTTGGGGGCTTTCTGTTATCTTTGGGTTCTGCTCCGGGGCAGATAGCTTTCCTATTTCTATCTTTAGGTGTAGTTAGTTTCTCAGGCTGTGACGAGGCGTCTAGAACCAACGTAGGAACGCTCCACGGCTGCCTCTAGTTGTGGTGGTTAGTCAGGGTACTGCAATCTCATAGATTCCAACTGCTCTCGTGTATTGCCTTTTTACCTGCACTCCTCAGCTACCGAAACATAACACCGGAGGCATTGTGACCTGGTCTCTGACCTCACCAAAAGCAGAGACAATGATGGTATCTGGACGGAGGGTGGAGGGTTTTGGTGAAACTGCGCCAGTGCGATAATACACTGCCCACTTACCCAACTCCTTCTTTATTGGAGGAGAGGGTGTGTGTTTCTATCCTGGGCAGCCTCGTAAGTGCTTCAAATGTGGCAAGGCGGGTCACCTGGCGAATACGTGTACTGTGGTGAAGTGCAACCTGTGTGGGGAGGTCGGCCATGTGGCTGCAGACTGCCAGAACATCAGGTGCAACTTCTGTGGGAAGATCGGTCACCCTCACAGGGACTGTCCTGACGCCTGGCACAATATCTGTAAGGAATATCCTGATGAGGATTTGGTGGCAGGGCAGAGATTCTGGAGGAGGCAGCTTTACTGTCAGGGGAAATACTGGCCAGACCGGAGGCCCACCAGGGTCTACTCAGGTGACACCAGAGCAGCAGGGTTCAGAGGGTGCACAGGGAAGTATGGAGGTTGTCCCTCAGGGGCAGCAGTCACAGCGAAGCATTACTTCAGTACTACCATCTGTGTCTCAGACTAAAAGGAAGAAAAAGGACAAGACCTCCCGTAAACCTGAGAAGGAGTATGACACTGGCCAAGGAGCCAGGAAGAAGGTCCAGAGTTCTGCAGGTGTAATGGACTTATCTAATAGGTTTGGTGTTCTGTCTGAGTCTGACGGTGATTTTGAGGATGACCTTAGAAGAATTGACGCAGAGTTTGATAGGGACGTAGAGGACTGTCCTCCCCCAAGCGGAAGCCATTACCTGAGGGCTCTCGGTAGAGTCTGAAATGGAGACCGGCGGTGACCAGAATAACTCCGACTCAGATCTGTGACGCTGTCAACCACATAATGTCCGAGCCCAGATAGATAAAATCATTAGGAAATGTTAAGTTATGGAAGGATGTGTCACTGGGTTGAAATATGATGTTTTTTTTGTTTTTGTTTTTGTTTTTTTTTTTTTTTTTCCAACCAGGTGTATGGACTCTTTAAGATAATTTTATATGTATAATCTGGATATGTAATGAATGTATGTACAATCCAAGTGAATTTAGTTTTGTAATTACTGGGGAATGTCAGTATATTTGTATTTGTTTGGTTTTTACAATAAAAATTGCCCTATGTACAATAATATAACTACTATAATACTGCTCCCTATGTACAATAAATAACTACTACAATACTGCCTCCTATGTACAATATAACTACTATAACACTGCCCCCTATGTACACGAATATAACTACTATAATACTGCCCTGTTGTAAAAGAATATAACTACTATAATACTGCCCCTATGTACAAGAATATATCTATTATAATACTGTCCCTATGTACAAGAATATAACTACTATAATACTGCCCCTATGTACAAGAATATAACTACTATAATACTGCTGTATGGATGCTGGGTTGCCACAATGTGACAGTTGAGCGTTCTATAAGTGTTATGTATGTGGATATATTGGAGTAGACTCATCCTTTGCCATATCTCCGCTTTTCGTAAGCGTATGCTGCTTCACTAATTTTGGAGGTTTTACTACAGGGGGCCAGCAGCCAAGACCACCAGTTAAGAACAAATATTACAATTGGCGGACATATAGACGCCGATGATCTATGTGTAGAGACAGCCACACTCTGAATGACTGGAGTCTGTACAAGTCACAGGGAGTAGGCGAAGATATGATATTACTCGGTGGCAGCAAATCAAGGCCACAAACAACTTGTTTTCTTGGAAATGTGCTTTCTAGACCCAAGATAAAAGACTTAACCGAAAGAGAGGAAAGTAATGGCAGAAAAAAGACCCGTCTCACATTTCGTCATCTTCCTTGCGTGATTAGGGCACGGTGTGATCTATGCTGGTTAATTCCATAATATATTTATAACAACAATGTTCTGTAATATGGGGCTACAAATCTGCTGTATAGATGAAGAGTTAAAATGTGACATTTTCCCTTCCTGCAGCCACCACTAGGGGAGCTTATTGTATATGGTGCTATTATTGAGCTCTATGTAGCTATTATTGAGCTTATGTATATAGCGCATACAGGGAATGGCTATACTCCAGATTAGCAGGGCAGGAGGATGAATAATAAAAGAAATTCTACCACTTCTGCATCTCCAAATTATATTTAAAGGGATTGTCCGTGATACAAGTTATCTCCGATCGGTAGGGGAGATGATAACTGGGGGTCCGACATCTGGGACCTTGGAAAAAGGACTTTTATCCCCATTGACCTCCTGTAGGATGCGCTGCAGTCCGAAGGCTCGTCCCCCATCCATTTTATTCTTTACGGCTGCAGAGCTGCGCTTGGCTGTTTTTCGGCAGATCCCTAGAGTGAAGAGGCTGCCGGTAATAAAGGCTTTGCTCTGATGATCAATGTGCGGATTCCAGCAGATGGCCCGCAGTTAACGGTAATATGAAAACTTTCTTCCCAGAAACCCCTTTTAATTCTGGGTGGAATGGGCAGATTATCAGACTCTCTAAAAAAAGAAAATTAGATTGAAGAAATTTCTTCTTATTTGTACGTAGAGAACTTTTCACCCATCAATTTATATATCAGATATTTAAAAGGACCTCCCTCCCACATAATTGTTTCAGAAAAGGATGTGGTTGTGGTCATTCAGACGCCCGTTTTTCATGACGAGTCCTGCCAGTTCTTACGATAGAACTTGTATCAGACAGAATAGGGTGGGGAAACTATGAGACATGTCCGTATTAAACCGGTGTGGAGTCTCGGGCCCTGAAAAAAATTGGCAGCACTCGGATGTCAACTTGGGGGAGATGGGGGGTGTGAAGGTTTGTCTCTCCGCTCTGGAAAATACATGCCGCGTATTATAGGACACAAGAGGACGTTCGTGTCTACCCGTGAGCATAATAAATACATAATACACTGTCAAAAAAATAAAGGGGAAACCTCAAATAACACATTAGATCTGAATGAATGAAATATTTCATTGAATACTTTGTTCTGTCAAATTTGAATGTGTTTGTCCATAATCACACAAAACCCCAGGGGAAAAAAAATAAAATTTTATTAACCAATGGATGCCTGGATTTGGAGTCACCCACAAAATTAAAGTGGAATGTAATGTCCTTAAAACAAGTCAAAATGATGCCCCGTGTGTGTGTGGCCCCAGTGCCGTTACCTCCCTGTGTCGTTACCCCTACAATGCCGGGGAAAGCTCCGATGGGGCAGGGATGGTCTCCGAGGGTCTCCTCCCAGACCTGGACTAAAGCATCCCCAACTCCTGGCAGTCTGTGGTGAAACGTGAGTTGGTGGATGAGCGAGATGATGTCCAAGATGTGCTAAATCAATTCAGGTTGGGAGTGGGCGGGCCAGTATATAGATTCAATGAATCATTTTTCAGAACTTCGACCCACTCCGCCACATGAGTCTGGATTTGTCCTGATTAGGGGAACCCAGGGCCAACAGCACCAGAAATGTTCACAAGGGTTGGGATCTCATTTCGGACCTAAAATGCAGTCAGGCTCCTCTGGCGAGCACATGGAGGGCTGGGGCCCCCAAAGAATGCCACCCCCACAATTCCTGACCCATGCCAAACGGTTATGCTGAAGGATGTTGCAGGAGCGATCGTCTCCACGGCATCTCCAGCTCTGTCACGTCTGACTGTGTCAGTGTGAACCGTTTTAAAATCTGTGAGGAGCAAGGGGCGACAGTGCGAATTTGCAATTTGGTGTTTGTGGAAATCCCCAAGCGCCTTGGGTGGGGCCCCCCCATCTGGGACGTGGGCACTCAGACCACCCCATGGAGTCGTTTTCTCAACCGTTTGTGCAGAACATTTACATTTGGGCCTGCTGGGGGTATTTTGCAGGGCTCTGGCAGTGCTCCTCCTGTTCCCCTTGCACAAAGGGAGGTAGGGTCCTGCCTCTGGTTGTTGCCCTCCTACGGCCCCCCCACGCTCCTGTGATGGCCGTTCCTGGTAGCGCCTCCACCCTTTTGGACATCGCTGCAGCACAGAAACCTTCTTGCCACAGTTTATGTGCCTTTCCGGAGAACTGCATACCTGAGCCATTGTGTGTTTATAGAGTGTTTATGCTAAGATTGTGAAGCAAACCAACGTTCAAAAAGTGCCAAAAACCTCGCCAAAAAAGATTGGTACTGAGAAGGGTCTGTGGTCCCCCCCCTGCAGAACAGCTCCTTTTTGAGGTGTTTATAATTCCCAATAATTTCCATCTTTGTCTTTTCCATTTGCACATCAGCAGTGAAATTGATTGTAAATCAGTGTTGTTCCTAAATGGACAGTTTGATTTACAGAAGTTTGATTTACTTGGAGTTATATTTGTTGTTTAAGTGTTCCCTTTATTTTTTGACAGTGTATATCAGTATGTGCAACATAATGTACTGTGGAAATTTAAAAGTTTGATTTCCCCTGGTCAAATTACGTTTTTGTGAACATTTTAAATGAAATGTCTCTAAAAGGGCTTGTTAAAAGATGACCATTTCCTTTGTTCTTAAGTAGAAAAATAATATCTATATATATTTTCATCTTTTACATTTTAAAAATTACACAAAGGAAAGGGCAGATGCAAAAATTGGGGACCCTTTTAGATTTGTGTGCCAGATAACCCTTTTACCAAGGTTTTCGCCTTGTTTGCCTGTTAGGGTTAGGGCTTACGGCTTTTCACTCATCACTAACCTTGTGCAAAAAACAGAGCCATGGGGTTTTTTAAGCGCTGCCCGTATTTGAAAATGGTGGGGGCCCACAAAGCGGGAAGGCTATAAGAAGATAGCAAAGTTTTCATGTTGTCCTTTCCTCGTTCAAAAGTAATTAAGAAAAAGGCAATTACCGGAACAGGGGGTCAAATAAAGTCTGGCGACCAAGAACATTTTGAGTGAAAGCGCTTGTAGGATTGCTAGAGAGGCAAATCGGACCCCCTGCTTGCTGCAAAAGCCTTCAGAAAGATTTAGCAGATCTGGAGTTTTTGGTACCTTGTTTAAGTTCAGAACCCAGCACAAAAATGGAAGAGTCATCAGAAGAAAATCTCTCCTGCACCCTCCATAAATTCAGGGTCAGAAATGCGCAAAAGAAAATCTAAACAAGGTGATCAGTTTGGAAACAAGTCCGTGGACCGATGAGGATTAAATAGAACTCTGGCTAAATGATCAAAAGATTTTGGGGATAAAAGGTCACAGAATTTCGGAAAAGAACATCTCACCTACCATTAAGCATGGGGTGGATCAATCATGTTTGGGTTGTGTTGCGCCAATGGATGAAAGGATTCAATGAAATTTGACAAATATAACACCATTGAAAAAAGCAGAAGGGGAGAAGAGGAAGAGGATGGGTTCTACGAATGGATAAGGTTTAAACCTCACAATCCACTAGCGCCGAAAAGGCACAAGCGAAAATTTTACAATGGCCCTCCAGTCCCCGATTGTCTATGGAATTGGGGTAGACCTCAAAATAGCAGAGGTGCAAGCCCCCGGAATCTCACAGCTGGAAGAATTGTCCAAGGGAATGGAAGTGGGGAAAATCCCTTAAACAGATTGAAAGACTCTTGCCCGGCTACAAAAAGCGTTTACAAGCTGTGATAAATTGCAAAAGGGGTGCTACTAGGTACTAACCAAACTTTGCTCGGGCCATTTCTTTTTTGTAATTTTTAAAAATGTAAAAGTGAAAATAAATAGATTTTTTTTTAAATTACAAAGGAAATTTGACCAGGGTGCTCAAATTTTTCATGCCAGTGTAGATATATATTATATGTTCAGAAACACAGACAAAGAAAGGTAAAATCTTACTTGTTTTTTATAATGTGCAGCGCAGTAAACCCCCCCCCAGCGTATAAGGGTGGGTTCACAGTGTAATTAAAAAGGGCCCTTTCCCTCTTAATAGTCCAAAAAACATATTGGATGTGATCTTGATGGAACCATTGACTTCATTATTTATAATGAGACAGACGTCCACAGGGCAAGGGGCAGAGTTTTGTACTTTGAAATTTTAGAATAGGGGGCAGTTTGGGATGGAAGTGGAAAATGGGACCGGCCAAAATCCGCGTCATCCCAGTATAAGTAAAAGATAAAACACCAATTTAATGCATCCTTCACCCTCCCTGGACCCGGGCCCTTGGGAGCCTACGGTCAGTTTACATTCTTTTTTGTTACAATAAGTAAGCCATAATGGAAAAAATGGACGTCTTATAGAGGTCCTGGCCGCGAGATGACCTTATCAGTCCTTTTTTTTTTTCGTTGTGGAAACACTATGTGAATGGAGCCTCCCAAAAAAAAAAAAAACCAATTGTGTGAAATGATAATGATTGTATACGGACACAGAAAAGTGCTCATGGAGGTGTGGGGTGACCCCTAATGGATTTTTCACTTGCCACTGGGTGGGTCGCCCAAAAAAACGTAGGAGAGGTTTGCGGATGGTCATTAAGGGCCTTGTTTCGATTTCCCTGATTATTTTCGGGAAGCCCCCATATTGCTGGCCCCACCCCCCGGTTTCCCCCTTTGGTGCTCCCCCGTTCCACATCCTCTACTTAAAAATTCCTTGATGTCGTTTATTGCGATCAAAGCCGGGCGTCGTTTCCCCAATTATTAACTTAGCAAAATCATTGTGTTTTGGAAGGGAGAGGACGCGAGGCTGGAAATGAGAAAAACCTTCCCCCGAGGAGCCCCATTGGGGTAAAAACTTCCCAGTGCCAGGATCGGGGGAAAATAATTAAGGGACCCCAGTGGGGAGCCCCAAACGCCCCGGGGCCCCAGGCGGGTGAAATCACCAAAAAGCATCCCCCATCAATGATCCCAAATGTCATACGGCCCACCCCTGGGTAATCGGGGGGGAGAAGGGAAAAACCCTTTTATCCATTTTGGGGACCCCCCACAACACAGAAGTACAGGATAATGGTTGCAACAGGGGGGGAAAGAACTGACACTCGGGGGAAATATGGCACTGGCAATCAGGGTACAGGATAAACCCCCACCTCGGGGTCAGATAATGACACGACCACGGGGAAAATAAAAACGCATCGGGAACGGATGCTGATGTACACTTGGGGTACAGCATAAAAACGCACTCAGGGAAGGGGAAACAGAACCGGGGGCAAATAAAAACACACCTGTGTACGGAAAGACATGACCTGGATGGATAATGCACTGACCTGGGTAAGGTAAGACCTGGGCCCGGGACAGAATAATGGGACTGCATCGGGATACAAATAATAACTACATTGGGGTACGGAAAATGGCCGGAAATCAGGCACGGGTATGAAGCACTCAGGGACAGGTAAGCACTGACACTTGGGGACGAAAATGACCTGCCTTGGGGTTGGTAATGGCAGGGGACTCGGGGCAGGGAAAAAACGACCTTGTGGTACGGTAATGAACGACCTGGGGTAAGGATAATGCACTGACCTTGGGGGCAGGAAAAATGACACTGACCTCGGGGGTGGGGTAAAGAATGGACCCGGGGGGACGAAAAGGCACTCACTCGGGTAAGAATATGACCCGCCCTTTTGGGGGACAGGATAAGGCCTGGGAACTCAGGCTACAGGAAAAGAAGACACTGGGGACAGAATAATGGCCTGACACCCGGGGTACAGGAAAATGACACTGACATTTGGGGGGACAAAATGACACGGGACCTTTGGGTATAGGAATAATGGGCCCGACATAGGGGCGGGGGATGACACTGACACTGGGGGGAGGAAAAAGAAAAACCCCCGGGGGGTTAGTTCCCCCATTTTACCCTGGATACCCCCTCCCCCCGTCGGTACAGCGTGGAGCTCGTGTCGTTGGTCCCCCCGTCACCGCAGCGGCGCCTGGCCACGGGGGCACCCCAAGATGAAAAAAAAGGGGCCAGGCCCTTCGATACAATCGGACATCCACAGGGGGCGGCGCCCTGGGCAATGTACGAGTGTGGCTATCCTGTTGCGTCACAAAACGGGACCTTCAGCGTTTCCTTTTGAACGGGGGCTTTCACTGGCCCTGAATCCGGGATCTTTGTTACATTGTCAGCGGGTTTGCATTGTTTCAGCGGTGTTACATTTTACCTTCCCCCTTCCCTTTTCCCCCCTTTTTGCTGCCCGCGTCAGGACCTTCCCCGGGAATATTTTTTCCCTGTTGGCACTCCTATAATTTTGGGTTTCGAAAACCCAGGGGGAAGGGTTTTGCCTAAGGCGCCTTCTCTCCCCGGGTTTTTTATTTTTTTTGTAGTTTTAACCCAGAAAACACAAAAATTTTCTTAAAAAAAAGAGTCAGAAAACAAGGATTTATGAGCAAGAAATAAGAAAGTTCCAAAAGGTGGAAGGTTCCCGAACTTTATCGTGCCCCCTTCTGTTAAAGGGGGCTTCCATTGTCTTAGTAGTACGGGAGAGTCAGGTTTTCCAGCCCCCCTTGCCCCCCTCATCAGTGCAGCCCCACCCCCCTTTTCCCAATTTTAATACAAATTGTTATTTTGGGGGGCGCTCATAATTGTCGCCTTTCCCCCCTTTCCATGTCCATACCCCTGCCCGTCGCCCTTATCTGCCGGTGCATAAAAATTTTTTTTACCCCTTTACCTCGCGGCATAACAAACCTTAATTCCTTCTTGTTACTGG